>CM057347.1:523102307-524302307 GCA_030015575.1 Agapanthus africanus | reverse complement strand
CGCGTGTTCACAGTTTCTATTAAGAAGTCAAAACCCAAGATCATACCCCACTTATATAAAATTTCGTCCTCGAAATTTAAAATACGATAAGCTGTAAAAAGCCATGCGAGAAGCAACAAAAGTCAAATACTACTATATAGCGATTTACGTAAAAGCAACTAGATGAAAATCAAATATTTTTTATATATAAAAAAAGGTGCAGCTCAAAGGATAATCATATGTAAGCACGAGGAATAACCATTTATAATAATAATAAACTATACATACAACACAAAGAAAAATATAATAACAATAATAAGTAATAGTGAGGGATTGGCTGATAAGCCTTAGGAATCAAAACTATCTTAATAAAACTATAAATCAAGTAATTATATAATAAGTTGAGAATACACATACGGTAAAATACAGAAGAAAAATAGAATGAAAACATAGATGGCTAGCAAATAGCTAAATATCAACAATTAACGTAAAGACCAAGACTAATCTATATTTGCAAAAGTACAGAGATAATACAATACAAGGGAAACTAAGATAATACCGAGATCATGATACATGTACAAGAAAAATGTATTAGCATACAAGATGACCATAATTTATATTACAGTAAATAGGAAATTTAAATCGATTGGAGAACAAGAATACGTAAGTAAATGTAAATAGGAAAACAAAAGATAGTTGGTATAAATATGAACAAAGAAAAGAAAACACTATATAGAAAATCAATATAAAACTCATTTTAAAGAAAACTTCAACCACTAATAATATAAACTTTGAAAGTTAATCAAAAGAACACCAACAACCGAAATGAACAGGAATGATAACAGTATAGTAAACAATAAAATATTTTTAAAAAATATAGAGTAGAAAATAACTCGAAATGACATCCTCAAATTAGGGCAAATAAAAAAATTTAAGGCAAAAGGCATGAAGAATGGAACTTCATAATAAAAGAACGATAGTATGAAATGTCAATAGGAAAATTCATTAGAAAATAAAATATGCAGCGTAAATTAGAATTATTGAAAATTTGAAAATAGAGGAGTATTTAGAGTAAATGAATTAAATGAAGGTACTTAATCAGAATTTACAATTTTATTGCATTTAAATCAAGGAGTTCAACAGATACAAGGTTTTAAACGAAAGGAAACAGCTAAAATAGAGTAACAATGTCTTTATTGAAAGCAGGAATGGTGATAACACTGCGTCGATATCTAAATCTCTGCAATCTCGTAAGGCAGGTCTGAATCTTGTGCTGGGTCCGTGCCGTCCTCGAAATTAAAGTACGAAAATAACTAACTTGTTCAAGCAGATTTGGAGGGCGTTGACGAATCTCCACCTTGCAGCTCCTTTCTTCTAGGGCAACCATTGAAAAGATGTTCGTCGGATCTACAAATCAAGCACTACCCTTTGGACTTGCAGCAGTCCCTCTGAAGGTGTCCTGGCCTTTTGCAATAACCACAACGTTGGGCTCTCCGCTGCTTCTGTTACTGAGTAACAAATGAGCGCTTCATCTACATGCCACCTTTTTGTTTACTAGGGATTCCCTTACGATTGGGGGCTTCTCCTAGCGCTTGAGCCATTTGCCTTCTTAGTCCTTCAGTTAAGAGATCGTGCGTTCGCTTCTGGGCTTCCGTCAAGTCTCGTAATACACCTAAAATCTTGGCATTATGGCTCTGGGGAGTGAGGATGGAAGAAGAGTCATTGAGAGCAATGGTCCTGAAACAATAAATTTTAGGACGGTATAAGGTACAGGATATAAAAATCAAAATAAGATATAGAATGGACAACGAAACAAGAATATATGGTGAGGTGAAACTCAAATGAGTGGAAATCAAATGTAGAACTCTAAGTCACTTGAGCAGAGTGCTGCCTTATAACTATCCTGTAGTTCATAGTTAAAATCACATAACTCTACCGAGTCACCTAAAACTCTAGCGGATGGAGTCAAAATGTCGCTTGACAAACTGTAGGGATCCTAGTCAAGGATAACAAGTTTATGATCTAGATCGAATGGGCGACTTAAATTGTCAAGCCCTACTCGGAAAATGTAATCCCAAACTAAACCTGATTCTGATACCAACAAGACCATGTCACGCCCCGCTTCCCAAAATACGGAATACGAGGGGTGATAAGGCCAGCCATGCTCCTACGGTCAAGGAAATATCCTGCCGTAGTCACACTTTGGCTTCTACCATTACGTGGTAATCAGTAATCAATCCACAGGTAATAAAAAATACAGTCACTAATTCTATCAAAACAGATATAAGATATACCAGATAGAGATTAGGAGAAAGATAGTGCTGGTGTCACTGATCTAGAAGTCCGCAATATCCTCGAGGTACGACAGGTCCTGATCCAAGCTCAGTCCACTTCTCACTCTGAGCATGCATACCTAGGTCGTCAGAGCGGCACAATAGCAATATATGTATATATATAAACATGTGCAATGATGATGAACATGAAACGGTAAACATGGAGTGATGACATGAGCATGAAGTAACCGGTATAGGTAAACAATAAAGCAAGTATATCGAATCAGTAATTAATGCATGTCCATGTCACTAAACCTATCAGTCTCTAAGTCTCACTGTCTAAGTCACTAAACCTATCGTCAGTACAAGTGTGAGCGTCAACCACCGCGGAAGTATCCCCAACCCAAGGGTATGCCCTATGGACAAGGGAACACGGGCCCGAATCACGCTCGTTAATAATCAGTAATAACACCCATATGACTCCCAAAATCGCTGTATATGCCGGCAACGGGACTCCCGAGATTCCGTTGATCGAACTCACACTCAAACTACCCCACACCCGCGGTCTATATCAAACACCGACCATGAACCCAAATACTAGTCGTTCCATGACAAGTCTACACGAGAACTGGAGACAGGATCTCCATCATGCATGGCTCGACTGGTATTCAAGATAAATGGACAGTACTCGATGTCTTACCTATGACACTAATATAAGTGCTTTCATAACCGTCTCATACCAGTTATAGTTACACTTGCAGGCCCCAGGGACAAGAGAACACGGGCCCGAATCACGCTCGCTAATAATCAGTAATAACACCCATATAACTCCCAAAATCGCTGTATATGCCGGCAATGGGACTCCTGAGATTCCGTTGATTGAACTCACACTCAAACTACCCCACACCCGCGGTCTACATCAAACACCGACCATGAACCCAAATACTAGTCATTCCATGACAAGTCTACACGAGAACTGGAAACAGGATCTTCATCATGCATGGCTCGACTGGTATTCAAGATAAATGGACAGTACTCGATGTCTTACCTATGACACTAATATAAGTGCTTCTATAACCGTCCCATACCAGTTATAGTTATACTTACATATGCCCCATAGACGTCGAAAATGCAATAATTAACCGGTCCCGCTGATTGTGTACAAGTACACGTCACTTTCACTATTCAATCATGCTTATACACTATCGTACTTGCCACAATCCAATCACTACTATTTATCACTGGGTAATTGATCACGATCACTAGGTTATCAATGTATATGACCACTATTCAATGAGGGTATAACCGCTACATGATACGATGAGAATGCAAGTAATTATAATACGAATAAAATATAGCGGCCAGTGTCATACCACTTGCAAAATTTACTATAAATCACACGTGCAGAATTAAGCAAAACAATATAAAGGGGTAAGTAGTATGTTTAATTATATGTCCATCAAAATTGGTTTTGCGTCAATCGGGTTTCAGGTTTGCTAGTTATGGTCATTCCATTTTAAGTGCTTACTGCTGGAAATCCAATTTCTGAACTGGAAGTCCGTTTCGTAACACATTTTACTCCCAGTTAAGAGCATAATTAGGCGACAATACGATTGGATAATTTTTAGGTTTAACAATTAGGTTTCCAACGCACCAGACAGATCGATAATATCCTCTATGTGCTGGGAGTTATGTAATGTTTAATATCAGGATATGCGTTCTGTCCCTGCTTGGGACAGCAATACGTATGGTTTAAAATGTGATTAGATTAGCAAACAATGATAAAAATGAATGAAACCACTACCATTGGAAAGCTAAAACAATTGTCTATGCAAAGGTAATTGGCCCCGCACACTATCACAATTAAACATTAAGGGTTCGGGGGTACAAATGCAAATCAAGGGGTAAGTTCCTGCACTGGATTGCGGACCAAGGTCAGGTAAGTTCTTTATTTTTGATATCCAGAGGATATATCTAATAGGAAAGATATATGTCGGGTTAAAAATTATGTAGTACCCTTCGCAACGAATCTAAGCACACTGCAATTGGATTTTTCTAGAATTAATTATGAATTTTACAGTGTCAAGTGTTCGGTAAATTGTAAGTTTCGGTATTAGGGTTAGGGCGTCACTTATGTGTGGAAATGGCATCGATTTGCCACCAAATTTGTACACAGCATTTGTTAACCATGTTAGGGTCTAATGATCATGATTTCCTCCATATTTGATTTAGTTTTCGCATAAGGCTCATATCGAGCACTTAAGATAAGCATTCGGTCATCGCTCGAAACTAATATTTCTTCTAACCAACTAAGTTAGATGTTAACCAATTAATTTACATGCGTTACTAACACATTAATAAGCCCCAGTCAGGCTCTCTTCAAGTAAGACGGTATTATGATTCGCTACACGAGATTCAAGCATAGGTTTCGATCCAGTTATATTTATTTATATATCTAGTTATAATATAATCTCTTTAGCTAATGTTGATCATAGCATGTTAAACAAGTGAATAGGGGGTTCACTTGCCTCGGTCGCTTGATATGGAAGCGACACAGACGCGGAGATCACCACGACACGCGAGACGGCTATGAACGTTATGGAATCGACCACGGTACAACGTGAAGCTCGAGCGCGAAACGGTTACTATGGATGTGTACGGTGTTGCGATGGTGACTGTGTTGGCGACCGTGACAGCTATAGAGATCGAGGCCACAGCTTGGATGGCGACAGAGGTGACGAGAACAACGGCTACGGCGACTGCAACTAGGTTTTCGATGAAATGACGGCTGTTTGGAGAAGATGGAATGAGGCTCGACGGCTAGATGGGGTTCGAAGTGCTTGGAGTTCAGAGGGATGCTCGAAGAGGAAGGGGACGATGGTGGCATCGCTCGGTGATAGTGGCGTCGCTCGGCGATAGAGGCGGCTCCGGTGTGGCACGGCGATGGTTGACGACGCAAGGACAAGGTGCTGGAGGTGCTGGCACAGCTTGGGGGTTCAGCAGGAAGAGGAGATCGAGTCGAAAGAGTTGGGTGGAGGGCTCGTGGTGGCTGTTAGGTTTAGCCGTGGGCTTGCTCGTCGGAGGTGACCTCGGTGATATTTGCGGTTGCAAGCGAAGGTGGCCGGTGGGCAATGGTAGTGAAGAGAGTGGTGGGCTGCTCGGGTTTGGAAGGAGGGAGTGGGGTTGCAGAGGTCTTAAGCTGAGTTTGTGTCGTCATCGTCGGTGAGGTGGACGACGAGGGTCGTGGAGGTGGTCAGAAGTGATGGTTGCTGGGGAGTTTGTTAGGGAGAGGGGCGAGGGTGAAGGAAAAGGGGATGAAGCGGGAAACTTGATGGTGATGTTGGTGGTGTGGTCGAGGAAATGGGCGCGGGTCTCGTGGGGCGGGCGCGGTCGTTAGGACGAGGATGGGTTCATGGGGGAAAGAGGTGGGAATGAAGATGATGGGGGAGAAGAAGAAGGGAGTGGGGGTGTAACGGGTCGGGTTCGGGTTAAGGGAAATAGAGAAGTGGGTTGTGGGCTGGGCTTAGGCTAAGGTTTGATAGGATTTGGAAAATAATTTGGGAAAAATAGAAAGGGTTAGGATTTTAGTTGAGGGAGTGGGCTTGGGATAAGAAAAGAATTACGAAAAATAATAAATAAAGGTTAGGGTTTGAGTTTAGGAAAAGAATTAGGAAATATTTAATTAAATAAAAGTTTAGTAAATTAATATTAGAAAGTGTAGGAAATTATTTGTAGGAAATATTCTAATAGAAAATTTTCGGGAAACTTTTATTTATAAATACGGGAAATATGTTCAAAGAAAACTGGGTATTACACGGATAAATCCCTTGTCCAAAAGATCTCCTATCTGCTTCTTCAATTCTATCAACTCAACTGCCGCCATCCTGTATGGAGCCTTGAAAATTGGTGAAGGGAAGGCCAGCGATGGGTGCGGTGGTGTGTGAGGAGTTGAGAGAGAGTGTGTGTGAGAGAAAGAGAACGAGAGAGAGAGATAGTTTTGAAGAGGGAGAGAGTGCGTAGGAGAGAGCGGTTGTGAGAGAGGATTTGAAGGAGGCAATCATAGAGGGGTTAGGATCGAGTGGGCGTCGGCGTGGAGCGTATTGCAAGGAGGTGGTTGTGAGGAAGACGGAGGCTAGCAGTTAGGGTAAAGAGAGAACGATGAAGAGAAAGAAAGGGAAGAAGGGGTCGTTGAGGGTGATAAGGAGAATGGGGAGAAGATCTCGGAGATTAGTTGGGAGTGGGGTGGCATCGACGACGAGCAGGTCTCGTGGGGTGAGAGCGAGAGGGGAAGAGCAGTTGAGGCTCGAACAAAAGAAAAGATGAAGAAGAAGAAAAGGAGAGGGAGATGGAGACGGGTCGGGTCAGGTTTGAACCGGGAAAAGAGGGGTTGGGCCGAGGCTTGGGTTAGAAAATTATATAGGAAAAATTAGATTAGGGTTTAAAAAGAAAACAGAAACAGAAAAGAAAATGAAACATTGAAAAAATATTTAGGAGATTAAATTGGAAATTAAACGGAAAATTTATTGGGGCGTAAATTTTAAATACATAATGTACCATGGAACTGAGGATTTACATCCTTGTTGGGCTTAATTCTTTGGGCCTTCAATCTTGGGCTTGGATTATTAAACAATAATCAACATTCTGTTTCTGCTCAAAGATCACCCACCCATCATACTACGAATGGTTCTACTAGATTGTTTGCCCCTGCGTATTTGTGAACTTTTCAGTGTCGTGACTAAAACTGATCTCATCAACTTCTTTTTGGGGCATAATGCAGCCATTGATTCTTATGCTATATGCATTTCTTTTTCCTTTCTTTTGCGGGAATTTTTGCAGGAAGAAAGAGGTGTGAGGACAACAAATTCCGGAGTTAAAAAACCGTCTGATCTCATCTAAACGAATGGAAGTGATGAAATCGAAGCCAACTCAAGATCCAATTACTTTTTTGTGTTTCTTGTGATGTTTTTTTTGTAATATTTGCTGGATTCTAATTTTTGGTGGTTATGTTTTTGCCATATATGATATAAATCTAGCAAAAATGTGATGAGAAAATGAACAGACAGTGATGGAGGCTGTGATCTCCTTCAGATGTTGTCCTCCGTCGATCTGTTGTGAGGGTTGTTGAATGGCTGAAATTTGATTTGAAGGTTGTCTCCTTGAGCATGTGATTCTCAATGGGTTGATTTTGAGGTGAAGCCGAGCTATCTGCAAAGAAATCTCGGGGTGGGTGACCACTGTAGGACCCTCCGACGATCAAGTTAGCCAAGCAAAATGAGCAGAGTAGCGGTTTATTAGATTAAAATTGTGTTACCTGTCACGTCCCGCTTCCTGGTGTACGATGAAGGGGACACGGCGAGGCCTACTACGTATTTATTCAAAAGTAAACACGCTAAGCATATCTAAACAATACAAAGAAAAGTACACAAGAGACAAAATGTAAATGAACAGCAACTTTATTTATTTAACATTCTTTTTACAATACAATGAAAAGTAAATATATGGAATGAAAGCAATGCCTAAATAGTGGCATAACAGAAATGAAAATATTTACAAGTAATCTAGATCTCTGGGCCGAAAGCTATCTGATCCAAGTCCTCGCTAGTGGGCTCTGTCTCCAGAAGGTCCGATCCACCTGACAATATTCCAAAGAAAGAAGAGAAGGCAAGCCGTCAGCGAACAATCGCTCGGTATGTTCCAAAGATAAGTAGAGATAGAATAGATAGAAGAAGAAGATAACTTTTAAGGTTTTATTATATTGTTAACGCTGTTGTTTGTAGTTTGGTACAGAAAATGCCAGTGTATATGAGAAGAGACCCACTATTCCGGAGACTAAGGTATACGGAGCATAAGGAACCGTTCATCCACGGTACAACGGCAATGGATATTCAGATTAGGTGTATTATGGTTACAGTCTCGTGCCACTTTTAACACCTTCCGTACCAATCTACCCCTTATAAACCCCGCGATGTCTTTTGTATTGATTGTATTATATTATCTTGTTATATATAAATGGATGACTTATCGAAACCATGACATCAGTAAATAGAATGGATATAATGGATGGACATGTAGATGGATGTATATCCATGGTTCGGTTCAGTCAAGTTGTATATTGAAATAGATTGTATAGAAGGATTCATATTGAATTGTTGTATTGTGGGTTTATACTTGAATCATATTCAAGTCAGATTGATTAGATTGAGACTCAGTCTGAGTCAGACAATTAGAAAAGAAATTGAAATCCTAAATTAGGTTTTGATATTATCGGTAACTGCTGCACTAAACGGCAGGATTTGTGTTTTTTTCCAAGACAATTACCATATTGATAACACCGTTTGTTAGGTTGTCTACCTTAGATAGGCAATCACCCATATCTCCGGCTCCCTGAGGCTCAAGATGCTGGTCCCGTTTAAACCTATATTTATTAGGGTCCTTATTCTAATTTATATAACTTGAGGGGGTTTTATGTAAAAATAGTTTGATATAATTTTAAAAATACACATCAGGTATTTAATTATCATCTTTAGGGTTTTCATAGTTGTATGTTTTACAGTTGTGAAATTTCTAGTAAATAGAACCTAGTTTTCATAATATATGGTATTTTATTGAAATGTTGGAATTGTTTGCACTTTAGATGGTATTTTCATGTAAAGGTGATCCCTTTGATTTAGAAAACTTGGAATATTTATATAATATAATTAAAATAGATATTTTGATAATACTTATATATTTATATAAAATAAATTTGATTTATTTTTTAGAAATCTCATTTTCTTTAAAATAGTATTAAAAATTCCATCGGGATTCGAATGCTCCTTATGAAGGTCTGAATCCCACTCTACTAGGCCTGAGAATGTGCAATAATCCGCACCATCCCAAACGGGTTCCCCAACAGTGGGTTGTAGAGGCGCAATTGCAAGGAATTCTTTAACACTGTTTTTAAAGAAATGGTTTTTATAAGTTGATGGTATTTGTTTGAAATATCGTATTATCCCATAAATATGTTCCCAAATTTCCATCGTGTTATGTCAAGAAATGTGTGTTGTGAGGAGGTTGGTATTTACCTCGTGAGTTATCTAAAAGTAATAGGGTTAAAAACAATAAGCAATGTCAAATCTAAATATAAGGGTATTCTAATGTAAAAATAAAATAGAACTTGATATGATTATTATTTTGATGTTAATTTTGTTCTATTATCTTTGTTAATAATTACTAAACAATATATTAACATTTTGTAGGTTTGTTATTAAGAAAAAGTTGTATTTTAAAGGAAAAGGAAATCGGAAGTCAGACTAACTCCGCTTTCGACGAGTTTTGAAATAGAAAAGTTTTAGGATTGAAGAAGATAGGGGAAGAGGGGACTTACTGGCTTCAAGGAGAGGGGGGAGGTAGGAGAAGGTTTAGGGATCGTCGGGGTGTCGTTTCGTCGCTGGAATCTCCTCGGAATTTCGTCGGAGTTTCGTCCTCCGCTAACTCCACTTGTACACTAAAGGGACTTGGGAATTCTTGAGAGTTTTGGCAGGGATTTGTGAGTGAGGATATGTAAAATGGGGTGTGGTATTTATAGGGAAAATTAGGGTTTGGTGTGTTAAAAAATGCATTTAAAAATTGGATTAAAGGGCATTTTATTGTTCTCTGGATGAATGCAAAGTAAACAAACAATGTGGGGTTAGTGAGGTAGCTGAAGCGGTGCTCGGGCAAGGAAATGGGAAGCTTTACCCATGGGGGGCCCGGTGGTGCCGGCATTACCAACGGTTCAGCCGGTCGGAAACCGGTGGAGGGGCTTAGTTATTTGGCCACGTGTCCATGTTACTTGGTTTATCCTCGTGCACATGTTTAAATATTCAGTGACTTTTTATTTTATGTGTTGTGCATGTGCAAACCGTTGGGCTTCTAAAAAGATTAAAAAGAATATATGGCTGATGGGTTTTGAACTCTGGTGCTATGTCTCAGCTGTGCAAGACTTTACCAGTGAGCTACAAGCTCTTTCTTGCTGTTCAAAAGCAAATCAAATTCTTATAGCATTCACAAGAATTGTAAATACCTCAATTGTACATTAACTTTTAAACAATTTTATGTACATTGAAATTGGAGTTGTTGCAGTCTACCCTCCTTATAAAAATTTCGTTCTCGAAATTTACAATTTATTTTAAGAACTAGTTTACAAATAAATGAGGGTATCTTGCACGCATCTCATCTTCCCTTTCCCATGTCGATTCTCCTGGTGTGTCTTTTCTCCACATCACTCGGACCAAGTAGACTTCTGTCACGCCCCGCTTCCCAGTATACGGCAAAGGGGACGCGACCGGTCCGCTACGTATATACTCAGAAGTACATACGCTAAGCGTATCTAAGCAATATAAAATAAATACACAAAAGACAGGGTATAATAAAAACAGCAATTTTTATTTATTAACATTCTTTTGTACAATGCATGAAAAGGAAATACAACTGAAAATAAAAAAAACGATGCCTAAACAGTGGCATAACATGAAATGAAAAGTACTGAATGGAAAAGTGTACAATGAAACTAAAGTGCTGGATCTTTGGAAAACTCCTCCAAGTCTTCTGCAGATGGCTCGATCTCTGCTGGGTCCAAACCACCTGACGACATTCGAAGAAAAAAGAAATAGAATGTCGTCAGCGAACAGGTCGCTCGGTAAGTCCCAAAGATAAGAGGAAAGTAAAATAGACAGAATAAGAAGATATCTTTTAAAGTTGTATAATATTGTTGTAATGTTGTGTTAACGCAGTTGTTTGTAGCTTGGTACAGAAGGATGCCAGTGTATACGAGAGGGGTCTCTATATGCTAGAGACCAGGGCAAACGGAATGTACAAGGAACCGTTAAGCCACGGTACAACAGCAACGGAATATAGGTTAGGTGTCTTAATCTTACCGCCTCGTGCCACTTTTAACACCTTCCGTACCAATCTACCCCTTAAACCCCGTAGTGTTTTATTTGTATTGTTTTGTACTGTAAATTGAATTGAGTGTATAATTGAAAGACTGACCGAAACCATGATATCAGTAAACGGATATAACCGTAGAATCATGTAAGTGGAATAACTAGAGAACCATGTAAAAGGAATATATCCATGGTTCGGTTCAGTCAAGTTGTATAGATTGATAACTGGATTCATGGATTCAAGTGTTCCTATTGAATTGGAATATTGTAGATTGTAGATTGACTTGAATCATATTCAAGTCAGATCAATCAGACTCAAACCCGAGTCAGACAATTAGAAATGTAAGTCGAAATCTTGATTATTTCTTAAACCTATAATTGCTAGGGTCCTTAGGGTAATTTATAAACTTGAGGGGGTTTTATGTAAAATATACTTTTATATACTTTTCAAAATACTCCCCAAGTATTTATTATTCGTCTTTAGAGTTGTAATGAGTGTGGATTTTATATTATGATATTTCTAGTGAAAATATCCTAGTTTTATAAATAAAGGTATTTATCTGTAATATTGATTTATTTGAAATTCATGGTATTTTAGTGTAAATTTATTCTTGGGATTTTTAGAAAAAGGTGGAATGCTTATATCATAATAAAATAAGTATTTTAAGGATAAATATACATATATTTATACAAAAATAATTTTAATAAATATTTTATATTCTAAAAATCTCATTTTCTTAAGATGTCGTATTTTAAATCTTTCAAGACCGAATGCTCCTTGCGGAGGTCTGAATCTCGCACTACTAAGCCTGAGGATGTTCGATAATCCGCACCATCCCGAACGGATTCCCCAAAAATGGGTTGTAGCGGCGCTTTGCAAAGATTGTAAAATACTAAATCCTTTAGAAAACGATTTTATAAAGTAAAAGGTATTTATTTGTGAATTTCCGTATTTTATGTTTTAGGGTCTCCTAAGTCAACTAGACTATTCCTAACTGGTCCAAATGACAAGTTGTTAGATAGCTCAAATCGCCTCTTCACCGCCAATTGTGGCCAGGTAAGTACAAGTGAGGAAAGGAGGGATCCGCTCACGAATCACCGTGAGACGGGTCTTTTAAAGTTACCTTTCTCACTTGCCTAGCCTAGACACCACAAAGTCAGGTTTAGATAAACGACCGATATCCACAACTTATCGTATTTTCATGATAAGTGGTAATTATTTAAGATTGTATCAACATTGAATCTTTTAGAAATAGTTTTATTAAGTTAAGGGTATTTAAATGAAAATACTTGTTTTCTCGTATTCTAAGATTTCAATGGTATCGTGTTAGGTTGTATGTAAGTGTGTGGGGAGGTAGGTCGTTACCTCGTGATCTACTTTAAATGTATAGCAAGTTTGATGGGGTTAAATGAAGAATTGAAATAATGTGGTATTTAAGTGAAAAATACGATAATTTGAGAAAGCTATCATTTCATGTGATGAAACTTGTTCAAATTGTTTAAATAGTGTTTAATAATCAACATGAGGAAGTTTAAGAATGATTGTATTAGTGAGAAGTAGAATTTTATAGAAAACCGAATTGGAAATCGGATTTGTTCCGATTCCGTCGGGTTTTGTAATTTCGTATTTTTGAGAATGGAAAAGAGAGATAGAAAGGGACTTACGGGTTTTAGAATACACTAGAGGGTGAGAGGGAACTAGAGGGATCGTCGATGTTGCATCGTCGCCGGTAGTTCCTAAGACGTTCGCCGGTAGTTCCTAAGACGTTCGCCGGAAGTTCAGCCGGAATTTCGTCGGAGTTTCGCCTCGAGGTTGTTTTCAAAGTGCATGACTCTTGGAAAATTTTTGAGAGAGTGGACTCAGGATTTTGGGGTGAGAGAGTAGAGGGTAGGGTAGGTGAAGGGTTTTTAATAAAAAAAATGTAAAAAATATAGAAAATTTATTAAAATTTGAGTAATTAGGTGTTAATGGGTATTCTAGAACCGATCCATTAATTTAAAGTGTGCAGGGGGTTAGAGAAGGCGAAAAGACAGATTTTTGGTGTTGACGACTCGGCCGTCCGGCCGGCGGCGCCGGCCCGAGTCGGCCGGTCCGCCGGCCGAGTCGAGGGTCGAGAAGGTGGGGGGTCGCCGGGGTAAGACACAGGTATTTTTAGTTTTTCAGGTTTAGTTCAACTTTTGGGAGTTATAGTGTGTGGACTGTTGGGCTTCCAAAGGATTTAAAACAAAATAATATTAAAAATAATGTGGGGCGGGGGATTTAAACTCTGGTGGCTTGGTTCAACAGTGCAAGGTATTACCAATGAACTACAAGCTCTTTCTTGTAATTATGGTGTGAAATAAATATTTAAAGAGATATCAGCAACATTAAATACTCCAAGTATACTTTGAATTTAAATCAATTCTTTATACATTAAAAATGGAGTTGTTACAACTTCCTTGTTCCGAAGTGACTTCACTTTCCTGTCCAGGATCTCAACAGGTTGCAGCTCACAAGATAAATCGGGCTATACAGTGAGCTCGGAGTGATCAAGAATGTGGCTGGGGTCACTCACATACCTTCTGAGTTGGAATATGTGGAATATATTGTGCACTCCTTCCAATGAAGGTGGAAGTGCCAAGTGATACGCCACTTCACTGACTCGCTCGAATATGTCAAACGGTCTAATGTATCTTGGACTAAGCTTACCCCATCTTCCAAAACGAATCACTCCACGGTTCAAAAATATCTTCAGAAATACATTATCTCCCGGTTGGAACTCCAAGTGACGCATCTTTGTATCAGCCCAGTGCTTCTGTCGATCTTGGGCTATGCGCATTCTTTCCTTGATAGTGCGGACTACATCTACAGTTGCCACTATCATCTCAGGTCCAAGGAGTTCTCTATCTCCAATTTCATCCCAACTTAATGGCGATCGACACTTCCTTCCATAGAGCGCTGCAAAAGGTGTCATTCCGATACTTGTTTGGTAGCTGTTGTTATATGAAAACTCCACAAGATGTAGGTGATCTTCCCATGATCCTCCGAAGTCTAGCATACACGCTCTGAGTTTATCTTCCAAGATCTGAATAGTTCGCTCAGACTGACCATCAGTTTGTGGATGATAAGCTGTGCTGAAGTTCAGACTTGTTCCCAAGCTAGCTTGCAGACTCTGCCAAAATTGCGATCGGAATCTGGTGTCACGATCGCAGACAATGCAAACCGGTACTCCGTGAAGTCTCACGATTTCCTGTACGAGTTCACGGGTATCAGAGGTAGTGCATTTATGTAGAGTTTAAATTTTAAGTAGATTCTTACCTCCATATACTTCTTTACTAATGTCTCAGTAGATTAGCCAACTCGAAATGGGATGAAGTGAGCCGACTTTGTGAGTCGATCCACAATAACCCATACCGTATCATTACCTTTCGTGCTGAGAGGAAGAGCAGTCATGAAATCCATTATGATGTGTTGCCACTTCCATTTTGGGATATGTAACGGTTGAAGTAATCCAGCAGTCCTGTGATATTCGGCCTTTACTTGCTGACACACCAAGCATTTAGAGACGCTTCTGGATACTTCACGCTTCATTCTATGCCATCAGTAATTTTGATGTGGATCTGTGTATATCTTTGTACCTTCAGGGTGTACTAAGTAGGGAGAGCTGTGAGCTTCTTTCCTTAACTCGTCCCGAACAGAATCTTTTGGTATACACAGTCTACTGCCGTATCTTAATGATCCGTCTTCATGGATGATGAAGTCTGTTCTGAGTCCATTCTCTACTTGTTCTCTGATCTTTTGCAACTTAGTATCGCTTGCTTGAGCTGTTTTGATCTGATTGACAATGGTAGATTGAACTTGTAAGTTCATCAAACTTGAAGCATTACCTGGCATGACTACTTCAATCTCCATTTGATGCAAGTTTTGCTGAAGCTTCCACTGTGCGGTGAGGTTCAGTGCTAATGGTTGGCGACTGAGAGCATCAGGTACTACATTCACCCTCCCTGGGTGATATTGCAGGTTGATGTCAAATTCTGCCATGAGTTCTAACTATCGTCTCTGCCGCATATTAATCTCCTTTTGAGTAAACACATATTTCAGACTTTTGTGATCTGTGTATATGTCCACTCGTTCACCAAGTAAATAATGGCGCCAAATCTTGAGAGCAAAGATTACTGCTGCCAACTCCAAATCATATGTCAGATAATTGCGCTCATGAATCTTCAGCTATCTTGAAGCATAAGCTACAACCTTACCGTACTAATATAGAACATATCCTAATCCCTTATCGGATGTATCGCAATGCACTAGAAAACCTCCAGTTTGGTCCGGTATCACGAGAATAGGCGCTGATGTCAATCTTGACTTGTGTTCTACGAAATTTTGTTCCATGCTTCTGACCACACGAATTCTTCATCTTTACGTGTAAGCTTGGTCAGGGGTGTTGCAATATTGGAAAAGCCTTCAATGAATCTTCTTTAATATCATGTTAGACCCAAGAAACTTCAAATGTCCTTCACTAATTTCGGTGTTGGCCATTCGCTTACTGCTGAAACTTTTACTAGATCTACAGAGATTCCATCGCCTGATACAATATGTCCGAGAAAACCAACTTGATCTAGCCAAAACTCACACTTGCTGTATTTGGCATAGAGTTTGATGTTGTCGTAGAGTTTTCACGACAATTCATAGGTGTTCGGCGTGTTCTTTCTGACTCTTTGAATACACCAGGATATCGTCGATAAAGATAACAACAAACCTGTCTAGGTACTCTCCGAAAACTTGGTTCATCAGGTTCATAAATATTGCTGGTGCGTTGGTCACTCCAAATGGCATCATGAGATATTCATAATGACCATAGCGAGTTCTGAATGCCGTTTTATGGATATCAGATTCCATGACCTTCAACTGATGATAACCCGAACGAAGATCTAACTTAGAAAAAACACAAGATCCACTTAGCTGATCGAATAAATCGTCGATGTGCGGTAGTGGATACTTGTTCTTTATCGTTACTTCGTTCAAGGCTCTATAATCAATGCACATTCGGTATGAACCTTCCTTCTTTGTCACGAGAAAAATGGGAGATCCCCAACTTGAAGTGTTGGGACGAATCCATCCTTTCTTCAATAATTCGTCCAACTGAGTTCAGATCTCCTTCAAACCTTCAGGACTTAGGCGATATGGTACTTTGATCACCGGTTGTGCTCCAGGTACTAAATCAATGTTAAGTTCAAGAGCTCGATCGGAAGGCAAACCTGATATGTCTTCAGGAAATACATCATTGAACTCTTGAACTACCTCTGGCTTGTCCTCTTCCGCCTGATGCGTTGCAATCCCTGCCTTCTTCGGTTTCGCCTTGAAAGTGCCTGGCTCCAGGGTACGGTCTCCAATTTTGAAATAAAAGACCGGATGGTCTGTAATCTCGAACACTACCCTCCTTTGACGACAGTCGATGGTAGCGTAGAAAATTCCTAGCCAATCTATACCCAGAACCACATCGAAGTTCGGTATGTCCAGTATCTTGAAGTCAGCATAAAATTCTCTGCTGCAGACGACCACTGTACACAGGTTGTATCACATTGTTGCCTTTAGAATGCCGTTCCCTGAACTGACATTCCAGCTGGATACAAGCGGTGTGACTGGAAGCGTATGAGTTCGGACGAACCGTTGCGACATAAAGCAATGAGATGCTCCAGTATCGAAGAGTGCGAGTGCAGGAAGTGAGGCTACTAAGATTGTACCTAAGGTATGTAGGACATGTTTAGGTATGAGGAAAAGATATATGGATATGTATATAGACTGAAAGAGAGTTTGAAAAGGAAGTGTTACTGGTGATGACTTGGTCAGTGGCTTCAGCTTCTTCCGCGGTCATTGTGAAAGCCTGTCGCCTTGGCACATTCCTCCTTGCTGGAGGAGCATTCCTATGTCCGTTCCTCTGTCCCTGAGATGGGTTCCATTGAGCTTGATGGAACTGATGAGGAGGAGGTGCATTCGGTCCATGAGGTGGTGGAGAAGGTAGTGCAAATCATGGAGCAGGTTTCTGAATAGCTGGGTGCTGCGGGTAGGTAATTGCTTGTCTGGGTGCAACATTTGGGTTATGTCTATGAGGACAAGACCCAATACCATGAGTAGCTGAGCCGCAGACTAAGCAAAAACGATTTGCACGCCGATAGTCCTTTGCCAGATTTCCATCCCTCCTGTAGTAGGTACAAAAGGCTGGGTTAGGCCAGTTGTTCGGTACTCCCGGTCTCCTAGGCACAAATGGTGGCCTTGAAGAGGCTCCTCCTGCTATCTGATTGGCAGGGCGCTTAACTCCGGCAGATTGAGGTTTGCCCCTCATCTTCATCACTGCCTCATATCGACAGGCAGCTTTCAGAGCCAACTCGTGGGTCGGGAAATCCCCTGTAGCTAACGCGGCTTGGATTTCCTAATCTAACCCTTGTTGTAAACGTCGGGCTCTGATCTCATCAGTCGGTATCAGGTGTGCCACGAATCTGTCAAGGTAATATGTTAGCTGTGTAGTATGCGATATTTGAAAAATTGAAACATTGAGACATATATTACTGACTGAGTATGGTAAACTCAGTATCGTACTCATCCACGGATTTGATCCACATCGAACCCTATTGTAAGTGGATGAACTGCTGTTCCATATCGAATCTGGCAGTCTCAGGAAAGTACTTCGCATCGAACATATCGCGAAATGTCTTCCATTCAATCGGTTGGGTGAGACGGCTCTCTTCCGCCTTCCACCAGACCCGTGCATTATCAGTGAGTTGCAGCTTTATAACTCGAACCCAAGCGACCTCTGGCACTTGTGTTGCTGCCAAGTCATCCTCAATACTTTGAGCCCATTCCTCAGCTTCTAGAGGTCTCTCTTTCCCGAAAACTGTTTGGGGTGCAATGCCCGGAATTAGTTTACTCCAGGGGCTTCCACTTCTGCTCGGTTCATCAGAATAGCAGTCTGCTGCTGCTGTCCTTCCAGGAGGATGCAAATTGCCTCAAGAAGTATCGTCTGCTCATTGATTGGAGCAACCGCGGTAGGAGTAAGCATAGCAGTGGAAGTGTGTTGTTGGCATTGGTGCTGGTGTTGTTCGGAGAATCCATAACCTTAAATGAAAAATATGGTTAGAATAGATTCAAAGAATATGAAATTGTAAAGAATATTTTCAGTTACTGTTTCTTGTGTTATATTGCTTAGTACTTCATGCAGAATTGGACATGCATGGGCCACCAACAAAACCTGTCACGTCCCGCTCCCTGATGTACGGTGAAGAGGACACGGCGAGGCCCGCTACGTATTTTCTCAGAAGTAAACACACTAAGCGTATCTAAGCAATACAAAGAAAAGTACACAAGAGAAAAAATGTAAATGAATAGCAACTTTATTTATTAAACATTCTTTTTACAATACAATGAAAAGTAAATACATGGAATGAAAGCAATGCCTAAAAAGTGGTATAACAGAAATGAAAATATGTACAAGTAATCTAGATCTCCGGGTCGAAGGCTATCTGATCCAAGTCCTCGCTGGTGGGCTCTGTCTTCAGAAGGTCCGATTCACCTGACAACATTCCAAAGAAAGAAGAGAAGGAATGTCGTCAGCGAACAATCGCTCGATAAGTCCCAAAAATAAGTAGAGATAGAATAGACAGAAAGAAAAGATAACTTTTAAGGTTTTATTATATTGTTAACGTTGTTGTTTGTAGCTTGATACAGAAAATACCAGTGTATACGAGAGGAGTCCCACTATTCCAGAGACTAAGCTATACGGAGCATAAGGAACCGTTCAGCCACGGTACAACGGCAATGGATATTCAGGTTATGAGTATTATGGTTACAGTCCCATGCCACTTTTAACACCTTCCGTACCAATCTATCCCTTATAAACCCCGCGATGTCTTTTGTATTGATTGTATTGTATTATCTTGTTATATATAGATGGATGACTTGCCGAAATCATGATATCAGTAAATGGAACGGATATAATGGATAGACATGTAGATGGATGTATATCCATGGTTCGGTTCAGTCAAGTTGTATATTGAAATAGATTGTATAGACGGATTCATATTGAATTGCTGTATTGTAAGTTTATACCTAAATCATATTCAAGTCAGATTGATTAGATTGAGACTCAGTCTGAGTCAGATAATTAGAAAAGAAATTGAAATCCTGAATTAGGTTTTAATGTTATCGGTAACTGCTGCACATGGACGGTAGGATTAGTGTCTTTTTCCAAGACAATTACAATATTGATAACACCATTTGTTAGGTTGTCTACCTTAGATAGGCAAGCACCCATATCTCCGACTCCCTGAGGCTCAAAAGACCGGTCCCAAACCTATATTTACTTGGGTCCTTTTGTAATTTATATAACTTGAGGGGGTTTTATGTAAAAATAGTTTGATGTAATTTTCAAAATACACCTCAAGCATTTAATTATCGTCTTTGGGGTTTCATAGTTGTATATTTTACAGTTGTGAAAGTTCTAGTAAATAGAACCTGGTTTTCATAGTATATGGTATTTTATTGAAATGTTGGAATTGTTTGCACTTTGGATGGTATTTTCATGTAAAGGTGATCCCTTTGATTTAGAAAACTTGGAATATTTATATTATATAATTAAAATAGATATTTTGATAATACTTATATATTTATATAAAATAAATTTGATTTATTTTCTAGAAATCTCATTTTCTTAAAAATAGTATTAAAAATTCCATCGGGATTCGAATGCTCCTTGCTGTCACGCCTTACTTCCTAGAGTGCGTGTAACGTTTTGAAAATCGTTTCGGTGAAATTTCAGAAAATCGGTAAAATAAGGGGGTTTTCTGTAAAAATTTAAAATACAAATATCTTTATTATAAAATTAAATATACATATTCTAGCTATGTAATTGCTAGTATTTGGTGTTTATTGAGCCACTGGTGAAATTTCAAATTTTCTGAAATTTTTTTTTAAATTAATTTTTTTAATATTATTTTAAGCCGTCACTAATACATTTAATTAGGGAAAATTACAAATTGGAATGAGTTGAAACAAATTTTATGCATCATAAAACATTAAACAAAATTTTAACATGTTGTTTTTGGAATGAAAGTAAGCTGTTAAACGGTTTTGAAAATATCGAAGAAAAATGGCTTAATTAGTGAAATTAGTGTTAATGGAAATTGGGGTATATCATTTATTATTTTTCCCTCACCCACACAAACCCAATTTCCCCTCCTTGGCTGAGCCCATGGAAGCCCATTACCCAAGTTCCCACTAAAAAATAAGAGAAGCAAAACAAATGAAAAGAAAAGGGAAATGAAAAGAAATAGATAAATGAGTATGGACTTTTGACTTTTGTGTTGACTTGGACTTTCCTTACTTGTTATTCCTCACCTCACTCTCTCTCCTCCACCTCAAGAATCTTGCCGAGCTCCCCTTGTTTAGCTACAAAAAAAAATTCCCATCTCTTTCCATCAAATTTCAATCAAAATTCAAGTTAAAACTCAAATCCAACTCCTACCCATTTTCCCTTAGCCCACCTAGTATGGATCTCGGTGCAAAGATTTCAATTTGGAGGTCAGGTTACATGTTTGATCCATGATTCATGAGGTATAAAATTTTGACTCTTTTGTTAATTGTTTGTTATTACTTTAATTCATCTAAATTATATGTCAATTATGGTTTTTATTGCAAGGTTTAACCTTCATAAGAAGGGTTTCTAAAATTCTAGTTAGGGTTTTTACCTCACCATTTGGGGTCACAACATGTAGTTTGACTTATTAGGGCATGTAAAATTTAGGCTAGTTATTAGATTTTGCAAACTAGTTGTTAATTGGTTAAGTGTTACTTTTAAATAGTATTAATGGTACAATTTTGTAAACCAGATTTTTATAAATCACATATATTGGTGAGATAAATTATGATGAGGGTTTCTACCATTAAATTATGGTTTTAATGAGAAAATTAACATGTTAATGGAATGCTAAAACCAAACCTTATAGCTAGATGCAAATTGTTATTTCAAAATTTTGCTAATTAAGCAAGTGTAAACTAGAATTTCGGGTTAATGAAAGATAGTGAGATTAAAAATCTAATTGGGATTTGTATGACTTATTTATAATGTTTAGTGGATATTGTGACCGCTAGATTTGTTGAAACATCATGTTTTGTACAAAAACGGTAAACCTTGCTTGCTAGGTTTTTGGAAAAACGGCTTTTAAAGTGAGTTTGGGGGTTTTTGTGAATTTTAACCTATTTTATATTATAATTAGTGTTCGTGAATGTGCAAATGAGTGTGTTTGGGTTTTTCTCGATGGTTTGACGTTGTACATCGACATCGAGGGCTGGATTGGCTATTCTTGCATGCCTAGGCAATAGGTTTTGACCTATGCGTGATATGCGTGCCGATTTGATTTTCGTATGCCGTTTCGATTTCGAATTTGGTTTTAATGCGATACGGTGCGTTATGATATGTAGGTACCCCATGTGGACTTCGAGACAACAAGCAAGCGCGTGGCGACGTCGGCACCGGCGAGCGAGGACCAGGTAAGTAGATTTATATCTACGGGTAGAAGTCGGGTGGATGGCGTATAGCACCCCCGCAGTTCGTGGTGATGTATACGAATACGTATACACACATATATTTTGATGATATATTGTTGAGTTTATTGATGATAGAGATAGATTTTAGGTGTGATTGGATAGGTTTAGTGTTGTGAGACCCTAGAGTAGAGGTTGCACCACATTTATACACACACACCCATACTTGCATACATTCTTCTTTCATATATGCTTATATGGGGTTATATTGTTATGTGTTCACATGGGTATGGGACTATGTGTTCACATACTGGATTTGAGGATAGTATTGGGATTTGAGATGAGTCGATAAGATTTGATTGAGACCGCGAGAATGGTGATAGGGCAGGATTCGTACTTGAGATACGTCCTGATGTTATAGCGGATCTTGGGACGACGATACATGTGATTAGTGTTATACATTGAATGGTTGACATGTGATCATGATATGAGATAAGATATGTTAAGATATTCATAATAAGTCGCATTAGGCGATGTATATCTCTTTATGACGATAGTTGATGCTGATATCAGTTTCTATGAGACTGTAGATCAGCAGTCAGATCATGATTAGATTGATGATATTAGTATTGTACTAGACGTAGATCAGTACCCCGGATTATGATCTTTGATAAAGAGGATACCAAATGATTAATTTGATGAATGAGATACTGACCTGTACCCAGATTTGGGGTGACGTACGACGGATTTACGTGCGAGCTATATATTGATGTTTGATCCGCACTCTTGACTTGGGAATGTCTGATTATAGATATGGTATCGGATGTGATATTATTGATGCAGGATCACCGACTAACATATACATATAGGTATATGTATCGACTCAGAGGTTAGACGGTTTCCTTACCTTCAATAGCCAGTTAGCTTAGCCTTTAGTTTAGTGTAGTTATTAGACTAAATTTATATTAAATATAGATTTGTTATCTTGTGTCTGGTATTTAGCTCCCGCTCATTATTGTTGTTCGCTCCGCATCGCATGCTTATATTATGATTCATATCCTATTATTGATATCATGCTGTTAGGACACCAGCACCATTACCGATGACGCGTATGTACCACGTACACTTACTTGCCGGCTCACACACATCTTCATCGGTAATTGCCATGTCACGAACATTTTAGAAAATACTATTTCATTGACATAGGTTGTTAGCTAATAGTTTAGACATGATATTAGTGTACTTGCCTTATATACTAGTTTAGATATTGTAGTTATTGCCTGCTACTTCATGCCTGTTATTATTCACTGTTGTGTCGCATTCATGGATTTTCATGCCAATATTCACTGTTTACATGCTATTAATGACTTGGATTCGGATTTCATGAGATTTCTTGGATTTGGAGGAAAACCGCAAAAACATAAATAAACCTTTTCTCTCTTTTTAAATGAAAAGTGCGGTTTTCCCATGATGTATGAGTCGTCCACCATGAGTTTACTGACGGATTTCAAGACCCGATTCGAGGAGACGGATGAACCGTTTCGGGTACATGGTGGACCCGGTGCGGTACCCAGGGGCAAGAAGATCGCAGATGATGGCGTTGAGCCTGACAGGGGAGCACTACCGACTGGTGATATTACCCGACGCGTCGGATATCCGGAGGATACCGTCATGGTCTTGAGATTAATGGTAGGGGCCGGCCTGGACCGACGGCGCCCTAGATAGTGAGATTGAGACATACAGAGATATTTGAGATATTGAGGTACAAAGATTGCGACACAGAGATATCGAGATATTTGGATATTTGTTTTTTGTCGATACTAAGCACTGTTTATGCTGATTTCATTTATGATACCTCGTTTTTAAAAAGATACAGAAATCTCACTAATTTATGAAAGCAGTTTTCTTCAGTACATGCATTCTGTTTCATGCGTTCATCCATCATCCATATGAAATATTGCTACCTGAGGCACTGACACGGGCACATGGGATTACACTCGGGTTAGATATTTACCCTAGCCTTTATTATAGGCTGCATGTTATATATTTGAGGATATATTATGATCTTATGACCTAGGATTGTGTTGTTCAGGCGATTTCTGTTCGTAGATGTTTTTCTACTCACGAGTTGGCAACTCACCCCCGTTGTGCCACAGTTTCTTGCAGGTTTTGCCGTACAGGTTTCATTACGGCTTTGCTGGCACTGCTTCTTTCGGGTGACTTGCTAGTGGGTGGGTTTATTGGTATCGTACCCATCATATTACTTGTATAATATTATTCAGTTGTATCTAGTAAATTCCATCAACCAAACATGTATTTATTTTTGAGATAGAGACCAGTGATGTTATTCTTTCGATCTTAGAGTCGCGCGTTATATTTCTATGGATTTCTTGTTGTTTTGAGTTTCCTTTTGAGTTTTGATCCTCGCCCTTGGCGTTGTATATTATATTGCTTGTGTGGTTGTGACCGTCGATTGACGAAGAGTTAGCTCCCGCTTGGGGATGTCTTTTATTGATTTCGTATACTATTTATGTTGTATCCCGTTTGGGGGCCAGTATTTACAAAGGAGACTCTGCCGAAGTTTTCAGGAAATATTTGATGTTTTTAAAAACGCATAATTCGGCTTATGCTATTAAAACTACTTGATTTAAATTGGTTTTCCTTCACTCTACTACTTTTCTTGGTTTGGATTTCTGGGTTTTCGGTTTACTTAGATTTTGTACGCCTCGAGACGTTCGTAGTTTAAGTGCCGGTCATGTTCCGTACTTTCGGGACGTGACAAAGTTGGTATCAGAGCGTTAGGTTTTACCTTCGGAGCGTAGGATGACCCTTGGTTAATGGAATAGGTGACTAAACTAGAGTGACGTACCGGGAGTATGTTCCGCGGCATACTTACGATACGCTACTCCACTTAAGAAGCCTTAGGATATACATTTCTTTGTTCAGTATTATATTCATTCCTGATCTAGCCTTATCGGTACCAGTTATGGTTTGCTATCAGGATTACGGGCAGGGAGAGCTACGGCTAGAATTGCGGTCAGCACGAGCTCGTCACGAACGAGGACTGACCGGGGCGTAATTCCGGCGACACACGATTATAGAGATGTGTCTTTTTATTGTGTTTTCGCGCCACGAGCGTTTGATGGATCGCTGTATGAGATTACCGGACGTGCAGATTAGCTCTAGAGGATTGAGCCACCGACAGAGGCCAACCTGATTTTTGATGACCGTTGATGTATTGCTTACTCATGATGATTGAGGCACTGTTCAGCGTGCAGACGAGTGAGCCAGTTATTGCTGCGAACGACGAGATATCGCCCCAGATGTTGGAGCTACTACAGTACGAGTTGTACTAAGAGATGAGAGAAGGTCGCTAGTCACCAAGGATGAATGACTAGGACATGTGGTTCGTTCGCTACCCCGATGCGAGGTCATCAGATAGATTAATTCCAGCTAGAGACGACTTCACGCGGAGACGTTGAGAGTCGACAGAGACGATCGAATGTCAGAAACCTATTATTCCAAGTTTAAAGTATTCGGAAATACATGCAGGCAATTCTATGGACCCTCTAGAAGAATGAAACCCTAACTCGACTTAATGACCGTGTGAAAGCCTTTGAACCTTAGGGTTTGTGGCAATTCCGCGGCGCCATTAGTGAGGCTTGGGTTTTCCCTTCTATGGCTGGACCATCGATGATGTGGTACGTACTCGATAATATTATACTATACCCAAGATGTTGAGCTCTTGAGGGATTATGAGGTTTTGACAAATCGATCGGATGGTTCGACTTCATTCGGATGCTAGATGGTGAGATGCATTTCTTGGGAGACTCCAGATACGAGGATAGCCGTTGGAGCTCAGTCCATGCAGCCACGATGAGACGAGTCCGAAGCAGTCGACATTAGAGAAAGTGGAGTAAGAGGTTCGTACAAGATCTGGATAAGATGACGTTCCACTCCGCCGACATCAGAGATGCGATACGCATGCCGATGCATTATACTTGGATTTGCTTTCCAGAAGGAGTCGCGATGAGTATGTAGCCTTTCCGGAATAAGAAACAAATATAGTAAAGGACGATGACTTCCGGACAGTTCGGCAGAGGCGAGATTTGGGAGAGACCTTGACAGGACCTTTCTGGAATAAATTACGAGAAGACTTGGATCCAGGAGTGGTCATGTTACGCACACCAGCAGACCAGAGTTCATGATCATTGACGAGACATGCTATGAGTGGCCACGACAGTTGGCCAGAGATTCTTGAGGATGTGCTTGAGCGGGATTATTCTGCCATACTTGATTTCGGTATATTGGGCGATCTATTCGCATGATTGATTTTGATGATTGAGTTTCATGATATTTGTTTTCATGCACCATGGTTGCACCTACTGAGTATTTACGATTTTTGCACAGTTTTTGCACTTGATATCGTTTTCGTGCCTTGGTTTCTCACGTTTATGATTTTATGGGTTTCAGACCGTTGAGTTGATTTTGTGCGTATATACGCACACGATTTGGTTTTTGCACTCGATATGATTCACATATGCTTGCAGTGCAGTGATACGCATTTTGTGCACTTAGATGCACTGGACTTCAATTTCGATTGTGATACTCGATATTTATTTTGTGCACCTTGTGCACCTGATTGGATTTTGTGCATATTGATATTAGATTTCATGATTTCGTGCATGATGGATGCACCTGATTTGGATTTTCGCGCATGTTTTGAGATGCGATTTTGGTGCACACCAGATGCACTAAATCGAGATTCTTCGTGCATGTCAGATGCACATGTCTTTGCTGTCAGGCACACACGTTGCCTATGACAGATGTTGTGTGCACACCCGATTTACTTAGATGTTGTTTCTGTGCGCATGTATGGCACATATATGGATTTTGATTTCCGTGCGCACCAGACGCACGTAGTATTCATATGCATATTTTGGGATTGATTTCTTATAGAGCGGTACGTTTTTATGACATTTGCTATGTGTTTTCGTACTGAGCAGGACTAGTCAGAGGACAGTACCTGAATGTATTTTGCATGCATTGATAGTTATCGAAGCGAATTCCAAAAAGCGAGCTATAGTCTCAGTATTTACCTACGTGTCTGATATGACACGAAACGTTTAAAATAAGAAAACCCTTCTAAATTGTTTCCCAAAACGGCGGAACATACATTTTAAACAAAAGGTATATATGTATATGGTTATTTTCTTATGTTAGACGTCCGCCACTGTGCAGTGTTATGCGCATTGCACAGCGACTTTAAGAGATTTGGCATGCTTTTCCTTCAGATATTTACATATATAGATTTGATAATTACGTGTATAGTTTCGAGTTATATCATATTGGTTTTGTATTAGATTTGACATTTGTGTCTTTACCATGACTCCGATAATTGCGAGATATTTGACGGAGTTTTGATTTTGAGTTATATGCTCATTTTTCATGTGCATGCGCTGCGCTACGATTTGTTTTATGTATTTATGATTTCGGAGCCCCGACGACTTGATGGTTTTGCTTAGATGTTTTAGTATTTGGGGGGAGTTTTAATTTAAATTCGGGAACCGAATTTCTTTAAGGGGGGAAGATTGTAACGTTTTGAAAATCGTTTCGGTGAAATTTCGGAAAATCGGTAAAATAAGAGGGTTTCTGTAAAAAGTCAAAATACAAATATCTTTATTATAAAATTAAATATACATATTCTAGCTATGTAATTGCTAGTATTTGGTGTTTATTGAGCCACTGGTGAAATTTCAAATTTTCTGAAATTTTTTTGAAAATTAATTATTTTAATATTATTTTAAGCCGTCACTAATACATTTAATTAGGGAAAATTACAAATTGGAATGAATTGAAATAAATTTTGTGCATCATAAAACATTAAAAAAAAATTTAACATGTTTTTTTTGGAATGAAATTAAGCTGTTAAACGGTTTTGAAAATATCGAAGAAAAATGGCTTAATTAGTGAAATTAGTGTTAATGGAAATTGGGGTATATCATTTATTATTTTTCCCTCACCCACACAAACCCAATTTCCCCTCCTTGGCTGAGCCCATGGAAGCCCATTACCCAAGTTCCCACTAAAAAATGAGAGAAGCAAAACAAATGAAAAGAAAAGGGAAATGAAAAGAAATAGATAAATGAGTATGGACTTTTGACTTTTGTGTTGACTTGGACTTTCCTTACTTGTTATTCCTCACCTCACTCTCTCTCCTCCACCTCAAGAATCTGGCCGAGCTCCCCTTGTTCAGCTACAAAAAAAAATTCCCATCTCTTTCCATCAAATTTCAATCAAAATTCAAGTTAAAACTCAAATCCAACTCCTACCCATTTTCCCTTAGCCCACCTAGCATGGATCTTGGTGCAAAGATTTCAATTTGGAGGTCAGGTTATATGTTTGATCCATGATTCATGAGGTATAAAATTTTGACTCTTTTGTTTATTGTTTGTTATTACTTTAATTCATCTAAATTAGATGTCAATTATGGTTTTTATTGCAATGTTTAACCTTCATAAGAAGGGTTTTTAAAATTCTAGTTAGGGTTTTTACCTCACCATTTGGGTCACAACATGTAGTTTGACTTATTAGGGCATGTAAAATTTAGGCTAGTTGTTAGATTTTGCAAACTAGTTGTTAATTGGTTAAGTGTTACTTTTAAATGGTATTAATGGTACAATTTTGTAAACTAGATTTTTATAAATCACATATATTGGTGAGATAAATTATGATGAGCGTTTCTACCATTAAATTATGGTTTTAATGGGGAAATTAACATGTTAATGGAATGCTAAAATCAAACCTTGTAGCTAGATGCAAATTGTTATTTCAAAATTTTGCTAATTAAGCAAGTGTAAACTAGAATTTCGGGTTAATGAAAGATAGTGAGATTAAAAATCTAATTAGGATTTGTATGACTTATTTATAATGTTTAGTGGATATTATGGCCGCTAAACTTGTTGAAACATCATGTTTTGTATAAAAATGGTAAACCTTGCTTGCTAGGTTTTTGGAAAAACGGCTTTTAAAGTGAGTTTGGGGTTTTTGTGAATTTTAACCTATTTTATATTATAATTAGTGTTCGTGAATGCGCAAATGAGTGTGTTTGGGTTTTTCTCGATGGTTTGACGTTGTACATCGACATCGAGAGTTGGTTTGGCTATTCTTGCATGCGTAGGCGATAGGTTTTGACCTATACGTGATACGCGTGCCGATTTGATTTTCGTATGCCGTTTTGATTTCGAATTTGGTTTTAATGCGATACGGTGCGTTATGATATGTAGGTACCCCATGTGGACTTCGAGACGACAAGCAAGCGTGTGGCGACGTCGGCACCGGCGAGCGAGGACCAGGTGAGTAGATTTATATCTACGGGGAGAAGTCGGGTGGATGGCGTATAGCACCCCCGCAGTTCGTGGTGATGTATACGAATACGTATACACACATATATTTTGATGATATATTGTTGAGTTTATTGATGATAGAGATAGATTTTAGGTGTTATTGGATAGGTTTAGTGTTGCGAGACCCTAGAGTAGAGGTTGCATCACATTTATACACACACCCATACTTGCATACATTCTTCTTTCATATGTGCTTATATGGGGTTATATTGTTATGTGTTCACATGGGTATGGGACTATGTGTTCACATACTGGATTTGAGGATAGTATTGGGATTTGAGATGAGTCGATAAGATTTAATTGAGACCGCGAGAACGGTGATAGGGCAGGATTCGTACTTGAGATACGTCTGGATGTTATAGCGGATCTTGGGACGACGATACATGTGATTAGTGTTATACATTGAATGGTTGACATGTGATCGTGATATGAGATAATATATGTTAAGATATTCATAATAGGTCGCATTAGGTGATGTATATCTCTTTATGACGATAGTTGATGATGATATCAGTTTGTATGAGGCTGTAGATCAGCAGTCAGATCATGATTAGATTGATGATATTAGTATTGTACTAGACGTAGATCAGTACCCCGGATTATGATCTTTGATAAAGAGGATACCAAATGATTAATTTGATGAATGTGATACTGACCTGTACCCAGATTTGGGGTGTCGTACGACGGATTTACGTACGAGCTATATATTGATGTTTGATCCGCACTCTTGACTTGGGAATGTCTGATTATAGATATGGTATCGGATGTGATATTATTGATGCAGGATCACCGACTAACATATACATATAGGTATATGTATCGACTCAGAGGTTAGGCGGTTTCCTTACCTTCAGTAGCCAGTTAGCTTAGCCTTTAGTTTAGTGTAGTTGTTAGACTAAATTTATATTAAATATAGATTTGTTATCTTTTGTCTAGTATTTAGCTCCCGCTCATTATTGTTGTTCGCTCCGCATCGCATGCTTATATTATGATTCATATCCTATTATTGATATCATGCTGTTAGGACACCAGCACCATTACCGATGACGCGTATGTACCACGTACACTTACTTACCGGCTCACACACATCTTCATCGGTAATTGCCATGTCACAAACACTTTAGAAAATATTATTTCATTGACATAGGTTGTTAGCTAATAGTTTAGACATGATATTAGTGTACTTACCTTATATGCTAGTTTAGACATTGTAGTTATTGCTTGCTACTTCATGCATGTTATTATTCACTGTTGTGTCGCATTCATGGATTTTCATGCCTATATTCATTGTTTACATGCTATTAATGACTTGGATTCGGATTTCATGAGATTTCTTGGATTTGGAGGAAAACCGCGAAAACATAAATAAACATTTTCTCTCTTTTTAAATAAAAAGTGCGGTTTTCCCATGATATATGAGTCGTCCACCATGAGTTTGCTGACGGATTTCGAGACCCGATTCGAGGAGACGGATGAACCGTTTCGGGTACATGGTGGACCCGGTGCGGTATCCCGGGGCAAGAAGATCGCAGATAATGGCGTTGAGCGTGGCAGGGGAGCACTACCGACTGGTGATATTACCCGACGCGTCGGATATCCGGAGGATACCGTCGTGGTCTTGAAATTGATGGTAGGGACCGGCCTGGACTGACGGCGCCCTAGATAGTGAGATTGAGACATACAGAGATATTTGAGATATTGAGGTACAGAGATTGCGACACAGAGATATCGAGATATTTGGATATTTGTTTTGTGTCCATGCTAGGCACTGTTTATGCTGATTTCATTTATGATACCTCGTTTTTAAAAAGATACAGAAATCTCACTAATTTATGAAAGCAGTTTTCTTCAGTACATGCATTCTGTTTCATGCATTCATACATCATACATATGAAATATTGCTACCTGAGGCACTGACACGGGCACATGGGATTACACTCGGGTTAGATATTTACCCTAGCCTTTGTTATAGGCTGCATGTTATATATTTGAGGATATATTATGATCTTATGACCTAGGACTGCGTTGTTCAGGCGATTTCTGTTCGTAGATGTTTTTCTACTCACGAGTTGGCAACTCACCCCCGTTGTGCCACAGTTTCTTGCAGGTTTTGCCGTACAGGTTTCATTACGGCTTTGCTGGCACTGCTTCTTTCGGGTGACTTGCTAGTAGGTGGGTTTATTGGTATCGTACCCATCATATTACTTGTATAATATTATTCAGTTGTATCTAGTAAATTCCATCAACCAAACATGTATTTATTTTTGAGATAGAGACCAGTGATGTTATTCTTTCGACCTTAGAGTCGCGCGTTATATTTCTGTGGATTTCTTGTTGTTTTGAGTTTCCTTTTGAGTTTTGATCCTCGCCCTTGGCGTTGTATATTATATTGCTTGTGTGGTTGTGACCGTCGATTGACGAAAAGTTAGCTCCCGCTTGGGGATGCCTTTTATTGATTTCGTATACTATTCATGTTGTATCCCGTTTGGGGGCCAGTATTTACAAAGGAGACTCTGCCGAAATTTTCAGGAAATATTTGATGTTTTTAAAAACGCATAATTCGGCTTATGCTATTAAAACTACTTGATTTAAATTGGTTTTCCTTCACTCTACTACTTTTCTTGGTTTGGATTTCTGGGTTTTCAGTTTACTTAGATTACGTACGCCTCGAGACGTTCGTAGTTTAAGTGCTGGTCATGTTCCGTACTTTCGGGACGTGACAGTGCGCTAAGATCGGTGCGTGACAGAGCCAACCATGCTACCTGTGGCTAGGAAACATCCCTCCACAGTCACATTACGGCTGTCTATATGATATCAAGAACAGTAGAAATAAAATAAACTATCTAGTACATGTCCATATACCAGAATAAACGAGTCAAGAAATATAAATGTGCGGAAGCAATAAATCCAATAAGCAAAACATCTGGAAAGTACGTCCCAAATATGGGCTCACATCGGGAAAAGAAAATGCTGAAAGAAAACTAAACTAAAAATACTAACAGGATCCTCACTGCTCGGCCTGTCGACTGAAGTACTCCTGATCGGCCTGTGACAAAGATAGCGGATCTGGGCCATGCTAAACCCAGACGTCAGTGCGTCATAATATCAAACAATAATACATGAACAGGATACAGGGGATATGCATGCATGAGTATAAACGATAACATGAATATAACCAGTAAACATGGATAGAGAACAGTGAAGTGTATACGTGCAGGTGAAGTGCAGTGGGTAATCTAAACTATACTACTGGGTTATCTATTCTAAAGTCTTCGAAATCAATTAATGTAATTCTCATCATAACCCATCGGTCTATACCCCGTTCATTCCCCACGGGAACACGGTAACAGGATTATTCCATAACGCCCAGAAAAACGACAAACAATATATTCCGTAACGCCCGGAAAAACGACAAATAATATAATAGCCCTTTGAGTTACGTTCGGTTACATTCTTGATTTCCCCTTACCCCTAAGGTTATGTGTTCAAGTCGGGTATTGCCAATTGATATCTAATGCCAACACAGGATCAAGCAGGTACAGGTTTTGTCTCTGCAGACAACAATAACGTCCATCAGGACAACATGTCAGGATTGTCGGCATTAGAAACAGGATCGGTTAACATGTCAAGCAGTGGTATATCAGGTCATGTCAGGTAGTGAACATGTATCAAGTGGGTGCCCAACAGTATAATGTAGCAAGTATCGAATCACGGTAAAGGTACGGATGTACGGTGAAAGTATGGATGCACAAATATCTATCAGGGGTTACATCATAACTATGTAGGATGCACATTATCAAGCATGGGGTACTAATGTAACAGTAATATGAATTAATATGGCATGGCATGCAACTAGATATATAGAATTAATGGTATGGGTACACAATGAAACATAGATGCGCAACTATCTATCAGGGGTTACAACTACAGCTCCATGACTGGGTGGGATGCACACTATCAAGCATGGGGTGTTAATACAACAATAACATGAAATAATATGATCTGTAGATGCAGCTATATATATAATAAATGATGTGGATGCATACGGGTATCCGAAAACAGTAGAACATTAATATGGGTGTACAATGCAATCAACGGGTGATATTTTTATTCATATGGATGCAAAATAAGATACATAGCATGTAGCAAGATGAACTTGCCTGCGACTAGATATGTAAATAACGGTATGGATGCATACAGTTATCGAAAAACTGTAAAATTGTAATATGGATGCACAATGAAATAAACATGTAATATTTTTATTAATTTAAATGAAAACATATAGGCATAGCATGTAGCAAGTTAAACTTGCCTGAACGAATCTCACGACGGGGTGCGTACGCTGCGTCCGACGTCGGGTAAACGTCGCGATGTACACACGGCGTATAGAACAGAACTAAGCAAAGCAACAAGGTAACCACACAGGCAGGGGACGTTCACTGGATCACTCGGATCGTCGGCAGCGGCACGGCTTCGGCGGTGATCACCGGAAAAAGAAACAAGATCAAGAAAGAAAGAAGAAGAAGAAGGAGAAGAAAGAAAAGAAGAGAAGGGGCTATTGGTTCTTTAGTGTTGTCTCGGGTCAGAGGAGTTGGAGAGGGGTGACGTCGATGATGGGGTCAAGCTCCGGCGACGTAGATGTGTAGGAGAGGGTTTAGGCAGTGGGGATTCTTGGGTCGAAGGGGTGTGCAGGGAAAATGAGGGTTTGGTTTGTCGGGGTGCTTGGAGAGAGGGGAAAGGGAGGAGAGATGGTGGAGAGGGCGTGGAGGCGACGACGAAGTGGTCGGAGCTCCGGTGGCGAGGGGTGCAGGGGTGCTCGGGTGATGGGTTGCAGTGGGTTGTAGGGCTCGGGGTTGGAGAAGAGAAGGGAAGTGGAAAGGAGAAGGAGGAGGTGATGATGACGAGGGTGATGAGAGGAGGGGTTGAGGAAGAAGAAGGCGGCTAGGGTTAGGGTTTTTGTGGGGATCTCGTAGGACGTAGGGGTTTTAAAGAAGAATAAGAAAACAGAAGAAGGGAGGTGAGCGTAGGGAAGAGAAGGTGACGGGATCCATGACGTCACGAAAGGAGAGAGACAGGGAGAGAGAGAGAGAGGAATAGAGGAAGAAAGAGAGAGAGAGTCTGTGTTCTGTTCAGAAAAGATTTACAATCTTTTAAAATATAATTTTTTTTCTTTGTTTAAAAATTTTTAACGTGAATAGTTAACAGTTAAATAAATATAATATAATATTAATAAAATTTGATATTTTGGCTAATACAAAAATAGTCCAAAACACGCCCGGGTCGGGTCTAAAAATCCAGTTTTAAAATACGGAAAATATACGTGTCGACCAATATCAAAACAGGATATCCGGGTAACGAAAAAATATACCCCCAAGAACGGATGCACACACGTGCACGTAGCCATCCAAACGAGTCTGTTTCACTGAACGAGACGCAAACAAGATGTGCGGATGCTACGACAAGGCTAGGGGTATCATGCAGGCCGTGTTGTATATTGTAAAAATATTTTATTAGACTTTATATGTTATATTGAAAAAAAATGCGGATGCCAGATAAATGCCAGTACAGTATATAAAAAAAATGAACGTGCACTGATCCACATAACAAGCCTGGATAAATCATAAACAGGAATTAAGACAAGTTTCCAGCAAGCGGGTCAGCTCGGATGCAAATACAGATGTCAAATACACTATCTGCACCCAAAGCACAGTAAATCAAGAAAATACCATAAATAAAGAAATACTCAAAATAGAACTGGTATAAATGAACTAGGGTGTTACATTATACCCAACTACAAAAGAATTTCGTCCTCGAAATTCCAGGAACAAAAAAGGATAAACAAACATGAATCTACAAGAATATGTGTGGAAATTTCTATCGAATCTCGTCTTCACGTTCCCAAGTCGATTCTCCGTGCGAGCGATTCCCCCAAGAAACAAGTACGAGAGGGATAATCTTATTCTTAAGGACCTTTTCTCTTCGATCAACAATCGACATCGGTTGTTCTTCAAAGGTCAAATCCTCCCTTACAGTTAGCTCCGAATGATCTAGCACGTGTGTTTCATCTCGAACATACTTACGGAGTTAAGATACATGAAACACGTCATGAACACTCACCAAAGATGGTGGTAAAGCCAATCGATAAGCCACTTCTCCAACACGCTCCATAATCTCGAAAGGCCCCACGGATCGAGGACTAAGCTTGCCTCGACCCCCAAAACGAATTACTCCTCTAGTCTGTGATATCTTCAAGAATACCAGATCACCAACAGCGAACTCTAGAGGTCTTCTCGATCTGTCGGCCCAACTCTTCTGTCGATCTTGTGCTGCCCTCATGTGATTTCGAATAGTATTAAATTTCTCCACGGTTTGCACGATCAAATCTGGTCCTAACAATCTTCATTCTCCAACATCATCCCAACAAACGGGGTGAGCGACACTTACGACCATACAATGCTTCGAATAGAGCCATCTGAATAGTCGCCTGAAAGCTGTTATTGTACGAAAACTCCACCAAGTGTAGATGATCCTCCCATGAACCCTTAAAGTCCAACATGCAAGCTCTCAACATATCTTCAAGAGTTTGGATCGTTCTTTCTGACTGTCCATCTGTCTGGGGATGATAAGCGGTGCTAAACTTCAATCACGTCTCCAAACCTCCCTGTAAACTCCTCCAGAAGTGCAATAGAAATTGGGTATCACGGTCGGAAACGATGCTCACAGGTACTCCATACAATCTCACAATCTCTTGCATGTACCATTCTGCTAACGCTTCCGTCGATTGACCCACTCAAAATGGAATGAAATGAGCTGCCTTGGTCAATCGATCAACAATCACCCAAACTGCATTGTTGCCCTTTGGACTCCGCGGTAAAGCTGTCACGAAATCCATGATTATATATTCCCACTTCCATTGAGGAATCGGAAGTGGTTGCAATAAACCAGCTACCCTTTGATGTTCAGCCTTAACTTGTTGACACACCAAGCACTTCGCTACAAAGCGGGCAATCTCCCTTTTCATGCCTTCCCATCAGAAAGTTATCGTAGATCACGGTACATCTTTGTGCCTCCTGGATGTACGGAATATGCGGAACTGTGTGCCTCCTTCATAACTTCTTCGCGAATATCTTCTTTCGGCATACATAAGCGGCTACCATATCGCAACGAACCATCTTCATGAATCAACAAGTCCGTTCGAAGTCCCGCTTCTACCTGTTCTCTGAACTTCTGCAATCTTGGGTCCTGTGACTGCGCTGCTTTAATACTCTCGATCAACGACGACTGTACTTGCAGCTGCATCAACTGTCCCGAAGAATGCGGTAGCATAATCTCCAACTCGAATCTCCGAAAATCTTCGATAAGCTCCTTCTATGCAGTCAACATCCGAATTGCTGGCAACCGACTAAGCGCATCCGGCACTACATTAACTTTCCCCGGATGGTACTTGAGATCAAGATCATAGTCATCCATCAACTCCAACCATCTACGCTGCCTCATGTTAAGCTCTTTCTGCGTGAACACATACTTTAGGCTTTTGTGATCGGTGAATACTTCGACCCTTTCGCCCAGTAAGTAGTGTTTTCAAATCTTCAAAGCGAAAATCACTGCTGCAAGCTCCAAATCATCGGTTGGTAATTCTTCTCATGGATCTTCAACTGCCGCGATGCGTAAGCTATAACTTTCCCATGCTGCATCAAAACACATCCCAGAGCTTTCCCAGATGCGTCGCTATGAATCACCAATCCTCCGGAACTGTCTGGTACGGTCAAAATAAGAGCGGTTATCAATCTTTGCTTCAACGTCTCAAAAGCTGACGTACAACTATCCGTCCATACGAACGGTACCTCCTTTCACGTAAGCTTGGTCAAAGGCTCAGCTAAGCGAGCAAAATTCTCCACGAACCTTCTGTAATATCCGGCAAGTCCAAGAAAACTTCTGATCTATGCTACGTTCTCCGGAATCGGGCAATCTTGAACTGCTGCAATCTTCTCGGGATCAACGGCGATTCCATCTCCGGATACGACGTGCCCTAAAAACTTCACTTCTTCAAGCCAAAACTCGCACTTGCTCATTTTCGCATATAATCTTTCTTGTCTCAATGTCTGCAGTTGTCACGCCCCGCTTCCCAGTGTACGGCGAAGGAGACGCAGTGAGGTCCGCTATGTATGTACTCAGAAGTACATACGCTAAGCGTAGCTAAGCAATATAGAAATAAATACACAAGAGACAAGAGATATAGAAAGAACAGCAACTTTTATTTATTAACATTCTTTGTACAATGCATGAAAGGAAATACAACTGAAGTAAAACGATGCCTAAACAGTGGCATAACAGGAAATGAAAAGTACTGAAAAAAAAAGTGTACAATGAAACTACAGTGTAGGGTCTTCAGTAAAATGCTCCAAGTCTTCTTGTGATGGCTCGATCTCTGCCGGGTCCAAACCACCTGACGACATTCAAAGAAGAAAGAAATAGAATGTCGTCAGCGAACAGGTCGCTCGGTAGGTCCCAAAGATAAGAGGAGAATAGATGGAGAGTAAGATAGAGAGAGTATATTATTATAGTTGTATTATATTGTTATATTGTTGTAGTATTGTGTTAACGCTGTTGTTTGTAGCTTGGTACAGAAGATGCCAGTGTATACGAGGGGAGTCCCACTTACACCGGGGACCTTGGTAACCTGTAGTACAAGGCTCCGTCGATAATACCACGGAACAACGGCATGGATGTATTACGTCTTAAGTGACCACCTCGTGCCATCTTTAACATATTCCGTACCAGTCTACCCCTTAAACCCCGCGATGTCTTATTTGTATTGTTATCTTATAAATTGTATTGGTTGTAAGATTGATTGACTGACTGACCGAAACCATAATATCAGGAAACAGTTATAACCGTAGAGTCATGTAAATGGAATAACTGAGAATCATGTAAAAGGAATATATATCCATGGTTCGGTTCAGTCAAGTTATATAGATTGTTAACTGGATTCATGTGTTTATATTGAGTTGGATTATTAAAGAATATAGATTGACTTGAATCATATTCAAGTCAGAAATAGTCAGACTCAAACCCGAGTCAGACTAAAAGAAAAGGTATTTGAAGTTCTATAATTGTTAGGGTCCTTATTGTAATTTATAAAACTTGAGGGGGTTTTATGTAAAAAGTACTTTTGTATAGATTTCAAAATACACCTCAAGTATTATTATTCGTCTGTATAGTTATAATAAGTGTGAATTTTATTTGTGTTATTTTAGTGAATATATCCTAATAAAAGTATTAAGTGATTTATTTGAAATTCATGGTATTTTAATGTAAGTTTAAATCTTGTAATTTTTAGAAAAAAAATGTGGAAACTTTATCTTATGATAAAATAGGTGTTTAAATGATAATTATATATATATATATATATATATTAATACAAGAATAATTTTAAATAAATATTTTATTTTCAAAAATCTCATTTTTCTTAAATGTCGTATTTTAAAGCTTTCGAGACCGAATGCTCCTTGCGGAGGTCTGAATCTCGCACTACTAGCCCGCGGGTGCACGATGAACCGTACTATCCCTAACGGGTTCCCTAAAGGTGGGTTGTAGCGGCGCTTTGCTTAGGTTTAATAAATACTATTCATTTAGAAAAACGGTTTTATAAATATAAGGTATTTATTTGTAAAGGATGTAATTTCCGTATTTTAGTTTCTAGGGTTTTCTAAGCCAACTAGCCTATTTCTAAGGTCTAAACGATAAGTCATTAGAAGCCTCAAATCACCTCTTCACCGCCAATTGCGGCCAGGTAAGTGGGAAGGAACCACAGTAGTGGGCCTAATTAAAAACCACTAGCCTAGACATACTTGCCTAGACACCACAAAGTCAGGTTTAGATAAACAATCGATGTCCATGACAAATCGTACTTTCATTTTAAAAGATTTTGTTTTAGAATTGTGTACAACTTAAAGCTTTTAAGAAAGGTTTATAAAGAATATGGTATTTTAGTGAAAAGTCCTATATTTCCGTATTCTATATTTTGACGTTTATCAATAGGGGTTATATTTGTGCGTGTGTAGAGGTAGGTCATTACCTCGTGACTTATTTTAGGGTTTAATGAAGTTTAGAGGTTAAATATGATATATTAAACTTGAAGGTATTAAAGCGCAAGAATACGGTATTTGAAAACGTTATCATTTCATGTGTGAAAATTCATTCAAATTGATTTCTACAAGTTTAGTGATCAAGATAAACATATTTAGGAATGAGGGAATTGATTAAATGAAGAAAAATAAACTTCATGGTATTTTTATGAAAAGAATACGGTTTTTACAAGAAAGCTATCATTTCATGTGAGAAACTTTATTTAAATTGGTTTCTATGTGATTAATAGTCATCATGAATATAGGTAGGTATTATGGATTAGGTGACAAGTGGGATTTTGTAGAAAAACCGAATCGGAAATCGGTTGTTCCGATTTCCGTCGGGGTTCGTAATTTCGTATTTTAAGAAATAGAGAAGAAAGAAAGATGGGACTTACGGGTTTCAAACTCTTCTAAAGAGTATAGAGGAGTAAGAGAAATGGCGAGGTGTTGTTTCGTCGCCGGTTGCTTCGTCGCCGGAAATCCGTCAGCGCTTCGCCGTGAACTCGGTTTCAAGCACACTTTCTTGTGGAAATTTCAAGAGAGTAATTCTAAGCTTTTGGAATGAGAAGGTAGGGGCAGGGGATCTATTTATAGGGTAGCTAGGGTAGGGTAGGTGAAAGGTTTTTAAATGAAAATGTAAAAATATATAAAATCATTAAAAGTTGGAGTAAATAGGGTATATGAAAGGTTTTAATGTAAAAATGTATAAAATCATTAAAAATTGGAGTAAATAGGGTATATGAAAGGTTTTAATGTAAAAATGTATAAAATCATTAAAAATTGGAGTAAATGGGAATTTCAAAGGTCTCTGAAACCGATCTAGGAATTTGAAGTGTACATGGGGGTTTAGAAGATGAAGAGACACAATATTGAAGAAAAATTTTAAAAAAAATAAATATTAAAAATAATGTGGGGCATCGGATTTGAACTTTGGTGGCTTGGTTCAGCAGTGCAAGATATTACCAATGAGCTACAAGCTCCTTCTTGTAATTAAATTGCTAATCAATTACTTAAGTCTTGTGCTCAGGCAATAAATACCCCTTTGATGATTTTGAAAAAAAAAACAATTTAAAAATTTGTATAGAAATAAGTGTATAAGAAAATTAGGGTTGTTACATTCTACCCTCCTTATAAAAATTTCGTCCTCGAAATTTGTAAAAGTAAAGTGTAACAAATCCAAGAAAAGTTTGGTGCTGGTGTACTGACAGTATGTGAAAAATAACAAGGTGGTGCAAGGGTTTTAAAAATGCGAGTGAAAGAATGCGGAGGTTTTGGTAAAATTGTAAAAGAGGTGACGGAATTTTGGGTTAGGACAGATTCAAAGTATATGATTCAAAGAATAAGAAATGATGGGATTCAAGAATGTTTTAGTTGCTGGTTCTTGTATTTTATATTGCTTAGGGTTCCATACAGTTCTGACCTGCATGGGCCGCCAACAAAACCTGTCACGCCCCGCTTCCCAGTGTACGGCGAAGGGGACGCGGCGAGGTCCGCTACGTATGTACTCAGAAGTACATACGCTAAGCGTAGCTAAGCAATATAGAAATAAATACACAAGAGACAAGAGATATAGAAAGAACAGCAACTTTTATTTATTAACATTCTTTGTACAATGCATGAAAGGAAATACAACTGAAGTAAAACGATGCCTAAACAGTGGCATAACAGGAAATGAAAAGTACTGAAAAGAAAAGTGTACAATAAAACTACAGTGTAGGGTCTTAAGTAAAATGCTCCAAGTCTTCTTGTGATGGCTCGATCTCTGCCGGGTCCAAACCACCTGACGACATTCAAAGAAGAAAGAAATAGAATGTCGTCAGCGAACAGGTCGCTCGGTAGGTCCCAAAGATAAGAGGAGAATAGATGGAGAGTAAGATAGAGAGAGAGTATATTATTATAGTTGTATTATATTGTTATATTGTTGTAGTATTGTGTTAACACTGTTGTTTGTAACTTGGTACAGAAGATGCCAGTGTATACGAGGGGAGTCCCACTTACACCGGGGACCTTGGTAACCTGTAGTACAAGGCTCCGTCGATAATACCACGGAACAACGGCATGGATGTATTACGTCTTAACTGACCACCTCATGCCACCTTTAACATATTCCGTACCAGTCTACCCCTTAAACCCCGCGATATCTTGTTTGTATTGTTATCTTGTAAATTGTATTGGTTGTAAGATTGATTGACTGACTGACCGAAACCATAATATCAGGAAACAGTTATAACCGTAGAGTCATGTAAATGGAATAACTGAGAATCATGTAAAAGGAATATATATCCATGGTTCGGTTCGGTCAAGTTATATAGATTGTTAACTGGATTCATGTGTTCATATTGAGTTGGATTATTAAAGAATATAGATTGACTTGAATCATATTCAAGTCAGAAATAGTCAGACTCAAATCCGAGTCAGACTAAAAGAAAAGGTATTTGAAGTTCTATAATTGTTAGGGTCCTTATTGTAATTTATAAAACTTGAGGGGGTTTTATATAAAAAGTACTTTTGTATAGATTTCAAAATACACCTCAAGTATTATTATTCGTCTTTATACTTATAATGAGTGTGAATTTTATTTGTGTTATTTTAGTGAATATATCCTAATAAAAGTATTAAGTGATTTATTTGAAATTCATGGTATTTTAATGCAACTTTAAATCTTGTAATTTTTAGGGAAAAAAATGTGGAAACTTTATCTTATGATAAAATAGGTGTTTAAATGATAATTATATATATATTAATACAAGAATAATTTTAAATAAATATTTTATTTTCAAAAATCTCATTTTTCTTAAATGTCGTATTTTAAAACTTTCGAGACCGAATGCTTCTTGCGGAGGTCTGAATCTCGCACTACTAGCCCGCGGGTGCACGATGAACCGTACTATCCCTAATGGGTTCCCCAAAGGTGGATTGTAGCGGCGCTTTGCTTAGGTTTAATAAATACTATTCATTTAGAAAAACGGTTTTATAAATATAAGGTATTTATTTGTAAAGGATGTAATTTCCGTATTTTAGTTTCTAGGGTTTTCTAAGCCAACTAACCTATTTCTAAGGTCTAAACGATAAGTCATTAGAAGCCTTAAATCGCCTCTTCACCGCCAATTGCGGCCAGGTAAGTGCCAGATAAGTGGGAAGGAACCACAGTAGTGGGCCTAATTAAAAACCACTAGTCTAGACACACTTGTCTAGACACCACAAAGTCAGCTTTAGATAAACGATCGATATCCATGACAAATCGTACTTTCATTTTAAAAGATTTTTTTTTAGAATTGTGTACAACTTAAAACTTTTAAGAAAGGTTTATAAAGAATATAGTATTTTAGTGAAAAGTTCTATATTTCCATATTCTATATTTTGACGTTTATCAATTAGTGTTATATTTGTGCGTGTGTAGAGGTAGGTCATTACCTCGTGACTTATTTTAGGGTTTAATGAAGTTTAGAGGTTAAATATGATGTATTAAACTTGAAGGTATTAATGCGTAAGAATACGGTATTTGAAAACGTTATCATTTCATGTGTGAAAATTCATTCAAATTGATTTCTACAAGTTTAGTGATCAAGATAAACATATTTAGGAATGAGGGAATTGATTAAATGAAGAAAAATAAACTTCATGGTATTTTTATGAAAAGAATACGGTTTTACAAGAAAACTATCATTTCATGTGAGAAACTTTATTTAAATTGGTTTCTATGTGATTAATAGACATCATGAATATAGGTAGGTATTATGGATTATGTGACAATTGGGATTTTGTAGAAAAACCGAATCGGAAATCGGTTTGTTCCGATTTCCGTCGGGGTTCGTAATTTCGTATTTTAAGAAATAGAGAAGAAAGAAAGATGAGACTTACGGGTTTCAAACTCTTTTAAAGAGTATAGAGGAGTAAGAGAAATGGCCGAGGTGTTGTTTCGTCGCCGGTTGCTTCGTCGCCGGAAATCCTTCAGCGCTTCGCCGTGAACTCGATTTCAAAGCACACTTTCTTGTGGAAATTTCAAGAGAGTAATTCTAAGCTTTTGGAATGAGAAGGTAGGGGGTAGGGGGTCTATTTATAGGGTAGCTAGGGTAGGGTAGATGAAAGGTTTTTAAATGAAAATGTAAAAATATATAAAATCATTAAAAGTTGGAGTAAATAGGGTATATGAAAGGTTTTAATGTAAAAATGTATAAAATCATTAAAAATTGGAGTAAATAGGGTATATGAAAGGTTTAATGTAAAAATGTATAAAATCATTAAAAATTGGAGTAAATGGGAATTTCAAAGGTCTCTGAAACCGATCTAGGAATTTGAAGTGTACATGGGGGTTTAGAAGATGAAGAGACACATTATTGAAGAAAAATTTAAAACAAAATAAATATTAAAAATAATGTGGGGTATCGGATTTAAACTTTGGTGGCTTGGTTCAGCAGTGCAAGATATTACCAATGAGCTACAAGCTCCTTCTTGTAATTAAATTGCTAATCAATTACTTAAGTCTTGTGCTCAGGCAATAAATACCCCTTTAAGGATTTTGAAAAAAAAAACAATTTAAAAATTTGTATAGGAAAAAGTATATAAGAAAATTAGGGTTGTTACATTCTATCCTCCTTATAAAAATTTCGTCCTCGAAATTTGTAAAAGTAAAGTGTAACAAATCCAAGAAAAGTTTGGTGCTGGTGTACTGACAGTATGTGAAAAATAACAAGGTGGTGCAAGGGTTTTAAAAATGCGAAGAATGTGTGAAGGAGTGAAAGAATGCGGGGGTTTTGGTAAAATTGTAAAAAAGGTGACGGAATTTTGGGTTAGGACAGACTCAAAGTATATGATTCAAAGAATAAGAAATGATGGGATTCAAGAATGTTTTAGTTGCTGGTTCTTGTGTTTTATATTGCTTAGGGTTCCATACAGTTCTGACCTGCATGGGCCGCCAACAAAACCTGTCACGCCCCGCTTCCCAGTGTACGGCGAAGGGGACGCGGCGAGGTCCGCTACGTATGTACTCAGAAGTACATACGCTAAGCGTAGCTAAGCAATATAGAAATAAATACACAAGAGACAAGAGATATAGAAAGAACAGCAACTTTTATTTATTAACATTCTTTGTACAATGCATGAAAGGAAATACAACTGAAGTAAAACGATGCCTAAACAGTGGCATAACAGGAAATGAAAAGTACTGAAAAGAAAAGTGTACAATGAAACTACAGTGTAGGGTCTTCAGTAAAATGCTCCAAGTCTTCTTGTGATGGCTCGATCTCTGCCGGGTCCAAACCACCTGACGACATTCAAAGAAGAAAGAAATAGAATGTCGTCAGCGAACAGGTCGCTCGGTAGGTCCCAAAGATAAGAGGAGAATAGATGGAGAGTACGATAGAGAGAGAGTATATTATTATAGTTGTATTATATTGTTATATTGTTGTAGTATTGTGTTAACGCTGTTGTTTGTAACTTGGTACAGAAGATGCCAGTGTATACGAGGGGAGTCCCACTTACACCGGGGACCTTGGTAACCTATAGTACAAGGCTCCATCGATAATACCACAGAACAACGGCATGGATGTATTTCGTCTTAAGTGACCACCTCATGCCACCTTTAACATATTCCGTACCAGTCTACCCCTTAAACCCCGCGATGTCTTGTTTGTATTGTTATCTTGTAAATTGTATTGGTTGTAAGATTGATTGACTGACTGACCGAAACCATGATATCAGGAAACGGTTATAACCGTAGAGTCATGTAAATGGAATAACTGAGAATCATGTAAAAGGAATATATATCCATGGTTCGGTTCAGTCAAGTTATATAGATTGTTAACTGGATTCATGTGTTCATATTGAGTTGGATTATTAAAGAATATAGATTGACTTGAATCATATTCAAGTCAGAAATAGTCAGACTCAAATCCGAGTCAGACTAAAAGAAAAGGTATTTGAAGTTCTATAATTGTTAGGGTCCTTATTGTAATTTATAAAACTTGAGGGGGTTTTATGTAAAAAGTACTTTTGTATAGATTTCAAAATACACCTCAAGTATTATTATTCATCTTTATAGTTATAATGAGTGTGAATTTTATTTGTGTTATTTTAGTGAATATATCCTAATAAAAGTATTAAGTGATTTATTTGAAATTCATGGTATTTTAATGTAACTTTAAATCTTGTAATTTTTAGAAAAAAAATGTGGAAACTTTATCTTATGATAAAATAGGTGTTTAAATGATAATTATATATATATTAATACAAGAATAATTTTAAATAAATATTTTATTTTCAAAAATCTCATTTTTCTTAAATGTCGTATTTTAAAGCTTTCGAGACCGAATGCTTCTTGCGGAGGTCTGAATCTCGCACTACTAGCCCGCGGGTGCACGATGAACCGTACTATCCCTAATGGGTTCCCCAAAGGTGGGTTGTAGCGGCGCTTTGCTTAGGTTTAATAAATACTATTCATTTAGAAAAACGGTTTTATAAATATAAGGTATTTATTTGTAAAGTATGTAATTTCCGTATTTTAGTTTCTAGGGTTTTCTAAGCCAACTAGCCTATTTCTAAGGTCTAAACGATAAGTCATTAGAAGCCTCAAATCGCCTCTTCAGCGCCAATTGCGGCCAGGTAAGTGGGAAGGAACCACAGTAGTGGGCCTAATTAAAAACCACTAGCCTAGACACACTTGTCTAGACACCACAAAGTCAGCTTTAGATAAACGATCGATATCCATGACAAATCGTACTTTCATTTTAAAAGATTTTGTTTTAGAATTGTGTACAACTTAAAGCTTTTAAGAAAGGTTTATAAAGAATATGGTATTTTAGTGAAAAGTCCTATATTTCCGTATTCTATATTTTGACGTTTATCAATTAGGGTTATATTTGTGCGTGTGTAGAGATAGGTCATTACCTCGTGACTTATTTTAGGGTTTAATGAAGTTTAGAGGTTAAATATGATGTATTAAACTTGAAGGTATTAATGCGTAAGAATACGGTATTTGAAAACGTTATCATTTCATGTGTGAAAATTCATTCAAATTGATTTCTACAAGTTTAGTGATCAAGATAAACATATTTAGGAATAAGGGAATTGATTAAATGAAGAAAAATAAACTTCATGGTATTTTTATGAAAAGAATACGGTTTTACAAGAAAGCTATCATTTCATGTGAGAAACTTTATTTAAATTGGTTTCTATGTGATTAATAGTCATCATGAATATAGGTACGTAGGTATTATGGATTAGGTGACAAGTGGGATTTTGTAGAAAAACCGAATCGGAAATCGGTTTGTTCCGATTTCCGTCGGGGTTCGTAATTTCGTATTTTAAGAAATAGAGAAGAAAGAAAGATGGGACTTACGGATTTCAAACTCTTCTAAAGAGTATAGAGGAGTAAGAGAAATGGCCGAGGTGTTGTTTCGTCGCCGGTTGCTTCGTCGCCGGAAATCCGTCAGCGCTTCGCCGTGAACTCGGTTTCAAAGCACACTTTCTTGTAGAAATTTCAAGAGAGTAATTCTCAGGTTTTGGAATGAGAAGGTAAGGGGTAGGGGGTCTATTTATAGGGTAGCTAGGGTAGGGTAGGTGAAAGGTTTTTAAATGAAAATGTAAAAATATATAAAATTATTAAAAGTTGGAGTAAATAGGGTATATGAAAGGTTTTAATGTAAAAATGTATAAAATCATTAAAAATTGGAGTAAATAGGGTATATGAAAGGTTTTAATGTAAAAATGTATAAAATCATTAAAAATTGGAGTAAATGGGAATTTCAAAGGTCTCTGAAACCGATCTAGGAATTTGAAGTGTACATGGGGGTTTAGAAGATGAAGAGACACAATATTGAAGAAAAATTTAAAACAAAATAAATATTAAAAATAATGTGGGGCATCGGATTTGAACTTTGGTGGCTTGGTTCAGCAGTGCAAGATATTACCAATGAGCTACAAGCTCCTTCTTGTAATTAAATTGCTAATCAATTACTTAAGTCTTGTGCTCAGGCAATAAATACCCCTTTAAGTATTTTGAGAAAAAAACAATTTAAAAATTTGTATAGGAAAAAGTGTATAAGAAAATTAGGGTTGTTACAGCAGTGCGATCTTCAAGTGTTCTGCATGCTCTTCTATACTCCTCGAGTAGACCAGAATATCATCAATGAACACCACTATAAACTGGTCCAAGAGCGGTGAAAAGATTCGGTTCATCAAGTCCATAAATATCGCCGGTGCATTCGTGACTCTGAATGGCATCACTAAATACTCATAATGTCCATATCGAGTTCGAAACGCAGTCTTGCAAATATCTTCTGATTTAACTCGAACTTGATGATATCCATATCGCAAATCCAGCTTCGAGAATACCCTCGCGCCACTGAGTTGCTCGAATAATTCACCAATGTGAGGGATCGTGTACTTGTTCTTAATAGTCATCCGGTTTAATTCTCGATAATCGATGCACATCCTCCGCGTGCCATCTTTCTTCTTAACTAGAAAAACTGGAGCTCCCCAAGGTGCATTACTGCTGCGAATCCAACCCTTCTCTAGTAATTCGGTAACCTGCTTCTTTACTTCTTCCAACTCCACTGGTGCCATTGGATAGTACGCCTTTGAGATTGGCGCTGCACTAGAAACAAGATCGATCGCGGACTCCACATCTCGTTTTGGTGGTAAACCCGAGATATCCTCGAACACGTCCATGAACTCTCGAACTACAGCTGACGCTTCCTCCTTATCAACTTCCATCGTCGAAAGAACATTGTTTGTCGGCTTAGCCCTAAACTCGACTGGCCCGACAGAACTGTTACCTCCAGCAAAAACAAACTCCGGATGTCCGGGAATCCGGAAAATCACTTTCTTTGCTCTACAATCAATGTGAGCGTAGAAAGTGCCGAGAAAGTCCATTCCCAAAACAATATCATAACTGTCAGTATCGATCACCAAGAAATCTGCAAATAACTCCCGTCCGCAGATAACAACCGAACAATCTTTGCATTCACTACAAGATATAATCTTCCCATTCCCGGTGTGTATGTCCCAACAACTAGACATGGTCATGCATGCAATCGAATGTGCAGCAATAAATTTGGACGACATACAATAATGGGATGCACCTGAATCGAATAGTGCTAATACGGGAAAATCATGAACAACTTCATCTGAAGCCAAGATACTGAAGAAGATAAGCACAGTAAACAGGATTCAAGATTGCGATAAAACATGAACTGATAACCATTGAAACCGAGAGAAACAAGGTAATATCACGACCATAAATCAGGGAAATAAATCGAGACTAGGACTCCAAGTTACTTAAATAGAGTACCGCGTTATAACCATGCTGCAGTTCATAGTTACAATCGCATAACTCTGTTCAAGTCGCCCAAATCCTAGCATTAGAATCGAAAGACTAAATAGAGAGAAACAATAGGGAACCAGAAGGTTTCAAGTCGAGATGCAAAGTTGTTTGCATATCGTCAAGACAAGGGTCAAGAGAAAGATATGATTCATGAATCACGAGAACAATGTGGCAGGACATGTTTCTAATTACGAGTTTTCTGATTCGTGTATTGGGTCCAATACCTACAAAAGAATCAAACCCGATTAACCTAAATCATATGTCTCTGATACCAAACAAACCCTGTCACGCCCCGCTTCCCAGAGTGCACTAAGATTGGCACGTAACAGAGCCAATCATTCTACCTGTAGCTAGGAAACATCCCTCCACAGTCACATTACGGCTGTCTATAAAATATCAAGAACAGTAGAAATAAAATAAACTATCTAGTACATGTCCATATGCCAGAATAAACGAGTCAAGAAATATAAATGTGCGAAATCAATAAATCCAATAAGCAAAACATCTGGAAAGTACGTCCCAAATATGGGCTCACATCAGGAAAAGAAAATGCTGAAAGAAAACTAAACTAAAAACACTAAGAGGATCCTCACTGTTCGTCCTGTCGACTGAAGTACTCCTGATCGGCCTGCGACAAAGATAGTGGATCTGGGCCATGCAAAACCCAGACGTCAGTGCGTCATAATATTAAACAATAATACATGAATAGGATAACGGGATATGCATGCATGAGTATAAACGATAACATGAATATAACCAGTAAACATGGATAGAGAACAGTGAAGTGTATACGTGCAGGTGAAGTGCAGTGGGTAATCTAAACTATACTACTGGGTTATCTATTCTAAAGTCTTCGAAATCAATTAATGTAATTCTCATCGTAACCCATCGGTCTGTGTCCCGTTCATGCCCCACGGGACCACGGTAACAGGATTATTCCGTAACGCCCGGAAAAAATGGCAAACAATATATTCCGTAACGCCCGGAAAAACAGAAAACAATATAATAGCCCTTTGAGTTACGTTCGGTTACATTCTTGATTTCACCTTACCCCTAAGGTTATGTGTTCAAGTAGGGTATTGCCAATTGATATCTAATGCCAACACAGGATCAAGCAGGTACAGATTTTGTCTATGCAGACAACAATAACGTCCATCAGGACAACATGTCAGGATTGTCGGTATTAGAAATAGGATCGATTAACATGTCAAGCAGTGGTATATCAGGTCATGTCAGATAGTGCACATGTATCAAGTGGGTGCTCAACAGTAAAATGTAGCAAGTATCGAATCACGGTAAAGGTACGGATATACGGTGAAAGCATGGATGCACAAATATCTATCAGGGGTTACATCATAACTATGTAGGATGCACATTATTAAGCATGGGGTACTGATGTAATAGTAATATGAATTAATATGGCATGGCATGCAACTAGATATATAGAATTAATGGTATGGATACACAAAAAAACATGGATGCATAACTATCTATCAGGGGTTACAACTACAGCTCTATGACTGTGTAGGATGCACACTATCAAGCATGGGGTGTTAATACAACAATAACATGAAATAATATGATCTGTAGATGCATAGGGTTAGGGTTTTTGTGGGGATCTCATGGGGCATAGGGTTTTTAAAGAAGAAGAAGAAAACAGAAGAAGGGAGGTGAGCGTAGGGAAGAGAAGGTGACGGGATCCGACGTCGCGAGAGGAGAGAGAAAGGGAGAGAGAGAGAAAGAGAGAGAGGAATAGAGGAAGAAAGAGAGAGAGAGAGTCTGTGTTCTGTTCAGAAAAGATTTACAATCTTTTAAAATATTATTTTTTTTGTTTGTTTAAAAAATTTAAACGTGAATAGTTAACAGTTAAATAAATATAATATAATATTAATAAAATTTGATATTTTGGCTAATACAAAAATAGTCCAAAACACGTCCTGGTCGGGTCTAAAAATACAGTTTTAAAATACAGAAAATATACGTGTCGACCAATATCAAAACAAGATATCCGGGTAACGAAAAAATATACCCCCAAGAACCGATGCACGCACGTGCACGTAGCCATCCAAACGAGTTCATTTCACTGAACGGGACGCGAACAAGATGCGCGGATGCTACGACAGGGTTAGGGGTATCATGCAGGCCGTGTTGTATATTTTTAAAATATTTTATTAGACTTTATATGTTATATTGAAAAAAAGTGCGGATGCCAGATAAATGTCAGTATGCAGTATATAAAAAAAATGAACGTGCACTGATCCACATAACAAGCTTGGATAAATCATAAACAGGAATCAAGACAAGTTTCCAACAAGCGGGTCGGGTCGGATGCAAATACAAATGTCAAATACACTATCCGCACCCAAAACACGGTAAATCAAAAAAATAGCATAAATAAAGAAATACTCAAAATAGAACTGGTATAAATGAACTAGGGTGTTACACTTGCGGAGGTCTGAATCCTGGTCTACTAGGTCCGAGGACATGCGGTAATCCGCACCATCCCGAACGGGTTCCCCAAAAGTGGGTTGTAGAGGCAGAATTGCAAGGAATTGTTTTACACCGTTTTTAAAAAAATGGTTTTTATAAGTTGGTATTTGTTTGAAATATCGTATTATCCCATAAATATGTCCCAAATTTCCATCGTGCTATATCAAGAAATGTGTGTTGTGAGGAGGTTGGTATTTACCTCGTAAGTTATCTAAAGGTAATAGGGTTAAAAACAATAAGCAATGTCAAATCTAAACATAAGGGTATTTTAATGTAAAAATGAAATAGAACTTGATATGATTATTATTTTAATATCAAATTTGTTTTATTATCTTTGTTAATGATTACTAAACAATATATTAACATTTTGTAGGTTTGTTATTAAGAAAAAGTTGTATTTTAAAGGAAAAGGAAATCGGAAGTCGGACCAACTCTGCTTCCGACGAGTTTTGAAATAGAAAAGTTTTAGGATTGAAGAAGAGAGGGGAAGAAGGGACTTACTGGTTTCAAGGAGAGCGGGGAGGTAGGAGAAGATTTAGGGATCATCGGGACGTCGTTTCGTCGCCGGAATCTCCTCGGGATTTCGTCGGAGGTTCGCCCTTCGCTAACTCCACTTGTACACTAAAAGGACTTGGAAATTCTTGAGAGTTTTGGCAGGGATTTGTAAGTGAGGATATATGAAATGGAGTGTGGTATTTATAAGGAAAATTAGGGTTTGGTGTGTTAAAGAATGCATTTAAAATATACATTAAAAATTGGATTAAAGGGTATTTTATTGTTCTCTGAATGAATGCAGAGTAAACGAACAATGTGGGGTTAGTGGGGTAGCTGAAAAGGTGCTCGGGCAAAAAAATAGGAAGCTTTACCCATGGGAGGCCCGGCGGTGCCGGCATTACCAACGGTTCCGCCAGTCGGAAACCGGTGGAGGGGCTTGGTTCTTTGGCCACGTGTTCCTGTCGCTTGGTTTATTCTCGTGCACATGTTTAAATATTCAGTGACTTTTCATTTTACGTGTTGTGCATGCGCAAACCCTTAGGCTTCTAAAAAGATTAAAATAAAATTAAAAAGAATATGTGGCTGATGGGTTTTGAACTCTGATACTATGTCTCAGCAGTGCAAGGCTTTACCAGTGAGCTACAAGCTCTTTCTTACTGTTCAAAAGCAAATCAAATTCTTATAACATTCACAGGAATTGTAAATACCCCAATTGTACATTAACTTTTAAACAATTTTATATACATTGAAATTGGAGTTTTTACATTACCTGAGTCGTCTGAGTGAAGGGTTTTTATAGCGGTCGCATGGAGCGAGCAGGCGCGAAATCTTCGTCTTCGGTTACGCTCCTGACGTTACGCCTGCGTGAATGACGGGATCCCTCCATTAATGACAGGATACCTCCATTAATGACGGGATACGCCCATTAATGGGGGGATGTGCTAGCGTAGGACACGGGACGTCGGGCGGCGGATATCTCGCTTTAGCGAGATATGCGGAGCCATTGCGGAAGCACTAAAGCCCTACGCTCTTGTTTGACTGGGAGAGCTGGGGAAGCTTAGCTCGGCATGAGGCTCGGAGACGAACCGGAAGGTCGAGGAAGCTCAGCTCTGCAATAGCTCAGAGACGAGCATAGGAGGATGGACGCCAGTTCGGAGGCTAGGTCGCTCTTTGGTGAGAGGCGGAGTGTAAGCTCGGGGATGAACTGAGCAAGGTTATCAATTCTCCATACTGATTTTACCTCGGTAGCCCTCAGGAGTCTAGTGAGCTGTCACGGGTGACACGTCATTCACCACGTGTCATGATCTGAGGGATTCCCACTTATGAGCATTATCATTATCCCACCACTCTCGTTCCGACCTATTTATGAATCGGGTCGAGAGTGACATACTCGGTTTTCTTGGCGTAACCTATTGCCGAGAATCCTTTGTGCGGATTTCCGGGCGACGTTGTGTAGGACAGTTGCATCATTCAGATTTCCGAGCCCACGTGGTGTATTCCCGAGTGCCTAGATCTTCACACGTATCTCCGATGATATCAACGGATCAGGAAAATGATCGTGCATTAAAGAAGGGGCGCCGATTCGCTTGTTCGTCTATAGGGCCACAGGCCATGTGTCTGAAGCGGGTTGGCGGACGCGACAGGCTGTCGTTGTCGCCTGCGATCGAAGGACGTTCCCAATGGTCGTTCGACACGTAGAGATTTAACGGTTGGCAGACGCGACGCTTCGTTTTGGTGAGAATTGATATGGGCCGTTGGATGCCTTTTCTGGAGTTTATAAATAGGAGAAAGGTTGCTCGGTGTTCCTTCCTCTTAGATCGGGTTGACGACCACGTTTCTTCGTAGGGTAGGAATCTACCCCTCGGAGATTAACCGAGCAGGAATCTGCACAGTGGCCTCTTTAAGAGGGCTTTAGATCCTAAGCGTTGATGAGTAGAAAGCTACCCGCTCGGGATGGACCGGGCAGTGAAGTTGCTCAGTGGCCTCGAGATGAGGGCTTTTGTTCCTTAGCGTTGATGGGAAAGAAACTACTTGTTAGGGATGGACTGGACAGGGAAGCTACTCGGTGTCCTCGTTATAAGGGCTTCGATCCGCAACGTTGTAGGGTAGGAAGCTACCAGCTACGGATGGATCAGGCAAGGAAGCTGCTCGGTGGCCTCGAGATGAAGGCTTTGATCTTAGGTGTAGATGAGTAGGAATCTACCCGCCAGGGATGGACCGGGCAGGGAAGCCGCTCGGTGGCCTCGTTCAGCGTTGTGGGGTAGAAAGCTACCAGCTGAGGATGGACAGGGCAGGGAAGCTGCTCGGTGGCCTAGAGATGATGGCTTCGATCCTTAGCATAGATGGATAGGAATCTACCCGCCAGGGATGGACCGGACAGGGAAGCCGCTCGATGGCCTCGTTATGAGGGTTTCAATCCGCAGCGTTGTGAGGTAGGAAGCTACCAGCTGCGGATGGACCGGGCAGGGAAGCTGCTCGGTGGCCTCGAGATGAGGGCTTCGATCCTTAGCGTAGATTGATAGGAATCTACCCGCCAGGGATGGAGCGGGCAGGGAAGCCGCTCGGTGGCCTCGTTATGAGGGCTTCAATCCGTAGCGTTGTGGGGTAGGAAGCTACTAGCTGCGGATGGACCGGGTAGGGAGGCTACTCGGTGGCCTCGTGATGAGCGCTTCGATCCTTGGCATAGATGGGTAGGAATCTACCCGCCAGGGATGGACCGGGCATGGAAGCTGCTCGGTAGCCTCGTTCAACGTTGTGGGGTAGGAAGCTACCGGCTGCGGATGGACCGGGCAAGGAAGCTGCTCGGTGGCCTCGAGATGAGGACTTCAATCCTTGGCGTAGATGGGTAGGAATCTACCCGCCAGGGATGGACCGAGCAGGGAAGCCGCTCGGTGGACTCATCATAAGGGCTTTGATCCGCAGCGTTGTAGGATAGGAAGCTACCAGCTGTGGATGGACCGGGCAGGGAAGCTGCTTGATGGTCTCGAGATGAGGGCTTCGATCCTTGGCGTAGATGGGTAGGAATCTACCCGCCAGGGATGGACCGGACAAGGAAGCTGCTCGGTGGTCTCGTTATGAGAGCTTCGATCCTTTGCGTATATGGATAAGAATCTACCAGTCAGGGATGGGCAGGAAGACATCCGTCGGTCCTGCATGGAGTTTCAGCATGGAAAATAGAGGGAACTAGTTCAGATTGCAAGGAAACAAGAATTTTTATTATCAAATAAGTACAGGTTATGTGATTCAATATAAATTCTCCCGCGTTGAACAATAGGTTTCGGTAGGTGTCCTTGTTGTTTGGACTTAGGTCAGTCGGCGACCACCATGATCTGTCCGATCGTCAGCACCGCGTCATTAATTTGATCGACTTGCCTCTGATATATTTGACGTTGGTCTTGTAGGTACTTCGTCAGGTGACCCGAGCGGATCAACTCCTCGATGTAGTCGCGGAGTTGTTTGCAGTTCTCGGTCAGGTGACCCTGCGACCTATGGAAGGCACAGTATGGGCCCCGGATACGTTTAGCCGCTCTATGGGTGACTGGCGAGAGCTTGAAGAATCTCTTGTCCTTTTCCTCCTCTAACAGCTCGGCTTTGGAGATATTCAGAGGAGTGTACTCCTGGAACCTCAGGGAGTAAGGTATCGGACAGTTGGCTTTCTTTTTCTCCTCTCTGACCCTTTTCTTTTGATCGGCTTGGTCGTTCCGGGGAGTGTTGGCGTTCACCTCCGACTCGAGTTGGATCTTTCACTCGGTCCAGGCTTTTATCTCGGCCATGGTCTTAGGTTGCGCTAATGCAAAAGAGCGGAGCCACTCTTTGTGCCCAAGACCTGACCTTAGTGCGGTGATGACAGTTTCATCCTGGTGCTCGGGGACCTCGAGGAGAGCGTTGTAGAAACGAGTGACATATCCCTTAAAGGATTCCTTGTCCCCACTCTTTATAGTGAACAGATAGTCGACTGTTGTCTTTTGTCGTCGATTCCCGACGAAGTGGCCGAGGAATTGGGTGGCCAGCTCATCGAAGGTCGAGATGGAGCATGGCGTAAGTCCTCGGAACCAGTCCCGACCAGCTCGTATCAGAGTGGTGGGAAAAGCGTGGTATTGAGCTACGTTCGAGTTGTCCCGGAAGCTCATGCCCGCTGTGAACGCATCCAAATGATCTTTTGGGTCGGACTTCCCGTCGAAGAAGGCCACCTTGGGTGGCTTGTTCTTGGTCGAGACGCGTACGACCAGTAATTCCTCGGTGAAGGGCTTTGTGAGAGAATCCGCGGAATATCTAGCCCTTTCGCCGGATGGAGAGTTGTCTCGTCGTATGCCTTCGAGCTTCTTTTCGAGGGCCTCGAGTCGGCGGTGATAACCCGAAGATTCGGCACAGTCAGAGTGGTGGTCATTTCCGCTCCTGGTCTGTGCGGTGGTGTGGCTTCGGTTCCACTCTATCAGATTTCTTAGATTCTCGGGTATTGTCCTTCTCGTGTAGCCTTGACACGAGTTGTTTGCATGGTCCTGGCGAAGGAGAGGGCGTCGGTCGTGCCTGGAAGCTGGCGAGCTGACCGACACCTCCTCGGATGGTGCAGGAGCAGGATGGGCGTCGCGGCGATGGTCTCTTTCTCGAGACCGCGACGTAGAGCCGTGCGGTACCCAGGGGGTCATAGAATTAGTCGCTGTGTGGGAGCCACGGTTGCCGGAGTCAGCACGCTGGTGTTCGGCGGCGTTAAGGGGAGCAATGTTATCCATTCTTCTGCCAACGTCATGATCCTTGGGAGGGGGAACTATGATCTGGTAGGCTGGGCCAGCCGCTTGAACGTGAATGAGCGCGTCAACCATCGACGTGAGTCTGTCGATCCACGCCGATAGGGTGTTGACGATGTTTGGAAGGGGAGTAGAACTGTCCGCACTTCCGTTGTGGGGGAGGCGGCGGCTTGTACTGGGATCGTCATGGTTCTCGCTTGCTATTAGGTCGAAGGTGGAAGATCAACTTCAATGGGTGGAAGAAACTATTCATTTTTCCCACAGACGACGCCAACTGATGAAGGCCGTGATCTCCTTCAGATGCTGTCCTCTGTCGATCTGTTGCGAGCATTATTGAACGGCTGAAATTTGATTTGAAGGTTGTCTCCTTGAGCGTGTGGATCTCAATATGTTGATTTTGAGGTGAAGCCGAGCAATCTACAAAGAAGTCCCGGGATGGGTGGCCACCGTAGGACCCTCCGACAATCAAGTTAGCCGAGGAAAATGAGCAGAGTAGCAGCTTATTGGATTAAAATTGGGTTACCTGAGCCGTCTGAGAGAGGGCTTTTTATAGTGGTCGCATGGAGCAGGCGCGAGATCTTCGCCTTCGGTTACGCTCCTAACGTTACGCCTGCGTGAATGACAGGATTCCTCCATTGATGACGGGATACGTCCATTAATGGGGGATGTGCCAACGTGGGACACGAGACGTGGGGCGGCGGATATCTCGCTTTGGCGAGATAGCGGAGCTGTTGCGGAAGCGCTAAGGCTCCGCGCTCTCGTTTGACCGGGAGCTGGGGAGGCTTAGCTTAGCGTGAGGCTCGGAGACGAGCCGGGAGGCTGAGGAAGCTCAGCTCTACAATAGCTTGGAGACGAGCACAGGAGGATGGGCGCCAATTCGGCGGCTAGGTCGCTCTTGGGTGAGAGGCGGAGTGTAAGCTCGGGGATGAACTGAGAAAGGTCATCAATGCTCCATACTGATTTTACCTCGGTAGCCCTCAAAAGTCTAGTGAACTGTCGCGGGTGACACGTTATTCACCACGTGTCGTGATCTGAGGGATTCCCACTTATGAGCATGTATGTAATCATGCAGTAAGAGGAAGGGCTATTTTCATTATTTGATATCAATCAAATGTGTGCTTGATGAAGATGTGAACCCCTTGAAAGTTTAGTAAAATTAAGCCTTAAATTTATTATTGAATATTCTGTTATTTCGTTCTTCCAAACCAGCCAGCATATAGGCGTATCCAGATTATCCGAAAATTGCAAATCTATGCTAGGAGCAGATTGTTTCCTCCAAGACCTTCAAATGTCATGAAAGGTATTGGGTAACACGTGCCATCCTAACATTCTATAGAACCTATCCCAAAGACTTGTCGTAAAAGGACGCTGGACTCATATACAGAGCTACATAGAACACCTTCGGCCGGACCATATCAGATTCTTTTCCTCGTATTATCCTTGGTCAGGATGGAATTTTTATATGCCAACCATATGAATATCATGCCTTCCAAAGGAACTTGTATTTTCCAAACTTATCTACAGGTCCACCATATCGAGAACTTGGTATAATGACTTCACTGAAAACGGATTATTGGCCCCGTGTCTCCAATTCATCACATTTCCACTCCTCTCGCCTACCAATTGCCAGTTCTCCAAATAGCTAATTAGTCTCTTTCGTTCTTGGCTCTACGAAATTTTGGAAATTTACAATTCCTCCGTTGTTTAGTTACCGTAGCGTTCATGCTCCTTGCTCGTTCATGTAATGATGGCAAGGTTTCCAGTAGGATTTGTTCAGAGAATAGTTTTGCCACAAATTTATATGCTTCCCACTTGTCAGTTCCACTATAAAGAATGTTACATGTAAGAAACTCTTTCAAACAATAAATGTTACATTAAACAAATCCTATGTAGAACAAGTATTGCATCTTCGTTTAATATCATTTTCAGCAGCATAATCTTAAAAGTAAGGTAGTACTCGAAACCAACCCGATAGGAGTTATTTTAATCCGTATTGATGGTCTCGCTAACTTATATGAAACAAACGGAGTATATATGTTTCTGTTGTATTTCTATAATGGCCGCACATGTGAAAACTCATTATTCTATTGATCAATGTATAGGTCTGTTAAACAAATTCAAGAATTTTTATGATTTGACCACCGTGTTGTCATGTGTCCCGCTTCTTCCCGTGTTGTACAATCTGCATCCTCAACTTATATTGACTCATACATGAAATATTAAACCATAGACGATGTTATATAGTTACCAATAGCGGGTATATTGGAAATCATAGACGATGTTATATAATTACAAACAACGAGCCTATTGGAAATCATGGACGATGTTATATAATTACAAATGGCGGGCCTATCGGATATTTTTTTGTGGCTCGGACTGAACCCAATGAATATGATTTCGGTTTTTAATGACTGTCGTGCTCCGAATTTTAAAGCGCTAGACCTATATTTTCTTTTGAATTTTTTTTGTCTAATTTTCTAAACAACAATTTTTTGGGACCTAAAAAGAAGGACAATGTCTCTGCCTTTCTTTATTTTAATGAAACTTATTTTAGAGTCACCCATAAGAAAATAGAAACAAAGTGCAATGAAAGGAGGAAGAAAACAACAAAAAAGCATACAAATTCAAAACCAAACGAATCCTCTCTCAACTAAAAATGATAAAAGCCCCCTCTCCAAAGCCGGAACCCACGTGTTGTCCTTTACTCGAAATCTCCTCCTCGCAAATCCTATCCTCTGCTATAATTGGTGAATGCTGAGCATGATGCTCGTCATTTATTCTCTCCTCTTCCTTGCTCACTTTTGCTTTTCATCTTTTCCTTGTTGAACCAAAATGCAATATTTGATTCAACACCCCATGTGCATAGCAGGAATTTTAGTATCATTAAAAATGCTATTTTTCTAAATAACATTTTGCTGAACACTGGTCATAAATAATCATGAAAAACGATGGTAAAATAGATAGAAAATCAAAGATGGAATGCAAATAGAAAATTGACAGGAACCATTTTGTTGAAACAAAAGATAAACTGCAGTAAAGAAAAAACGAGGGGATTTTCTGTGATTTAAGCGATCCTCCCTAGTGGCCTAGGTCTAAATAATCTTGCTTTCGAATCTGTATCTTTGCCCTTTTCCCAACATTTGATTTGATTCGATTCATCCCATTGTCAAAATCTCTCACTCTCTCTCTCTCTCTCTCTCTCTCTTCTCCAATGATGGCAGCTTCAATCGAGAACCGAAGCGTCCCATATCGAATCCCCCCGCCACCTCCGCAGCCCCAATCACTACATCGACGCCGTTTCCTCTTCTCAAACTCAAACTCGCCGCTATTTGAACCTTCGCCACGCTCATTCGCGCTCTCGTTCTTGCAATTTGAAGAATTGGGTAAGTTTACTAAAGTTTGCAGTTTGAAATTGGTTTGTAGAGTAAAAAACCAAACTTTAGTGAGATTTTACCCCCTAATTAATTTTATTTGGATTGCAGAGTTTGGTTGATATGGAGGAGGAAGATGGTTGCAGGGTTGAAGGAGGTGAGTGGATTAAGAGGCTGCCCTCGACGACATTTTCTTGGTCTTCTCATGGTCTCTCGACAACATTTTCAATGAAAATCTCTACAAAGATAAGGTTTGTAATCAACTTTACAGTGGGCTTCTTTGCTAAAAAGCATGTAGATAACTCTTATAAAATGTGTTCTATGAACATGTGATAAAGATTCTAACTTTATATCTTTAATACATATTTTTGCGGTTAATTTAGGAGGGAAGATTATCCGGGCTTAGCTCGGTACCACCAATTTCCTGTCTAACATGAGAGGTCGCGAATTCGATCCCGGGGTTGATTTCTGAAGAAGAAAAAATACCTTCATTTTTGGCACTATTAAGCATTTTCAGCAATATACATGGCTCCAATTCTCTTGCCCTTTAAGTTCTTTGCTAGTAGTATCTCCAGGTTTAATATTGTCTATTTGTCAGGTGAGATGTATACCCACAACATTCCCTTCGTTTAAGCTTTTCTGATTCATTCACACGCAAAGAAAAAAAATTTGGACTTGTTATTTTGAAGTCAATTGTAATCCTACCCTGATAATTGTAAATCTATTGTTTTTAATGGCTTATACCAAAGAAAAACAGAAATAGTTTCCTCATAATTTTAAAAAGAACTATTCTTCGCCTTCTACATTTTATACTATATGACACATACAAACATGACACATAAAACTTAAAACACAATATTCTTATCGTAGTAACATTTTAATCAGATTTTTTCAAGACCCTGATCCCCTTCCAACAGGACTCCATATAATTCGAGCTATTGTTTTGCGTATAAACTCCAAACTTAAAGAAATGGTTGTCTCCTCCGGCATCACCTGACAGTCAGCCTATGAACACCGTCGATGATAACTTGAACCTGTTTCACATTCGTATCATGAATCACATTAACTCTGAACCATCGATCGTGGATGTTGTCCTCGATGAGGTTGCGCAGATAGCGTCCGAGGGCCCCTTTGTAGATCCGTAACATGAAAGTTGTCGATCTGTCTTTGGCACTGCCGAAGATTTGCATGATGAACATGCCGGTTGTGCCGCTGGGGACATAGCCGTTGCCTTCGAACTGCCATACTCCTGAAGAATAATCATAGCCCTCCAATAAAGATCAATAAACTTTTAAAACCGGCAACAGCTATATAAAAATTACCTAAGATTACCTAAGAAACTCGAAAACTTTATAAAAATAAGTTAATCCACAATCATATAAACAATATTAGATTCATGTCACAAATATGTTGATTGTAATTCATAATGACTAAATAGAGGAGGGAGGGAGGGAGGGAGGGAGATTAGTAGTCTATGTATTGCAGTAATGCGAGTCTCAGTCCAGGGCTTGGTTGCCCTGCCGCGAAAATGAGGCTTATCTGTATCATAAACCTAGAGCTTCTGTACTCCATCAGCATCGCTATAACGAGCATTGAGAGGCAAATTATACGGCCACTGCAGCTCAAAGTTTCTCTCCGTCAACGGCACAGCAGTGAATCCATTGGTAGGATCACCGTAACTAAAGCTAAGTGATTTAATGTATATTGCCAAAATAAACCAAGTATAAGAACACATTTTTTTAAATTTGTACTTCTGGTAAGTAAAAATTTATTTATGATTGAATGAGAAGATAAAATAGATGCAAGGGGGGGTATATACAGGCTATGATGAGTACAACATTAGTTAGAATTTATGATTGAAAGTTCTTTTATCGTGTAGGTGTGTGGTTCGGAGAGGATAAAAGTATGCTTGGTTAGCTTTGATTCCGAGAAAGGAATTAAGGTGCAAGGTTTGATTTTTCCAAATCTCAAAGGTTTGATTTTTCCAAAGCTCAAGTGGGCCGAAACATGAGAGCATGGTACCGTGGACTTCGACTTAAAAACTCCAGAGCGGAGTGCCGTATGAATGCCGCAATTTTAATTAATTTGCTAAATTATATATATATATATATATATATATATATATATATATATATATATAATCATTGTGAAGGCTTGACTTTGACTTGATACCACAAATTATGTCACTCCAATGATTTTTTTTTTTTGATTTTTTTATTTGTAGATTGTGTTGGTCCCAATCTGCTCTTCACTTGCATTGGTTGCATGTCTCAAAGTTGTTATTACGACTTTTATATATATATTTTTGAAATCAACCCCATTCAGGGATCGACTTGCGACCTTTCATATTGGAGAGGAAATTGATAGCAACTAAGGTAAGCGTGGCTAAAGAAATTTCTTGAGTCAGTTATCTTCATTTTTCTTGCACTTGATTTAGCATGTGCAACAAAATCTATGAAGTTGATATGGCAATTATGATTTCAATCATATATAGAGTCAAACTTCCATTTTCTTCAAAATTTATATGCCAGAAAATGCTAATTAATTATGGTGAAAATCATTAATTCATTGGAGGATATATCCCAATCTTTGGTCTTTGGCAATTGGCAAGGAAGTTTTATGGGACCAATGAGAGTTACATCACCTTTGAAGACCAACTAGCACCAATCATCTACCAATAATTGAGCCACATGAATCCATGGAAGAATCACATGTAATAACTAAGCAGCCATTTAAAAATGGAAAAAGTCCATTTTGTTTGCTCTACTTATTTGTAACCCCCCCCCCCCCCCCCAACCCACCATTAGATATGTTTTTCTCCTCTATAAAAAATTGTAGTCACCCTTCTCTCCCTTGAGAAGACTTCCACACAAAACAATGGCAGTTGGAGTCTTCACTAAGAGCAACAATGGAAAAAATCACTACAATGGAAAATTAACCCACTATGTCATCCTTTCATGCATAATGGCTAGCATGGGAGGAGTCATTTTCGGCTACGATATCGGAATCGCAGGTAAACCTATCTCCTTCTACTAAAAGCAGTTTTGAGAAATAATTAAGGGCATGTTTGTTTGGCGAGAGTAAAAGAAATAGGAGTTCCAACTCGTACTTTGCCAAACAGTCTAAATTAGTGAAGAGTAGGTTTTTTAGTGTCTGTTTAGATGAGTAAATGATTTTAGGAATAGTGAAAAGTAGGAGGTGGATACTAAGGCACTAAAAATAATAGAAGGAAGATGAAAATGCGGAATACAGGATGGTTAAGAGTGAAAAAGTAATTAAAAAAGGCATGAATGACTTGATATGACAATCTCATCCTAACTCCAATAAAAAGCTGGGACTTCGATCTTCTACTTTTATCCTCTCCACGTAGGATTTTTCAACTTGGAAAAATCCGAGTTCTGCACCAAAACAAACACTGAAAATACAAGTTTGGGTTAAAAAAGTAGTAGTTTCAATTCCTTTACTTTGCATTTTCCGCAAAAGTCTGGCGAAACAATCAGGCCCTAAGTTGATGAAAAACAGCATATGTTGCTCTCTCTCTCTCTCTCTCTCTCTCTAAAAGCTTAATAAAGCTAATTTGTTCATATAATCGATGCACCAATAATTGTTTTATATCACCATTAAATCTTGTTTCATCCAATTTATTCAGATAACTGTTGTTTCAGGGGGTGTGACATCTATGGAGCCATTCCTAAAGAGATTTTTCCCTGAGGTGTACAAAAAGATGAGCGGAGAAACTAATACAAGCAACTATTGCAAGTTTAAAAGCCAGTTGATGACTTCGTTTACGTCGTCGTTGTATCTGTCCGGGCTTGTTGCATCCTTCTTTGCGTCGTCGGTTACTAAAACTTTTGGGAGGAAGGCGTCGATGCTCTTGGGTGGGGTGGCTTTCTTAGCCGGCTCGGCGTTTGGAGGTGCCGCGGTGAATGTGTACATGCTTATCTTGGGACGGCTCTTGCTTGGTGTGGGTGTCGGATTTGCTAACCAGGTATTCATTTGCTTTTTTGATATTAGATTTGTAAAAAAATACTTTACACAATTATTTACATAAATGAAGCAGAACTATTCATGAATTAATTCTTCTCTTCTGATTTTTGTTGAATTTGTTGCAGGCAGTTCCATTATACCTGTCAGAAATGGCTCCACCTCAATACAGAGGCCTAATCAACAATGGCTTCCAATTCAGCATCAGCATTGGTTTCATTTCCGCGACCCTCGTCAATTTCGGAACCGAGAAAATCAACGGCAACCTTGGCTGGCGAATCTCTTTAGCCTTAGCTTCAGTCCCAGCTTCACTGTTAACACTTGCCGCTCTTATACTCCCTGAGACCCCTAACAATCTTATTCAAAGAGGCGCCGATATCCAGAAAGCAAAGACAGTCCTTCAGAAAATTAGAGGGACTCCTGATGTAGACGAAGAGCTGCAAGATCTCATCAAAGCCAGCGAGATGTCTAAGACAGTTAACCACCCGTTTCGTGAAATTTTCCGTGCACGGTATCGGCCTCAGCTCGTGATGGCAATTCTGATCCCATTCTTTCAACAGGTATGATTTTATAATATCATCTTAATAATTTTGCCACAACATCGGAACATAAATGTTTGTTAACAGGTTCCAATCAACCTGCTGACAGGTAACAGGCATCAACGTAATTGCCTTCTATGCCCCGGTTTTATTCAGAAGCATCGGACTAGGTGAGAACGCTTCTCTCTTATCAGCTGTGGCAACAGGGGTAATCGGCATGAGCGCTACATTCATCGCTATGCTATTCTCCGATAAATTCGGGAGACGGGTCTTGTTCATGATCGGTGGGGCCCAAATGCTCATATCCCAGACATTAGTCGGAGCATTACTGCAAGCTACACTCAAAGACCATGGCGGCGTAAACAAAGGGTCTGCATATGCCGTGTTACTATTAATCGGCATTTATGTTGCAGGCTTCGGATGGTCATGGGGCCCATTAGGTTGGTTAGTCCCAAGCGAGATCTTTCCTTTAGAGATTCGATCGGCAGGGCAGAGCATCAACTTGATTGTCAGCTTTGTGTTTACATTTATCATTGCTCAGACGTTTCTCGAGATGCTTTGTAGCTTTAAGGCCGGGATTTTTTACTTTTTCGGAGGATGGGTTGTCGTTATGACAGTTTTCGTTTACTTCTTTTTGCCCGAGACGGCAAATGTGCCTATTGAGCAAATGGTGCAAGTTTGGAGAGAGCATTGGTTCTGGAAGAGGATTGTAGGGGATGAAGAAGAGATCAAGCTGGATGCAACAGTCGCGAAAGTCAATAGAAACGACGGTCTTTAACAAGCTGAATGCAAGAAAAAGGTTGATGAATCTGATAGCAATAAGCTTTTCAGATTCATGCACACGCAACAAAAAAAATTGTAAATTTGGAGAGATTTACAATTTTACATTTGTTGTTTTTAATGGCTTATACCAAAAAATTAGATAGAAATATTTTCCTCTAGAACATTTGTGCTGGGATATTGAATTTTAAATACATATTTTCATATGGAGAGATTATTTTCTGCAGAATCCAAAGTTTTTATGATTCTAGTAAAGAGAAATATTAGAAATTAACATATATGTATCTTATAATGAAAGAAATTTGTCCGATTTGATTTTGTAAATAACATTTTATACTACATGACACATACAATTACCACATACATAAAACTTAAAACACTAAATTTTATCATACGAACATTTTAATTAGATTTTTTCAAGACCTTGATCCCCTTCCAGCGAGACTCCATGTAATCCGGGCTACCGTTTTACGTATAAACACCAAACTTAAAGAAATGATCGTCTCCTCCGGCATCACCGACAGTCAGCTTATGAACACCGTCAATAAAAACCTGAACCTGTTTCGCATTAGTATCATGAATCACATTGACTCTGAACCATCGATCGTAGATGTTGTCCTTAATGAGTTGGCGCTGATAGTATCTAAGGGCCCCGTCATAGACCCGTAACATGAAAGTCGTGGCTCTGCCTTCGGCGCCAAAGCTTTGCATGATGCAGACACCGGTTGTGCTGCTGGGGACGTAGCCATTGCCTTCGAATTGCCAGACTCCCGAAGAATAATCATAGCCCTGCAATTAATAAATAAACAATATTAAATCGTATTTCGTAACGACTAAATAGATAAAAAGAGAGATCCGTAGTCTATATATTATAGTAATGCGAGTCTCGGTCCTGGGCTTGGTTCCGCTGCCACGAAAATGAGGCTTATCTGTATCGTAAACCCAGAGCCTCTGTACTCCATCAACATCGCTGTAACGAGCATTGAGAGGCAGATTATACGGCCACTGCAGCTCAAAGTTTTTCTCTGTTAACAGTACAACGGTGAATCCATCAGTAGGATCACCGTAACTAAAGCTAAGTGATGCAATGCATATTGCCAAAATAAACCAAGTAAAAGAACCCATTTATAATTTTTACTTCTAGTAAAAACTGATTTAATTATGATTGAATGAGAAGATAATAGATGCAAGGGGTATATATAGGCTGTGATGAGTGCAACGTTAGTTTAAATTCTTCGTTTTCGACAGTGTTTGAGGTTCGAAGGTCTCTGTAATTAATTGTTGTAAATAATTGTCCTTTATGTGAAGTCACATCATGAAAGCAAAATGTGTTGATGAATGTTGGATTTTTTGAGGTTTTTATCCTTTTTTTTAAGGATCGGTAAATATCGTCAACTTGACGTTTGATGAATCATGATTTGAGGGGATAATAATAATATTAAAAGTTACTGCATGGAAAGTAAACATATCTCTCTCTCTCTCTCTCTCTCTCTCTCTCTCTCTATATATATATAGATATATGAGAAAGAGGCCATAACAGAGGGATTTCCTTCTATGGCGTCGAAAAAAATACAACCTCCACTATTTTTTCCGACGATCGGTATCCATCATCATCATCGTTATCATGTAAGATGTGCATACACCAAATTTTATGTGATCCCACCATCTTTTCATCGTTGAATTAGCAATGTAAAAAGTTCTATTGTCGGGAAACCATTAATTTTGCACCAACTAAATTAACGGTGAGAAAATGGTATAATCACATGAAATTTGGTGTATCCACATCTTAGATGATAAAGATGGAGGTGATGTATGCCGATCGTCGAAAAAAATCTTGAAAGGTGCATTTTTCCGACGCCATAGGAGGAAATTCCCTCCTATAGCACATTTGCTCCATTAACCTATATATATATAGGAAAGATGTCATTCCTCCTATGACGTCGAAAAAATACACGCTCCATCGTTTTTTCCGACGATCGGCACCCATCATCTTAATCATTATCATCTAAGATGTGGGTACACCAAATTTTATGTGATTCTATAATTTTATCACCGTTGATTTAGTGGGTTCAAAATTAACGATTTACCGACAATAGAACTTTTTACATTGCTAAATCAACGATGAAAAAGTTGTAGAATCACATGAAATTTGGTGTACCCACATCTTAGATGATAACGATGAAAATGGTGGGTGCTAATCGCCGAAAAAAAATAAGGGAGGGGGTATTTTTTCGACGCAATAGGAGAAGGGTATTTTCTCGACGCAATAGGAGAAAATTCCCTTCTATGACATCTTTCCTCCATTTCTCTCTCTCTCTATATATATAGAGAGAGAGAGAGAGAAATGGAGGAAAGATGCCATAGGAGGGAATTTCCTCCTATGGCGTCAAAAAAATACACCCTCCCTCATTTTTTCCGCCGATTGGCACCCACCATTTTCATCGTTATCATCTAAGATATGAGTACACCAAATTTCATGTGATTCTAGAATCTTTTCACCATTGATTTAGCAATGTAAAAAGTTCTATTATCGGTAAACCGTCAATTTTGAACCCACTAAATCAACGGTGCAAAAGTTATAGAATCACATGCAATTTAGTGTACCCACATCTTAGATGATAACGATGAAGATGGTGGGTGCCGATGGTCGGAAAAAATGAGTGAGGGTTGTTCCCCTCCGAAAGACGCGGTGGAGACGCGATGTACGTCTAGCCTGAGATTCGGGGCAGATACTATTTGGTACTATCCGTCCACCTCTCCGAAGATGCCAAGTTGATTTATGGTACCGTGTATCGAAGGTTTAAACGGATGCGTCCGATATAGCAGATTTCGTCAGATTCCCCCTCGTTCGAGGGGTTTTTTATTGTGGGGACGCTCTTCCCTGCAGGCGCAAGCCCGTGCAGTTAATTACGCTACCGCACCGTGGTAACAACTTTCTTCTTCTCCAGCTGGTCACTTCGTGTCGTGGGTGTTTGTTTTGTTTGTGGTTGCCCGTGGATTGTATACGGAGACTAATTTATGTTGTCGCCCGTAAGACGTGGATTAGTCCAAATCCGTATTTTCTTAAATTTGGGTTTGGGGTTTTTGGTTTAAGGATACGTTAGCCATATTTGAGGCTAAGATCAACTTAAACGTTTGTTAAGGATACGTTAGTCTAATATAAGACTAAGATCAACTTAACGGGATCGTTTAGATCCGACAAAAGAGCATTTGGAGGCTCTATTGTTCTAGTTTAGGGACATAGTGGTCCATTTCCAGTTTAAGAACATAGCGGTCCATTACCAGTTTAAGGACATGGTGGTCCAAGGTTAAGGACATCGTAGTCCGTGGGTTTAAAGGGACTCCACAGTCCGAGGTTAAAGACATCGTAGTCCGTGGGTTTAAAGGGACCTCACAGTCCGTAGTAATGTGTGGTTGTCGGGACCCGTCACCTCTCTGACGACGTTGAGGGATTACAACGACGAATGCCAGAGAAATAAAGAGATGTACCCTCAAACCGGGTGTAAATTAATTGGGAGAGCAGTTGTGCTCGGTTCAATTTATATTAAGGACTTATGGCCAGAATTGGGCTAAGTCCATTTTAAAATGTTCAACATTTTATTTATATTTGGCCTATTAGGCCTTTACTTGGGCTCTGCCCTGCACAACATTTAAATTGGTCTGTTAGACTTTTTAATTGGGCTCTGCCCTTTCTTAATAATGCACAGCATTTAGTGGTCTAACAGTGCGCCACGTAGCCTGTCAGGCGCTTTGCGCCAATTAAAGAGCGTAAGACGCCGGCTCATGTGGAGGTGACACGTGTCACGCTCTGGTGAGCGCAAGTCTGTTAGCGTAATGCGTTGCGCTAGTGCGCTGCTGACACGTGGCGCGCTCTGGTGCAGTGCGCCAATCCAAGAGCGCAGTGCGCTGTATTTAGGAGCGCAAAGCGCAGATTGTTCTGTGATTGACACGTGGCGTGCTCTGGTAAGTTGCGCCAGTCCAAGGAGCGCAGTGCGCTTTTTTTAGAATCGCAAGGCGCAGATCAAAAGTGCAAGGCACTGTACAATAGCGCAGAGCGCATCTTGATCAAATTTAGATCAAAGAAAAGAATCTTTTTAGAGGTTCTACCTCAAGATTCAAGAACCGATGGTTCATCAAAATGCAATGCCTTTATATAGATCAAAAGATCTAACAAAGAAGTAAATTACTTCTCTTTTATTATTTTTTTTATTGAAGATCTTGATCTTGTTCTTAGATCATTGATCTTTTTAGAAGAAATTCTTCTTTTTCCAAAGGTTTACTTTTTTCTTTTCGAGTTCTTCTCAAAGTTTTTTTTAGAAGAGTTCTGTATATCTCTCTTTTTCTGTCTCCCTTTAGACTTGGAGTCTAGGGGCCTTTATATAGGGCTAATGAGTTTGTTAGGTTGGTTACAGAGATATTTCTCTGATTGATCTGGGGATATTTCTCCACCGTTGGATCTTTGATCCTAGGGCCTCTGTTTTACAGAAGATAAATTCTTATTTTAACAAGATTAGAAAGATCTTTCTGGAATTTTAATTCTGATTTAGTGCTGGCACATTTGGCGCAAGCGCACCTGCGCTTGACACGTGTCGCGCAGCGCAACCGCGCTAACGCAATTGTGCTGACACGTGTCGCGTAGCTTAGAGCGCAAGTCATCTGAAGCGTTGCCTCCTTTATTTTTATTTTAAAACAGAGCCTTGCTCTGATTGGGTGCGCTGTCTTGAGCGCAGCGCTGGCGTGTTTGCTTTTGACACGTAGCGCGTTGCGCGCAACGCAAGAAATCTGAAGCGTTGCTTCAATTTTTGAATTTTTGAAATTCAAACAGAGTTTTGCTCTGATTGGGGGAAACAAATGGCCCCCCACCGTTGCGCTCACGTGGCGCACACGTGAGTGCAGCGGTGGCAAGATCCAAACCGTTAGATCAACTCAGGAATTGAAGGGGCGCTTAAGCGCCTATAAATAGGACCCTTGGTCCTCAGCAGATGATTATCATCTTCAAGAATTTGATTTTCAGAGCCTTACTCTTGTTTTCAAGAACTTCAGAGCCTTGCTCTCATTTCCAAAGTTAGAACTTTTTAGAAAAACTTTAGGTAAAAATTAATCTTAAATTAAATTAATTTTAATTTTAATTAATAGAGCCTTGCTCTCATAGATCTTTGATCTAAGGAAAACCCCTTTGGGGTTTCACAAACAGAGCTCTGCTCTCAAGAATTTGTTTCAGGGTTTTTTAACCCATGAACAGAGCTTTGCTCATGGATAATGTATAGATCTTTTGATCTTCTGATGATGAACTCTTAAGAGTTTTTCATGGATTTTTAAGATCACAAACTTTAATTTTTTAGGAATTATTTTTTTTTCATTTGATGGATTTTTCCATCATTATTACAGAACTAGGCTCTTTAAGGAATTTCATTCCCTTGTGACCAGAGTTTGACAAGTGTCACTCTATGACAGAGCTTTGCTTTGAAAAGGGAGATTTTCTCCTTGTCTCAAGGGATTTCTCATTTAATGAGAATATTCTTTTGAGGATCTCCTCATTAATTGACAGTCTCATCCAATGATGAGGCTGTCTTATTAATTGATGCATTGTCATCTGGATTTTGTGGGTCCCCCTTTAGTCCCCTCTCCACTGCATTGCGGTGTAGTACAAATTTCAAAGTACCAAGCGTCGGAATTAAATTATGATACTGATCATTGAACTTCGCTTTTTCTTGCAGGTAACATGTATGCTGATCTTTCGTTCCCGTTCTTCCGCTCGGAGGAAGGATTTCCTGAGGCGCCGGTAGACCGGGAGGTTCTTGCACTCATTAAGGATCACGACCCCGATTACAAGAACCTTCACCTGTGGGGTAGATGGTACAGTGACATCATCAAGGGTCGCCGAAGCTTCTCTTGTGCAACGCCTTTAGAGCCGATCCCGTTGATCCCTTATGCGGATATACCCCCGGTGAACTATGCCGTGGAGGTTGTGAATTGGAATTCGGAGGATCTTCTTCAGCCTTCGATTACTGCCGTTCCCGTGCAGCCGCCGCCAGCCGTGGATATTCTGAGGCGGCGCATATGCCAGGACGAGTCGCGCCCTTGGGGACAAGCTTACAACATTGGATTGACCCCTCAACAATCAGCCGGATATTTGCAGTGGGCCAGGTACATCTTGTCAGCGAAGAGGACGCATTTGATGAAGATTGGTCTGTACCCCACAGTCTATGCCTCGTTGTTCGAGTACCCTTCTCCTCCGACGTGGTGGGTTAAGGCGTTCGTGGAACAATGGAATATCCCCACCCATACCTTTCTTCTGGTGGACAGGGAAGTTTCCATCCCCCTAGAAGAATTTGCTGAGATTTCCGGTCTGCCGGTGAGGGGGGAGCACTGATCAGTCGAAAATAATGCATTTTTAACACGGCAATTTCCCTATCTTTTGCATTCATCTAGAAGTGTTCGGTATTCATATTGCACATATTAGCAAAACATCTCTGAAATACCAGATTGCATGTGTTATACTCTAAAACCGGCATTTCGAAGGAAATTGTGTGTTTATCATGACATCGCATCATCCTTGTATTCCGCAACACTTGTTTCGGAGTCTGTGCAGGAAATTGCAGGAACAAAGCCAAAAGAAGCTGATAAAAAATACACCAACTCCAAGTTTTGAGATCTGGTAGCAATCTAGAGGGAAAAACACAATTCAACATATCACAGAAAGGCCCAAATGTCAGTATCAGAAAAGCCCAGAATTTCCAAGCTCTAAAGCTTCAATAGCGCCGCGGTTCCGCGGTGGGAGCCCGCTTGCGCCGCGGAACCGCGGCGGCTCTATGGCTTCAACTCCTCAATTTTTGTCCATGTGTCTCTAATAACGGTACAAGCTTCCAGAAGACTCCCGATTCTCCACGTGGCTCATCTAGAAGGCTCGGCTTAACAAACTTCATCTAGAAGGCTCTCTTTAACAAACTTTTGGAGGGAAAATTCAAATTTGAAATCCTAGATCTAGGGTTTTGAGGTCTATAAAAAGGAGCCTAGATCTAGGGTTAAAGGTTGTTCAATTTCTCATCATTCTCTCTTCATCTTCCATCCACAAGTTGAGTGACACGATTTGTGCGAAACCCTAACCCTAATTCAAATCCAAATTCAAGATCCCGAGTACCATTCAAGCAAGAAGCCTTCAACTTTTTAGGAGCGGAGCCGATTTTCAATCGAGCAAGTGATCCAAGCCGATCCGCGACTCAAGGAGACGAGCGAAGCCAAATCGACGATCGAGTTCTTCCTATTGTAGTTCTTGAGCGATTTGTAACGGAATTGTTGATATAAATAAAAGGTGAAATTCTTTAATCTTGCTTTCTTTAAATTCTTGCATCATGATTCGATCTCAATTTGTGATTGTGGTTCTTGTTGTGATGTTTGAGTAAAACTCCGCTCGTAAAGAAGTCGAGACGATCAATAGAATGATGATGTAACAAATCTTAAAACGATTCTTAAGTCTTACGAGTTTTGTAAACCCTAGCAAATTGAAGAATCGACAACCTAGTTTCGTTGCGATGCTTTCTTGATTGTGATCGCTCGAAATTAGTGATCCACGATCGATTCTTGAATTTACTAGAGGTTAGAATGTGAATGATATCGACGAAGGAAAAAGGGATAGATGTTGAAACCCTAGTTTCACTAGAAATCCCTAATTCTCGTCGATCATCATCGATCTAGTATCAATTCATCGAAGGATAAGAATACGTAATCGCTAGATTTCATCACATCTATAGATCCGATCGATTCCTACGAGCCTCATTTCGATTCTTGATATTTGGTTTGGAAATCATCACATCTCAATTCTTGATTTTAATGTTTTCTTAGATCTAGATTTTTCTCATTCTTGAAATTCAATTACAAATCATGAATTGTTTTGTTTTCTTTTCTTTAAAGTTTCGACTTATCTAAATCAAAGACACGAACGATTACGCTTTTCCTGTGGACGATCCGCACTTACTAACGCGCTACATTTGACACCGTTATTGATTGCGGTCAAAATATTTTTGGTTGTGATTTCTATACAATTTTCCAACTACACAATCCGAAATCGTATTCAATCAAATGGCGCCGTTGCCGGGGATAGTGCGCTAATTGTTCGTTTTTGAAATTTGAGTTGAAAGATTTATTCCATTATAATTTTTAGATCAAAATTCGCGTAAACATTAATACGAGTTGTTGTGATTTGTTGCGAGGAAATATGGAATCATTGGAGCTGTGGAAAAAATTTTCTGAAAATTTCAGAGAACTCATGGGCTAAACAGTAGCAACCTCAAGAAATTTCGTGCTGTGATCTTGCTACAGTACAGCGTTTCCGCAGCATAAGGCGTCTAAGACCGCGTTTCCGCGGCTCCTCAAGCAGATCTTTGTACCAGTTTTTCTCAGGTGAATTCTTACTTTCTTATCTCCTTCCTCATCTGCTCCAATTAACAATTTGCTGCAGGTTTCTTTGCAAATAAATCGCAGCGCCGCAAAAGCAAAAATAAATTGTGCGTGTTTTTGATTTTTGGTTGTTTGCATATTAATACGGAAATTAAGGGGCAAAGACCAAATCCAGATTAGGTGGGGAGTTCATTACCCTTCCTAAGCCCCAAAAATCACAAACTTGCATCCTCATTACCCTCATTAACTAAAAAATATCTAGAGATGACTCTAAGGACCGTCGCGCTCACTTAGGACAGAAGAAGGCCGTGGGTAATCCATTGTTTATCTGCGTTTCTTTTGTGGTGTCTAAGGCAAGTGTGTCGAAGGCTAGTGATTACTTAATTAGGCCCACTACTTACGAAGTGGAGAACCTCCCACTTACCTGGCCACAGGAGAGACAAAGAGGCAGTGGAGGATTGATCCTGCGACTTGTCTTTTGGCAGTTAGGAGCGGTCTAGAGCTTTGACCTAGGTGACCACTAGATTTTAGGGTTTTGCTTGTTGCATTTGTTGTGATTGCATCATTTTTTTAAAATATCCGTAAAATTTTCAAAACAAACACCAATCACATTCATTTCCCCTAATTATAAGTCACGCTGCCACTTGTACTAACCCTTTTTAGTGTAAGATAGGCTGGACACGGGATTCTAGTGCCCGTTTAGTCCGCGTTTCCCCGATCGACCCAAAATTCGATATTTCTACATTTACCTCTTCTTTACCCACTACCACACCCATTTCGATGGACGATTCACCATCGAACTTCTTTACCACTACTCTGCCGCCGTCCGTTGGTGCGCAGAATCCACCCCGCATCTCTCTCTAAGAGAAGTGCTATCCTACACGAGGCCCCTTTCCACCTGTCTTTCCATTCCACCAGCCAACGGGGAAAATTTTCAGATTAAACCCCAATACATCAACCTTCTACCAAAATTTCACGGTCTCGAGTCTGAAGACGCATATGCCTTAATCACAAAATTTGAAAATGTATGCGGAATGATGGGTACCTCACAGCTTTCTATGGATGCTATGTGTAACAACTCCAATTTTGTATACTAAAAATTTGCTTTAAATATAGTGTATACTTGGAGTATTAATGTTGCTGGAAACAATTTAAGTATCTAATTCCTTACAATAATTACAAGAAAGAGCTTGTAGCTCATTGGTAATACCTTGCACTGCTGAACCAAGCCACCGGAGTTCAAATCTCATGCCCCACATTATTTTTGTATTTATTTTGTTTTGGAAGTCAACGGTAAAAAGGCCATAACTCCCAAAATATGTACTGGACAACAAAAAGTAAAAATACCAAGTTGTTCCTCAGGAAAACCCCCGGCCATTGGACCCTTGACTCGGCCCGACTCGGCGCCGCCAGCCTTTGACTCGACCGACTCGGTCCGGCGCCGCCGGCCGGACTTGGCCGGACGGCCGAGTCACCAACTGAGAAAAGTTGGCTCTTGACTTGGTCAACCCTCTTACACACTTATTATACCTGGATCGGTTTTGATTTGGCCAATAAATCCCTTTTACTCCTAGGTTTAATGATTTTTAATGAATTTTTAATGTTTTTTTTATATTTTCTTTTAATATTTTTTATCCTAACCCTAACCCTAGCCTAGCCCTATATAAAGACCCCTACCCTCTACCATTTCACCTCACAACTCTAAGTCCACTCTCCCAAATTCTCGAGAACTCGGTACGAAGAGCGAGAAGCGAAGCGCTGCCGAAACCGACGACGGATTCCGGCGACCGGATCAGAACCTTCGCGACGTTTTCGACGCATCGACCACCACCACCTTCCCTAGCCCCCTTAGCTTGTCCAAACCCGTAAGTCCCACCTCTTCTATCTCCCTTTTCTTTAAGGGAAAAATACGACTTTTTGGAACCCGGCGGAAATCGGACAAACCGATTTCCGATTCGGTTTTTCTATAAATTTTCAGTTGTCACCTAATACATAATACCCAAACTTATGTATGATGACTATTAATCACCTAGAAACCAATTTAAATAAAGTTACTCACATGAAATGATAGCTTCTTTACAATATCGTATTCTTTTCATAAAAATACCATAAAGTTTATTTTTCTTGTTCTAATTAATTACCTCACTCCTAAATTGGTTTATCTTGATCGCTAAACTTGTAGAAACCAATTTGAATGAAATTTCACACATGAAATGATAACGTTTTCGAATACCGTATTCTTGCGCTTTAATACCTTCAAGTTTAATATATCTTGTTTAATCTCTAAACTTCATCAAAACTTAAAATAAGTCACGAGGTAAGGACATATCTCTACACACACTCAATATAACCCTAATTGATAAATATCAAAACACAGAATACGAAATTACAGGACTTTTCACTAAAATACCCTAATCTTTATAATCTTTATTGAAAGCTTTAAGTTGTAAACATTTCTAAATAAAATCTTTTAATAAAATGAAAGCACGATTGGTCATGGACATCGATCGTTTATCTAAACTGTCTTGTGGTGCCTAGGCAAGTGTGTCTAAGGCTAGTGGTTTTTAATTAGGCCCACGACTGTAGTTCCTTCCCACTTACCTGGCACTTACCTGGCCGCAATTGACGGTGAAGAGCCGATTTGAGGCTTCTAATGACTCATCGTTTAGACCTTAGAAATAGGCTAGTTAGCTTAGGAAACCCTAATAACTAAAATACGGAAAACTAAACTCTTTTGCAAATAAATACCTTATATTTATAAAACCGTTTTCCTAAATGAGAAGTGTTTATAAAACCTAAGCAAGGTGCCGCTACAACCCACTTTTGGGGATCCTGTTAGGGATAGTACGGTTCATCATGCACCCGCAGGCTAGTAGTGCGAGATTCAGACCTCCGCAAGGAGCATTCGGTCTCGAAAGGTTTAAAATACGACATTTAAGAAAAATGAGATTTTTGAAAATAAAATATTCATTTAAAAATTATCCAAGTGTTTATATATATAATTATCATTTAAACACCTATTTTATTATAATATAAAGTTTCCACATTTTCCTAAAAAAATTACAAGATTAAAATTTACATTAAAATACCATGAATTTCAGATAAAACAATTAATACTTTTATTAGGATATATTCACTAGAATAACACAAATAAAATTCACATTCATTATAACAATAAAGATGATTATTAAATACTTGAGGTGTATTTCGAAAACTATACAAAAGTACTTTTTACAGAAAACCCCCTCAAGTTTTACAAATTACAATAAGGCCCCTAACTAATATTGAACTTCAAATTATTTTTCTTTTAGTCTGACTCGGGTTAGAGTCTGACTATTTCTGACTAGAATATGATTCAAGTCAATCTATATTCTTTTATATTCCAATACAATTTGAATACATGAAACCCTGAATCCAGTTAACAATATATTCTTTTTGACTGAATCAAACCATGGATATTCATCCATTATCCTGATATTCCATTTTCCTGATTACACAGTTACAACATGTTTACTGATATCATGGTTTTGGTCAGTCACTCAATTTACATATTCCAATACTACAATACTGTTAAAATACTACGGGGTTTAAGGGGTAGATTGGTACGGAAGGTGTTAAAGGTGGCACGAGGTGGTCAGATTAAGACACCTAACCTGAATCCTATTGCTGTTGTACCATGGCATAACGGTTCCTTGTACTTTCCTTTTGCCCTGATCTCTAGCATATAGAGATCCCCCTCGTATACACTGGCATCCTTCTGTACCAAGCTATAAACAACAGCGTTACACAATGTTTCATAATATCCGACAATATAACACTTTAGAAAATATATATACTGTTACTCTATCATTCTCATTCTTCTTATTCTTTGGGACTTACCGAGCGACCTGTTCGCCGACGACATTCTATTTCTTTCTTCTTTGAATGTCGTCAGGTGCGTTGGACCAAGCTGAGACCGAGCCCACCGGTGAAGATTTGGAGCAATTCCAGGAAGATCCAGAGCTCTAGATACTGTACCTTGTTTCTTTCCAGTTTATTTCATTACCTGTTATGCCACTGTTTAGGCATTGCTTTTCATTCCAGTTATATTTTCTTTTCCTGCATAGTAAAAAGAATGTTATTAATAAAAGTTGCTGTTATTTCTATATTATTCGTCTCTTGTGATTTACTTTATATTGTTTAGTTACGCTTAGCGTATATACTTCTGAGTATATACATAGTGGGCCTCGTCGCGTCCGCTTCGCCGTACACTGGGAAGCGGGGCGTGACAGGTTTTGTTGGTGGCCCATGCAGGTCAGAGCTGTATGAATCCCTGTCATGCAGTTCTGGTCTGCGTGAACAACCTAAGCAATATAACACAAGAACCAGCAACTAAAACATTCTTTACAATCCATGTTCTTCGAATCTTGCAAATCTCTATTCCTTGAATCTTATCATTTCATGTATTTGAATCTGTTCTAATCCAAATTTTTCTTCAGGATCATGGATTCCCCGAACAACACCAGCACCAACGTCAACAACACCCCTCCAGCACTACCTCTCACACCAGTTGTTCCGGCACCACCCACGGAGAAAACGATGCTATTTGATGCGATCCGCAGTCTTCTCGAGGGACAGCAACAACTATTGAGCCGTCCTGATAACGATGCACCGGGAGTAAAGCAATTCAGGGCTTTGCACCCAAAGCAATTCTCTGGTAAAGGAAGCCCTCTTGAAGCGGAAGAATGGGCACAAAGCATCGAAGACGATCTGGCAGCAGCTCAAGTGCCAGACCACGCTTGGGTCCGTGTAGCGAAACTACAGCTCACGGATAATGCTCGCAATTGGTGGAAGGCGGAAGAAACCCGTCTAGCACAACCGATTGAATGGAAGACATTTCGCGAGAAGTTTGACGCGAAATATTTCCCTGTGACTGCCAGGTTCGCTATGGAGCAGCAGTTTATTCATCTACAGCAAGGATCAATGTGGGAGAAATCGGTAGATGAATACGATGCTGAGTTCACTATGTTGAGCCGGTAAGATATGTCACCATAGTTCAATTTTTTAAAATATCACATATCACACAGCTAACACAATTTTTAAACAGATTCGCGGCACACCTGATACCGACGGATGAGATCAGAGCCCGTCGTTTTCAGCAAGGTTTGGACACAGAGATCAAGGATGCTCTAGCCACAGGAAAGTTTTTGACTCATGAAGAAGCCCTAGAAGCAGCCCGCAGTTATGAGGTAGTGATAAAAGAGAGGGGCATACCTCAGTCTGCAGGAGTCAAGCGCCCTGCCAACCAGATAGCAGGTGGAGCCATGTCCAGACCATCTTTCGTGCCGAGGCGACACGGAGTACCAACTCATCGTCCTAGCCCAGCCTTTTACACCTACTGCAAGAGAACTGGACATATGATGAAGGACTGCCGTCGAGCCAACCGCCTCTGCTTAGTCTGCGGTTCAGCCACTCATGATATTGGATCTTGTCCCCAAAGGCAGAACTCAGTTGCTGCACCAAGGCCAGCAAATACTTATCAGCAGCGACCCGCTGTTCAGGCACCTGCTACCAGACTTGCACTGCCTGCACCACCTAGGGGACCACAAGCTGCACCACCTCCTCGACAGTTCCATCAAGCTCAAAGGAACGTTCAGAGGAATGCTCCTCAGGCCAGGAGAAATGCTCCTCAGGCCAGGAGGATTGTGCCGAAGCGCCAGGCTTTCATGATGTCTGTGGAAGAAGCTGGGGCCACTGGCCAAGTCATTACTGGTAAACTTTCTTTCTCAAACTCAACTTTTAGTTTTGCTTACCTACACACTTTCCCTATACCTAAAACCTATCCCTAATACCTTAGGTACAATCCTAGTAGCTTCACTACCTGCACTTGCACTGTTTGATACTGGAGCATCCCACTGCTTTATGTCGCAACGGTTTGTCCGAACCCATGCGATTCCAGTCTCACCGCTTGTATCCAGCTGGAACGTCAATTCTGGAAATGGTGTTCTAAAGGCAACTATGGGATACAGCATGTGTCCAGTCGTCGTCTGCAGTCGAGAGTTTTACGCTGACTTCAAGGTACTGGACATACCAAACTTCGATGTGGTTCTAGGAATGGACTGGCTTGGAGCCTTTTATGCTACCATCGACTGTCGTCAAAGGAGGGTAGTATTTGAGATTCCCGATCATCCGGTCTTCTATTTCAAGAGTGGAGATCGCACCCTGGAGCCAAGTACTTACAAAGCGAAACCAAGGGAAGCAGTAGTTGCAGCAGCTCATGCAGAGGAAGAATCAAGACCGGAGGTAGTTTGAGAGTTCGACGATGTATTCCCTGACGATATATCAGGTTTGCCTCCTGATCGAGCTCTTGAATTCAGTATTGACTTAGTACCAGGAGCACAACCAGTAATCAAAGCACCGTATAGACTAAGTCCGGAAGGTTTGAAAGAAGTTCGAACACAGTTGGACGAATTACTGACGAAACGATGGATTCGTCCCAGCACTTCAAGTTGGGGAGCACCTGTACTATTGGTGAAGAAGAAGGAAGGTTCATACAGAATGTGCATCGACTATAGGGCCTTGAACGAAGTTACTATAAAGAATAAGTATCCACTCCCGCGCATCGATGATTTATTCGATCAGCTAAGTGGATCTTGTGTTTTCTCTAAACTAGATCTTCGTTCAGGTTATCATCAAGTGAAGGTCAAGGAGGCTGATATTCACAAAACAGCTTTCAGAACTCGCTATGGACATTACAAATTTCTAGTAATGCTATTTGGAGTGACCAATGCACCAGCAATCTTCATGAATCTTATGAACCAAGTTTTCCGGGAGTATTTAGACAGGTTCGTTGTCATCTTCATCGACGACATCCTGGTATATTCTAAGAACCGGAAAGAGCATGCAGAGCACTTACGAATTGTCCTAGAAACTCTTCGTCAACATCAGTTTTATGCCAAGTACAGTAAGTGCGAGTTTTGGCTAAAACAAGTTGGTCTTCTTGGACACATCGTATCAGGAGAAGGGATTTCTGTGGATCCAGCAAAAGTTTCAGCAGTCAGCGAATGGCCTGCACCAAAATCAGTGAAGGATATTCGGAGTTTCTTGGGTTTAGCTGGATATTACAGAAGATTCATTGAAGGCTTTTCGAAGATAGCAACACCCCTGACCAAGCTCACACGAAAAGATGAAGAATTGTGTGGTCAGAAGCATGCGAGCAAGCTTTCGTAGAACTCAAGTCAAGACTGACATCTGCACCTATTCTCGTCATACCGGATCAGTCTGGAGGATTCGAAGTACATTGCGATGCATCCGGTAAGGGATTAGGATGTGTTCTACATCAGCACGGTAAAGTTGTGGCTTATGCTTCAAGACAACTGAAGACTCATAAGCGCAATTATCCGACGCATGATCTGGAGTTGGCAGCCGTTATTTTTGCTCTCAAGATTTGGCGCCACTACTTACTTGGTGAACGAGTGAACATCTACACAGATCACAAGAGTCTGAAGTATGTGTTTACTCAGAAGGAGTTGAATATGCGGCAGAGAAGATGGTTAGAACTCATGGCGGACTTTGACATCAACTTGCAATATCATCCAGGAAAGGTAAACGTAGTACCTGATGCTCTTAGTCGCCAACCATTAGCAATGAATCTCACCGCTCAGTGGAAGCTTCAGCAAGACCTACATCAGATGGAGATCAAACTAGTCATGCCAGGTGATGTTTCAAATTTGATGAATCTGCAAGTTCAATCAAATATTGTCAATCAGATCAAAGCAGCTCAAGCCAGCGATGCTAAGTTGCAAAAGATCAGAGAACAAGTGGAGAATGGACTCAGAACAGATTTCATCATTCATGAAGACGGATCTTTGAGATACGGCGGCAGATTGTGTGTACCAAAGGGTCCTGTTCGGGAAAAGTTAATGAAAGAAGCTCACAGCTCTCCCTATTCAGTACATCCTGGAGTTACCAAAATGTATAAAGATCTACGTCAGAATTATTGGTGGCATGGAATGAAGCGTGAAGTAGCCAGGAGTGTTGCAAAATGTTTGGTGTGTCAGCAGGTAAAGGCTGAACATCACAGGACAGCTGGACTACTTCAACCGTTACCAATTCCAGAATGGAAGTGGCAGCACATCACGATGGACTTTGTAACTGCTCTTCCTCGCAGCACAAAGGGTAACGATGCGATTTGGGTCATTGTGGATCGACTCACAAAGTCGGCTCACTTCATCCCATTTCGAGTTGGCCAATCAACCGAGACATTAGCGAAGAAGTACATAGAGGTAATAATCTAATTTAAGATTTAAACTCTTCATACTGTACTATCTCTGATACCCATGAACTCATACAGGAAATTGTGAGACTTCATGGAGTACCGGTCTGCATTGTCTCCGATTGTGACACCAGGTTCCGATCGCAATTTTGGCAAAGTCTGCAAGCTAGCTTGGGAACAAGTCTGAACTTCAGCACGGCTTATCATCCACAAACAGATGGTCAGTCGGAACGAACTATTCAGATCTTGGAGGATATGCTCAGAGCATGTATGCTCGACTTCAAGGGATCGTGGGAAGATCACCTGCATCTTGTGGAGTTCGCGTACAATAACAGCTACCAAGCAAGTATAGGAATGGCACCTTTTGCAGCATTATATGGAAGGAAGTGTCGATCGTCATTAAGTTGGGACGACATCGGAGATAGAGAACTCCTTGGACCAGAGATGATAGTAGCGACCGTCGATGTGGTTCGTACTATCAGGGAAAGAATGCGCATAGCCCAAGATAGACAGAAACACTGGGCTGATGCGAAGAGACGACACTTGGAGTTCCAGCCAGGAGATCATGTATTTCTGAAAATCTCTCCGAACCGCGGAGTGATCAGATTTGGAAGACGGGGAAAGTTGAGTCCGAGATACATTGGACCGTTTGATATACTCGAATGAGTCGGTGAAGTGGAATATCGTTTAGCGCTTCCACCCTCACTGGAAGGAGTGCATAACGTGTTCCACATATCTCAACTCAGAAGGTATGTGAGTGACCCCAGCCATGTACTTGATCATTCCGAACTCACGATACAGCCCGATTTGTCTTGTGAGCAACAACCTGTGGAGATCCTGGACAGGAAAGTGAAGACTCTTCGGAACAAAGAAGTTAATTTGGTCCGGGTAATGTGGAGGAAAGACACTCCAGGAGAATCCACGTGGGAAAGGGAGGATGAGATGCGTGCAAGATATCCGCACCTTTTTGTAAATCAGTCCTTAAATAAAAGTTGTAAATTTCGAGGACGAAATTTTTGTAAGGAGGGTAGATTGTAACAACTCCAATTTTGTATACTAAAAATTTGCTTTAAATATAGTGTATACTTGGAGTATTAATGTTGCTGGAAACAATTTAAGTATCTAATTCCTTATAATAATTACAAGAAAGAGATTGTAGCTCATTGGTAATACCTTGCACTGCTGAACCAAGCCACCGGAGTTCAAATCTCATGCCCCACATTATTTTTGTATTTATTTTGTTTTGGAAGTCAACGGTAAAAAGGCCATAACTCCCAAAATATGTACTGGACAACAAAAAGTAAAAATACCAAGTTGTTCCTCAGGAAAATCCCCGGCCATTGGACCCTTGACTCGGCCCGACTCGGCGCCGCCGGCCGGCGACTCGGCCGACTCGGTCCGGCGCCGCCGGCAGGACTTAGCCGGACGGCCGAGTCACCAACTGAGAAAAGTTGGCTCTTGACTTGGTCAACCCTCTTGCACACTTATTATACCTGGATCGGTTTTGATTTAGCCAATAAATCCCTTTTACTCCTAGGTTTAATGATTTTTAATTTTTAATGTTTTTTTATATTTTCTTTTAATATTTTTTATCCTAACCCTAACCCTAGCCTAGCCCTATATAAAGACCCCTACCCTCTACCATTTCACCTCACAACTCTAAGTCCACTCTCCCAAATTCTGGAGAACTCGGTACGAAGAGCGAGAAGCGAAGCGCTGCCGAAACCGACGACGGATTCCGGCGACCGGATCAGAACCTTCACGACGTTTTCGACGCATCGACCACCACCACCTTCCCTAGCCCCTTTAGCTTGTCCAAACCCGTAAGTCCCACCTCTTCTATCTCCTTTTTCTTTAAGGTAAAAATACGACTTTTTGGAACCCGGCGGAAATCGGATAAACCGATTTCCGATTCGGTTTTTCTATAAATTTCCACTTGTCACCTAATACATAATACCCAAACTTATGTATGATGACTATTAATCACCTAGAAACCAATTTAAATAAAGTTACTCACATGAAATGATAGCTTCTTTACAATATCGTATTCTTTTCATAAAAATACCATAAAGTTTATTTTTCTTGTTCTAATTAATTACCTCACTCCTAAATAGGTTTATCTTGATCACTAAACTTGTAGAAGCCAATTTGAATGAAATTTCACACATGAAATGATAACGTTTTCGAATACCGTATTCTTGCGCTTTAATACCTTCAAGTTTAATATATCTTGTTTAACCTCTAAACTTCATCAAAACTTAAAATAAGTCATGAGGTAAGGACCTACCTCTACACACTCAATATAACCCTAATTGATAAATATCAAAACACAGAATACGAAATTACAGGACTTTTCACTAAAATACCCTAATCTTTATAATCTTTATTGAAAGCTTTAAGTTGTAAACATTTCTAAATAAAATATTTTAATAAAATGAAAGCACGATTGGTCATGGACATCGATCGTTTATCTAAACTGTCTTGTGGTGCCTAGGCAAGTGTGTCTAAGGCTAGTGGTTTTTAATTAGGCCCACGACTGTAGTTCCTTCCCACTTACCTGGCACTTACCTGGCCGCAATTGACGGCGAAGAAGCGATTTGAGGCTTCTAATGACTCATCGTTTAGACCTTAGAAATAGGCTAGTAGCTTTGGAAACCCTAATAACTAAAATACGGAAAACTAAACTCTTTTGCAAATAAATACCTTATATTTATAAAACCGTTTTCCTAAATGAGAAGTGTTTATAAAACCTAAGCAAAGTGCCGCTACAACCCACTTTTAGGGATCCTGTTAGGGATAGTACGGTTCATCGTGCACCCGCAGGCTAGTAATGCGAGATTCAGACCTCCGCAAGGAGCATTCGGTCTCGAAAGGTTTAAAATACGACATTTAAGAAAAATGAGATTTTTGAAAATAAAATATTCATTTAAAAATTATCCAAGTGTTTATATATATAATTATCATTTAAATACCTATTTTATTATAATATAAAGTTTCCACATTTTCCTAAAAAAATTACAAGATTAAAATTTACATTAAAATACCATGAATTTCAGATAAAACAATTAATACTTTTATTAGGATATATTCACTAGAATAACACAAATAAAATTCACATTCATTATAACAATAAAGACGATTATTAAATACTTGAGGTGTATTTCGAAAACTATACAAAAGTACTTTTTACAGAAAACCCCCTCAAGTTTTACAAATTACAATAAGGCCCCTAACTAATATTGAACTTCAAATTATTTTTCTTTTAATCTGACTCGGGTTAGAGTCTGACTATTTCTGACTAGAATATGATTCAAGTCAATCTATATTCTTTTATATTCCAATACAATTTGAATACATGAAACCCTGAATCCAGTTAACAATATATTCTTTTTGACTGAATCAAACCATGGATATTCATCCATTATCCTGATATTCCATTTTCCTGATTACATAGTTACAACATGTTTACTGATATCATGGTTTTGGTCAGTCACTCAATTTACATATTCCAATACTACAATACTGTTAAAACACTACGAGGTTTAAGGGGTAGATTGGTACGGAAGGTGTTAAAGGTGGCACGAGATGGTCAGATTAAGACACCTAACCTGAATCCTATTGCTGTTGTACCGTGGCATAACAGTTCGTTGTACTTTCCTTTTGCCCTAATCTCTAGCATATAGAGATCCCCCTCGTATACACTGGCATCCTTCTGTACCAAGCTACAAACAACAGCGTTACACAATGTTTCATAATATCCGACAATATAACACTTTAGAAAATATATATACTGTTACTCTGTCATTCTCATTCTTCTTATTCTTTGAGACTTACCGAGCGACCTGTTCGCTGACGACATTCTATTTCTTTCTTCTTTGAATGTCGTCAGGTGCGTTGGACCAAGCTGAGACCGAGCCCACCGGTGAAGATTTGGAGCAATTCCAGGAAGATCCAGAGCTCTAGATATTGTACCTTGTTTCTTTCCAGTTTATTTCATTACCTGTTATGCCACTGTTTAGGCATTGCTTTTCATTCCAGTTGTATTTTCTTTTCCTGCATAGTAAAAAGAATGTTATTAAAAAAAGTTGCTGTTATTTCTATATTATTCGTCTCTTGTGATTTACTTTATATTGTTTAGTTACGCTTAGCGTATATACTTCTGAGTATATACGTAGCGGGCCTCGTCGCGTCCGCTTCGCCGTACACTGGGAAGCGGGGCGTGACACTATGCGTCTACGTCTTCTTCCATTCACCTTGTGCGATATTGCCGAGAAGTGGCTGTATAACACTACCGCACATTCCATTTCAAATTGGGATGAATTCGTCAAAGTATTCCTTAAGAAATTCTACCCACATCATAAAGCAGCTCGAGTCCGTAGCGAAATAAATCAATTCACTCAGCTTCCAAATGAAACATTTTCACAATGTCTTGAACGCTTCAAGGATTTGTTAGTCCAATGTCCACATCACGGAATCCCTAGATGGGAACTGTGCCGAATCATTTATGAGGGCATTAATCCTAACACAAGACAGACCCTTAAATTAATGTGTCAAGGCAATTTCATGACCAAAGATGATGGGGAAGCCTTGAAATTTCTAGAAGATTTCGCTGAAAAATCATTACAGTTGGAGGGTGTGAGTCAATCGTCTAGGGATGGCAATACTATTTCCATAGGAGTTAGAGCTGACATTTCAGCTATACACAAGAAACTCGAGACTATGGAAAAAAAAAATTTAGCTGCCGCCCTAAATCAAATGTCACTCTCCAAAACTGTATGTGGATGTTGTTCTGATCCTTCTCATATGACGAAAGAATGTCCACGAAATTCTCCGTTTCAAGGTCACGAGCATACCAATGCCGCATTTCAAAGACCTAGAAACGATCCATTTTCTTCCACATATAATCAGGGTTGGAGGAATCACCCTAACTTTGCTTGGAACCAATCACAATTTCAAAACACGGTTCCAACCCAAAACAATTTCCAAAGGGTCCCTCTACCACAACAGCAACCACCACTTCCATTGAGTCAGCACCCCTTCTAAGTATAAAACTTTCAAAATCCGGTCAACACACCCGCACCGTCTAGTCCTTTACAGTTGACCGGGACCGATGAATCCTCTTCATTCATAAACTTGCTTCTAACAAATCTCATGTAAGTATCAGCTGAAATAAAGACTTCTGTCGATGATATAAAGAAAAACTCAGCGTCCCAAGCTGAGAGTATTAAATCAATAGAAGCACAAATTGCACAACTAAAAGCCGAAATGAGTGCAAGAGAGAAAAGGAAAACTTCCAGCTCAACCTTTACCCAATCCTGGCTATTCACATCTTGTGAATGCAATCACGTTGAGATCTGAAAGAGTGCTTGACAATCACGTTGGGGAAGAGATTGATGACACTGAAAAATCTATCGATGATACCCCGGCTGAGACCTTTCCTTCCACTTCTACTTCTATTCTCTCTCCCTAAATTCAATACAAGTTGAGTGACACAACTTGTAAACCCCAATTCAAATTCCAAGCCAAATTCAAGATCCTGAGTACCATTCAAGTAAGAAGCCTTCAACCTTTTAGGAGCGGAGCCGATCTTCAATCGAGCAAGTGATCCAAGCCGATCCGCGACTCAAGGAGACGAGCGAAGCCAAATCGACGATCGAGTTTTTCCTCTTGTAGTTCTTGAGCGATTTGTAACGGAATTGTTGATAAATAAAAGGTGAAATTATTTAATCTTGCTTTCTTTAAATTCTTGCATCATGATTCGATCTCAATTTGTGATTGTGGTTCTTATTGTGATGTTTGAGTAAAACTCCGCTCGTAAAGGAGTCGAGACGATCAATAGAATGATGATATAACAAATCTTAAAATGATTCTTAAGTCCTACGAGTTTTGTAAACCCTAGCAAATTGAAGAATCGATGACCTAGTTTCATTGCGATGCTTTCTTGATTGTGATCGCTCGAAACTAGTGATCCACGATCGATTCTTGAATTTACTAGAGGCTAGAATATGAATGATATCGACGAAGGAACAAGGGATAGATGATGAAACCCTAGTTTCACACAAAATCCGTAATTATCGTTGATCATCATCGATCTAGTATCAATTCATCGATGGATAAGAATACATAATCGCTAGATTTCATCACATCTATAGATCCGATCGATTCCTACGAGCCACACTTCGATTCTTGATATTTGGTTTGGAAATCATCACATCTCAATTCTTGATTTTAATGTTTTCTTAGATCTAGATTTTTCTCATTCTTGAAATTCAATTACAAATCATGAATTGTTTTGTTTTCTTTTCTTTAAAGTTTCGACTTATCTAAATCAAAGACACGAACGATTACACTTTCCCTGTGGACGATCCGCACTTACTAACGCGCTACATTCGACACCGTTATTGATTGCGGACAAAATATTTTTGGTTGTGATTTCTATACAATTTTCCAACTACACAATCCGAAATCGTATTCAATCAACACTATGAGGAGCTACTTCCTCCGGATGAATATGTCTTCGCCACTAAGCCGTTGGTAATGGACCTAACGCCGGAGAATGCTATTCAGCACCAGTTTCCGAGCTTGGTAAAGGTGCTGAATATGTATGAAAGTCTCTACTTAGAATCGGGAGGCTGGAGAGTTAGTTTTGCAGACTTCATCGCCCACTTTCTTCAACCGGAGATCCTATCGCAGCAGAGCGAAAAATTTGCCAAGCTTGACGACCCCTTTGGCATTGGCTTAGATGGTCGACCAATACGGGAAGATGATCAAAAGGGTTTTTATCTCCCCGATGCCGCCATCATCCCCTTATCGGAAATCGCTGCCCCGGGCATCGACGAGGAGACCTTCTTTCTCGGGTTTCTGGGGCTATGGCTATGCATGTTCGCGCTCCCCATGCACCCACGCTACATAAGGCCGTCTGTCTTCTACCCAGCGCATCGGATGGTGGCTGGTATACAGTTGTCGATTGGGATCGCCGAGTTGGCCCATCTGTACCATGGACTCAGTGTGGCGGCGGACGCAAATGAACTGGGGGTGCAACCCGCCAATCTCCCGATGCACTACTTTACTTCATGGATGGAAATGCATGTGCTCGGGGTTTTTGGTGTTCATAAGAGGCCCTCGTTCTACGAGAAGTGCAGACTCCCGAGAGTCATGCGGTTGATTGGCGCCTCTATTGTGAATCCGCCTCCGCGGGAGGCTAGGGGGTTTCTTCTTCGTCCGCGCACAGTCGGAGCGGGTATTTCTTTCACGGACAAGGTCATGACCATCGGCCCGGAGACCTCCAAGGCGGTGTTAGCGTTGCGTGATGGTTTCAAGGACGGGGCCTCCGTATTGAAAGCCCGGGAGATTCTTCACTTATACTCCATCCGGCCGGGCTTTCTGGTGTTCAGGAAGAATGATATGGCGCTCTTTATGAGGTATAACCCCTACCGGTTCTCCCAACAGCTAAGCTATAACCATGGGGTCCCATTGGAGGCGTTTTTGGAAGAGCCCGCGACCACCAGGGAGGGAACACGGAACGCGCTGCACCACTTTATGCGGTTAAACACGGGCTCCCATTTCTTCATCAGCGAGTCGAGTTGCGTTCCAAGGGCCCTGAACGTGTACGGGGCTTGGTATCAGCACGCGATGGGTGCTGTTATCCGAGAAGAGAAGCGGTTGCTACTTGACCGGAAGGGTGCGCCCCCTGCCAGCGATCGCAAAGCCCCCATAAGGCCAAGGACCCTTGTTGTTCCTCCACTGAGAGGAGGTGCTGGAGATGAGCCTCCGCGTGTGCTAAGCCCCCCGTGCGGATTGCCCCGTGATACCGTGGACGTTCCCCCAGCGCCTCATGCTCCGGTGGAGGCGGTGAATGCGGTTTCGCCTGAATCCGGCGTGGGCTCGAACATCGGGACCCGCCGTCCTAAAGTGACCACGAAACGTAAGTTGATTTTGGGTGCGGCTGGAGTTCGCGCGCAGAAGAGGAAGAAGAAGTCGATCATTTCTGCTGACGTTGCGTTTGGTCAGGAACCTCATGCTCCTTATAGTGAGGGCTTGGGCGAGTATGGGACCAACGAGGGATTATTTATGCCGCCAGACGACACTGATATAACGGCCGCCATCGCAGCTTCTGAGCGATTGGCAAAGTGCGATGTGTGGTTGGCTAAACTTGCGCAATCGGGTAATCACTAGTTGTATTTTTCGTTATTACGTCGTACCTTTATCATTGTTTTTAACTAACGCTTTTCCTTCTATTAACAGGCATTTCTACCGAAGAAGTTATCGCTGCTTCCCTCAAAACTTTCCAGGAGGAGGAACAGCTCAGAGTATCCTTAGGTCTTGGTACATTTCGGTTTACTATATCTTTCATTCCATTCCTTACGAGTAATTTGACCCTCTTTTTGTCTTATCGTAGGGACCGCAATGCTTATCCCGCAAGCTGATGCGAAAATTCTCTCCGGGCCAGCTACCGATGTTCCGGCCTCTTCGGAATTGCCGCAAGAGACCCAACTCAAAAAGCGGATGATGGATGCCTTGAAGGCTCTGGAGGCAACTCTGAACGCAGACGACGATGCCTTGCTGAAGAAGGCTTCCAAGAGGTCCGTCGTGACGGCCCGGGAGGAAAGGAAGCGCTCGAGGCGCGCAGCGAAGGAGCGTAGCGCTGCTTTGGCCTTAGGAGCAGGCTCAAGCACCGGTATTCCTACTGCTACTCCTTTAGAGGAACTCCCGGTCGCCTTGTCTACTACTCATAAACGGGCGGTGGGTACAGCTCGAGAAGCCAACGATCAATCCACCTCAGGCAATGTGTTTTTCGAGGCTTTTGTTATAAGAGTTGTAACACTATCGGTTCTTATACATCTTGTCCTGCAGGGCCGAGTCCAACTGAAGGAGCGGCGGAAACCGTCGAGCCTGAGGGGACGGTGGAGAAGGTAACAGCTGCTCCCGAGGCGATGGTAGGCGGTGCAGCCGTAGTCGCCGGGCCTGAGCTAGTGGCTGACGAGACAGTCACGACTACTGTGCCCGAGAAGGTTGCCGATGCCGAGCCCAAGGTAGCGGCAGATGAGACGGTTGCTACAGCCGAGTCTGGGGCGACAGCGGATGGAGCGGTTGTGATCGATGAGCCCATGGCAGCGGTGGACGAGACGGCTGCGACCGCCGAGCCCGAGGGGGTAGCGGGCGAGACAGGCATGATTATTGAGGATGAGCCGGCCGCTCTTTCTCAAGAGTCGGGCACCGCTCCGATCATTGCCCTCCCAGCCTATGATCCTTCGCCGTCTCCTGGCCTTGCGAGTACGACGACGGCTCCTGTAGAGTTTGGCGATGAGGCAACGGGAGGTGGACCCATGTCAATAGAGGAGGGAGACGCCGCCGTTTCGGCTGATGACTCATCAGGTAAATTTTGGGTTACCATCCTCTTTTTTTTTTATTCTGTAACTTTTCTGACAGGGCTTATCTTGTTTCTGATGCAGGTGCGGCCAGTGCTGATGCCCCATTGCTCGAGGGAGCGCCATCAGTTACTGCCTTAACGGTGGCCACGTCTCTACCTTCTCTCGCACCGTCGCAAATGCTGGAAGGTATGGATTTATAACCCATTAGTCTTATCTCTCCGCCGTATAATTCATGTATTGACGTTATACTATTGCGTCTTCGCAGGAGTGCTTTTTGATCACCTGTACCGGGTGCTGCACCCACACTTCTCTTTCCCGTCGGAGCTTGCTTCCTCCAGTGGTGCTGGTAAGTATAGTTTTCAATTAATGCCCTTTTTTTCTTTTTTTTTCAATAATGAAATTGTCTCTGATTTTTCCTTGCCTTGATTGCAGTGCTACAGATCGAAGGAGGAGATGTAAGATCAGTCGCGCCACCGGTCCTCCCGGCTTTGCCGCCTGCTGCAGCCGGTATAGTAAATTCCACTGTTCATGAATCTCTTGTATTTTTAGGTCTATCATCTGATTTTGATTTATTTTGCAGCTATCGCTCTGGTTCCAGCTCCTTTCGAGTCCCGCATTATGATGCCGACAGATCCATTCTCCAGGCGTCCATCCTCAAAGGGTGCCGCGATGAGTTGGAGTATGCTGAGTGGATGCGTCGAGGAGCTTGGCGCAGAAGCTCCTGTATCTGCCGCAGATTTCGCTGCTGAGGTTAATCCGATACTGGCGACGCTTGTAAATTTTCATAATGAAGGCGTCGTCGAGTCTTGGGTTAACCACTGCAGGGAGATTGAGGCCCGCCTGCATCAGCTGGAGCTTATGCGTCCTGCCCCCGAGGTTTTGGCCACGAGTACTCAACGGGCGGCATGGATCGAGCAGAGTGCTTCTTACTTTCGCCATCTTGAACAAGAAGCGGCTTTAAGGCGGAAGGAATGCAAAGAGACCTCAAGCGAGTCTGCTCGACTGCGTGCTGAGGTTGACACAAACGCTGCCCGGGTGAAAGTTATCTTCGAGGGCCTTCTGCAAAGTATTTCTGATGGGTTAACAATGAAACAGAAGCTCGATGCCATTGAGCGTGATGCCCAAGGTCGCGAAGCAGCTCAGAAAGCCGTCGAAGAACAACTTTCATCCTATATGCAGCAGCGGGCCCAGGTGGAAGCAGAGTTGGCTGCGGCAGCCGATCAGGAGAAGGCGGTGAAGGAAGTGCGAGAGCAGCTTGCGGATTTGTTGAAGACGCTTCCTTCTCCATGAACATTTTGTATTATTTGTAATTGTAAATAAAATGTATTTATTTCTTTCATTCTTTAACATAATGTATCTTGTACTCAATCGAATTCATGAATAAAAGATATACATTCTTCATAATGTCTCGTGTCATTTCTCTGCTTTCTTCTTTCTTCCTGTGTTGTTTGCCATGCGATTTTAGCAAGTGCGGTCTGTAGATAGTCGATAACAGTTCCTCTTGAACTCTTCATAGGGCAGCGATAGCTTAGGAGACAAGGTTAGGATCTGTCTCTTAAGACTTTTCAACTTTATGAACCGTGAGGGTCTCATAAAGAATTTTCTCCCTACAGGTCGAGAGGATCCCATAGGTGTATTTTCTCCTTAAGAGTCGTGAGGACTCTTAAGTGCGTTTTCTCTTAAGAGTCGTAAGGATCTCACAAGAGAATTTTCTCCCTTACGAGTCGGGAGGACTCATAAGTGATGGATGAGGTTGACATTATCCGCATTTCACGAGGTCATGTGGATGACGTATTTCCGCGGCGGGGTCATGTGGATGACGTATTTCCGTGACGGGGTCATTTGGATGACGTATTTCCGAGACGGGGTCATCTGGATGACGTATTTCCGAGACGGGGTCATCTGGATGACGTATTTCCGAGACGGGGTCATCTGGATGACGTATTTCCGAGACGGGGTCATCTGGATGACGTATTTCCGCGACGGGGTCATGTGGATGACGTATCTCCATGACGGGGTCATTTGGATGACGTATTTCCGCGACGGGGTCATGTGGATGATGTATTTCCGCGACGGGGTCATTTGGATGACGTATTTCCGAGACGGGGTCATGTGGATGACGTATTTCCGAGACGGGGTCATGTGGAAAACGTATTTCCGCGACGGGGTCATGTGAATGACATTGCGTCTATTGTAATGAGATGAATATTGAAGTGGTCTCTAGGTTGTCTGTGAACCGTCGAGATTCGGAGTAGGGATTTTGCCATGACTCTAAGGTTGATTGCAGCGTCTGAATCCTGCTGGAATGAGGAGGAACGCTGTTGATGATCTCTAGGCTGTCTGTGAACCATCGAGATTTGGCTTCGTTTCGATGAAGCCTGGTGGGAAGGTATGGTTCCCTATTTGTTTGTGCCCCTAGATTGTATACAGGGATCGATGTGATCTAACCTGTAGGGCAAAAAGTTTCATTTTATTTATTTTTCTTTCCGCTATGCTCTATCATTTCAGCTTTTATATCGCGAAAGTCGCGATTGCCCAATCATTTCGGCTATTTTTCGCGGTGCCCAATCATTTCGGCTATTTGTTTTATTTACTCGCTGCTTTTTATTGCGAGTTGCCCAATCATTTCGGCTATTTTTCTATGCATACATTTTTACTTGCTGATTTTGTCGCATGTTGCCCCATCATTTCGGCTATATCATATGCATGCGTGGCTTGTTGTCTTTTTGCTGCAAGCTTGGGATTAGACACCGAATTCGGCATCAGCATCGCTACAACTGGAATATTGCCAGGAGCGAATCATCATTTGCCTCTGTCGATATCGAACAAAGGAGGCTTAGCGAACTGGGTTAGGATCCTGTCGACTAAGGCTTTTGACTTCATGAGCCGTAAGGGTCTCACGAAGGTATTTCTCCCTACAAGTCATGAGGATCTCGTAGGTGTGTTTTCTTCTTAGGAATCATGAGAACTCCTAAGTGTATGGCTTCTCGTAAGTCGTAAGGATCTTACAAGAGAGTTTTCCCCTTATAAGTCGAGAGGACCTATAAGGGTTGTTCACCGTGTAGACATATCCCTAGTCACTGATGGGACTTTGTTAGAGAAATGTTTATTCATGCCCGTGGATTGTATACAAGGGTCAGCATTGAGCCGCTTGTAGGGCAGTATCGGAGGTTGTGGGGGGTTTTGCTTAAGAACAGGTTCAGGTCTCTGTAACTTAAGACTTTCAAATCTTATAAGCCGTGAGGGTCTCATAAGAGAGTTCTCCTTATGAATCATGAGGATCTTACAAGTGTAATTTCTCCTTAGGAATCATGGGGATCCCTAAGTGTGTTGCTCCTTTGTGAGTCGTAAGGATCTCACGCGGGTGGTTTCTCCTTACAAGGTCGAGTGGACCCTGTAAGTGTCTTTTAACGAGGTTGCGCCCTTTCGGGTTTTCACAAACACTCGCCGGTAGCCCTGTTGTTTTTACTCACGGAGCCCTTTCGGGTTTTCATCCGTGCCCATTTTGCTTATGGACATACTGTTTTCTCTTTTTTTTTTTTATTCGAACGAGGTTGCGCCCTTTCGGGTTTTCACAAGATTCGCCGGTAGCCCTGCTATTTTTACTCACGGAGCCCTCTCGGGTTTTCATCCGTGCCCATTTTGCTTATGGACATACCGTTTTTTTTATTCTTTTTCTTTTTTTTTATATCTCAGCTTTGGGATGCTACAATCCACCGTAGTTTATCGACATCTCGGTCAACAGCTAGTTTTAGGACATAGTGGTCCATTGCTAGTTTAACGATGTTTTGGTCCGCAAGCCGGCTACTACTTATAGAGTTTGGTCTTAGGAAGATAGCGAGCGGACACAGGCGTCGTCATCTATCGTTGACCTAGGCCGTGACTCTTCAGGCGTAGTATTTCTTCAGGAAGCGACCGTTTATTGGCCTGAAAGGCCTTTCGCCATGCATATCCATGAGTAGATAGGCTCCTCCCTGGTAGACTTTGTCTATAATGTACGGGCCTTCATAATTCGGCTCGAATTTTCCCCGCTTGGCGCGATTGGGGATCATAGGTCTCTTGACCACTAGCACGAGTTCGCCTTGGCGGAATGTCCTCGGTCTAGTCAATCTTTCGTATGAGCGCGTCATCTTTGCTTTATAAGCCTCCAGATTTTGTTGCGCTATGAGCCGGGTTTCATCAAGGGCATCTAGCTCCTCAAGCCGAAGGTGAGCGTTTTCTTCGTCCGTCAACTCGTAATGGACTGCCACTCGTAGAGAAGGTAGCTCTATCTCGAGGGGGAGTACCGTTTCTGTACCGAATACCAACGCATACGGCGTTGTGTTCGTGGCCGTCTTGAACGTAGTTCGATACGCCCAAAGAGCTTCCCGCAGTCTCTCATGCCAGTCCCTCTTATTATGGGACACCGTCTTTTTCACGATCTTTGTCAAGGTATTGTTGAAAACCTCAGCTAGACCGTTAGCTTGGGGATTGTAGACTGAGGAGTATCTCCAGTCTATGTTGTGCTATTGTGCGAAGCGGCTGATCTTGTGGCTTCTGTAGGCTGGCCCATTATCGGAGATAATCCGTCGCGGAGTTCCAAACCGATAAATGACGTGTGTCTTGAAGAAATGGAGGATATTTTCCGTCTTAACTTCCCTCAGCGGTATTGCTTCTGCCCATTTGGAGAAGTAATCAGTTGTCGCCAAAATGAATCAATGTCCTCTGGACGATGCCGGTTCGATGGAGCCTATTATGTCAGTTCCCCACATTTCGAACGGCCAGCTAGCCACCGTTGGATGTAGTGGATTTGGATGCTGATGGATAAAGTCCCCATGGATCTGGCATGAGTGGCATTGCTTCGCATATTCGAAGTAGTCCTGAATCATCGTGGGCCAGTAATAGCCCATCCGTTTGATCTTCAGCTTCATCTTGGGCCCGGCTTGGTGAGAACCGCAGAGTCCGTCGTGAGTTTCTTGGATGACTCGTCTTGCCTCTTCAGGTCCCAGGCATCTTAGCCATAAGGAATCAAATAATCTCTTATACAGAGTATTATTGACGAAAGCAAAAGACAGCTCGTTTCATAAGCTGATGTCTTGAGGACGCATCTTCAGGCGTTCGACGGGATTTGAAGTAGTCTATAAAGACTTCTCTCTAATCCTCAGCCTTTCCCTGGTCTTCTATTTGCAGGGCCGTCTGCTTAGTCGCTTCCTTTTCCTCGGATGATTCCGGAAATATTTCTGCAGGAGCAAGAACCCGACGGCTTTGTACTACAATTCTGACGTCATCGAGGTTCTCATCAGCCGGTTCTTTAGCGAGCTTGGTTAACGCATCCGCCTTACTATTTTCCGCACGCGGTTTGCTTTCCAAGGTGTAGGAAGGAATTTGAGTCAGCAGTTGCTGCACTCTTTCGCCGTATTTCACCAGCTCTGGTTTGCATGTTTGCTAGTCGCCGTTTACTTGACTAACGACCAGTTGGGAATCTCCGTATATGAGGAGGTTTTCAATTTCCATGTCGATGGCGATCTCGAGGCCTGCTATCAAAGCTTCATATTCAGCTTCATTGTTCGTCCTCGGCTCTGTCAAGGAGAAGGCGAAGCGCATTATCCCTCCTTACGGGGTTACGAAGACAAGGCCTACCCCTGATTTGATTATAGGCGTGTTCTGTTTGTGCTTCTTCATGGAAGACGCTCCATCAAAATAAAGTTCCTACCGGATACCACCACCGTCGATCGCATCAAACGCATGTTCGTCTGGCAGTTCGCAATTCAAAGGGGAATCTGCCGGTATCGGATGTTCAGCGAGGAAGTCGGCGATGGCCTGGCCTTTCACTGTCTTAAGAAGCTGGTAAGTTATTGAGAACTCCATCAAGAGCAAGGCCCATTTAGCGAGTCGTCCTGTCAATATGGCCTTTGACATCAAATATTTGAGAGGGTCCACCTTCGATATGAGACGGACTTCATGCGCCAATGCATAGTGCCGGAGTTTCGTTATCGCGAAGATCAACGCCAGGCAGTGTTTTTCGATGGGAGAATAATTGCTTTCTGCCCCCAGGAGAACTCGACTCAAATAGTAGAGAGCTTTTTCTTTCCCTTGGTCGTTCTCTTGTGCCCATAGTGCGCCTAAGGAACCTTCGAGGGCTGTTGTATACAGAATGAGAGGCTTTCCCTTGACCGGGGCAGCCAGCACCGGCGGATTCTGCAGGTACTGCTTGATTTCGTCAAGTGCACCTTGGCATTTGTGATCCCAGACGAACGGGGTTCCCTTCTTCATCAGGTGGCTGTAAAGACGTCACTTGCCTGAGAAATTGGCTATAAATCGCCGGATATACGCGAGCTTCCCTTGGAGAGACCGCAATTGTTTGAGAGTCCTTGGCGGAGGCATTTCCGTAATCGCCTTGATCTTTGACGGATCTATCTCGATACCTCGGTGTCGGACGATGAATCCTAGGAATTTGTCCGAGGAAACTCCAAACGCGCATTTGAGAAGGTTCATCTTCAGGTTGTATTGCCGAAGACGTTGAAACACGATCTTCAGATGCTCGAGATGTTCCTCATATGATTTGCTTTTAACCACGAGGTCGTCGATGTAGCATTCAACGATTTCATGTATGAGGTCATCGAAGATTTTCATCATGGCCCTCTGATAGGTGGCACCGGGCATCACCTTGTAACAGAATATACCCAAGGGAGTCCGGAAAGCGGTATGCTTCTGGTCCTTGGAATGCATCTTTATCTGATTGTATCCTGATGAGCCGTCCATGAAGGAGAAAACTTCGTGAGTGGACATGTTGTCTATCATCAGCTCAGTGACCGGTACTGGGAAATCATCCTTTGGACAAGCTTTATTGAGATCCCGAAAGTCCACACATATGCGCACTGTCCCATTTTTCTTCATCACCGGGACAATGTTGGCGATCCAGTCGGGATACTGAACTTCTTGGAAGAAGCCAGAGTCAATCAGCTTCTTGACCTCGGCGTTGATACTCATCTCAAGCTCGAGCCGCATTCTTCTCGGTGCTTGTTTGATTGGCTTGATGTCCGGGGATATCGTTAGTTTATGGACCGCGATCTCTGGATCTAATCCTGGCATTTCGGAATAGTTCCATGCGAAGCAATCTCTATGCTGCATAAACACGTCTTTTAACACAGCCACCTTCTCTTCAGACAATAGCCCACTGACGAATGTCGGCCGCGGGTCACTCGTCGTCCCCAAATCAATTTTCTTAAGGTTATCTGCAGTAGTTTGTATTCCATCTTCCAGCTCTTTCGGCGCCGGTGGAAATTCTGAGATCACCTCGTCATCATTGTTTTCGAAGCACCAGGGAAGGTCATCCATATTCTCGGGTTCTTCTCTTGATATCGTTATCATATGACAAGTACGAGCTCGCTTCCAAGACCGATGTGGGTCTGGTTCTACTTTCGTGGATTTGGGTTCATGCTTCTGCGGCGGAGTTATCCTCCAACTGTCGGATAGAGCGAACTTGCCGAGCCGATACTGATCTTCGACCCAGTTCTTGAAGGTGAAGCAATCTTCGAGAGGATGTCCTATTGCTCGGTGATAAGAGCAATAGTCTGGGTAAGAGACTTCGCCTGCTTGCTCGAGGTGTTTAGACTCCGGCAGTGTAATCATTTGATGTCTTATAGCGAGGTCAAGTATCTTCTTTGTCTTGTCTTGAGGAAAAGAGTATGCTCGACTCATCTTCTTCATAAGGGACAAATCCGGACCGCTCGATTCCCGACCGTGTGACTTCTTGGTCCCGCTTTATCGTTGATGAATGCCTTTTCCGCTTTTTGACTTGTTTCTTCCTCTGCGTCGGGCCTTTTGCACAGCAGGTTGACAGGGAGGAGCATTTTCATCTTTCGCAGTCTGTTGAAGAAGGCGTTGCATCCTGGCTTTCTCGTAGATGGTTATTTCGCGGTTAAGGCCGTCTCGAACTTTTTGACCAGCTTCCCTTATAATCCTGTCCATCTGTTCTTCGAACGACGGACTGGGCATTTTCACGTCGGGGGCTTTCTCCGGTTCAGGATTAGTATTCTCCCATTGAGCATCTCCTTCTTCATCAAAGTCATGTACGACATAGCAGTCGCGGAGCGGTTCCCGTTTCTTGGACCGGACGTATCCAAGCCCAATTGCTTCCATTCTCCCGTTGGGCAGCTTGCGCTGAGTTCCGGGAACGTTCCAGATCCTGTCATAGAATTTAGCTTTTCGAACGGTCTGTTTGAAGGATATCCCTTGGCGCTTTAATAGCCTTTTAAAGCTTTCTGTATAATATCTGGGCAGACGGATGGGCTGGAGCCTGTCAAATGTAGAATCCGTACCATGCCAGATTTCTTTTTCCACTTTGGTTTCCCCGGAGCGGTAGAATAGGATCGCCTTTTCACCTTTTCGCCTGGGAGGGACATAGAACGTCTGCAGCTCTTCCACACTGTAGGTATCAAGTGCGTCTAGTTCTTTATAATGTTTGGGCGGAACCATGGCAACTTGCAAACTTCGCTCTTCATCAGCGAATGTTTGTATTGAGGGCCGAGCGGAGAATATAGCATGGACTTCATCTTCCGAGTCGCTGCCAAAGATCAACACAGGAGCGGACGGTCCTGGCTTGTTGTACTGGGGTGGACCTGGATAAACCATCTCTTCCTCTTCCTCAGTATCACTCCCGAAAACAGGAATGGTAGCGATAGCTTTGTTCTCCGGTTTGCGACATCTCTCTGTGTCCTCGAAATCTGGCAAGAAGTATTTTGCATCTTCATACTTACGAACTTCGTTCACAGAGAATGGATTCAGCTCTCCTGTTACGGTATACTCAAGACCATCCTTAAAGTATTTCATATACTGATGTTGCGTAGAAGGGATGATGTTGTACTCGTGTAACCAAGGCCGGCCGAGTAAGGCGTTATAGCATGTCTTGGCGTCAATGACATGAAATTTGATATCTGTGACAAGTAACCCAAATCGTAATATCAATATCACAGACCCGAGAGTCCGCGATGACCGGGAGTCAAAACCAGAGATGGTGATTTTATCACGAGCGAGATGCTGGACGCTCATGCAGATTTCCTTCAACACTCGCACATTAAGGAGATTGACGGAAGACCCATTGTCGACCAGGATTTTGCCTATCGTGACAGTATCCCAAGACATAGAGGGGACGGTTGTGGTCGCACGTCCCAAGGAGGAGGTCTTCATCGCCGAAGGTGACATCGGCTGTGTGTACTTCCTCCGGCTCGTCCTTCATCTTTTCTTCGGCGAGAAAAGCTTGGAATTGCTCTGGTTCTTGTAGCACCTTGATCAATGAATCTCTCGCTTCTTTTGATAGTAAAAGGGCGTCGAGAATGCTGAGTTGTGAGGGCAACTTCCTCAAATGTGCCAGAACGTTGTAGTCCACTTTATTCTTCTTTGGCGGGTCCTTGGCAGTCAGCTCTTTCATGACTTGGTCATCCAGGGCGATATCCTCAGAGACCTTTTCTTTTCCCTTATCTTTTCTACTCGTGGGTCTGAGATTCTTTTCCGGAAGCGTACGGTTGCGCAGCTGAATATTTTCACAGGCCTTCGGTTCTTCCTCCTTCCCTAATGTGGATTCTTTAAAGAGAGGGCCAAGAGCCATTTCCTCGTCAGAGTCGCTCCCGAAAGTGAGAACCTGCGATCCCTCGATGTTGATCGTGCGACAGTTACCGGTAGTTCTTTTATGCTCTTCGGTCGTATCTCTTTGTTCCCGACGAGTTTTGCATTTCATCTGCTTAAAATATTGTCGGTGAGCAACATATCCCTGCCACCATCTTTTAAAAGCGTCGCACTCTTCGGTGGGGTGCGAAATCTTTCGATGATATGAGCAGTAGCTAGGATGCATTTCTACTTCACCGACAGTGTTTCTTTCGGAAGGTGGTAGCTTCATCCCCATTGATATAGCTTTAGCAAACCTTTTCCTCGTCTTGAACTTGATTTTATCTGTGACGGATGTCTCTTGACTTGGTGGGAGTGTCTCAATTCTTTCGTCCAATCGCCGACGTTTGGCTTTCTCAAATATGGCCGTTTCGCGCTCTTGATCAGCCTTGCTTTTAAGATGGGCTTTGTTCAGGGCTGCGTCGATCATTTCGTCTGACGGCCATAGAAGTTCCGGCTCGAGATCTTCCTCCAGTCTCTTGGTGGAAGGAGCTTCTTCATCGTCTATCGACGAGTGAGAGATCACATGACAACTTGCCACGTACTCCTCAGATTCATCCGACGAGTCTTCTCCATCATCTTCGTCCTCAAGGACATGGCTGAGGAACTCTTGGAGTGTGATTGGAGTCCGCGCCTTCTGGTTATACTCTTCCAGCGCATCAATCTGCTTCTGTAAGTCCGTGCGCTTATCGCTAGGCGGCTTCCTGGATTTCTTCTTCTTTTTCGAAGATTTCGACAGCTGAGCATGAATACTTTGGCTATCACCACCAATCTTTGGAGTTGGTCGCGGCTTCAGCATCCCTTCGATGATCTGGGGTTCTAGCGGGTTCTTCCACCTGATCGCTGGGCATGTCTGAAAATCATTCAGCATCCTTTTGGTTTTGGCTGAAAGTACGACCTCCCATGGAGCTTCTTCAACGAAAGAACACGATGCCCCCAGTGTATCCATCTTCTTGAAAGCGTGCGGCTGAGGCGGGTTCACCTTCCAGTTTTCGGATAATACGAACTTGCCCTGTTGGTATTGATCTTCTATCCAGCTTTTGAAGATGTAACAATTTTCGATCGGATGACCCAACATTCGGTGATAAGGGCAGTAGTTAGGATTGTTAATGTCGCCTAATTGTGTCGGGCGTCTTGGCTCTGGCAGAGTGATGAGCTTGTTGCGCAGTGCCAGCTCGAATAACCTCTTCGTCTTGTCTCAAGGGAACGAGTAAGGGCGTCTCATTTTATCTCCAAGAGATCGTGTTCTATCATTCTGGCGATCAGCTGATTTTGGGCCGCTGGGCTGCTGTTGAGTATTGGCGACGAAGGTCGCTTTCCCCTTTCCCTTCTCGTTCCACGGCTCCGGCTTTGGAGGAGACGGTTTATGACCCATCTGGTCCATCTAGGCCAGCTTGTCAATTAAGGCTTGGAACGTGGTCGGCTTGAAAAACATCATGAACTGTGAAATAGTTGCATGAGAGTATAGGGTTCCCACGAACATGCCTACCGCCGGTGCTTCTTCGATGCGCTGTTCGCACTTCGACCATAGGTTCCGCCATCCGATTGCATATTGGACTCAAGTTTCGCCCGGCTTTACCCTTGCATTGATCAACGCCGTTATTGGGGTACGTTCGCTGGCATTCGTGAATCGCTGGATGAATAGCAACTCCATCTCTATGAAAGTTTTGACGGAGTCGTTTGAAAGCTCGGAGTACCACTCAAACGCCGTCTCCGATAAGCTGCCGACGAATTGGCGAAGCAGGAGCTTATCATCACCGCCGGTATTGCCACAAAGAGCCCTGAACTGGGCAACATGTTGATGGGGATTGCCTGTCCCCTTGTAAACATGAAACTTCGGGATTGTGTAGCCCGGCGGGTATTTTATCTGATCATAGCAGCCCGGATATGGTCGCTCAGTTTTGACAACTTGGCCGGCTGCCTCATTTGCCTGGTGAACTCTTATTTGCTGAGCAATATAGTCATCCAGGGCAGCTTTAGAGATTGTTTCCTCTTTGGCTGTTGAAAGAGCCGGAGGTGGATTTGATGTTTCTCCTCTGTCGTTTTCGATGATAATCGGAGGATCTTCAGCTGGAGGGTCCTGCTGGATCATCATACCCACCATGTCTTGGAACAGAAGAGCCATTTGCTTTGTATTGGCCGCTTGTTCCGCAGCCTCCTTGTCATTCTTTTTAAGCATTCTCCGAAGGAATTCAGCGTCAGTCTCGTGTTCGTGACGTTGGTCCGATGATGCCTCCGGGCTTTCTTTTGGTCCGGTGAGTGCAGCCATCGCAGTCAGCATCTCCCGAAGCTTCTGCTGCTGTTGTTCCTGAGCTCTTGTAATGGATCGGGTGAGTGGTCGGTGGCCCGTAGAAGCACGGCTATCTTCTTTCGCGGAAGCCATGTAGATCGTGTGCACCGTTATGCCCCCAGACTTAGGGCGTTTGGGTTCAGTGCCTTTGACATTTGCCGCAGGCATGGGGGTCTTCTCCGGCCTTCTCCTCTTATGAGCGGTCGAAGTGGAGGGGGCCGTCGCCGTGGGCACCCAGACAGCTTTTCATGGTTTGGCAGGATGGCTTTCTTCCTGTAGGACCTTCAGCTTCTTGTGCTGGCGAGAGAAATTTGGATCGATCACCGAGTCGTGGACCTGCCGCTAGACTTTGTAGATCTTGGAGGACAGCCGCTGCGGGGACTGTTCTGGCTTTGCTTCCGCAACATTCTCGAGTGGAGGAGGAGACCTTTTCAGTACGGCGGTAGGAGAATTCCTGCGCACTTTATTCAGCAGCTCAAAGCTGTTCCCAGTTGGAACAGCAGCATTAATTTCCGCCGTCGGGGCTGGTGGAGTTAGCCCAGAAGGGGAGTTGCCTCCTGACTTCCTCACTCGGCGCCAGTGGCGACGTCGAGCATGTCGAGCTGATGGAGTTGGCTCGGTAACGGGGAAGGCCTTGTCTTGCCCCCTGTTCAGGTGAGGGGTTGTTGCTGGCGTCAGCCTCTTAAAGACTGATGTCCGTTGAGAAGCCGTATCCAGCCGGTCGAAAACAGACTTCTGAGCGGGGACAGGAACCGTAGCGGGAGCCGGAACAGTCAGCCTTGTAAAGACCGACCTTTTGGTAGGAGAAGCCGCCTTGACGACTTCAGGAGCAGGGATGGTTACTCTTTTCGGAATAACCTTCTCTGGGACTACAAGCTTCATTGTGGGCCCGCAGGAATTTTGGCCCAGTCTGGAGAAGACCGAGGCGTTAGTGCTGGACGACCCGCTGAGAGGGGCCTCATTAGCTGTTAGCCGATCGAAGACCGACATCTTGGGAGCTTCCGGTACGGGCAGAGGGGTGCTGAAGCTTGTCGGCGGAAGCATGGTTCCTAAAAATAGCCATGTGGTGGCTTGAGTAATCTGCTCCATGGGCATCGTGAACATAGAGGCCGCTTAGGGCCCGTAGGTTATGCCCCCAGTTGAGGCATGACGTGAGTTGCAGCTGTAGTTGGAGCACTTCGAGCAGGTGAATGCCATTGCTGTTTTGCTTTCTGCGCCAAACAAGAGACCAAATCTTAGTAACTCGAAACCCAAGGGAAACCATTAACAAACCGCGATTCGTTCGCGAATACGACACACGAAGTGTGGAGTGGAAAGAGGAAAAGGTCCTACCGGGCGTGCCAAAATCTGTTCCCCTACGAAAGACGCGGCGGAGACGCGATGTACGTCTAGCCTGAGATTCGGGGCAGATGCAATTTGGTGCTATCCGTCCACCTTTCCGAAAATGCCAAGTTGATTTATGGCACCGTGTATCGAAGGTTTAAACGGATGCGTCTGATGTAGCAGACTTCGTCAGATTCCCCCTCGTTTGAGGGGTTTTTGATTGTGGGGACGCTCTTCCCTGCAGCCGCAAGCCCCTGCAGTTAATTACGCTACCGCACCGCGGTAACAACTTTCTCCTTCTCCAGCTGGTCACTTAGTGTCGTGGGTGTTTGTTTTGTTTGTGGTTGCCCGTGGATTGTATACGAAGACTAATTTATGTTGTCGCCCGTAGGACGTGGATTAGTCCAAATCCGTATTTTCTTAGATTTGGGTTTGGGGTTTTTGGTTTAAGGATACGTTAGCCATATTTGAGGCTAAGATCAACTTAAACGTTTGTTAAGAATACGTTAGTCTAATATAAGACTAAGATCAACTTAACGGGATCGTTTAAATCCGACAAAAGAGCATTTGGGGGCTCTATTGTTCTAGTTTAGGGACATAGTGGTCCATTTCCAGTTTAAGGACATAGCGGTCCATTACCAGTTTAAGGACATGGTGGTCCAAGGTTAAGGACATCGTAGTCCGTGGGTTTAAAGGGACTCCACAGTCCGAGGTTAAGGACATCGTAGTCCGTAGGTTTAAAGGGACCCGACAGTCCGTAGTAATGTGTGGTTGTCGGGATCCGTCACCTCTCTGACGACGTTGAGGGATTTCAACGACGGATGCCAGAAGAATAAAGAGATGTACCCTCGAACTGGGTGTAAATTAATTAGGAGAGCAGTTGTGCTCAGTTCAATTTATATTGAGGACTTATGGCCAGACTTGGGCTAAGTTTATTTTAAAATGTTCAACATTTAATTTATATTTGGCCTATTAGGCCTTTACTTGGGTTCTGCCCTGCACATCATTTAAATTGGTCTGTTAGACTTTTTAAATGGGCTCTGCCCTTTCTTAATAATGCACAGCATTTAGTGGTCTGACAGTGCGCCACGTGGCTGTTTCCCCCAATCAGAGCAAAGCTCTGTTTGAATTTCAAAAATTCAAAAATTGAAGCAACGCTTCAAATTACTTGCGCTGCGCGCAACGCGCCACGTGTCAAAAACTGATGCGTCAGCGCAGCGCCCAAGGCAGCGCACCCAATCAGAGCAAGCCTCTATTTAAAACAAAATTAAAGGAAGCAACGCTTCAGTTGCGCTGCGCCTTACGCTGCGCGACACATGTCAGCGCAGTTGCGCTGCGCCTTGCGCTGCGCGACATGTGTCAAGCGCAGGTGCGTTTGCACCAAACAGAATTGAAATTCCAGTAAGATCTTTCTGTTTTTGTTAAAATAAGAAAATTGTCTTCTGTAAAACAGAGGCTCTTGGATCAAAAATCCAACGGTGGGGAAAAATCCCCAAATCACTCGGAGAATGATCTCTTTAACAAATTTAACAAATTAATGGACACTATATAAAGGCCCCTAGACCCCAATTCTAAAATACACAGAGACAGAAACTCAGAAAACAGAGAGAGAACTCCTCTAAAGAATTTTGAGAAGAAATTCAGAAAGAAAAAAGAAGGTAAAACTTTTATAAAAAGAAGAATTTCTTTTGAAAAGATCATAAATCTAAGAACAAGATCAAAGGTCTCTAATAAAATAATAATAAAAAAGGCATTGCCTTTTATGAACCATTGATTCTGGAATCTTAAAAATTCTTTTCTTGAATCCAAAATTGGATTAAGATATTAAAACAGTGCCTTGCACTTGAAAATCTGCACTGTTGCACTCCTGGATTGGCGCAAGCCACCAGTGAGCGTCACGTGTCTACTCCAAAACCACTTGCGCTATGAGCCTTAAAAATAGAATATTGCTCTCTGAAATTGGCGCAACTCACCAGAGCGCGCCACGTGTCAGCAGCGCAACAACGCAGCGCACTGGCGCAGCGCACTGCGCTTGCGCTCACCAGAGCGTGACACGTGTCACCTTCGCATTGGCGCAAAGCGCCTGACAGGCCACTATCAAATGATTAATGCACTGCATTGTTTACAGAAGGGCTGAGCCCAATTAAAAAAAGGCCTAACAGGTCAAATAAAATGCAATGCATTATTTTAAAGGGCAGAGCCCAAACAAAGACAGATACTCTGTATCATAAAAATAAAGGGACAGAGCCTAATTCAAAAAGGCGTAGCAGGCCAGAATAAAATGTAGTGCATTATTAAACAGAGGCAAAGCCCTAGCACAGGCCTAATAGGCCAAAGATAAAAACGTTGAACATTTTCAACTGGACTTAGCCCAATCATGGCCGTAAGTCCTCAAATTAAATTGACCGAGCATGACTGCTCCCTTAAATCAATTTATATCCGGTTCAAGGGTACATCTCCGAACTCCTCTGACACCTATCGTTGTAATCCTTCAACGACGTCAGAGAGGTGACGGGTCCCGACAACCACACATCGATATGGACTAATGCGTCCTTAAACTAATGGACTAATGCGTTCTTAAACACATCCATATGGACTAATACGTCCTTAAACTCACGGACTTATGCGTCCTTAAACCAAAATACGGACTGTGGGGTCCCTAAACTCACGGACTAATGCGTCCTTAAACTAATAGACTAATGCGTCCTTAAACACATCTTCACGGACTAATGCTTCCTTAAACTAATGGACTAATGTGTCCTTAAACACATCGATATGGACTGTGAGGTCCTTAAACTCAGGGACTTATGCATCCTTAAACCAAGATACGGACTGTGGGGTCCCTAAACTCACGGACTAATGCGTCCTTAAACTAATGGACTAATGCGTCCTTAAACACATTCATATGGACTGTGGGGTCCTTAAGCCCATGGACTTAAGCGTCCTTAAACTCACGGACGTGTGCGTCCTTAAACCAACATCCGTCCCCAAAACGGGAACAATGGACCACCATATCCCTAAACTGGCAATGGACCACTATGTCCCTAAACTGGAACAATAGAGCCCCCAAACGCTCTTTTGTCGGATCTAAACGATCCCATTTAAGTTGATCTTAGCCTCAAATATGGCTAACGTATCCTTAAACCTACAAACAAACTTTAGTCCCAAATCGAACTATATATTCCCTAATCAACTTTGGTTCAAGGGTACATCTATGAACTCCTCTGATACCTGTCGTTGTAATCCTTCAACGTCGTCAGAGAGGTGACGGGTCCCGATGGCCATATATTAAATGGACCACTACGTCCCTAAACTGGAACAATAGAGCCCCTAAATGCTCTTTCCGTTAAGTTGATCTTAGTCTCAAATCAGACTAACGTATCCTTAATGAACGTTTAAGTTGATCTTAGCCTCAATATGGCTAACGTATCCTTAAACTAAAATACCAAACCCAAATCTAAGTAAATACGGATTTGGACTAATCCACGTCCTACGGGTGACGACATAACTTAGTCTCCGTATACAATCCACGGGCAACCACAAACAAAACAAACACACACGACACGAAGTGAAATTCTGGAGAAGGAGAAAGTTATTACCGCGATGCGGTAGCGTAATTAACTGCAGGGGCTTGCGCTTGCAGGAAAGAGCGTCCCCACAATCAAAAACCCCTCAAGAGAGGGGGAATCTGACGAAATCTGCTACATCGACCGCATCCGTCTAAACCTCCGATACACGGTGTCATAAATCAACTTGGCATCTTCGGAGAGGTGGACGAATAAAACCAAATAGCATCTGCCCCGAATCTCAGGCAAGACGTTCAGTCTTGGCCGTCTTTCGGAGGGGAACAGATTCTGGCACGCCCGGTGGGACCTTTTCCTCTTTCCACTCCACACTTCGTGTGTCGTCTTCGCGAACGAATCGCGGTTTGTTAATGGTTGCCTTTAGGTTTCAAGTTACTAAGATTTGGTATTTTGCATGGCACGGAAATCAAGCATCAATGGCCTCCAACTGCTCGAGCTGCTCCAAATGCCAATGCAACCGACGCTCCGCCTCACCTGGAAGTGTAGCCTATAGGCCTCAAGCGGCCTCCATCCTTGACATGCCGGTGGAACAAGTGACCCAGGCCACCACCGGTCTGTTTTTCGGGACTATGCTCGCACCTGCAAGATTCACCATTCCAGTGCCCGCACCGGAAGCGTACAAGAAGTCGGTCTTCGATCGGCTCACTGCTACAACGGCCCCTTTCAACGGGTCGTCCAATATCAAGCCGGCATCCTCTGTCTTTTCCAGGCTGAAACAGAACTCCGATGGGCCCGCCAAGAAGCCCATGAAACCTGAAGTGGCCGTCCAGAGAAAGATAGCCACCTCTGCTCCTGAAGTCGTCAAGGCGGCTTCTCCTGTTAAAGAGTCGGTCTTTTCAAGGCTGACCATTCCGACTGCTGCTCCTGCTCGAGGGTCTGTCTTTGACAAATTGAATATCGCTACTCAAAGGACAACATCAGTCTTTAAGAGGCTGGCACCAGCGGCGCCTCATCCGGACAGGGGGCAAGACGGAACTATCCCTATCGTTGAGCCAGTCCCAACAGCTCGACACGCTCGACGTCGCCACTGGCGCCGAGTAAGGAAGACCGGGGGCAACTTCCCCTCAGGGTTAACTCCGCCGACTCCAATGGTGGAAGTTAATGCTGCTGTTCCAACTGGGAACAGCTTTGAACCGCTAAGGAGGGTACGCAAGAACTCTTCGACTGCCACGCTAAAAAGATCTCCTCCACCTGCGGAGAGGGTTACAGAAACGAAGCTGGAGCAGCCCCCTCAACGGCTGTCCTCCAAAATTTACAAGGTCTGGCGGAGGATTCAAGATTCCGTAATCGACCAAGATCACTCTCGCCGGTAGAAGAGGGTGAAGGTTCAAGAAGAAAAGAACCGTCCGGTCAAACAGCAAACGACGACAACCGCCAGGATGCCCGCTGCAACGGCCCCCTCAACTTCGACGACCCACAAAAGAAGGAGGCCGGAGAAAATCCCCACGCCTGCAGCAAATGTCAAAGGCGGTGAACCTAAATGCCCTAAGTCCGGGGGCATCATGGTACACACGGTATACATGGCATATGGTAAAGAGGACAGCCGTACATCTACAGGTCATAGACCTCTTACACGGTCAGTGACCAAAGCTCAGGAGCAACAGCAGAAGCTCCAAGAAATGATGAACGCGATGGCCGCACTCATTGGGCCAAAAGAAAGCCCCGAAGCGTCCTCGGATCAACGCCAGGAGCAAGAAACTGACGTTGAATTCCTTCGCAGGATACTGGAAAAGAAGGATAAAGAGGCTGCGGAACAAGCAACCAATATAAAACGGATGGCCCTTCTGTTCCAGGACATGGTGGGTATGATGATCCAACAAGATTCTCCTGCTGAAGATCCTTCGATCGTCTTTGAAGATGACAGGGGAGAAACTTCGCATCCTCCACTGGCTCTGTCAACAGCTAAGGAGGAGACAATCTCCAAAGCTGACTTGGACGAATATATAGCTCAGCAGATACGGGTTCATCAGGCGACTGAGGAAGCCGGTCAAGTTGTCAGAACAGGGCGACTGTATCCGAGCTGGTATGATCAAATCAAGTACCCGCCGGGCTATACAATACCGAAATTCCATGTCTATAAGGGGACAGGCAATCCCCACCAGCATGTTGCCCAGTTCAGGGCGCTTTGTGGCAACACCGGCGGTGATGATAAATTGTTGCTTCGCCAGTTCGTCGGTAGCTTATCGGAGACAGCATTCGAGTGGTACTCCGAGCTTCTAAACGACTCTATCAAGACATTTGCGGAGATGGAGCCGCTGTTTACCCAGCGTTTCGCAAGTGCCAGCGAACGCACCTCGATAACAGTATTGATTAATGCCAGGGTGAAGCTGGAAGAGACGTGGGTCCAATACACGATACGGTGGAGGAACTTATGGTCGAAATGCGAACAACGCATAGAAAAGGCTCCTGCGGTGGGCATGTTTGTGGGAACCCTCGATCCGCAAGCGACCATTTCACAATTCATGATGTTCTTCAAGCCAACTACCTTCCAGGCTCTAATCGACAAGCTAGCCCAAATAGACCAGATGGGCCATAGACCGTCTCCTCCAAAGTCGGATTCTCGAAACGAGAAGGGGAAGGGAAAAGCGATCGTTATCGCCAATGCTCAACAACAACCGAGCAACTTGAAACCGGTTGTCCGTAAAAATAATATGCGTCCACGCGTACCCCTTGAGGAGAGGCTAGGACGTCCCTACTAGTTTCCGCGAGATAAAATGAGGAGACTGTTTGAGCTGGCATTGCGCAACCGACTCATAAATCTGCCGGATCCAAGACGTCCGTCGCAGCCAAATGACGTCAATGATCCCAATTATTGTCCCTATCACCGAGTACTGGGTCATCCGATTGAGGATTGCTACGTCTTCAAAAACTGGATTGAAGATCAGTACCAGCAGGGCAAATTCGCGTTGTCCGAAAGATGGAAGGTGAACCCGCCACAGTCTCACACCCCTAAAAAGGTGAATACGCCGGGGGCAACGTGCTCTCTCGTTGAAGAAGCTCCATGGGAGGTTGTGCTATCAGCCAAAACAAAGAGGATGCTGAACGATCTTCAAACATGTCCAGCGATCAGGTGGAAGAACCCGTTGCAACCTCAGATCATTGAAGGGATGTTGAAGCCACGTCCACCTCCAAAGATCGATGGTGGTAGCCCAAGCACTCACAACCAGCCGTCAAAATCTTCAAAGAAAAAGAAGAAGAAATCCAAGAAGCCCGTGAAGCCTGGCGACAAGCGCACGGACTTACAAAAGCAGATTGACGCACTGGAAGAGTACAACCAGAAAGCACCGACTCTCATCACACTCCAAGAGTTCCTCAACCACGTCTTTCAAGAGGAAGATGAGGGAGACAGCTCGTCTGATGAATCCGAGGAATACGTGGCGAGCTGTCATATGATTTCCCATTTGTTTACAGACAACGAGGAAACTCCTTGCACAAGAAAGCTTGGGGCAGATCCTAAACTGGAAATTCTGGGGTCATCGGATGAAACAATTGACGCATTTCTCAATGAAGCTCTGTTGAAAAGTAAAGCTGATCGGGAACGTGAGACGATCATATTTGAAAGGGCCAAACGCCGGCGACTAGACGGTAGAGTTGAAGCACTCCCGCCGGATCAAAGTACGTCCACCGCAGATAAAAGCAAATTCAAGACGAGGAAAAGGTTGCTAAAGCCATATCAATGGGTATGAAGCTACCACCCTCTGAAGGAAACATTACTGGTGAAGCGGAAATGCACCTTTCCTACTGCTTGTATCATCGGAAGATTTCGCACCCCACCGAAGAGTGCAGAGCTTTCAATAAATGGTGGCAGGGATATATTGCTCACCGACAACATTTTAAGCGGGAGAAGCGCCAAACTCGTCGGGAGCAGAAAAGTACGACCGAGGGGCTTAACAGAACTACCGGCGATTGTCGCATGGTTAACGCTGGGGGATTGCAAGTTCTCACGTTCGGAAGCGACTCTGACGAGGAAATGGCTCTTAGCCCCCTCTTTAAAGAGTCCACCTCGGGAAAAGAAGAAGAGCCGAAGGTCTGCGAGAATATCCGGCTTCGTAATCGTACGCTACCTGAAAAGAATCTCGGACCCTCACATAAAAAAGATAAAGGGAAAGAAAAGGTCTCTGAGGATATCGCCCTAGATGACCAAGTCATGGAAGAGCTAGCCGCCAAGGACCCGCCGAAGAAAAATAAGGTGGATTACAACGTTCTAGCGCATCTGAGGATGCTACCCTCGCAACTCAGCATTCTTGACGCCTTTTTGCTATCAAAAGAGGTAAGGGATTCGTTAATCAAGGCACTACAGGAGCCGGAGCAATTCCAAGCTTTTCTCGCCGAAGAAAAGATGAAGGATGAGTTGGAAGAAGTGCACACGGCCGATGTCACTTTTGGTGATGAAGACCTTCTTCTTGGGATGTGTGAACACAACCGTCCCCTCTATGTCTCAGGGTATTGCCACGATATAAAGATAGGCAAAATCCTGGTCGACAATGGGTCTTCCATTAATCTCCTCAACACGCGGGTGTTAAAGGAAATCTGCATGAGCGTCCAGCATCTCGCTCGGGACAAGATCACCATCTCCGTGTTCGACTCTCAATCATCACGAACTCTTGGATCTGTGATACTGATGTTACGCTTTGGGCTACTCATCACGGACATTAAATTCCACATCATAGACGCCAAGACATGCTATAATGCTCTGCTCGGCCGACCATGGTTACACGAGTACAACATCATCCCCTCTACACAGCATCAGTGTATGAAATATTTTAAGGATGGTCTCGAGTATACCGTAACGGGAGAACTGAACCCATTCTTCGTGAACGAAGTCCGCAAATATGAAGATGCAAAATACTTCTTACCGGATTTCGAAGACACGGAGAGGTGTCACAAGCCGGAGAACAAACTAACGCCACCATCCCTGTCTTCGGGAGTGATACCGAGGAGGAAGAGGAGATAGTTTATTCGGGTCCTCCCCAATACAACAAGCCGGGACCATTCGCTCCTACGTTGATCTTTGGTAGTGACTCGGAAGATGAGTTCCATGCTATATTCTCTGCTGGGCCTTCAATACAAACATCCGCTGACGAAGAGCAAAGTCTGCAAGTCGCCATAGTTCCACCTAAACATCATAAAAAACTGGATACGCTCGATACCTACAGTGTAGAGGAGCTGCGGACGTTCTATGTCCCTCCCAGGCGAGAAGGCGTAAAGGCAATTCTATTCTACCGCTCTGAAGAAACCAAAGTGGGGAAAGAAATCTGGCACGGCGCAGATCCTACGCTTGACAGGCTTCAGCCCATCCGTCCACCCAGATATTATACAGAAGGTTTGAAGAGGCTATTGAAGCGCCAAGGGATATCCTTCAAACAGACCGCTTGAAAAGCTAAGTTCTATGACAGGGTCTGGAACGTCCCCGGAACTCAGCACAAGTTGCCTAGTGGAAGGATGGAAACAATCGGACTCGGATACATTCGGTCCAAGAAACGAGTGCTACTCCATGACTGTTACGTCGTACATGACTTCAATGAAGAAGCGGATGCTCAATGGGAGAACGCTAATCCTGAACCAGTAAAAGTTCCTGATGCAAAAGTTCCCAATCCGTCGTTCGAAGAACAAATGGACAGGCTTATAAGGGAAGCTGGTCAAAAAGTCCGAGACGACCACAACCGCGAAATGGCCATCTACGAGAAAGCCAAGACGCAACGCCTCCTCCAACAGGTCGTGAAAGATGAAAATGCCGCTCCCTGTCAACCTATTATAAAACAGGCTCGTCGTAGAGGCAGAAACAAGTCGAAAAGCGAAAAAGGCGCTCGACAGCAACAAAGCGGGACTAAGAAGCCACGCAAGCGGGAATCGAGCGGTCCAGATTTGTCCCTTGTAAAGAAGATGAGTCGAGCATACTCTTTTCCTCGGGACAAGACGAAGAAGATACTTGACCGAGCTATAAAATACCAGATGCTTACACTGCCGGAGTCTAAGCACCCCGAACAAGCAGGCGAAGTCTCACACCCAAATTATTGCTCTTATCACCGAGTAATAGGGCACCCTCTCGAAGACTGCTTCACCTTCAAGAACTGGGTTGAAAATCAGTATCAGCTCGGCAAGTTCGCTCTATCTGACAGTTGGAGGGTAACACCGCCGCAGAAGCACGAACCCAAGGCCACGAAACCAAAATCAGACCCACATCGGTCTTCGAAGCGAGCTCGTACTTATCACATGATAACAATATCAAAAGAAGAGCCCGATAATATGGATAACCTTGCTTGGTGCTTCGAAAATAGCAACGACGAGGTGATCTCAGAATTCCCACCAGCGCCAAAAGAGCTGGAAGATGGAATACACACCACTGCAGATAACATCAAGAAAATTGATTTAGGGACGGTGAACGACCCGCGACCGACATTCGTCAACGAACTGCTATCTGAATAAAGGGTGGCTTCATTAAAAGGCGTGCTTATGCAGTATAGAGATTGCTTCGCGTGGAACTATTCCGAAATGCCAGGACTAGATCCAGAAATCGCTGTGCATAAATTGGCGATATCCCCGGACGTCAAGCCAGTCAAACAGGCGCGGAGGAGAATGCGGGTCGAGCTTGAGATGAGTATCAATACCGAGGTTAAGAAGTTAATCGACTCTGGCTTCATCCAAGAGGTTCAGTATCCCGACTGGATTGCCAACATCGTCCCGGTGATGAAGAAAAATGGGACAGTGCGCATATGCTTGGATTTCCGGGATCTCAATAAAGCTTGCCCGAAGGACGATTTCCCAGTGCCAGTCACCAAACTGATGATAGACAATACATCCACTCATGAGGTTTTCTCCTTCATGGACGGCTCATCAGGGTATAATCAGATAAAGATGCATCCCGAAGACCAGAAGCACACCGCCTTCAGGACTCCGCTAGGCATATTCTGCTATAAGGTGATGCCCTTCGGTCTAAAGAACGCCGGTTTCACCTATCAAAGGGCCATGACGAAGATCTTCGATGACCTTATACATGAAATCGTCGAATGTTATATCGACGACCTCGTGGTTAAGAGCAAATCATACGAGGAACATCTCGAGCATCTGAAGACCGTGGCTGGCTGGCCGTTCGAAATGTGGGGAACTGACATAGTTGGACCTATCGAACCGGCACCGTCCAGAGGACATCGTTTCATCCTAGCGACGACTGATTACTTCTCCAAATGGGCAGAAGCAGTACCATTAAGGGAAGTGAAGACGGAGAATATCCTCCATTTCTTCAAAACGCACGTCATTTATCGGTTTGGAACCCCGCGACGGATCATCTCCGATAATGAGCCAGCCTACAGAAGCCACAAGATCAGCCGCTTCGTGCAACAGCATAACATAGACTGGAGATATTCCTCAGTTTATAATCCGCGAGTTAACGGTCTAGCGGAGGATTTCAACAAGACCTTGACGAAGATCGTGAAGAAGACGGTGTCCCGAAATAAGAAAGACTGGCATGAAAGACTGCAAGAGGGTCTCTGGGCGTATCGAACTACGTTCAAAACGGCCACGAACACAACGCCGTACGCGTTGGTATTCGGTATAGAAGCAGTACTCCCCCTCGAGATAGAGCTACCTTCTCTACGAGTGGCAGTCCACTACGAGCTGACGGACGAGGAAAATGCTCACCTTCGGCTTGAGGAACTTGATGCCCTTGATGAAACCCGGCTCATAGCGCAACAAAATCTGGAGGCTTATAAAGCAAAGATGACGCGCTCATATGAAAGATTGATCCGGCCAAGGACATTCCGCCAAGGAGAACTCGTGCTAGTGGTCAAAAGACCTATGATCCCCAATCGCGCCAAGCGGGGAAAATTCGAGTCGAACTATGAAGGCCCGTACATAATAGACAAGGTCTATCAGGGTGGAGCCTATCTACTCATGGATATGCACGGTGAAAGGCCTTTCAGGCCAATAAACGGTCGCTTCCTGAAGAAATACCACGCTTAATGAGCCACAGCCTAGGTCAATGATAGATGACGATGACTATCCGCTCGCTATCTTCCTAAGCTCAAACTCTATAAGCGGTAGCCGGCCTTCTCCTGAACGGACCGAAACGTCCTTAAACTAATGCCGGACCGAAACGTCCTTAAACTAATGACGGACCACTACGTCCTAAAACTGACTGTTGACCGAGATGTCGATCAACTACAGTGGATTGAAACATCACAAAGCCGATACAAAAAAATAATAAAAAAATTAAAAAAAAAAATAAACGGTATGTCCATAAGCAAAATGGGCACGGATGAAAACCTGAAAGGGCTCCGTGAGTAAAAACAGCAGGGCTACCAGCGAGTGTTCGTGAAAACCCGAAAAGGCGCGACCTCGTAAAAAAAAAGAGAATAAAAAGAATTAAAAAAAACGGTATGTCCATAAGCAAAATGGGCACGGATGAAAACCCGAAAGGGCTCCGTGAGTAAAAACAGCAGGACTACCGGCGAGTGTTTGTGAAAACCCGAAAGGGCGCAACCTCGTTAAAGGACACTTACAGGATCCTCTCAACCTTATAAGGAGAAACCACCCACGTGAGATCCTTACGACTCAAAAGGGAGCAACACACTTAGGGATCCCCACGATTCCTAAGGAGAAAATACTGTAGGGTGTTTTTCGTCTCCCCATTGAGATGGGAATACGCGCGTGCTTGTCAGGCGTACTACAGATTCCTCCTGCCTAGGGTAGGCCAGGGTTTATTGATTGTGGGGATCCAAATCTCCGGCAGTCGCGGACTAAGCTGCTGTTAATTACCCCTCGGCTTTGGGGCGAGCGAACCTCCGATTAACGGGTTAAACTGGTCATGCGAACTCAATGTGCAGTGTGCGTGTGTTGTGTTTTGAAAGGGGGTTTTGGATATATCGGGAGCCACGCAGAGTTTTTACGGGGGTCCCGCTCCCCGGATAGCGGGCTGGGGGTCAAGGGGGCTAGCAGCCCCCTTGCGGGGTGCGGAGCAGCGCCCCGTTAGAAATTTTTTTCTAACAGGGGCAGTGTCGTGGAGTATGTGTATGTGTACATATGCATGCATATTTATATATATGTGTGTGTGTGTGTATATAAAAAAAAGGGGGAAAGACATCCAAAGAATGCATGGGTGCCAGCGCCTCGAGCGCTGTGCGCTTAGGTGCTGTGCGCTTAAGAGCAAGCGCGCCACGTGTCAGCACGTGGGCGCTTTGCGCATGATCGCTGGGCGCTCGAGCGCAAGCGCGCCACGTGTCGGCACGTGGGCGCTTTGCGCTCGGGCGCAGTGCGCTTGAGCGCAAACGCGCCACGTGTGGGCGCTTTGCAATCGGGCGCAGTGCGCTTGAGCGCAAGCGCGCCACGTGTCGGCACGTGGGCGCTTTGCGCTCGAGCGCAGTGTGCTTGAGCGCAAGCGTGCCACGTGCTTGAACGCAGGGCGCTGGAGTGCAAACGCGCCACGTGTCGGCACGTGGGCGCTTTGCGCTCGGGCGCAGTGCGCTTGAGCGCAAGCGTGCCACGTGTCGGCACGTGGGCGCTTTGCGCTTGAGCGCAGAGTGCTGGAGCGCAAACGCGCCACATGTCGGCTCATGGGCGCTTTGCGCTCGAGCGCTAGCGCGCCACGTGTCGGCACGTGGGCGCTCGGCGCTTCAGCGCTTTGGCGCCGGCGAGGAAAAAGGGGCTTTTAGTCCCAGAAACAGAAGCTATGCTTCAGAAAGGAAATATTTGTTGTTATATATATATATATGGAGTTAAAACTCCCAGGATGTTTTGAAGCTGATGAAGGGGGTTCTTCTTCTTCCTCATGTTGTTTGGCCGGATCTTAAAGATCAAGAAGTAGGAAATTTTAAAAATCACTCCTTTTTGAGATCTGATGGGAGATCTGAGTTCCGCTTTGTGGGTTTTGTGGTGGAAAACTACTTAGTTTTGGAAAAGAAAGAGTAAAACTCTTGATTTAATTCAAAAGAAATGAGAAGGTTTAGAACCTTGGAGAAGGAGCAGGAGGCACTAAGAACCCTAGTTTTTAGGGGAATGAAAAGTATTTTTTTATTCATCATTATTTTTGCCTTATATAGGCTTACATATTTACATATAGCCCCTTGGGCTTTGCAAAAATGGCGTTTTGCCCATCCCATGGCTCATGTGCCATTTCATTTTTGCACATAAGCCATGGGCTTACAAAATATTGGCTTTATGCCCATTTTGCTTACATTCATGCATAAAAAATTACATAAAAATTATTTATGACATGATTTTAATGTTGTCACGCCCCGCTTCCCAGTGTACGGCGAAGGAGACGCGACGAGGCCCGCTACGTATATACTCAGAAGTACATACGCTAAGCGTATCTAAGCAATATAAAATAAATACACAAGAGACAAGATTTAAAAGAACAGCAACTTTTATTTATTAACATTCTTTGTACAATGCATGAAAGGAAATACAACTGGAATAAAAGATGCCTAAACAGTGGCATAACAGGAAATGAAAAGTACTGAAAAGAAAAGTGTACAATGAAACTACTGTGCAGGGTCTTCAGTAAACTGTTCCAAGTCTTCTTGTGATGGCTCGATCTCTGCCGGGTCCAAACCATCTGACGATATTCAAAGAAGAAAGAAATAGAATGTCGTCAGCGAACAGGTCGCTCGGTAAGTCCCAAAGATAAGAGGAGAATAGATAGAGAGTGAGAGAGAGAGAGAGTGTTTGTTACAGTTGTATTACATTGATATATTATTGTAGTATTGTGTTAACGCTGTTGTTGTAGCTTGGTACAGAAGGATGCCAGTGTATACGAGAGGAGTCTCACTTGCCCCGGAGACTATGGTATCAGGAACTCAAGGAACCGTTCATGCCACGGTACAACAGAAACGGAATATAGGTTAGGTATCTTAATCTGACCATCTCGTGCCACCTTTAACACCTTCCGTACCAATCTACCCTTTAAACCCCGCGATGTCTTATTTGTATTGTTATCTTGTAAAATTGTATTGATTGCATGATTGATTGACTGACTGACCAAAACCATGATATCAGGAAACGGTTATAACCGTAGAGTCATGTAAATGGAATACTGGGAATCATGTAAAAGGAATATATCCATGGTTCGGTTCAGTCAAGTTGAATAGGTTGTTAACTGGATTCAGGGATTCATGTGTTCATATTGAGTTGGAATATTAAAGAATATAGATTGACTTGAATCATATTCAAGTCAGAAATAGTCAGACTCAAACCCGAGTCGGACTAAAAGAAAAGTAATTTGAAGTTCTATAATTGTTAGGGTCCTTATTGTAATTTATAAAACTTGAGGGGGTTTTATGTAAAATGTACTTTTATATAGTTTTCAAGATACACCTCAAGTATTTGTTATTCGTCTTTATAGTTATAATGAGTGTAAATTTTACTTGTGTTATTCTAGTGAATATATCCTAATAAAAGTATTAATTTATAATATTGATTTATTTGAAATTCATGGTATTTTAATCTAACTTTTAATCTTGTAATTTTTAGGAAAAGGTGGAAACTTTATCTTATAATAAAATAGGTGTTTAAATGATAAATATACATATGTTTATACAAGAATAATTTTATATAAATATTTTATTTTCCAAAAATCTCATTTTTCTTAAATGTCGTATTTTAAACCTTTCGAGACCGAATGCTCCTTGCGAGGTCTGAATCTCGCACTACTAAGCCCAAGGGTTCACGATAAACCGTACAATCCCTAACGAGTTCCCCAAAGGTGGGTTGTAGTGGCGCTTTGCAAAGGTTTAATAAATACTATTCATTTAGAAAATGGTTTTATAAAGATAAAGTATTTATTTGTAAAAGGATGTAAATTTCCGTATTTTAGTTTCTAGGGTTTCCTAAGCCAACTAGCCTATTTCTAAATGGTCTAAACGACAAGTCGTTAGAAGCCTCAAATCGCCTCTTCACCGCCAATTGTGGCCAGGTAAGTACAAGTGAGGAGGGAGGGATCCGCTCACGAATCGTGAGGCGGGTCTTTTAAAGTTACCCAAGCTCACTTGTCTAGCCTAGACACAACAAAGTCAGTTTAGATAAACTATCGATGTCCACAACTTATCGTATTTTCCTAGTAAGAAATATTTACTAAAAAGTGTAACAAATCTAAAATCTTTAAGAATGGTTTTATGAAGATTATGGTATTTTAATATAAAGTCTTGTATTTTCGTATTCTAAGTTTTGATGATATCAATTAGGGTTGTATTTGCGTGTGTGTTGAGGTAGGTCATTACCTCGTGACTTATTTTAAGGTATAGTGAAGTTTAGGGGTTAAATATGATAAATTAAACATGAGGGTATTTAAGTGAAAGAATACGGTATTTGCAAAAGTTATCATTTTATGTGTGAAAACTCATTCAAATTGATTTTTACAAGTTTAGTGGTCAAGATGAAGGTGTTTAGAAATGATTGAATTGATTAGAAGAAGAAAAATAAACATTATGGTATTAATGTGAAAAGAATACGATATTACAAAAAAGCTATCGTTTCATGTGAGAAATTTTGTCCAAATTAATTGTTATGTGATTAATGGTCATCATGAATATGTTTAGGTATTATGGAATTGGTGACAAGTGAGATTTTGTAGAAAAACCGAATCGGAAATCGGTTTGTTCCGATTTCCGTCGGGTTTCAAAAGTTCGTATTTTTTTGAGAAGTAGGAAGAAGAAAAGAACGGGACTTACAGGCTTTGATCTATACTAAAGAGTATAGAGGAACTAGGGAAATGGCCGGGGTGTTGTTTCGTCGCCGGTTGTTTCAAAGAACGTCGCCGGAAATCCGTCAGCGCTTCGCCGTGAACTCGGTTTCAAAACACACCTTTCTTGTAGAAATTTTAAGAGAGTAAACCTAGGGTTTTGGGATGAGAGGGTAGAGGGTAGGGGGTCTATTTATAGGGTAGCTAGGGTAGGGCAGGTGAAAGGTTTTCTTTATTAAAAAAAATTGTAAAAATTTAAAGGAAAACATTAAAATTTGTAGTAATTAGAGTGTATTTAAAATTCTGGAACTGATCTATTAAAATGGAGTGAACAGGGGGTTATGGAATGCAAAAAGCCACATTTTTGGTTTGGGGAGCTCGGCCGTCCGACCGAGTCCGGCCGGCGGCGCCGGCCGAGTCCGGCGGCCGGCGGGTGCGGGGTTCTCTGATGTAGACTTTGGTATACTCCATTTTTAGGGTTCAGTTCATCATTTGGGAGTTATGGCCTGTGGACTGTTGGGCTTCCAAGAATTTTAAAAGAAAAATAATCTAAAAATAATGTGGGGCATGGGATTCGAACTCTGGTGGCTTGGTTCAGCAGTGCAAGGTATTACCAATGAGCTACAAGCTCCTTGTAATTATGGTGTTATTTGATTACTTAAAATGATAGCAGCAAGAGTAAATACTCCAAGTATACATTAAATTTTAAAGTAATTTCTTGTACACTAAAAATGGAGTTATTTCATTCTTGTAGCTTGTAATTAAAAACAAAAATAATTACCTAAATCTTGTGCTCAGGCTAAAATACCCCTTTGTGGATTTTTGAAAAAAATATTTTGAAAAATTTTTGTATAGGAAATTTAGGGTTGTTACATTCTACCCTCCTTATAAAAATTTCGTCCTCGAAATTTGTAAAAGGAAAGTGTAACAGTGCAAAGAAGTTTGGTGACTGTAGTATAGATAGTGTATAAAAATAACAAAGAGATACAAGGGTGAAAGAGGCTTACCGGTGTTACCTTGACCTACAGTCTCGGCTTCTACGGTTTCTAATATGAAGGTCTGTCGCCGTGGTACATTCCTTCTGGCTGGAGGCACATTCTGCCTTTGGGGCATGTTTCTCTGCCCTCTAGGCATGTCCCTCATTGCCTGTTGGAATTGGCGAGCAGGCTGTGCAGGTGGTGGAGCATGTAGTGCAGGACGAGTTGCAGGAGCCTGGATAGCTGGCCACTGCGGGTAGTTGGTGTGTGTGTGAGCTGAGTTGTATCTATATGGACAGGTCTCAATTCTGTGATTGGACGCGCCACAAACTAGGCACAGGCCTTTTGCACGCCTACAGTCCTTTATCAAATGTCCATCTCTCTTGCAATGGAAACAGAAATGTGGTCTTGGCTGGTGATTGGGTTCTTCCGTTCTCCTGGGTTCGAACGTTGGCCTGGAAGAGGCTCCTCCTGCCATTTGAGAGGCATGGCGTTTCAAACCAGCAGATTGGGGTTTGCCCCTCGCCTTTATCACCACCTCATAACTGCGGGCAGCTTCCAAAGCATTTTCATGTGTCAGAAATTTCCCCGTGGCTAGAGCAGCCTGAATCTCCGTGTCCAGTCCTTGTTGGAAACGACGGGCTCTGATATCGTCCGTCGGTATCAAGTGTACTGCGAATCGGCTCAACATGGTGAATTCAGCGTCGTATTCATCTACCGATTTGTCCCACATTGATCCTTGCTGTAGATGAATGAACTGCTGTTCCATGGCAAACCTGGCAGTCACAGGGAAGTATTTCGCGTCGAACTTCTCGTGAAACGTCTTCCATTCAATAGGCTACGCAAGACGGCTTTCTTCCGCCTTCCATCAGTTGCGAGCGTTGTCCGTGAGCTGTAGTTTCGCTACACGGACCCAAGAGACGTCTGGCACTTGTGCTGCGGCCAGATCATCCTCGATGCTTTGTGTCCATTCTTCCGCTTCAAGAGGGCTTCCTTTACCAGAGAACTGCTTGGAATGTAAAGCCCTGAATTGCTTTACTCCCGGCGCATCGGTCTCAGGACGGTTCAGAATTTGTTGCTGTCCCTCGAGAAGACTGCGGATCGCCTCAAATACCATCGTTTGCTCGGTAGGTGGTGCAGGAACAGCTGGTGTAAGAGGTAGTGCTAAAGGGGTGTTGTTGACGTTGGTGCTGGTGTTGTTCGGAAAATCCATAACCCTGAAGAAAAATTTGGGTTAGGACAGATTCAAGTACATGAAATGATAAAATTCAAGGAATAGAAGTTTGTAAGATTCAAGAAACATGAATTGTAAAGAATGTTTTAGTTGCTGGTTCTTGTGTTATATTGCTTAGGTTGTTCACGCAGACCAGAACTGCATGATAGGGATTCATACAGCTCTGACCTGCATGGGCCACCAACAAAACCTGTCACGCCCCGCTTCCCAGTGTACGGCGAAGGAGACGCGACGAGGCCCGCTACGTATATACTCAGAAGTACATACGCTAAGCGTATCTAAGCAATATAAAATAAATACACAAGAGACAAGATTTAAAAGAACAACAACTTTTATTTATTAACATTCTTTGTACAATGCATGAAAGGAAATACAACTGGAATAAAAGATGCCTAAACAGTGGCATAACAGGAAATGAAAAGTACTGAAAAGAAAAGTGTACAATGAAACTACTGTGTAGGGTCTTCAGTAAACTGCTCCAAGTCTTCTTGTGATGGCTCGATCTCTGCCGGGTCCAAACCACCTGACGACATTCAAAGAAGAAAGAAATAGAATGCCGTCAGCGAACAGGTCGCTCGGTAAGTCCCAAAGATAAGAGGAGAATAGATAGAGAGTAAAAGAGAGAGAGAGAGAGTGTTTGTTACAGTTCTATTACATTGATATATTATTGTAGTATTGTGTTAACGCTGTTGTTGTAGCTTGGTACAGAAGGATGCCAGTGTATACGAGAGGAGTCTCACTTGCCCCGGAGACTATGGTATCAGGAACTCAAGGAACCGTTTATGCCACGATACAACAGCAACGAAATATAGGTTAGGTGTCTTAATCTGACCATCTCGTGCCACTTTTAACACCTTCCGTACCAATCTACCCCTTAAATCCCGCGATGTCTTATTTGTATTGTTATCTTGTAAAATTGTATTGATTGCATGATTGATTGACTGACTGACCGAAACCATGATATCAGGAAACGGTTATAACCGTAGAGTCATGTAAATGGAATACTGGGAATCATGTAAAAGGAATATATTCATGGTTCGGTTCAGTCAAGTTGAATAGGTTGTTAACTGGATTCAGGGATTCATGTGTTCATATTGAGTTGGAATATTAAAGAATATAGATTGACTTGAATCATATTCAAGTCAGAAATAGTCAGACTCAAACCCGAGTCAGACTAAAAGAAAAGTAATTTGAAGTTCTATAATTGTTAGGGTCCTTATTGTAATTTATAAAACTTGAAGGGGTTTTATGTAAAAAGTACTTTTATATAGTTTTCAAGATACACCTCAAGTATTTGTTATTCGTCTTTATAGTTATAATGAGTGTAAATTTTACTTGTGTTATTCTAGTGAATATATCCTAATAAAAGTATTAATTTATAATATTGATTTATTTGAAATTCATGGTATTTTAATCTAACTTTTAATCTTGTAATTTTTAGGAAAATGTGAAAACTTTATCTTATAATAAAATAGGTGTTTAAATGATAAATATACATATGTTTATACAAGAATAATTTTATATAAATATTTTATTTTCCAAAAATCTCATTTTTCTTAAATATTGTATTTTAAACCTTTCGAGACCGAATGCTCCTTGCGGAGGTCTGAATCTCGCACTACTAAGCCCGAGGGTGCATGATAAACCGTACAATCCCTAACGAGTTCCCCAAAGGTGGGTTGTAGTGGCGCTTTGCAAAGGTTTAATAAATACTATTCATTTAGAAAATGGTTTTATAAAGATAAGGTATTTATTTGTAAAAAGTTGTAAATTTCCGTATTTTAGTTTCTAGGGTTTCCTAAGCCAACTAGCCTATTTCTAAATGGTCTAAACGACAAGTCGTTAGAAGCCTCAAATCGTCTCTTCACCGCCAATTGTGGCCAGGTAAGTACAAGTGAGGAGGGAGGGATCCGCTCACGAATCGTGAGGCGGGCCTTTTAAAGTTATCCAAGCTCACTTGCCTAACCTAGACACCACAAAGTCAGTTTAGATAAACGATCGATGTCCACAACTTATCGTATTTTCCTAGTAAGAAATATTTACTAAAAAGTGTAACAAATCTAAAATCTTTAAGAATGGTTTTATGAAAATTATGGTATTTTAATGTAAAGTCTTGTATTTTCGTATTCTAAGTTTTGATGATATCAATTAGGGTTGTATTTGCGTGTGTGTGGAGGTAGGTCATTACCTCGTGACTTATTTTAAGGTATAGTGAAGTTTAGGGGTTAAATATGATAAATTAAACATGAGGGTATTTAAGTGAAAGAATACGGTATTTGCAAAAGTTATCATTTTATGTGTGAAAACTCATTCAAATTGATTTTTACAAGTTTAGTGGTCAAGATGAAGGTGTTTAGGAATGATTGAATTGATTAGAAGAAGAAAAATAAACATTATGGTTTTAATGTGAAAAGAATACGATATTACAAAAAAGCTATCATTTAATGTGAGAAACTTTGCCCAAATTAATTGTTATGTGATTAATGGTCATGAATATGTTTAGGTATTATGGAATTGGTGACAAGTGAGATTTTGTAGAAAAACCGAATCGGAAATCGGTTTGTTCCGATTTCTGTCGGGTTTCAAAAGTTCGTATTTTTTTGAGAAGTAGGAAGAAGAAAAGAACGGGATTTACAGGCTTTGATCTATACTAAAGAGTATAGAGGAACTAGGGAAATGGCCGAGGTGTTGTTTCGTCGCCGGTTGTTTCAAAGAACGTCGCCGGAAATCCGTCAGCGCTTCGCCGTGAACTCGGTTTCAAAACACACCTTTCTTGTAGAAATTTTGAGAGAGTAAATCTAGGGTTTTTGAATGAGAGGGTAGAGGGTAGGGGGTCTATTTATAGGGTAGCTAGGGTAGGGTAGGTGAAAGGTTTTCTTTATTAAAAAAAATTGTAAAAATTTAAAGAAAAACATTAAAATTTGTAGTAATTAGGGTGTATTTAAAATTCTGGAACTGATCTATTAAAATGGAGTGAACAGGGGGTTATGGAATGCAAAAGGCCACATTTTTGGTTTTGGGAGCTCGGCCGTCCGACCGAGTCCTGCCGGCGGCGCCGGCCGAGTCCGGCGACCGTCGGGTGTAGGGTTCTCTGATGTAGACTTTGGTATACTCCGTTTTTAGGGTTCAGTTCATCATTTGGGAGTTATGGCCTGTGGACTGTTGGGCTTCCAAGAATTTTAAAAGAAAAATAATCTCAAAATAATGTGGGGCATGGGATTCGAACTCTAGTGGCTTGGTTCAGCAGTGCAAGGTATTACCAATGAGCTACAAGCTCCTTCTTGTAATTATGGTGTTATTTAATTACTTAAAATGATAGCAGCAAGAGTAAATACTCCAAGTATACATTAAATTTTAAAGTAATTTCTTATACACTAAAAATGGAGTTATTTTATTCTTGTAGCTTGTAATTAAAAACAAAAATAATTATCTAAATCTTGTGCTCAGGCTAAAATACACCTTTGTGGATTTTTGAAACAAATATTTTGAAAAAATTTTGTATAGGAAATTTAGGGTTGTTACAATTGTTGGCATGGGGAGGCTGGCCGCGGGCTCGACTTGGGCATGGGCCCGCTTGACCTGGGCTTGGGCCCACCTAGCTTGGGGGTTGACCTTGACTTTGACTCGGTCAACCGGGGTGTAAATTTTTACCCCATCAATGAATGCGCACCGCACATGTGGGTCGTTTGCATGAAATTGATGGATCTTCTTTTGCGTGGAGGCGACTTGCTTTGGTCCCCACTTTTTGGGATGCACTGCCCTTTTTACGACATGGACGGTCGGCGCTTGACGCGTCTCGGAGATGGAGTGTCCGTGGTATACGTTTCCCTGGCCCGGAGCGATCTGGTTCCTGCTTTGTAGGAAGCCTGCACTGCCATTTTTGCGACGTGGACGGTCGACGCTTGACGCGTCTCCGAGATGGAGTGTCCGTGGTAGACGTTTCCCTGACCCGGAGTGATTTGGTTCCCGATTTGTGGGGAGCCTGCACTGCCCTTTTTGCGACATGGACGGTCGACGCTCTGATCCGGAGCGATTTGGTAGACGTGTCCCCGGCACGGAGTGTCGCTGGTCGACGTTTCCCCGAGGTGGAGTGTCGTTGTTGGACGTTTCCCTGATGCGGAGTGTCTGTGTTGGACGTTTCCCCGATGCAGAGTGTCGCTTGCTGATGTGTCCCCGGCACGGAGTGTCTGCTTGACGTTTCCCCGGCACGGAGTGTCTTTGTTCGACTTTTCCCCAGCACGGAGTGTCGCTGATCGACTTTTCCCCGGCGCGGAATGTCGCTGGTTGACTTTTCCCCGGCACGGAGTGTCGCTGATCGACTTTTCCCCGGCGCGGAGTGTCGGGTTGACTTTTTCCCGGCACGGAGTGTCGCTGATGGACTTTTCCCCGGCGCGGAGTGTCGCTGGTTGACTTTTCCCTGGCACGGAGTGTCGCTGATCTACTTTTTCCCGGCGCGGAGTGTCGCTGGTTGACTTTTCCCTGGTACGGAGTGTCGCTGATCGACTTTTTCCCGGCGCGGAGTGTCGCGGGTTGACTTTTCCCTGGCACGGAGTGTCTGCTTGATGTTTCCCCGGCACGGAGTGTCGTTGTTCGACTTTTCCCCGGCACGGAGTGTCGCAAATCGACTTTTCCCAGGCGCGGAATGTCGCTGGTTGACTTTTCCCCGGCACGATGTGTCGCTGATCGACTTTTCCCCGGCGCGGAGTGTCGGGTTGACTTTTCCCCGGCACGGAGTGTCGCTGATGGACTTTTCCCCGGCACGGAGTGTCGGGTTGACTTTTCCCCGGCACGGAGTGTCGCTGATGGACTTTTCCCCGGCGCGGAGTGTCGCTGGTTGACTTTCCCCCGGCACGGAGTGTCGCTGATCGAATTTTCCCCGGCGCGGTGTGTCGCTGGTTGACTTTTCCCCGACACGGAGTGTCGCTGATCGACTTTTCCCCGGCGCGGAGTGTCGGGTTGACTTGATTCCGAGGCGGAGCATAATTCCGGCAGGGAAGGTAGATATCCCGAGGCGAAGCATGATTTCGACACGGGGTAAATTCTGGGACGGAGCATGATTCCTCCATAGAGGTTGGTTTGATTTGATTTGGGTTGACATCAGCATCGCTACACTGGAATATGGTACCAGGAGCGAATCATCATCTGTCTTGAGAGGATTTGGGAATTAGTTTTCTGTCGGCATCTGCATTTCTGCACTGGAATAATGCCAGGGGCAACTCATCATGTGCCCCGGGGGGATTTGGATTTGGTTTTTTGTTTGGCATCTGCATTGCTGCACTGGAATAATGCCAGGAGCAACTCATCATTTGCCCCGGGAGGATTTGGATTTGGTTTTTTTGTTTTGGCATCTGCATTACTGCACTGGAATAATGCCAGGAGCAACTCATCATTTGCTTCGAGAGGATTTGGGAATTGGTGGCTTAGGAGACAGGTTTAGATCCCTGTCACCTAAGGCTTTTCCATTTTGTGAGCCGTAAGGGTCTCACAAAGCATTTTCTCCCTACGGGTCGTAAGGATCCCGTAGGTGTATTTTCTCCTTAGGAGTCGTGGGGACTCCTAAGTGTGTTGCTCCTTTGAGAGTCGTAGGAATCTCACGCGGTAATTTTCTCCTCACAAATTCGAGAGGACTTTGCGAGTGCATTTCATTTCTTTTTCTTCTTTTACGAGTTTGCGCCCTTTCGGGTTTTCACAAACTCGCCGGCAGTCCTGCTGTTTTTCTCACGGAGCCCTTTCGGGTTTTCATCCGTGCCCATTTTGCTTGTGGACATACCGTTATATTTTTTTTGAGGGATCGGGATTGTTTTACACCCGTGGATTGTATACGGTTTTGTAGGATGTATGATCCAGACCGTAAGGCCAGAAGAATTTCAGGACCTTGTTGGCGTCTGCATCGCTGCACTGGAATATGGCACCAGGAGCGACTCATCATTCGCCATCGGGGTATGGGATTTGGAATTTGGTTGGCATCTGCATCGCTGCACTGGAATATGGTACTAGGAGCGACTTATCATTCGCCACTTGGGGGTTGGGGAGTGATGGCTTAGGAGACAGGTTTAGATCCCTGTCACCTTTTCAATTTTATGGGCCGTGAGGGTCCCATAAAAGCATTTTCTCCCCGCAAGTCGTAAGGATCCCGCAGGTGTATTTTCTCCTTAGGAGTCGTGAGGACTCCTAAGTGTGTTTTTCCTTTGTGACTCGTAAGGATCCCACAAAGGTTTGTTCTCCTCATGTATCGTGAGGACACATGAGTGGATTTCCCTCGTTCCCAGTTTAATAACTTAGAGGTCGACAGTTTCCAGTTTAACGACTTAGATGTCATCTGTTTCCAGTTTAACGACGTGGTGGTCATCTGTTTCCAGTTTAAAGACTTAGTGGTCATCTGTTTCCAGTTTAACGACTTGGTGGTCATCTGTTTCCAGTTTAAAGACTTGGAGGTCATCTGTTTCCAGTTTAATGACGTGGTGGTCATTTGTTTCCAGTTTAACGACTTGGAGGTCATCTGTTTCCAGTTTAACGACTTGGAGGTCATCTGTTTCCAGTTTAACGACTTGGAGGTCTACTGTTTCCAGTTTAAAGACTTAGAGGTCTACTGTTTCCAGTTTAAAGACTTGGAGGTCATCTGTTTCCAGTTTAACGACTTGGTGGTCATCTGTTTCCAGTTTAACGACTTAGAGGTCATCTGTCTCCAGTTTAAAGACGTAGAGGTTATCTGTCTCCAGTTTAACGACGTAGAGGTCATCTGTTTCCAGTTTAACGACTTGGTGGTCATCTGTTTCTAGTTTAACGACTTGGAGGTCATATGTTTTCAGTTTAAAGACTTAGGGGTCTACTGTTTCCAGTTTAACGACTTAGAGGTCTGCTGTTTCCAGTTTAAAGACTTGGAGGTCATCTGTTTCCGGTTTAACGACTTGGTGGTCATCTGTTTCCAGTTTAAAGACTTAGGGGTCTATTGTGCCCAGTTTAACGACTTAGCGGTCATCTGTTTCCAGTTTAAAGACTTAGAGGTATTCTATTTCCAGTTTAAAGACTTAGAGGTCTATGGATGGCGAGCTTGGAATTTTGGGATAGGGTCCGGCCTCAGCGTTGTTAACACTGAAGCACATGTGCCAGGACACATGAGTGGGTCTTCCCAATGGAGCATAATTCCAAAGGCGGAGACCAGCCGCGTAACTGGTGGTTGCGGTGGGGCATGGGTATGCTGAGAATTATTTGAGCCCGTGGATTGTATACGGTAGTCAATTTGAGGACTAACCGTAGGGCTGAAAGAATTTTGGGAAACTGGATTTTTGTTGGCGTCTGCATTGCTGCACTGGAATAATGCCAGGAACAACTCATCATCCGCCCTTGTTGTTTTTTTTTGTTTCTGTTTTACCGCGATTGCTTTATCATTTCAGCTTTTCTTATCGCGAAGGTCGCGATTGCCCTATTATTTCGGCTATTTATTCGCGGTTGCCCCATCATTTCGGCTTTATTTTCATTTTTATTTTTACTCGTTGATTTTTATTGCAAGTTGCCCTATCATTTCGGCTTTTCTTTATTTTTCTTTTATTTACACGTTTTTTTGTTTATTTACATACATACATACATATATATATATATATATATATATATATATATATATGTATATTTTTACATTCCCAGTTTAACGACTTAGAGGTCGATTGTTCCCAGTTTAATGACGTGGTGGTCAGCTGTTCCCAGTTTAACGACGTGGTGGTCCTTTTTGCTTATCCCAGCTCCTTGAACTTTTATCTTGGCGGAGCTGTGTTGATGACCTAGCTCTGTGGCTTGCCGATACATCCGAGGATTGTGAGGTTTTTCCAAGCTTATATTGGTCTTCTGCTTAATCTTTGAAAATATAGCAGTTTTCGATGGTATGACTCACCACTCTATGATATGGGCAGTATATGGGATTGCCGGTCATGTTCATTTCCTGTGGCTTCTTTGGAACATGCAGTTGCAGACCGCTGTTCAGGGCGTCCATGAATATTTTGCGGACTTCATCCCTCCTGAAGGAGTATACCTTCTTCTTTCCCTCCATTGGAGTAGGTGCCTTTACTGATGCTGGTCCTCGAGGCACATGTCTGGGAGGATTAGGTTCCCGAAAGGTTTCGGTCTCCATTTGCATGAAATCGGCGATCGTAACTTGACTGTTTGCTAACACGCCTTTAGACAGTTCTATCTCTCCCATCTTGTACTGCCTTTCGACCCAATCTTTGAAGATGAAGCAGTCCTCAATGGCATGACCTATCACCCTGTGATAGGGGCAATATTTTGGATCGTCGGTCATATTCTCTTCTTGCGGTCTCTTTGATTCTGGCAGTTGTAGACCGTTTCTTAGGGCGTCCCTGAATATCTTGTGGACCTTTTCCTTCTTGAAGGAATAGACCTTTTCCAGCTTCTCTTTCAAAGGCGATTCCCCCCCGGTGTATGTATCAGAAGGACTGGAGGCTGATTGCGGCCGTTTTTCGCGAAGGCGCTCCGCTTTTAGGTTGAAAGGGATATCGGTTGGCTGCCCCCGGGTATCAATCCCTGGCTCATGAGCCAAAATTTGATTCTGTTGTAATTGCAATCGGGCGACTTGGGTCACGAGATCTGCCACGACGTTTGCCAGCTCGTCAACTTTGGAATAGAGCTCAGCAATCTTCTCATCCCTGTCCTGAAATTGCCTTTGAATCCGTTGGAATAATGCTTGTTCTGTAGTTCCGGCTATGACAACCGGGTAATCTTTATTGCCTGAGCTCAATTCCGTAGGAACCACGGGCTCCTCTGGCTTATCGGCCTGAGCGGGCTCTTCATTATTTAGATCGAGCCGATGCTAGGTAGCGTCAACCATATCATCACCATGGCTGTGAAGAAGAGGAGGGTTCATTTCTTCATGTCCGGGCATATAGACAGTGTGGATAACACACTCAGCCATTCTTTCATCACTGGCAGCTGGTTTCGCGGAGCGGTCCGGGCTTTGGAAATTCATAAATTTTAACATGGCCAGAGCCCTAGCCATTTTGTTGGCTCTATATCTGAGCCGCTTCTGCCTCAGCTTCTCTGCCTTGAGCATCTGGCAGGCTTCTGCTCTTCGGGAAGCCGCCATAGGCTGAGTGATGGGGAGGCTTGAGAAGACACCCAATCGAGCAGTTGTCAGAGGCGTCGCTGGAGTTTGCCCGAGATGCCTTATTTCTTTGCTGGTGTTGATGGCCTTGCCCCCAGCTGGGGCCGAGGAAATTCGTTCAAACACCGACTTGCGTTTGTGTTGGGGCGCCTTCACGACCACGACATTCAGCCTTTTCCCCTTTGAGACCGGTTTGTCTGTTACCAGAGATTGAGGAGCTGGGACGGCGTTAGCTGACACGAACACAATAGAGCCAAATGGTAGCGGTTCCTCCTCCTATTGTCGCCCAAGACTAGCCGGAAGGACCGTCCTGGAGTCGATCTTCATTGTGTAGGAGACGGGAGCTGTGTCGAGAGCTGAGCTGATCCTTGGAGACATCGTTGAGAAGTGATTGCTTGGAAACCTGCATGAAAGAGCATTATTTTAGTATAAACATAGATATGTATATTGATTGAGTTCGCATGAACGTTTAACTCGAAATATGGGAGGAGAGATCCGTCCCACTGGGCGTGCCAGAATCTGTAGGGTATTTTTCGTCACCCCATTGAGATGGGAATACGCGCGTGCTTGTCAGGCGTACTACAGATTCCCCTTGCCTAGGGTAGGCCGGGGTTTATTGATTGTGGGGATCCGAATCTCTGGCAGCCGCGGACTAAGCTGCCGTTAATTACCCCTCGCCTTTGGGGCGAGGGAACCTCCGATTAACGGGTTAAGCTGGTCATGCGAACTCAATGTGCAGTGTGCGTGTGTTGTGTTTTGAAAGGGGTTTTTGGATATATCGGGAGCCACGCAGAGTTTTTACGGGGGTCCCGCTACCCGGATAGCAGGCTGGGGGTCAAGGGGGCTAGCAGCCCCCTTGCGGGGTGCGGAGCAGCGCCCCGTTAGAAATTTTTTTCTAACAGGGGCAGTGTCGTGGAGTATGTGTATGTGTACATATGCATGCATATGTATATATATATATATATGTGTGTGTGTGTATATAAAAAAAAGGGGGAAAGACATCCAAAGGATGCGTGGGGGCCAGCGCCTCGAGCGCTGTGCGCTTAGGTGCTGTGCGCTTAAGAGCAAGCGCGCCACGTGTCAGCACGTGGGCGCTTTGCGCATGAGCGCTGGGCGCTCGAGTGCAAGCGCACCACGTGTCGGCACGTGGGCGCTTTGCGCTCGGGCATAGAGCGCTTGAGCGCAAGCGCGCCACGTGTCGGCACGTGGGCGCTTTGCGCTCGGGCGCAGTGCGCTTGAGAGCAAGCGCGCCACGTGTCGGCACGTGGGCGCTTTGCGCTCGGGTAAAGAGCGCTGGAGCGCAAACGCGCCACGTGTCGGCACGTGGGCGCTTTGCGCTCGAGCGCAGTGCACTTGAGCACAAGCGTGCCACGTGTTGGCACGTAGGCGCTTTGCGCTCGAGCACAGGGCGCTGGAGCGCAAACGCGCCACGTGTCGGCACGTGGGTGCTTTGCACTCGAGCGCTAGCGCGCCACGTGTCGGCTCATGGGCGCTTTGCGCTCGAGCGCTAGCGCGCCACGTGTCGGCACGTGGGCGCTCGGCGCTTGAGTGCTTGGACGCCGGCGAGGAAAAATGGGCTTTTAGTCCCATAAACAGAAGCTATGCTTCAGAAAGGAAATATTTGTTGTTATATATATATATATATGTGTGTGTGTGTATATATGGAGTTAAAACTCCTAGGATGTTTTTGTTGGGGTAAAAATTTACACCCCGGTTGACCAAGTCAAAATCAAACTCAACCCCAAGCCAAGTGGGCCCAAGCCCAGATCTAGTGGGCCCATGCCCGGGTTGAGCCCGAACATGAAGTGGCCGGCCTTCCCCCATGCCAAGATAAAAATTTTGTAATAAATAATTTTGTTGTATTTCTTTTTTTATGAATGTAAGAAAAATAGGCATAAAGCCAAACTTTTGTAAAGCCCATGACTTATTTGCAAAAAGAAATGGCACATGAGCCATGGGATAGGCAAAATGCCATTTTGTGAAGCCCAAGGGGCTATGTGTAAAGTGTATGGCCTATAAAGGCAAAAATAATGAAAAAATCACAACTTTTTTTTCTCTCTTTAAAAATTTTCCTAATCTGAGATCTTTCCTTCTTCTTCAAGGTTCTAAAACCTTCTTCTTTCTCTTGAATTAAATCAAGAGTTTTACTCTTCTTTTTATAAAACAAAATAGTTTTCACCACCAAACCCACGAAGGGAAACTTGGATCTGTCACTAGATCTCAAAAAGGAGAGATTTTAAAAAAATCCCATATCTCTTGATCTTCAAGATCCAGCTAACAGAGGAGGAAGAAGAAGAACATCTTTCACTAAACCAAAAAAAAAAAAAGAACACACTCAGGAGTCCAACTCCTCTCTGATTTCTCTTCAGAGAAATTTTTTTAGGCTAAAAGCCTCTTTTTCTCGCCGGCGCTCAAGCGCAGAGCGCCCGCGTGCCGACACGTGGCGCGCTTGCGCTCAACCGCTCAGCGCTCAAGCGCAAAGCGCCCACGTGCCGACACGTGGCGCGCTTGCGCTCCAGCGCAAGCGCTCGAGCGCAAGTCGCCCCCGTGCCGACACGTGGCGCGCTTGCGCTCAAGCGCCCAGCACTCAAGCGCAAGTCTCCCCCGTGCCGACACGTGGCGCGCTTGCGCTCAAGCGCAGAGCGCCCACGTGCCGACACGTGGCACTCTAGCGCCTGAGCGCACAGCACCTAGGCGCACAGCGCCCAAGGTGCTGTCCCCACGCATCCTTTGGATGTCTTTTCCCTATTTTATATATATACATGTATATCTGTACATATGTATACATATTTACATACACACATACTCCACGACACTGTCCCTGTTAGAAAAAAAATTCTAACGGGGCGCTGCCCCGCACCCCGCAAGGGGGCTGCTAGCCCCCTTGACCCCCAGCCCGCTATCCTGGTAGCGGGACCCCCGTAAAAACTCTGCGTGGCTCCCGATATATCCAAACCCCCCTCCAAAACAAAACACACGTACATTGCACATTGAGTTCGTATGACCAGTTTAACCTGTTAATCGGAGGTTCCCTCGCCCTAAAGGCGGGGGGTAATTAACGGCAGCTTAGTCCTCAGCTGCCGGAGATTCGGATCCCCATAATCAATAAACCCCGGCCTACCCTAGGCAGGGGGAATCTGTAGTACGCCTGACAAGCGCGCGTGTATTCCCATCTCAATGGGGTGAAGAAAAACACCCTACTGATTCTGGCACGCCCGGTGGGACCAATCTCTCCTCCCATATTTCGGGTTAAACGTTCATACGAACTCAATCAATATACATATCGATTGCCTATACTGAAATGATGTTCTTTTTTCCATGCAGCAATCAACCTTCGACGACAATGTCTCCCCAGACGAATTCAGCTTCCAACATGATCCCGATTCCGTACGTGGTCAAGATCAACGCTCGTGTGGTTCTCCCCGCGAGCTTCATCGACAGTGGGAGGAACCGCCCCGCCAGTTTGGCTCCGTCATCATCTACCCTGCCGGAAGCGCTCATCTGGCGGAGATCCCGGCGGAACAGGTGGCCAAGCCGGTCTCAAGGGGTAAGAGGCCGAATGTCGTGATCGCCAAGGCACCACAACCGAAACTTAAGACGGTATCTGCACGATTCTCTGGTGCTCCAGCGGGGTGCAAGAACTTCGGTACAAAAGGCAAAATCAAATGTTGCGGACGAGCTCAGGCTATGACTCCAACAAATGCACAATCGAGCGTATCTCCAAGGCCCTACATCGCCCGATCTGCGGCATCTTCCCAAAGAGCCGAAGTCTGCCAGGTGCTTAGAACAGAAAAGTTAAGGCAGAAGCGGCTCAGGTATCAAGCCAACAAGAGGGCCAAGGCTTCGGCCAAATGGAATCATGTGAAGTTCCAAGTGCAGGGTTGCTCCGCGACGACGGCTGAGTCGGACATAAGAATCAGCAATTCCTTCGAGCCTCTGAAGTGGGTTCAGAAAAATGCCATGACCGCCAGAATCAAGAAGACAGCGGTCCGAACAGTGCCACAAAGAGACGTGTCCCGGCCCCAACAGAAGAAGTATGACACTGTCTCTTCAAGAGTTTATCAAGCACTCTGTGCCGCACGAAAGCAGTGGGGCAAACCCAGAAAAGAAGCGCCAGCACCATTCAAGAACCTGGTTAGGCCAGCCGCCTTCAATCGACTACCAGCTACCGAAACAAGGGGGTCAAGACAGCGATCCGTGAAATCAGCTGCCAATGATAGAAAGACGTCCGGATATATCATCCATACGGTCTATATGGAGGGCGGGCGCCCCAGCGACAACCTTCGCAGCAAAAGCAAGGATGGGGCCACCACATCCCAAGCCCAATCTAGCCTGAATGTGGTTGCTGCTGCCCAAGAACAGCCGCCCCCGCTGGATGAAGAAAACCCTCTCGATGAGGATGATAGGCAGAAAGACCCCTCGGTCCACGCAGAGTCAAGCTCGGACAGCGAGGAAGAGCCGACTTTCCGCCCCAGGACTGCGGAGCAAGAGCTGCTTCAAGAGCTTTGAAAACAGCTCAGGAGCAAAGATAAAGAGATGGCCAAGCTCTATTCGAAGATTGACGACTTAACGAATGTGGTGATGCAGCTTACGGCTCAAATTGCTCGAGCGCCTCCCAATCAAGCACAAGCCGCTACTAATCAGCCGGGTGATGACAATCCGAGGCAGCCAATGCCTGTTCCTTTGGGACCAAGAATGGTCGAGCCGCATGAAAGCCGGCCACATTCCGCTTCTGGGGACGCCTTGGCCCCAGATAACACTATCCCGCTAACACAGGATCGGATAATGGATTTGGTCACCAGCAAGGTTAAAACATTGGTGGCCGAAGCTGAAGCTCAGAAAGAAATCGGCAGTAGCGGGCGGCCATATCCCGCGCAGTACGATCTGATTGAGTTCCAAAGCGGCTACGTTATTCCTAAGTTCGGAAGATTTGATGGAACGGGGAATGCAAATCAGCACGTCGCCCACTTCAAAGCATCGTGCGGAAATACAGGGGGCAATGACGCGCTCCTTCTTCGTCAGTTTGTCAACAGCCTGACCGGCGTCGCCTTCGACTGGTATGCGAGTATACCGGACGGGTCCGTCATTACCTTTGCCCAAATAGAGTCCCTGTTTCGGCAAAGGTTCATGAGTGTCAGTGATAAAATATCCATTGCCGACCTTGTGAGGACCAAGCCGGGGAAGAATGAAAGCAACACCGACTTTATTGCCCGATGGCGTAATCTCACGATCAAGTGCGAACCGCCGCTGGAGCAGGACCAGTCCGTCAGCCTTCTCATTGGGAACCTCAGCAATTGGATGGTCCCATTCTTGTGTACGGCGGGCCTCAAGACATTTCAGGAGCTAACCAAGAAAGTCCAAATGCTGGAACTCTCGAAGCAAGAGTCCCCGCCGGATTCTCAGAGAGAGAAAACTTGGAAAAGCAAGCGGGACGACAACCGTAGAAGCGGGAGTTCCAGGAGTACCAATGTCTTCAATGCGTCCGACAATGAAGAAAAGCGAAGGGCGGCCGAATCCAAAACTAACCGGTCTCGAAAGCCATTGTTGGGAGGAGATGGGCCTTCCCTAGAGGAGAAAAAGAACAAGGTTTACTTTTTCAGAAGGGACAAAGTCCGCAAGATATTTAAAGATGCCTTGAACAACGGCCTACAATTGCCGGAGTCGAAAAGACCCCAAGAAGCAAAAATGACTGACAATCCTCTGTATTGCCCGTACCACCGAGTAGTGAGCCATGCGATCGAGGATTGCTATATCTTCAAAGACTGGGTCGAGAAGCAGTACAAGGCTGGAGAGATCGAGCTGTCCAAAAGTGTGTTGGTGAACAATCAAGTTGCAACCACCAACTTTATACAGACAGAAGTTGAAGCCTTGTGGGAGCGGCCTCCGTGGAGTACACACATATCTAATAAGACGAAGAAGATGATAAAGCTACTTCGGAAGGAACCCAGTACGGAATGGGAAGGGCAGAAGAAGCCTACCAGTCCAGCTGCCAATGCGGCTCCAACAGGCTCAAAATCCAAGAAGCTCAAGAAGAAGAAAAGTGCAGCTCGGCGTGAAAAAGAGTCTGCAGGGAGATCGACCATTCAAAAATATATCGATTCCCTCGAAGAATATGAACAAAAGGAAAGAACATTGATTCAATTGAAGGAGTTCTTCCCTGTACAAGCGGCTGAAATTCTGGAGGAGTTAGAAGAAGACTCCAATGAAGAGATCCCAGTAGTGACCTGCTACGCCATCCATCTTGGCAGTAACTCCGAGGATGAGCTCTGTTTTCCCGAAGAGGACGAGGAGCTCGCCACAAAGGCCAATCAAATCCAGCTCAGAAGTGGCAGGGTTCTACCGCCAAATCAGGGCAACGCCTCAAAAGGGAAGGAAAAACAAGTCGCTAATGAAGAAGATGGCAGAGAACCGACTGATGAAAACATAAGTCCTTCCTCGGTGGACTATAATGTTTTGGCACATCTCCGGAAGCTTCCGTCTCTCCTGAGCATCTACGACGCCCTGGTCCTATCTAAGGAGCTTAGAGATGTTCTCATTCACGCTCTACAAAACCCCGAGCGGTATCAGGCTCACTTTGCGGAAATTAATATGAAAGAAGCCCAGCACGCTCTGCATGCCGCCGCAGTCACATTTAAGGATGAAGACTTGCTACTGGGAACGGCTGAGCATAATCGGCCGCTTTACGTGACCGGGTACCGCGACGGAGATCGAATTAATCGCATATTGATTGATCCGAGGTCCTCAGTGAACATCATGAACTTGCGAACTCTGAAGAGTTTGTCATTGGACGTCCGACACCTGTCAAGGGAAAGGATTGTCATTCAAGGCTTCAACCAAAATTGCCAGCAAGTTCTGGGGTCTATAGCTTTGCCAATCAAATTTGGGGATCTGCAAACTGAAGCTAAGATATACGTGATCGACGCCGACACATCTTATAAGATTCTCTTGGGGCGGCCGTGGCTCCACGATTACGGCATCATTCCGTCAACTCTCCATCAATGCATGAAGTATACTAAAAATGGCGAAGAAAGACGCATTGACGGAGACATCCAGCCGTTCGGTGTGCATGAAGTCTGATATGAAGATTCTCGGTACTTTATGAACCATTTAAATGCTAAGCCACAACTGACTGAGGATAGACCGGCCCCAAGACTCAAAAGCAAATCTGCGCCAGCTATCATTTTCAAAAGCAAAAATACCCAAGTGCGCCCGTATTTCGGCAGCGACACTGATGAGTCCGACGCTGGAAGCCCGTCCTTCCGCAAAACCCGCCCTCATTTCGGCAGCGTTACGGACGAATCTGTTACTGAAGGCCCATCTAGCAGCAAATCCCGCCCTCCTCTTGGCAGTGACAATGAAGAGTCAGAAGAAGAGGACCTACCGTGCAACAGCTGTGCAGATTGGCCCCCCATGCAGCAAGCGAAACTACAAGAGACCTTCGAAGTCGCAGAAGGGTCCTTGGCCATCACAAGGGTGCCGGAACGGATGTGCAAAGAGCTCGACGCATTGTCAGTCTCTACCGTGGACCAGCTGAAAACTTTCTACGTGCCCGGGAGGAAAAATGGACAGAAGGGCATCCTATTTTACAGGTCAAACCCCGTTGTGCACCCGGACGATCTTTCTGTCGCGTGCCTTCCCTATGAGAGAGGCATAAGAGCCATCCTCAATCCCAGATACTATGCGCCCGAGATGCGGGAATACTTTAAGAAGTGCGGATGCCGGTTATATCAAACGGAGTCCGAAGCAAAGTTTTACGAAGGGCTATGGTATCCGCCCCAGGTCCGAGCATTCATCGATGGACGAATTCCAGATAGACGGGGCATAGGCTACATTCAACCTGATTCCAAAGCGTGTTACATGATCCATGTTGGTGAGGCCAGCGAAAGATCAAATGATGATGACGAGATAGCCGAGCTAGGAGAAGCTCCTCAAGAGCTCAAAGATGGCGGACAAGCAACCTTTGACGAGCTAACCGAGATTGACTTAGGAACGCCCGATAATCCAAGGCCGACCTACATCATCTCGCTCTTGTCAGAGGAAATGAAAGAGCAGATAATTGCCCTGCTGCAGGAGTTCGTCGACTGCTTCGCATGGATATACAAAGAAATGCCTGGCCTTTCCCCTGAAGTGGCCGTACATAAGTTGGCTATATCTCCTGAGGCTAAGCCAGTCAAACAAGCTCCTCGAAGAATGAGAAGGGAACTAGAAGAAAAGGTCATCGAGGAAACTAAGAAGCTCATCGATGCCGGCTTCATCAGGGAAGAGAAATATGCGGACTGGATCGCATGCATAGTCCCAGTGAAGAAGAAAAATGGGCAGATATGAGTTTGTGTCGATTTCAGGGACCTCAACAAGGCATGTCCTAAAGACGACTTCCCGCTACCGGTCATGGAAATGATGGTCGATAACACATCAAATTACGAGCTGTTCACCTTTATGGATGGCTCATCTGGATATAATCAGATCAAGATGTCGCCTGAGGATGAGAAACACACAGCATTTCGAACCCCGATCGGAATATATTGCTACAAGGTAATGCCGTTCGGACTGAAGAACGCAGGTGCTACATATCAAAGGGCAATGACCAATATCTTTGATGACCTGATCCATAAAGTCATCGAATGTTATGTTGATGATCTGGTCGTCAAGACTAAAACCAAGGCCGATCATATCCAAGATCTTAGGACCGTTCTCACCAGACTGAGGGAATACGATCTGAAGATGAATCCTCTGAAGTGAGCTTTTGGCGTGTCATCGGGAAAATTCCTGGGCTTCATAGTCCGACATCGAGGGATCGAAGTTGATCCGTCGAAGATAAAGGCCATCATGGAGATGCCCCCTCCAAAGAGTTTGACGCAGCTAAGATCTTTTCAAGGCAAGCTTGCTTATATACGGAGGTTTATCTCAAATTTATCGGGGAGATGTAGGCCCTTCTCAAAGCTCATGAAGAAAGGAGCTCCTTTTATCTGGGATGCCGAGTGTCAAGCAGCGTTTGAAAGCATCAAACAATACTTGTTGCACCCTCCAGTGCTGGCCGCTCCCATTCCAAATAAACCGCTGATTCTCTACACTGCCGCGCTAGATGAGTCACTCGGTGCGCTCCTTGCCCAGAATAACGAGGAGGGAAAGGAAAATGCCCTCTACTACCTCAGTCGAACTCTAGTCGGGGCGGAACACAACTATTCCCCAATCGAAAAGCAATGCCTGGCTCTGATATTTGCTGTGAAGAAGCTGAGGCGCTATCTGCTGGCTCATCGGGTTATGCTGATCTCCAAGGTCGACCCGCTCAAACACTTGATGACCAAAGCAAGCCTAGCCGGCAGAATGGCAAGATGGGCTGTCATGCTACTTGAGTTTGACATAGTTTATACTTCTCAGAAAGCAGTAAAAGGGCAAGCTCTTGCAGACTTTCTCGCTGCTCATCCCATACCAGAAGGGTCGCCGTTAAATTGTGAGTTACCCGATGAACAAGTGCTGCACCTCGAGGAAGATGGGCCATGTTGGGAGCTCTACTTCGACGGAGCCTCATCAATAAGGACCTCCAGTAAATCAAGCATCCTGGAGATAAAGGCAGGGATAGGATTGGTGTTCATCACGCCATCAATGGGAACCCTACGGCGCTCTTTTGCTCTCACCGAGCCTCGTACAAACAATGAGGCCGAGTATGAAGCTCTGATAGCTGGTTTGGAGCTCGCCATAGAAATGGAAATCCTTCGGCTACGGGTTTACGGTGACTCCCAGCTTATCGTCAACCAAGTAAGCGGCAACTATTAGATATACAAACCCGAGTTAGCTCGGTACAAAAGCCGGGTGGTGGAACTCATGAAACGGTTCACTCACGTTGAACTGACAAGAGTCCCTAGAGCATTGAACGAAAAAGCCGACATACTCGCTCGCTTAGCCAAGGAGCTGGCTGATCCTGACATGGACGAAATTCTGATCACAGTCAGGAGCCGGCAAATTCTACCCCCAGTCTCTCTACGAGAAGAGGAAAGCGCGGAACAGAAGAGCAGACCTGCGGGAGAAGCTTCGATCATCCAAGACGAGCCCAATTGGAGAGAACCCTTCATAGAGTACCTCCGATACGACAAGCTGCCCGAAGAAAAATCTGCGAGGATTCAGCTGAAGAAAAGAGCTCTCCGATACGTGTTTGTAAATGACACGTTATACCGCAGGTCATATGACCAACTCTGGCTCAGGTGTCTGTCATTGGCCGAAGCCCAAAAGGTCATGAAAGATGTTCACTCAGGTGTTTGCGGTGCTCACCAATATGGCCCCAAGATGCGACTTCAAATCAAACGGCTTGGGTATTACTGGCCCACCATGATACGGGATTGCGGAGAGCATGCAATGAAATGTCAGATCTGCCAAATCCATGGTGATTTCATTCACAAGCATCCCAATCCGTTGCATCCTACGGTGGCGTCGTGGCCCTTCGAAGTCTGGGGCACCGACATTGTTGGCCCAATTGATCCTCCATCATCCAAAGGCCACCAGTTCATATTGGCCGCGACAGACTACTTCTCCAGATGGGCTGAAGCTGTCCCGCTAAAAGAAGTCAAGACAAAAGATATTCTGACATTCTTCTAGCATAATATTCTATACCGCTTCGGTACACCAAGAAGAATCATTTCTGACAATGGGCCTTCTTTCAAGAGCTTCAATGTCTCAAGGTTCGCTACTCAGCACAAGATAGACTGGAGATATTCCTCCATCTATAACCCAAGAGCCAATGGGCTAGCCGAAGCCTTCAATAAGACTCTATGCAAGCTCCTGAGGAAAAATGCTTCAGCCAACAAGAGAGACTGGGATCTCAAACTTCACGAGGCGTTGTGGGCATATCGTACCACGCACCGTACTCCAACACAGTCCACTCCATACTCATTGCTCTTCGGAGTGGAGGTGGTCCTCCCCCTCGAAGTCGAAGTTCCAAGCTTAAGAATGGCCGTTCAGCACGAGTTGACGGAGGAGGAAAACGTTCTCCTTCGACTTGAAGAGCTCGATGCCCTCGAAGAAAAGAGGCTCGCGGTGCAGCAAAATCTGGAGCTATACCGAGCCCAAATGTCACGGGCTTATGACAAGATAATCCGTCTCCGCGCTTTCAAGAAAGGTGAATTGGTGTTGGTCCTCAAAAGACCGATCATCCGCAATCGACATGCCAAGGGAAAATTTGAGCCAAACTGGGAAGGACCATACGTCATCGAGAAAGTTTTCGACGGAGGATCCTACCAACTAATAAGTGCCGATGGAGAAAGGCCCATGCCACCCATCAATGGTCGATATCTCAAGAAATACTACATGTGAATGCTCCAAGTCGCAGGCGAATTGAGCACATCAGCCCTACGGTCTGGATCATACATCCTGCAAAACCGTATACAATCCACGGGCGTAAATGGCCCCTATCTCTCCCAAATCCTGCCGGTGAGACTAGTTTTAAAGTCCCACCAGCGGCAAAAAAAGGAAAAAAAAAAGAGAGAGAAAAAAATAATAATAAAAGAAATAAAAAAAATAAACGGTATGTCCACAAGCAAAACGGGCGCGGATGAAAACCCGAAAGAGCTCCGTGAGTAAAAACAGCAGGACTACCGGCGAGTCTGTGAAAACCCGAAAGGGCGCAAACTCGTGAAAGGAGATGAAATACAATCGCAAAGTCCTCTCGACCTTGTGAGGAGAAAACCCTGCGTGAGATCCTTACTACTCACAAAGGAGCAACACACTTAGGAATCCTCACGATTCCTAAGGAGAAAATACACCTGCGGGATCCTTACGACTCGTAGGGAGAAAATGCTTTTATGGGACCCTCACGGCCCATAAAATTGAAAAGCCTTAGGTGATAGGGACCCAAACCTGTCTCCTAAGCCATCGTTCCCCAACGGGCAACGGCAAATAATGAGTCGCTCCTGGCATTTCGCTTCAGTGTTAGCGGTGCTGATGCCGACCAAAAACCCAAATCCCAAGTCCTCCCAAGGCAAATGATGATTTGCTCCTGGCATTATTCCAGTGCAGCAATGTTGATGCCAAACAAGATCCAAATTCCAAGTCCCCAAACGGCGAATGATGAGTCGCTCCTGGTACCACATTCCAGTGCAGCGATGCAGACGCCAACCAAAATCCAATTTCTCAAAATTCTCCCGGCCCTACTGTGGGTCCCCAAGTTGACCATCGTATACAATCAACGGGCTTAAATAATTCTCATCATACCCATGCCCCACTGTAATCACCAGTTACGCGGCTGGTCTCCGCTTTGGGAATGATGCTCCATTGATAAGACCCACTCATGTGTCCTCGCGATATATGAGGAGAACAAACCTTTGTGGGATCCTTACGACTCATAAAGGAAAAACACACTTAGGAGTCCTCACGACTCCTAAGGAGAAAATACACCTGCGGGATCCTTATGACTCGTAGGGAGAAAATGCTTTTACGGGACCCTCACGGCCCATAAAATTGAAAAGCCTTAGGTGATAGGGATCTAAACCTGTCTCCTAAGCCATCGCTCCCCAATCCCCAAATGGCGAATGATGAGTCGCTCCTGGTACCATATTCTAGTGCAGCGATGCAGACGCCAACCAAATTCCAAATCCCATACCCCAACGGCGAATGATGAGTCGCTCCTGGTACCATATTCCAGTGCAGCGATGCAGACGCCGACAAAGTCCCAAAATTTTTCCGGCCCTACGGTCTGGATCATACATCCTGCAAAACCGTATACAATCCACGGGCGTAAAACAATCCCAACCTCTCCCAAGTCCTACCGGTGAGACCACATTCAAAGTCCCCAAAAAAAAAGGTTGGGATAATGCCGATGCAAAAACGAAAATCCCAAAATCCTCTCAATGACAGATGATGATTCGCTCTTGGTACCATATTCCAGTATAGCGATGCTGATGTCAACCCAAATCAAAATCAACAAGTCAACATCCACTCCGACACCGCAGAAAGCGGAGCAAGTCAGAATCCAATCTCGACACCGCAAGAAGCGGAGCAAGTCAAGTTTACCCCTGACACTGCAAGAAGCAAAGCAAGTCAAATCAAGCACCGACCGTCCAAGTCACAAAAAGGGCAGAACCGACCGTCCACATCGCTAAAAGGGCAGCACCGACCGTCCAAGTCACAAAAAGGGCAGAACCGACCGTCCACGTCGCTAAAAGGGCAGCACCGACCGTCCAAGTCGCAAAAAGGGCAGAACCGACCGTCCACGTCACTAAAATGGCAGCACCGACCGTCCAAGTCGCAAAAAGGGCAGCACCGACCGTCCACGTCGCTAAAAGGGCAGCACCGACCGTCCAGGTCGCAAAAAAGGCAGCACCGACCGTCCACGTCGCTAAAAGGGCAGCACCGACCGCCCAAGTCGCAAAAAGGGAAGAACCGACCGTCCACGTCGCTAAAATGGTAGCACCGACCGTCCACGTCGCTAAAATGGCAGCACCGACCGTCCAAGTCGCAAAAAGGGCAGCATCGACCGTCCAAGTCGCAAAAAGGGCAGCATTGACCGTCCATGTCGTAAAAAGGGCAGCGCAGGATTCCTACAATGCGGGAACCAAATCAGGTCGCCTCCAAGTAAAAGAAGATCCATCAATTTCATGCGCACGACCCACATATGTGGTGTGCATTTATTGATGGGGGGCGATTTGTTGGGGTAAAAATTTACACCCCGGTTGACCAAGTCAAAATCAAAGTCAACCCCAAGCCAAGTGGGCCCAAGCCCAGATCTAGTGGGCCCATGCCCGGGTTGAGCCCGAACATGAAGTGGCCGGCCTTCCCCCATGCCAAGATAAAAATTTTGTAATAAATAATTTTGTTGTATTTCTTTTTTTATGAATGTAATAAAAATAGGCATAAAGCCAAATTTTTGTAAAGCCCATGACTTATGTGCAAAAAGAAATGGCACATGAGCCATGGGATAGGCAAAATGCCATTTTGTGAAGCCCAAGGGGCTATGTGTAAAGTGTATGGCCTATAAAGGCAAAAATAATGAAAAAATCACAACAACTTTTTTTTCTCTCTCTGAAAATTTTCCAGATCTGAGATCTTTCTTTCTTCTTCAAGGTTCCAAAACCTTCTTCTTTCTCTTGAATTAAATCAAGAGTTTTACTCTTCTTTTTATAAAACAAAATAGTTTTTCACCACCAAACCCACGAAGGGGAACTTGGATCTGTCACTAGATCTCAAAAAGGAGAGATTTTAAAAAAATCCCATATCTCTTGATCTTCAAGATCCAGCTAACAGAGGAGGAAGAAGAAGAACATCTTTCACTAACCCAAAAAAAAAAAAGAACACACTCAGGAGTCCAACTCCTCTCTGATTTCTCTTCAGAGAAATTTTTTTAGGCTAAAAGCCTCTTTTTCTCGTCGGCGCTCAAGCGCAAGCGCGCCAGCGTACCGTCACGTGGCGCGCTTGCGCTCCAGCGCTCAGCGCTCGAGCGCAAAGCGCCCACGTGCCGACACGTGGCGCGCTTGCGCTCGAGCGCAAGCGCTCGAGCGCAAGTCGTCCCGGTGCCGACACGTGGCGCGCTTGCGCTCAAGCGTCCAGCGCTCAAGCGCAAGTCGCCCCCGTGCCGACACATGGCGCCCATGCGCTCAAGCGCCCAGCGCTCAAGAGCAGAGCGCCCACGTGCCGACACGTGACACTCTAGCGCCTGAGCGCACAGCACCTAGGCGCACAGCGCCCAAGGTGCTGTCCCCACGCATCCTTTGGATGTCTTTTCCCCTTTTTATATATATTCTTGTATATCTGTACATATGTATACATATTTACATACACACATACTCCACGACACTATCCCTGTTAGAAAAAAAAATTCTAACGGGGCGCTGTCCCGCACCCCGCAAGGGGGCTGCTAGCCCCCTTGACCCCCAGCCCGCTATCCGGGTAGCGGGACCCCCGTAAAAACTCTGCGTGGCTCCCGATATATCCAAACCCCCCTCCAAAACAAAACACACGTACACTGCACATTGAGTTCGCATGACCAGTTTAACCTGTTAATCGGAGGTTCTCTCGCCCTAAAGGCGGGGGGTAATTAACGGCAGCTTAGTCCGCGGCTGCCGGAGATTCGGATCCCCACAATCAATAAACCCCGGCCTATCCTAAGCAGGGGGAATCTGTAGTACGCCTGACAAGCGCGTGCGTATTTCCATCTCAATGGGGTGACGAAAAACACCCTACAGTTTTGAAGCTGATGAAGGGGGTTCTTCTTCTTCCTCATGTTGTTTGGCCGGATCTTGAAGATCAAGAAGTAGGAGATTTTAAAATTCACTCCTTTTTGAGATCTGATGGGAGATATGAGTTCCCCTTTGTGGGTTTTGTGGTGGAAAACTACTTAGTTTTGGAAAAGAAAGAGTAAAACTCTTGATTTAATTCAAAAGAAATGAGAAGGTTTAGAATCTTGGAGAAGGAGCAGGAGACACAAAGAACCCTAGTTTTTGGGGGAATGAAAAGTGTTCTTTTATTCATCATTATTTTGCCTTATATAGGCTTACATATTTACATATAGCCCCTTGGGCTTTGCAAAAATGGCATTTTGCTCATCCCATGGCTCATGTGCCATTTCATTTTTGCACATAAGCCATGGGCTTACAAAATATTGGCTTTATGCCCATTTTGCTTACATTCATGCATAAAAAATTATATAAAAATTATTTATGACATGATTTCGTTGTTGGCATGGGGAGGCTGGCCGCGGGCTCGACTTGGGCATGGGCCCGCTTGACCTGGGCTTGGGCCCACCTAGCTTGGGGGTTGACCTTGACTTTGACTCGGTCAACCGGGGTGTAAATTTTTACCCCAACAAATACACTTGCGAGATCCTCACGACTCATAAGGAGAACTCTCTTATGGGACCCTCACGGCTCATAAGATTTGAAAGTCTTAAGTTACAGGGACCTAAACCTGTGCTTAAGCAACCCCCACAACCTTCGATATTGCCCTACAAGTGGCCCAGCACTGACCCTTGTTTACAATCCACGGGCGCGAATAAACATTTCCCTAACCAAATCTCATCCGTGACTGGGGATATGTTCGCATGGTGAACAACCCTTGTAAGTCCTCTCGACTTACAAGGAGAAAACCCTCTTGTAGGATCCTTACGACTTACAGAGGAACATGCACTTAGGAATCCTTACGATTCCTAAGGAGAAAATACACCTACAAGATCCTCACGACCTGTAGGGAGAAATACCTTTATGAGACCCTTACGACTCATGAAGTCAAAAGCCTTAGTCGACAGGACCCTAACCCTGTTCGCTAAGCCACCTTTGTTCGACATCGACAGAGGTAAATGATGATTCGCTCCTGGCAATATCCCAGTTGTAGCGGTGCTGATGCCGAAATCGGTGTCTAATTCCATGCTTATGGTGAAAAGCCAGCAAGCCGCATATGCATACGAGATAGCCGAAATGATGGGGCAACTTGCAATAAAAAGCAGTAAGTAAAAACGTATGCACACAAAATAGCCGAAATGATTGGGCAACTCGCAATAAAAAGCAGCGAGTAAAAAAATAAAATAAACAGCCGAAATGATTGGGCACCGCGAAAAATAGCCGAAATGATGGGGCAATCGCGACTTTCGCGATATAAAGCTGAAATGATAGAGGATCGCGGAAATAAAACAATAATATAAAAGAATGATGAAACTTTTGCCCTACAGGTGAGATAACGTCGATCCCTGTATACAATCCAAGGGCACAAACAAAGAGGGAACCATACCTTCCCAACAGGCTCCGCCAGGAAGCGAAGCCAAATCTCGACGGTTCACCAACAACCTAGAGACAACCGTAGCATTCGTCTCGATACAACAGACGCAGTGCCAGCAAACGAAGCGAAGATCAAATTTCTAGCTTCACGGTTTTGACAGTAACTCATATAAAACCTGAAAAACCATCAAAGATTCATCTTAACCCCAGGGAAATCAGTGTCCTTAGAAGCATCCTCAATTCAGGGAAATCGGTGTCCTTGACGAGACCACCTCGATTCGCGTCGGCCCGCAGAGAAACTAGCGTCTTTGCAGGAATACCTCGACTTGTCTCAACCTCCAGGGAAATCAGTGTCCTTGGCAGCAAACTTCGACTCAGGGAAACCAGTGTCCTTGACGAGAACATTTTGATTCGCGTCGACCCGCAGAGAAACTAGCGTCTTTGCAGGAATACATCGATTCGTTTCGACCCCAGGGATTCCAGTGTCCTTGGCAAATACCTCAATTCATGGAAACTAGCGTCCTTGATGAGAGCTTCTTGATTCGCGTCGGCCCGCAGAGAAACTAGCGTCTTTGCAGGAATGCTCCGATTCGTTTCAACTTCGAGGAAACCAGTGTCCTCGGCAAAATACTTCGACTCAGGGAAACCAATGTCCTTGACGAGAACATCTTGATTCGCGTCGACTCGCAGAGAAACTAGCGTCTTTGCAGGAACACCTCGACTCGTTTCAACCCCAGGGAAACCAGTGTCCTTGGCAAATACCTCAATTCTGGGAAACTAGCGTCCTTGATGAGAGCTTCTTGGTTCGCGTCGACCCGCAGAGAAACCAGTGTCTCCGTAGGAATACTCTGATTCGTTTTAACCCTGAGGAAACCAGTGTCCTCGGCAAAATACTTCGACTCAGGGAAACCAGTGTCCTTGACGAGAACATCTTGATTCGCGTCGACCCGCAGAGAAACTAGCGTCTTTGCATGAATACATCGATTCGTTTCAACCCCAGGGAAATCAGTGTCCTTGGCAACCTCCTCAACTCAGGGAAATTAGTGTCCTTGACAAGAGCTGCTCGATTCGTCTTGACTCGTGAGGAAATTAGTGTCTTCGTGAGGACTTCCCGATTCGTCTCAACTTACAAGATAAAGCCTTAGGCAGCAGGGATTAAAAAACTTGTTTCCTAAGCTCTGGGACCCTGCAAGTCGGTCTAAAACGGTCTCTTGCATACTATTCACGGGTCTCACTCTCCAAAGTTGAATCTCGACAAAGAGGGAAACAACCGCTTTCGAGTTCTCTCAACTTGTAAGAGGGAAAATTCTCTTATAAGATCTTTACGACTTATAAGAGAGAACGCACTTAGGAATCCTCACGATTCCTAAGGAGAAAATCCACCTACGAGATCCTCTCGATCCGTAGGGAGAAAAGTCTCTATGAGACCCTCATGGCTCATAGAGTTGAAAAGTCTTAGGCAGCAGATCTGAACCTGTGGCCTAAGCCATCGCTATTTCTTGAAGAAACCAAGATGCTTACTCTATTATCCATCAACCATATTTATTAAGACAGCATACTGATAATAAGAGAAGGGAGAAAGTAAAGAAATGATACAAGACATTGCAAAGAAAAAATGTGTATCTTTATTCATTAATTCAATCAAGTACAAGGTGAATCGTATAAAAGAATAAAGAATGGATACATCTTATTCGAAAAAAAAATCTTTACAAGGGCAGCTACTGGGAAGGAAGCGTCTTGAATAGCCCTATCAATTGTTCGCGCACTTCCTTCCATGCTTTCTCCTGATCGGCCGCCACCGCCAATTCTGCTTCCACTTGAGCTCGCTGCTGCAAGAAGGATGAAAGCTGCTCCCCGACTGACTGCCGAGCTGCTTCGCGGCCTTGGGCATCACGCTCGGCGGCATCGAGCTTCTGCTTCAGGTTTAGCCCATTAGAGATACGTCCCAGAAGGTCCTCGAAAATAGCCTTCACCTGGGCAGCGTTCGCCTCAACCTCAGCACGCAGACGAGCCGTCTCGCTTGAGGTCTCTTGGCATTCTCTCAGCCTTAAAGCCGCTTCTCGTTCCAAGTGGTGAAAGTAAGAAACGCTTTGCTCGATCCATGTTGCTTGTTGATTGCATGCGGCTAAGTTCTCAGGAGCAGGGCGCATAAACTCCGATTGATGCAGGCGGACCTCGATTTCCCTGCAGTGATTAACCCAAAGCTCGACGACACCTTCATCATGAAAATTTACAAGTGCCGCCAACATCGGGTTAACCTCCGCAGCGAAATCCACAGCAGATGGGGGAGCGTCTGCGTCAAGCTCTTCGATGTATCCGCTCAGCATGCCCAAGCTCATTACGGCACCCTTTGAAGATGGACGTCTCAGAAAGGGGCCTGCCAGCATTATGACGCGAGACTCAAAAGGCGCCGGAATCGGAACGACAGCTGAAAAAAAAATACGATCAGATGACGGTTCAAGAAATATGAAAAAGTCATCGATGGGATAGTTTACTATACCAGCTGCAACAGGCGGCAAAGCCGGAAGGGCCGGTGACGCGACCGATCTTTCATCTCCTCCTTCGATTTGTAGCACTGCAATCAGGACGAGAAAGAGTCAGAAATAATTCCATTACTGAAAAAAGAAAGGCATCAATTGGAAACTATACTCACCAGCGCCACTGGAGGAAGAAGCGAGTTCGGATGGGAAGGAGAAGTGCGGGTGCAACACCTGGTAGAGATGATCAAAAAGCACTCCTGCAAGGACGCAATAGTACAACATCAGTACATAGATCATGCAGCCGAAAGATGAAACTGATGGGTCACGAATCCATACCTTCCAGCATCTGTGATGGTACGAGGGAAGGCTGAGAGGAGGCCACCGCCAAGGCAGTAGTTGACGGCGCCCCTTGAGCAATGGAGCGTCAGCACTGGCCGCACATGCGTTAAAGAACCAAGATAAACCTGTCAGGAAGGATTACAAAATAAAGAAAAAAAGACAGTAACCCGAAATTTACCTGATGAGCCGCCGGCCGAAACGTAGGCGTCTCCCTCTTCCATCGACATGAGTCCACCTCCTGTGGCCTCATCACCCGACTCAACGGGGGCTGTCGTCGTGCTCGCGTGGCCAGGAGACGGCGGAGGACCGTAAACGGGGAGAGCAATGATTGGAGTATTGCCAGACTCTTGAGAAAGAGCGGCTGGCTTGTCCCCGGGTGTCATACCCGTCTCACTCGCTACTCCTTCAGGCTCGGCGGTCGCTGCTATCTCGTCCGCCGTCGCCATAAGGTCGCCAGTCTCAAGCGCTCCGTCCGCTGCTGCCCCAGGCTCAGTTATAGTAGTCGTCTCATTTGCCTCTACCTCAGGCTCGACAGGACAAAATATATAAGAACCGACAAGTTTACAATTCTTACATCAAAATCTTGAAAGACACGTTACCTGAGGTGGACTGATCATTAGACTCACGAGCTGCACGCACCGCCCGTCTGTAAGCGGTAGACAAAGCGACCGGGGGCTCTTCCGAGGGAGTATCAACATGAGGAACGGTGCTTGGGCCTGCTCCCACGGCCAAAGCAGCTCTGCGTGCCTTCGCCTCATGCCTCAACCGCTTTCTCTCCTCCCGAGCCGTCAAGACGGAGCTCTTCAAAGCTTCCTTCATTGAGGCGTCATCGTCCGTGAACAGAGATGCCTCCAAATTTTTCAAGGCATCCCTCATCGACTTTTCGAGTTGAGGCTCTCGCGGCAGCCCTGAAGAGACCGGGACTTCAGTAGCTGGCCCGGGGAGAGTCCCTGCATCAGCTGGCCCAGCCCCTGCAAAGAGACAAAGGAAGAAGGTTAGGTTGGCCATCAGAAAAGAGGACAAAAACCTAATGAGGCGAGACGTACCAACGCCCAATGAAGCTCGTTTCTTTTCCTCCTCCTGAAAGGTTTGTAGAGAGGCAGCGATGGCTTCTTCAGTAGTGACACCTGTTAAAAAAAGGGGAAAGCATTAGTCGAAGATAATGATAAAATTGCGATAAAATGACGAAGAGTGCAGCTAATGATTACCTGCTTGAGCGAGTTTATCCAACCACGCTTCGAGTCTGGCTGATCGCTCAGAAGCCGCAATAGCGGCCGCCAGATCGGTGTCTGCTGGATCTACCGAGAAGCCCTTATTGCTGCCATACTCGCTTATACCTTCGGTAAGAGGGTCCTAAGGCTCTAAACCGAGGATAGCATCGAGAGAGAGGAGCGACTTCTTCTTCCTCTTCTGCCCACCAGCCCTGGGTGCACCCGAGATCGACTTCCGCTTTGCAGGCACCTTAGGGCGGCGGGTCCCGATATCCGCGCCCACGCCGGACTCCGGCGAAACCACATTTACCGACTCCACTGGAGCACGGGGCACTGGTGGTGCATCCACAGTATAAGGAAGCGGCAATCCGCGTGGAGGGCTCAACACGCGCGGTGGCCCAGGTCTGGCATTTTTCAGCGGAGGAATGACCGGGGTCCTTGGCTTCAGGGGAGCCTTACGGTCGCCGCCGGGAGGCGCACCCTTCCGGTCAACCAGCATGCGCTTCTCCATATGGATAACTGGACCCATTGCATGCGCATACCAAGCCATGTACGCGTTGAGGACCTTGGGAACGCAGCTTGGCTCGCTGATGAAGAAATAGGAGCCCGTGTTAAGCCGCATGAAATGGTGCATCGCACTCCTTATCCCCTCCCGGCTGGCCACGAGCTCTTCCAAAAACGCTTCCAGCGGGATCCCCTAGTGATAGCTTGATTGTTGGGCGAACCGGTGGGGGTTATACCTTATGAAAAGCGCCGTATCGTTCTGCCTGAACACCAGGTAGCCCGGCCGAATGGAGTAGAGGTGCAGAATCTCCCGGGCTTTCAGTATGGAGGCCCCGTCCTTGAAGTCGTCACGCAGGGCCACCACCGACTTGGAGGTTTCTGAGCCGATGGTTATGACTTTATCCAAAAAAGAAACCTTCGCTCCGACCAGGTGTGGATGAAGGAGCAACCCCCTAGCCTCCCGCAGAGGCGCAACCACGACTGAGGCGCCGATTAGCCGCATGACTCTTAGGAGTCTGCACCTCTCAAAAAACGAAGGGATCTTATGGACGCCGAACACCCCGTGCACATGTATTTCCATCCAAGAGGTGAAGTAGTGCATCAGGAAATTAGCAAGCTGCACCCCAGGTTCATTAGCGTTCGCCGCCACGCTAAGTCCATTATATAGGTGAGCCAACCCGGCGATTCCTACTGTTAACTGCAGGCCAGCCACCATCCGATTCGCTGGGTAGAAAACGGATGGCCGCATGTGGCGCGGGTGCATGGGGAGTGCGAAGCTGCACAGCCACAATCCCAGGAACCTTACAAAAAAGGTCTCCTCATCCATGTCCGGGACGGCGATTTCTGACAAGGGCATGACGGCAGCGCCGGGGAGATAAAAGTCCTTTTGATTGTCTTCCAATGTTGGTCGGCGGTCCAAGCCAAAGCCGAAAGGGTCATCAAGCTTGGCGAACTTCTCGCTCCGCTTCGATAGAAACTCCGGTCGAATGAAGCGGGCGATAAAATCTGCGAAACTGACTCCCCGGACTCCAGATAGAGCCCTTCATATATGTTCAGCACCTTCACCAAGCCCGGAAACCGGTGCTGAATGGCATTCTCCGGCGTCAGATCAAACACTAGCGGCTTGGTGGCGAAGACATATTCGTCAGGAGGAAGCAACTCCTCGTAATGCTCCCTCCTCATCGGCAGACCCGAGATTTCAGCAAACTCTTCCAGGGAGACGGAGACTTCCCTGTACGTCATAAGGAAGGTGTGAGTGGGGATATTCCATTGTTCGATGAAAGCCTTAATCCACCACGTGGGAGGAGAGGGGTACTCAAAAAGCGAGACGTAGATTGCCGAATACAAACCAATCTTCATTAGATGAGTCCTCTTTGCCGATAAGATGTACCGGGCCCACTGCAAATATCCGGCGGGTGGTTGCGGGGTCAATCCAATGTTATAAGCCTGTCCCCAAGGGCGTGCTTCACCCTGACATATTCGCCTCCCCAAAATGTCTATTGCCGGCGGCGGCTGCACGGGAATAGCACCAATCGCAGGTTGGAGAAGATCATCTGAATTCCAGTCTTTGACCTCCACGGCATACTTCACCGGGGGTTCATTCGCATAGGGGATCGAAAATATGGGCTCAGACGGCATAGTGGAACCGAAGCTTCGGTGACCCTTGATGATGTCGATATACTACCTACCCCACAGATGAAGGTTCTTGTGCTCGGGGTCATGATCCTTGATGAGAGCGAGCACCTCTCGGTCCACTGGTGCCTGGGGAAATCCTCCCTCCGAGTGAATGAACGGGAAAGACAAATCAGCAGACATGTTTCCTGCGGAGGGACAAAAATCAGCTGTCAGTGTTGTAATTCCAACGCTTGGCATTTTAAGATTTATAACACACTGCAATGCAGTGGGTAGGGGACCAAAGGGGGACCTACAAAATCTGGATGATAGTGTATCAGTTAATAAGATAGCCCCATCATTGGATGAGACTGTCAATTAATCCCCAAGAGAATATTCTCATTAATGAAAAATCCCTAGAGATAAGGAGAAAATCTCCTCTTTCAGAGCAAAACTCTGTCACAGAGTGACACTTGTCAAACTCTGGTCTTAAGGGAATAAAATTCCTTAAAAGAACCTAGCTCTGTAATAATGATGAGAAAATCTATTAAAAGAAAATTTTTTTAACTCTCAAAGATTAAAAATTTGGGGTCTTAAAAAATCCATGAAAACTTTTTAAAAGTTCTCCATTTTTAGATCAAAAAGATCTATGTTTGGTCCATGAGCAAAGCTCTGTTCATGGGTTAAAAATCCTAAAATAAGATCTCCTTAGATCTATGGATTCTTGAGAGCAAGGCTCTGTTGGTGAAACCCCAAAGGGGTTTTCTTTAGATCAAAGATCTATGAGAGTAAGGCTCTGTTGGTTAAGATTGATTTAAATTAATTTAAATTAATTTTACCTAAACTTTTTCTAAAAAACAAGTTCTGACTTTGGAAATGAGAGCAAGGCTCTGAAGTTCTTGAAAACAAGAGCAAGGCTCTGAAAACTCAAATTCTTGAAGATGGCAATTATTTACTGAGGGCCAAGGGTCCTATTTATAGGCGCTTGCGCCCTTTCAACTCACCAGTTGATCCAATGGCTAGGATCTTACCACCGGTGCACTCACGTGTGCGCCACGTGAGCGCAACGGTGGGGGGGCATTTGTTTCCCCCAATCAGAGTAAAGCTCTGTTTGAATTTCAAAAATTCAAAAATTGAAGCAACGCTTCAAATTACTTACGCAGCGCGCAACGCGCCACGTGTCAAAAACTAATGCGTCAGCGCAGCGCCCAAGGCAGCACACCCAATCAGAGCAAGGCTCTATTTAAAACAAAATTAAAAGAAGCAACGCTTCAGTGGCGCTGCGCTCTGCGCTGCGCGACACATGTCTGCGCAGTTGCGCTAGCGCATGCGCTGCGCGACACGTGTCAGCGCAGTTGCGCTAGCGCAGTTGCACTGCGCCTTGCGCTGCGCGATACGTGTCAAGCGCAGGTGCGTTTGCGCCAAACAGAATTGAAATTCCAGTAAGATCTTTCTGTTCTTGTTAAAACAAGAAAATTGTCTTCTGTAAAACAGAGGCCCTTAGATCAAAGATCCAACGGTGGGGAAAAATCCCCAAATCACTCAGAGAATGATCTCTTTAACAAATTTAACAACTTAATGGGCACTATATAAAGGCCCCTAGACCCCAATTCTAAAACACACAGAGACAGAAACTCAGAAAACAGAGAGAGAACTCCTCTAAAGAATTTTGAGAAGAAATTCAGAAAGAAAAAAGAAGGTAAAACTTTTATAAAAAGAAGAATTTCTTCTGAAAAGATCATAGATCTAAGAACAAGATCAAAGGTCTCCAATAAAATAATAATAAAAAAGGCATTGCCTTTTATGAACCATTGGTTCTGGAATCTTAAAGATTCTTTTCTTGAATCCAAAATTGGATCAAAATATTAAAACAGTGCCTTGCACTTGAAAATCTGCACTGTTGCGCTCCTGGGTTGGCGCAAGCCACCAGAGAGCGCCACGTGTCTACTCCAAAACCACTTGCGCTATGCGCTTTAAAAATAGAGCATGGCCCTCTGAAATTGGCGCAACTCACCAGAGCGCGCCACGTGTCAGCAGCGCAACAGCGCAGCGCACTGCGCTTGCGCACACCAGAGCGTGACACGTATCACCTTCGCATTGGCGCAAAGCGCCTGACAGGCCACTATCAGATGATTAATGCACTGCATTGTTTACAGAAGGGCTGAGCCCAATTAAAAAAAGGCCTAACAGGCCAAATAAAATGCAATGCATTATTTTAAAGGGCAGAGCCCAAACAAAGACAGATGCTCTGTATCATAAAAATAAAGGGACAGAGCCCAATTCAAAAAGGCCTAGCAGGCCAGAATAAAATGCAGTGCATTATTAAACAGGGGCAAAGCCCTAGCACAGGCCTAATAGGCCAAAGATAAAAACGTTGAACATTTTCAACTGGACTTAGCCCAATCATGGCCGTAAGTCCTCAAATTAAATTGACATAGCATGACTGCTCCCTTAAATCAATTTATATCCGGTTCAAGGGTACATCTCCGAACTCCTCTGACACCTATCGTTGTAATCCTTCAACGACGTCAGAGAGGTGACGGGTCCCGACAACCACACATCGATATGGACTAATGCGTCTTTAAACTAATGAACTAATGCGTCTTTAAACAAATCCATATGGACTAATGCGTCCTTAAACTCACGGACTTATGCGTCCTTAAACCAAAATACGGACTGTGGGGTCCCTAAACTCACGGACTAATGCGTCCTTAAACTAATGGACTAATGCGTCCTTAAACACATCTTCACGGACTAATGCGTCCTTAAACTAATGGACTAATGCGTCCTTAAACACATCCATACGGACTGTGAGGTCCTTAAACTCATGGACTTATGCGTCCTTAAACCAAGTTACGGACTGTGGGGTCCCTAAACTCACGGACTAATGCGTCCTTAAACACATCCATATGGACTGTGGGGTCCTTAAGCCCATGGAATTAAGCGTCCTTAAACTCACGGACGTATGCGTCCTTAAACCAACATCCGTCCCCAAAACGGGAACAATGGACCACCATGTCCTTAAACTGGCAATGGACCACTATGTCCCTAAACTGGAACAATAGAGCCCTCCAAACGCTCTTTTGTCGGATCTAAACGATCCCGTTTAAGTTGATCTTAGCCTCAAATATGGCTAACGTATCCTTAAACCTACAAACAAACTTTAGTCCCAAATCGGACTATATATTCCCTAATCAACTTTGGTTCAAGGGTACATCTCTGAACTCCTCTGATACCTGTCGTTGTAATCCTTCAACGTCGTCAGAGAGGTGACATGTTGCGATGGCCATATATTAAATAGACCACTACGTCCCTAAACTGGAACAATAGAGCCCCTAAATGCTCTTTCCGTTAAGTTGATCTTAGTTTCAAATCAGACTAACGTATCCTTAACGAACGTTTAAGTTGATCTTAGCCTCAATATGGCTAATGTATCATTAAACTAAAACACCAAACCCAAATCTAAGTAAATACGGATTTGGACTAATCCACGTCCTACGGGCGACGACATAACTTAGTCTCCGTATACAATCCACGGGCAACCACAAACAAAACAAACACACACGACACGAAGTGAAATTCTGGAGAAGGAGAAAGTTATTACCGCGATGCGGTAGCGTAATTAACTGTAGGGGTTTGCGCCTGCAGGGAAGAGCGTCCCCACAATCAAAAAGCCTTCAACAGAGGGAGAATCTGACGAAGTCTGCTACATCGGCTGCATCTGTCTAAACCTCCGATACACGGTGTCATAAATCAACTTGGTATCTTCGGAGAGGTGGACGGATAAAACCAAATAGCATCTATCCCGAATCTCAGGCAAGACGTTCAGTCTTGGCCGTTTTTCGGAGGGTAACAGTGGCCTGTCAGGCGCTTTGCGCCAATTAAAGAGCGCAAGGCGCCGGCGCATGTGGAGGTGACACGTGTCACGCTATGGTGAGCGCAAGTCTGTTAGCGCAATGCGCTGCGCCAGTACGCTGCGCTAGTGCGCTGCTGACACGTGGCGCGCTCTGGTGCAGTGCGCCAATCCAAGAACGCAGTGTGCTGTATTTAGGAGCGCAAAGCGCAGATTGTTCTGTGATTGACACGTGGCGCGCTCTGGTAAGTTGCGTCAGTCCAAGGAGCGCAGTGCGCTTTTTTTAGAATCGCAAGGCGCAGATCAAAAGTGCAAGGCACTGTATAATAGCGCAGAGCGCATCTTGCTCAAATTTAGATCAAAGAAAAGAATTTTTTTAGAGGTTCTACTTCAAGATTCAAGAACCGATGGTTCATCAAAAGGCAATGCCTTTATATAGATCAAAAGATCTAACAAAGAAGTAAATTACTTCTCTTTTATTATTTTTTTTATTGAAGATCTTGATCTTGTTCTTAGATCATTGATCTTTTTAGAAGAAATTCTTCTTTTTCCAAAAGTTTACCTTTTTTCTTCGAGTTCTTCTCAAAGTTTTTTTTAGAGGAGTTCTGTATATCTCTCTTTTTCTGTCTCCATTTAGACTTAGAGTCTAGGGGCCTTTATATAGGGCCAATGAGTTTGTTATGTTGGTTACAGAGATCTTTCTCTGATTGATCTGGGGATATTTCTCCACCGTTGGATTTTTGATCTTAGGGCCTCTGTTTTACAGAAGATAATCTTCTTGTTTTAACAAGATTAGAAAGATCTTTCTGGAATTTTAATTCTGATTTAGTGCTGGCACAGTTGGCGCAAGCGCACCTGCGCTTGACACGTGTCGCGCAGCGCAGAGCGCAGCGCAACCGCGCTTGACACGTGTCGCGCAGCGCAGAGCGCAGCTCATCTGAAGCGTTGCCTCATTTATTTTTATTTTAAAACAGAGCCTTGCTCTGATTGGGTGTGCTGTCTTGGGCGCAGCGCTGGCGTGTCTGTTTTTGACACGTGGCGCGTTGCGCGCAGCGCAAAGAATCTGATGCGTTGCTTCAATTTTTGAATTTTTGAAATTCAAACAGAGCTTTAATCTGATTGGGGGAAACAAGGGTGTATTTTTTCGACGCCATAGGAGGAAATCCCCTCCTATGGCCTCTTTCCTCCGTTATTCTCATATATATATATATATATATATATATATATATATATATATATATATATATATATATATATATATATATATGTATATGAGAATAACGGAGGAAAGAGGCCATAGGAGGGGATTTCCTCCTATGGCGTCGAAAAAATACAACCTCCATTATTTTTCCCGACGATCGGTATCCATTATCATCATCGTCATCATCTAAGATATGCATACACCAAATTTCATGTGATTCCACCACTTTTTCACCGTTGAATTAGCGATGTAAAAAGTTCTATTGTCGGTAAACCATTAATTTTGCACCAACTAAATCAACGGTGAAAAAATGGTATAATCACATGATATTTGGTGTATCCATATCTTAGATGATAAAAATGGAGGTGATGTATACCGATCGTCGAAAAAATTCATGGAGGATGGATTTTTCCGACGCCATAGGAGGAAATTCTCTCCTATGGTACCTTACCTCCATTAACCCCCCCCTCTCTCTCTCTCTCTCTCTATATATATATATATATATATATATATATATATATATATATATATATATATATACTAGCAATGCATCCGCGCTACGCGTGGAAAAGCATAAATTAAGAGCCATGGGATGATGAAAACTATTTCAAAGTGAATTTGAATTCTATTTGTATTTTATGCTCTAATTCCAAAGTCAGATAAATCATTCTTAATCATTCAAAACAGTTGAAGAGGTTATTAGATATATTTCTATTCAAAATAAGATTTAAGAATCTTATCGTTAGTTCGAATAGAGAAGTCATGCAAAGCAATAGTTAATAACCATTTTAGGATGCGCTTGGTAGGTGGTAGTTCTAAATTCCCATGAAATATTACCAAGCTTGTTTTGATGCAAAAAATATTTCCGGGAATATAAAATTAGCATGGTAATCTAATGCCCTAAATTATGAGAATCTTATTCCCACCCAGGTCACTGCATATCACAAAATTATCCCCAATTATTCCCACCTGACACAATTTGCCACGACTGTTTCCGCCTGCCTATCTCAACCTAGTCGTCGCCTCGCCGCCCCACGCTCATCGACCATCTGACGTCGACCTCCCACTTTGCCGCCTTCCGCTCGTCCGTAGGTACACTACCTGCTGGTCGTGTTTCGCCATCCATCCATACTGGCGAGACTGGTGGAATACACCAATCCACAATGGCAAGAAAAATGATAGCTCATCCAATAATTGTTGAGATTTTAAATCATTGTTAGAACTTGAAAACATAAGTAATGTAATTTTGTTAATATACAAATAAATGTACATGGTAAGAATAATAACTTACAATCTCTCTGTTAACTGACATCTTCTAAGACAGATTGTTGTGGTCGATGTAAAGATCCACAAGCTATTTATAAGGATGAAAAAGTAGCAGTTGTTGTAGGAGGTTGAGTAAAGTCACCAAATATCTTAAATGCAGCACAGGACATACCGGAATCACATGTTGCAGTGAAGGTCATTTTTACATCAACAAATAGTATGCTTGTTGAAATTCTATGCTTGCTTCACCGCACATTAAATTCATTTGTTTGCTTGCGATGTCCTTTTACTGCGCTACACATAGTTTGACATAAATTATTGTCCTTATTGATGACTATGGTGGTTGAAACATGAAATTGAATGTCATTTTTACATCAACGAATAGTATGCTTGTTGAAATTCTATGCTTGCTCTACTGCACATTTTAAATTGGTTTGTTTGTTTGCAATGTCATTTCACTTCACCACACATAGCTTGACATAAATTATTGTCTTTATTGATGACTATGGTGGTTGAAATATGAAATTGAAGGTCATTTTTACATCAACAAATAGTATGCTTGTTGAAATTCTATGTTTGCTTCACTGCACATATTAAATTGGTTTGTTTGTTTGCAATGTCCTTTCACATCACTACACATAGCTTGACAAAAAATATTGTCCTTACTGATGACTATGGTGGTTGAAATATGAAATTAAAGGTCATTTTTACATCAACAAATAGTATGCTTGTTGAAATTCTATGCTTGCTTCACTGCACATATTAAATTCATTTGTCTGTTTGACATAAATTATTGTCCTTCTTTCACTTTACTACACATAGTTTGACATAAATTATTGTCCTTATTCATGACTATGGTGTTTGAAACATGAAAAGGAACATATATAGATTGAATTATTGTAGACAAAATATGTGTTGTTGCATGCTCATAATTGCATTTGCTGAAGCAAATAATTGAGCAGGGACAATTTGGGAAATAGAGAAAATCTGCTTTTCTATATCTTTACATTACACACACACACACACACACACACACACACATATATATATATATATATATATATATATATATATTTTTGCCAAGATTGCCCAAAAAATTGAAGAAACTGGCGTTTTAGATTGATCTCTTTGTGAGATGAGATGAATGATGGATTAAAATTATGAGATTAGCAAAAGAGAGGAAATTAAGAAATATGAGAAAGATGTTTAAAATATGATTCCAGCAAACTCGGTCTACATCTATAAGACAAAACCAAAAACCTTTCACTAACATTAACGAATTTAAAAAAAGATCGCAGCACTCAACAATCTTATATTTAAATAGAAGCTATAAATCTACTAAATGGCAAACAGTCACTTATGCTAAAGACTAAAGAGTAAATATACACTCAAGTGATCAAATATGGCTTTTACCCTTCAACGACCATCATTTGAAACATGAAGTGTAAAAAGTTGAGCAATTAATAATGTTAGAAAAGATGGGAGGAAAAAGAATTGAAAGACAAATACATGCAACCAATCTAGTAATAGAAATTATTCACTAAATCACCACAGAAACGTGAAAATCATTTACTCATCCAATATAAGTCTTCAACGCTTCTTGTGCACTTTAACCAGAGTAAAACTTTTCTAAAATCTAAAATATCATAGATATGAAATTCTTAATTTAAACTTATAATGGTCTTCTTAGGCCATATTTAAAGTGCATTGATTTTAGAAACATGGAGTAAAACATTTATCTTGAAATCGGTAGAGGACAGATAATACGGTATAGAAAATAAAATGGAAAAAAGAGTGAAACAGAGGGAGAGTAGTAAATTTTACTCCTGATTAGTTTCCTATGAGAATTATTAAGATGATTTCTACATTTCTCCGCATCGATACTTCTCTCCAAATTCTACCATTGATCTATCTATTCCTACTCAAATAATTTCCAATTAAAGAAAAACTAAAGCCATCAATTTAAATTGAAAACTATAGGATTTGAATGTGATCCCAAACTACAGTAGTTGAAGAACTAGAAATAGGAATAAAACTCTAAATTTTTCAGCCTAGCTAACACCACCTCTGCACTCTGCATCTTTTGTTTAGCCAAATCAGAAATTATTTATAATCAAGCTTGAGCTTACCCAAAATATATAGAATTTTGGCACGTGCACGGCATATAATTAAAGCTGATAAGACAATAATTAAGAATAAAAAGATTTGTTAGTTCTGCCATTAAAAATCCTATTGTTTATAAATTTAATTTGTTAGTTCGGTAATTTAAAGATTAGATATGAAGCAAAATTTTAGTTATGGTATTTTAACTATTTTTTTCTCGAAAATCATTAGAATTTCAATTTGAAGCCCCAATTGGCATTAATATAGCAAAAGGCATTAATATAGCAAAAGATATATAGAGATGTATTCATAATTTCATATGTGATAACTAAAAATGTATTTTAGAAAAAATTTAAAAAGAACAAATAAAAGTACTTGTTTTGGGTTACACGCACGAACAAGACCAAAGAAGAATATGATTCTGAAAAACCTAAACATGCAAAAGAACAATTAATGGAAGACCCTAAACCTACCCAAAAAAATTAAAAATTAAAAAAAAAAACCCAAAATCCAAGTATAAGAATATGATTTAAAAAACCACCAGAAGTACTAATTAAGAAGCCATAGCTGACTTGCTATCGCGGTCGGTGCTTTCCTGGTTACCCTTCACAGACTCTCCATCGCTGGATAACACCGGTGCTGGGTTACCTCCATCTGCACGCCCTAATTTTTCTCCGCCCTCGGGGTTCTTGCATGACAAGATTAATCTCTGTTTCGCAGCATTCTGCTTGGCTTCTTTTTCCTGCCGATAATATAAATTTTTAGGATGGTCTGGCGACAAGAACATCCACCTGTCGCGATGCTCTGGTTTGTCCAGAAGACGTAACAGCAGTTTCTCTACGAGCTCGTCTTCCGCCACCATGGTCGTGACCTTACTGACGCGTATTTGCTCCTCCCGTATCAGCAAACGGGCCGATTCACTGTACGGATTATGTCGTCGAGGGGGTCTTTTTCGATATACAATGGCCTTGGTCGGTATGCGTTCCGGGGAAGATGTTCTTGATCTGGGCATGCTATATATGGTCAGACGAATGGCGCTGGGCAATCGATCTTGATCTCTTCATCATTTCTTCCAGCGATGTCATCATGATTCTAAAGAGAAGAAACTCTAGAGAGAGAAAATGTAGCAGTGCTAGGGTATTTGGACCTCCATCTATATATAGTAGAAATTTTGAGAAGTTTTTGGATTAGGATTACAATTAATCATTAGTGAGATATAAACAAATCCGATTCTGTCTATAATCCATGATTAAGTTAAATCTAAAATATAATTTATTACTTCAAAGAATCAAATTTTAGAATTTTAGGTTTGAATTCCTTTTCTTATTTAAATTTAAATTCTAGCCACTATTTAAATATATAAAGATTTTGTCAAATTTCTTTAGATGGGAAAATGTTATCATATTAATTTAATCTAATATCTCAACAAATAATTTAACTTTAAAGTAAATCACACAACGGCTTCAACCAAAATAAAACATGATCACTTAAAGATAAGGAGGAAAAAAATGTAAATTGGATGAAAATTATATACAGCCAATTATACATGGACTTGGCTACAAGTAAAATCTTTCAAGCTGTTATTTCTAAAGAAGTAAACAAATTGACAAATATCGGAAAAAATATTCCCAATAAAGTAAAACCTTACTTTTATAACGGATATGGATATGGATGGATATATATAGGTGTTACCATCTGGCCAGTATCCGGTGGCAATTAACAAATAAGATATGGATACAAACAGTCATCGGAAAATGAAATTACTATTCATATTTGATAAATATCGGATACATATTAATTCGGATTCAGCTGGGAGTATTTATATAAGTTTACATTCTTAGTTATTTCTGAAGCTTGGCTTTTTTATCTGTGCAGTACTTATGCGATTTTGTTGTTTTATTATCAAAAAGTAATAATTGTTTGTCTAATGGAAAAGAATGAATTTGTTCACATAAAAATTCATTATATAAAAAGCCAAACCTCATGCCTGTTGTGTCATTAATCTCTATTATTATAGGTAAAAAGAAAGAGAGTGATTTAATTTTGAAATTAATTAATGATGTGACTTCTTATGTTTTTAAAAAAATCAAACAAAAAAATATCATTGTTTTATGTGCAATGCACATAAAACCGCCATGTTATTATTTTACAAATGTGATGCATACAACAAAATTGCTATACTATTATTATTTTACAAGTGTGATGCTCGCAGTTAAATTAATAAAAAAATTTATCATAAAAATTTCTATGACCACGAGCATTGCCAAAAAAACACAATTAATTTTAGTTATAAAAGCAGAGATTGTAAAAGAATAATAATAGCTATGTATAGCTGAAGTAAGTTGAGATTAAATTGTATCGCTACTCTCAAAACTCAAGTCCCAAAATGACATGATATACTCACTCACATAGTCATAAATTCGTGATTCGGCAATAATTCGGCGAGGTCGAAAATTCGGATTCGGAGAACTATTCAGAAAAAATCGGCAGGTATTCGGGAAAGATTCGATAAGTGTTCGGGAAATATTCGGGAAGAATTTCGAGCAAAAAATTAATATATGAGATACTAGATTTTGATTTTGTGAATTATTTGCTGTTTTTTGAATAATTCGCGGTTTTTTTGAATAATTCAAGAATTATTCATGAATAATTCGTGAATAATTCGCCACGTTCGGCGACGACGAATAATTCGCAGATTTAATCGGCATATCAATAATTCGCGAATTATTCATGAATGCAACGAATAATTCGCGAATTATGTGACTATGGTCACTCAAACTAGAATTTTTGGTAAGTGTTAATCATAAAAAATGTATTGATGAATTTCTCAATTAATTTCACTCCATGCAACACTTTTAAAATAATAATTAAGTGGCAATTTGATTACGTGCATCACACTTATAAAATAAGCATTTAATTACGTGCATTGCATATAAAAAAATAATGTTTTTTTGTTTGATTCTCTAAATAATTAAATAAGAAGCCACCTCACTAATTAATTTCAAAATTAAATGATCTCCTTCCTTTTACCCTATAACAGCAGAAATTAGTTTCTCTAATAAGAGGAATTTTATCATATCTGATTTTATGGATTTTATCATACCCCGTTTCTAAATGGATTTTATTAAATAAAAAATCTAAAGAAAAAAAAAAGGAAAATAAAAGTTAGAATGCTGGAATATACAGTATAACCATTAGATATGATTATAATTAAAGATAAATTTCCTTGTGATTTGGTATATGTTTGGATTCTGAGATGTTCTCCGCCGAACACAGAGACGCGACCGCGTAGGTTCGTCTTGTCTGAATTTAGGGACAGATACTAATTGGTGCTGTCCGTCCACCTCTCCGAAGATGCCAAGTTGATTTATGGCACCGTGTATCGGAGGTTTAAAAGGATGCAGCCGATATAGCAGATTTCGTCAGATTCCCCCTCGTTGAGGGTTTTTGATTGTGGGGACGCTCTTTCCTACAGGCGCAAGCCCCAGCAGTTAATTACGCTACCGTATCGCGGTAACCACTTTCTTCTTCTCCAGATGGTCACTTCGTGTCGTGTGTGTTTGTTTTGTTTTTGCTTACCCGTGGATTGTATACGGAGACTAATTTATGTTGTCGCCCGTAGGGCGTGGATTAGTCCAAATCCGTATCTTCTTAGATTTGGGTTTGTGGTTGGGTTTAAGGACGCGTTAGTCTCATTTGAGACTAAGATCAATTTAAACGTTTGTTAAGGATGCGTTAGTCTAATTTCAGAATAAGATCAACTTAACGGGATCGTTTAGATCCAACAAAAGAGTATTCGGGCTCTATTGTTTAGTTTAGGGATATTGCGGTCGATTATTAGTTTAAGGACATTACAGTTCAATATTAGTTTAAGGACATCTCGGTCCAGCATTAGTTTAAGGACATTACGGGCCAGTTTAAAGACATCATAGTCTGTAAAGGTTAAGGACATCATAGTCCATGGGCTTAAGGACCCCACAGTCCATAGTTTAAACACGTCATAGTCTATAAAGTTTAAGAAAATCATAGTTCATGAGTTTAAGGATCCCACAGTCCATGAAATGATTGGTTATCGGGACCCATCACCTCTCTGAAGACGTTGAAGGATTACAACGACAAAGATCAAAGAAATGAAGAGATATACTCTTGAACCAATATTGGTTGGGAAATCTGTAGGCCAATTTGGGACTAAGATCAATTAATTAGATTATGAGCATATGGGCTCAGTTAAATCTAAATTGAGGACTTATGGCCAACTTGGGCTAAGTCCAATTAGGTTTAAAATGTTGGACATTTATTTGGGCTGCTGAACATTTGTCTGGGTTCAGCCCCCCATTACTTAGCAATGCTAAACTTGGGTCTGGGTTCTGGCAATGTTTTTGTCTTTTATCGAGTGATGAGCACTTAAATGTCATATGAGATGGCCAACTTTGGAAGACAAAACTGTATTTGAGGCTCAGTAAAAAGGGGAGACTTGCCTAAAAAAGACTTAGCCAATTTGGGTTAGGACTGATTTGAATATAGTGTTAAACACTAGCACATATTTGGCGGTCACGTGTTCCCACATGATGCATAGTGTTAAACACTAGGGATGAAATGCTTTAAAATAATGTTAAACACTAAAAGTGAAGCGCTCACGTGGGGTCACGTGAGGCGCCCTAGAATTGGGTCAAGCCTCCCTTATTTTATTCTCAGAATAAGTGTTAAACACTTTTAGTCTTCAAGGCCATCACGTGTGGGCACGTGATGGGCATCCATGCACTGGATATTAAAAGGATTTGCTAGGGGTCACGTGGGGACACATGAGGGCGCCCATGCATTGGATTTTAATCCTTCAGTTCTTTCCATCTTCTCTTTTTTAAAGAGGTGTTTGTCAGGGGTCACGTGGGGACACGTGAGGGCGCCCGAAGTCTGTTCTGCCTTGGCTTTATTCTATTTATTTTGAGGAATTTATCCAAAGGTCACGTGGGAGCACGTGACCCCATCTCATTCATTCTTTTCTGACCATTGAAGGGAGGGTCACGTGTTGCCACGTGATCAGGTTGGATACTGACTTCTTTACGTGCATGAAAAGTTTTAAGTCCTTTGTTTAAGAATTAACCCCAGTTTCATTTAGAGGAATTAAATTCCTATGTATTTTGAAGAATTAAATTCTTTAAACCCAACTCTCCCTCTAAGTTTTGGATCTGCATGGCAGAATCTCCCCGATGAGAATTAAATTCTCAACTTTGGGGGAGATCTGTTTCTGCAGATCTTCAACCATGAAGAAGAACTAAGTTCTTGTTTTAAGGGTTAAACCCTGTCTCTGTTGGAGGAATTAAATTCCTAAGTATTTGGAGGATTTAAATTCTTTAAACTCAATTCTTTCTCTAAGTTTTGGATATGCATGGCAGAATCTCCCCGATGAGAATTAAATTCTCAACTTATGGAGAGATCTGCTTCTATAGATTTTCAACCAAAGGAAGAACTAAGTTATTATTCAGAAGAGTTAAACTCTTAAATTGAGAATTAAATTCTCTTTTTATTTTGTGGGAGTTTATAGAATGATCTCTCACCTAGAATTTCTTTCTTTTCTCAAGAGACCTTCTTTCTCTCTGGAGAATTAAATTCTCTTTTTTTCTCTCTTTTGTTGGTGTATCCCTCTTTTTTCTTCTCTTCTTGGCTCTTATTTATAGAAGAAAGAAAATAATCAGTTTATTTTGTCAATCTTTCATTGAAAGATTTTAATTGATTTTGTAACCAATCATGATCTTTTAGATCACTTATTGAATTTTATTCACCATTGGATTTTTAATCCAAAAGATATTCTGTCTGTTATTCTTGGAAAATTTCAGGGAAATATCTCCTTGTATAGAATCTTTCTATAAATTGGTGATTTTTAATCACCATTGGATTTTTAATCCAACGGTGCTCCACTTTACAGAGCGCAATCTTTTTTCTTTTGGAAAAATCTAAGGAAATATTAGGGTTTTTGATTTCCCTTAATTAGAATTTAATTCTATTAGTTCAGAAGGTTTAAGAGTCTATCACGTGTTAGCACGTGACCCCACTGATTGACCATTTAATTAGAATTTAATTCTATTAATTCAGAGATCTTTAGGAACTCATCACGTGTTGGCACGTGACCCCCTGATTAAGCATTTAACCAGAATTTAATTCTGTTGTTTTAAAAAACTCAGGAATTATCACGTGTCAGCACGTGACCCTTGGTCACGTGTGGGGACGTGATGCCCCATTAGGGTTGTTCCCTGTTGTTTTATTATAACTTTAATTATTTTTAGTGGGTTTAAAGGCCCATCACGTGTGGACACGTGATGCCTGCTTTTTTGAGGATTCTCCCCCTTTTTCGCAAGGGGACAAGTAGCTCTTGGCCGAAAATTTTGGCGGGAACAAATGCCCCTCACTACTTTGCCCACGTAAGTATATACGTGGGTGAAGTAGTGCAGAGTAATTCATAGCGTATGACCAGTTTCGGGTTGGTATATAATTTTCAGAATCTTGATCTGAGAAGATAACGAGCGGACACAAGCGTCGTCACTTATCATTGACTCAAATCTCGACTCTTAAGAGATATAGTTCCAAACCCTCAGCTCCATGAGCCGCACCTTTTTATTTTTTTATGTTTTACTCTGGCGTGAAGTAGTTTATATGCTCATGAGTAACTTCTCCATTTCAGTGGCATGTACCTTTGGCAAGTGTGGCCCATAGATGGTAGATAACAGTTCATCTTGAAATCTTTATAAGATAGTGATGGCTTAAGAAACAGGGTTAGGATCTGTTGCCTAAGACTTTCCAACTTTATGAGCCGTGAGGGTCTCACAAAGGCTTTTCTCCCTACGAGTCGTGAGGATCTCGTTGGTGTCTTTTCTCCTTAGGAGTCGTGAGGACTCCAAAGTGCGTTTTCTCTTGAGAATCGTAAGGATCCCACAAGAGAATTTTCTTTATACGTAGGGACACTAATTTCCCCGCAAGTTGAGACGAATCGAGAGATTCTCGCAAAGACACTGATTTCCTTGCGGGTCGAAATGAATCGAGAGGTTCTCGCCAAGGACGCTGATTTCCCTGAATCGAGATAAGAAGCGATGGTTTAGGAAACAGGTTCAGATCTGCCGCCTAAGACTTTTCAACTTTATGAGCCGTGAGGGTCTCATAAAGATTTTTTTCTCCCTACGAGTCGAGAGGATCTCGTAGGTGTATTTTCTCCTTAGGAATCGTGAGGATTCCTAAGTGTGTTTTCTCTTGAGAGTCGTAAGGATCTCACAAGAGAATTTTCTTCCTTACCAGTCGAGAGGACTCGTAAGTGATTGATGAGTTGACCTACTCCCGAGTCAAAGCATTGCTTCAACAGGGAGGTCGGGGATTGACTTTGGGTTGTCTGTGCACCGCCGAGTCATGGAACTGGGAACTTTGCTGCGGCTCCGCTTTGCTAACGTTACGTCTGCTGTAACGAGACGAATGTCGATGTGGTCTCTAGGTTGTCTGTGAACCGTCGAGATTTAGAACTAGGGACATTGCCGTGGCTCCGCTTTGCTGACGTTGCGTCTGCTGTAACGAGACAAATGTCGAGGTGGTCTCTAGGTTATCTGTGAACCGTCGAGATTTGGAACTAGGGACTTTGCCGTGGCTCCGCTTTGCTAACGTTGAGTCTTCCTGCAGAGACACTGATTTCTCTACGGGTCGGCGCGAATCGAGATGTTCTCGTCAAGGACGCTGGTTTCCCTAAATCGAGATATTTGCCAAGGACACTGATTTCCTCGGAGTTGAGACGAATCGAGGTATTCCTGCAAAGACACTGATTTCTTTGCGGGTCGACGCGAATCAAGATGCTCTCGCCAAGGACACTGATTTCCCTGAATCGAGGTATTTGCCAAGGACACTGATTTTCTCGGAGTTGAGACGAATCGAGGTATTCCTGCAAAGACACTGATTTCTCTGCAAGTCGACGCGAATCGAGATGCTCTCTCCAAGGACGCTGATTTTCCTGAATCGAGGTATTTGCCAAGGACACTGATTTCCTCGGAGTTGAGACGAATCGAGGTATTCCTGCAAAGACACTGATTTTCTTGCGGGTCGACGCGAATCGAGATGCTCTCGCCAAGGATGCCGATTTCCCTGAATCGAGGTTTTTTGCCAAGGACACTAATTTCCTCGGAGTTGAGACGAATCGAGGTATTCCTGCAAAGACACTGATTTTCTTGCGGGTCGACGCGAATCGAGATGCTCTCGTTAAGGACGCTGATTTCCATGAATCGAGATATTTGCCAAGGACACTGATTTCCCTGGAGTTGAGATGAATCGAGGTATTCCTGCAAAGACCATGATTTTCTTGCGGGTCGACGCAAATCAAGATACTCTCGTCAAGGACGCTGATTTCCATGAATCGAGGTATTTGCCAAGGACACTGATTTCCTTGGAGTTGAGACGAATCGAGGTATTCCTGCAAAGACACTGATTTCCTTGCAGGTCGACGCGAATCAAGATGCTCTCGTCAAGGACGTTGATTTCCCTGAATCGAGGTATTTGCCAAGGACGCTGATTTTCCTGGGGGTTGAGACGAATCTAGAGATTCCTGCAAAGACACTGATTTTCTTACGGGTCGACGCGAATCGAGATGCTCTCGTCAAGGACGATGATTTCCCTGAATCGAGGTATTTGCCAAAGACGATGATTTCCCTAGGGGTTGAGACGAATCGAGAGATTCCTGCAAAGACAATGATTTTCTTGCAGGTCGACGCGAATCGAGATGCTCTCGTCAAGGACGCTGATTTCCCTGAATCGAGATATTTGCCAAGGACACTGATTTCCCTGGGGGTCGGTTGACTTGTTTCCGAGACGGAGCGTTGATCCGGCGGGGAGGTCATTGGTTGACTCTAGGTTGTCTGTGGACCGTAGAGTCTTGGAACTAGGGACTTTGCCGTGGCTCTGTTTGGTGATGTTGCGTCCGAATCCTGTTGGAATGAGGAGGATCACCGTTGCTGATTTTTTAGGCTGTAGATGATGCCGTTAAGATTTGGAATTAGGGACTTTGCCATGGCTCCGTTTCATTGTGTCGCTTCCGTGTCCTGCTGGAACGCCGTTGTTGATCTTCTGGGATACAGATGTTACTGTTGAGATCTGACTTTCCCTTTTGACAGGATGTGGTAGGGGACATGTAGTTCCCTTTTCGTTTATGCCCATGGATTGTATACAGGGGTCAGTATGGACTGCCTGTAGGGCAAAAAGTTTCATTTCATATATTTTTTTATTTCTTTCCGCGATGCTCTATCATTTCAGCTTTTTATATCGCGAAAGTCGCGATTGCCAAATCATTTCGGCTATTTTTCGCGGTGTCCAATCATTTCGTCTATTTTTTCTTTTTACTCGCTGTTTTTTTTATTGCGAGTTGCCCAACCATTTCGGCTATTTTGTATGTGTCACGACCCGGAAATGGCACGTGACTGGCACTTGAATCATATGAAGTCTATAGGGCTCTATCTAATTCAAGTAAGCCAAACCCCCAGAAATTTAAACCATTTTAAAGAAAGTGTTTTATTAAAATAGGCCGAATCATACGTTTTAAAAACATCAAGTCTTTTCTGAAAATTTCGGCAGAGTTTCCTTTGTAGATACTGGCCCCGAACGGGGTACAACATGATAAATATATACATGAATGATAAAAGGCATCCCAAGCGGGAGCTAGCTCTTCGTCAATCGATGATCACAACCACGCAAGCAATATAATATACAACGCCGAAGGGCGAGGATCAAAACTGAAAAGGAAACTCAAATCAACAGGAAATCCATAATAATACAACGCGCGACTCTAAGGTTGAAAGAATATACAACTGGTCTCTAAGTCCGAAATAAATATACATGTCTGGTTGATGGAGTTTACTAGATACAACTGAAATAAATAAAATACAATGGTGGTCACGATACAAGTGAACCCACCTACCAAAGCAAATCACCCGGAATGGAAACAGTGTGCCAGTAAAGCCGTAACGAAACCTGTACGGCAAAACCTACAAGAAACTGTGGCACAACGGGGGTGAGTTGCCAACTCGTGAGTAAAAAATATCACCGAGCAGAAATCGTATGTATGAGTCAATACGATCAAATATATATAAACCTCAAATGATAAAGTCTGAAGCATGAAAAGATGGCAAGGGTAAATATCTATACATAAGTGTAATTCCATGTGCTCGTGTCAGTGCCTCAGGTAGCAATATATCATATGTATGAGGTATGAATGTAATGTAATGAAAACAGAATACATGTAAATGAAGAAACTGTTTTCTTGCTTTAGTGAGATTTTCGTTTATATAACACGAGGTATCATCAATGAAATCAACATAATCAGTGTCCAGTATCGACACAAAACATAAATCCCAATATCTCAATATCACAGTGTCTCGATACCTCGGGCTCCGTCAGTCCGGATCGGCCCATATCATCAAATCACACGACCACAGACGGTATCCTCCGGATATCCGCCGCGCCAAACAATCACCGGTAGGCAGTCTGCCCCTGCCAGGCTCATCATCCTCCATGAAATCACTCTTGCCCCGGGATACCGTACCGGGTCCACCATATACCCGAGACGGTTCATACTACTCCTCAAAATGGGTCTCAAAATCCAACAGCTATCATGAAAACTCATGGTGGACGACTCATACAGCACGAGAAAACCGCAACTTGCATTTTAAAGAGAGAGAGAGGGAGAAGTTTATATATATTCTTGCGGTTTTCCCCCAAATCCAGGAATCTCATGAAAATCCGAAATCTAAGAATCGATAGTAAGTAAAGAGTGAATATCGGCATAAAACTCCATAATACTGCGTAATAGTGAATAATAATGTGCATGAATTTGCAAGTAATAAGTGCAATGTCTAAACTGGCATATAAAGCAAGTACACTAATATCATGTCGAAACTATCAGCTAACAAGCTATGTCAATGAAATAATATTCTCTAAAGTGTACGTGACATGGCAATTACCGATGATGATGTGTGTGAGCCGGCAAGTAAGTGTATGTGGAACATACGCATCATCGGTAATGGTGCTGGTGTCCTGACAGCATGATCTCAATATTAACATATGAAAACATAATATAAGCATGCAATACGATGCGAACAGAATAATATGCAGGAGCTGAATAATAAACACAATGATAACTAATCTGCATTTATATAAATATGAATCATACAGGTTTGCCATTTGAAATAACACGAATCGTGTGTTTAGAAAATAGAGACTACGGTGTTTTTAAGAAAATGTACGTCCTTTGAAATATCCGTAGAATCCTTTGGGCCGTCTTTTAAATACTCACGATTCGTTAGTTTTGAAATAGGTATGACTCGAGTCTAATCTACCATTTACAAGTAAACTACATGACTAACTAAAAGGCTGATCGAAAGGTAAGGAAGCCGTCTAACATCTGAGTCGATATATATATATATATATATAAAATAGTCGGTGATCCTGCCTCAATAGTATTCCATACGATATCCTATATAATATGACATTCTCGAGTCAAGAGTGCGGATCTATCATCAATATACAGCTCGTACGGTAAATCCGTCGTACGACATCCCAAATCTGGGTACGGGTCAAACATCACATCTATCCCATTATTCATCTGGTATCCTCTTTATCCAACATCATGATCCGGGGTACTGATCTACGTCTAGTACAATACCGATACCATCTAAGTATATGCATGCGTATGTATGAAAACACCACGCCTAAAGGACCCGCTAAAATATCATGTCGTATCTCAAATACGAACCATGTCACATCACCGATCTCATGCAATCTAGCCCAAACTCATCGACTCATCTCCGATCCCAAGTACTATCCTCATAATCCGTGTGTGTGTGTGTGTGTGTGTGTGTATAGTCCCATACCCATGTGTATGTATATATATATACATATCCCCATATACGCACAAGTAAAATAAATGTATGCATGTGTGTGTGCGCGTGTGGGTGTAATCTCTGATCTAGGGTTTCGCAACTAACGCTAAACTAGGTTATTTCTAATTACACTACACTACCATGAACCCTATAACCAATCTTTAGTATCCATGTTTCACATAACAATATCATATACGTAACATAAATATATATAATACTATACTTCGAACTGCGGGGGTGCTATACGCCATCCACCCGACTTCCCCCATAGATATATATCTACTCACCTCGATTCTTGCTTGTCGATGTCGATGTCGCCATCCTCCTCTTCATCGTATGAAATCCACGTGAAAGTACCTACATAGATAACATGATCATAATGCACATTAAAATCAAGTCGGAAACCAAAACGGCACACCAAACGCTTATAGATTAGAACCTATTGCCTCGCATGCAAAAACAAGACCGATAAACCTAGTCGTTGACGTTCAAACGCCACACGACGGGAACGAAATATCAAATACCAAAATCCATGTTAAAACGAAGTCGTAAAACAATGCAGCAACTTAGGAAAAAGGTCCCAGATTTTACCTTAGGTCAAATTAGCCAATTTTGCACATATGGAGGGTCTAGTTTACAGATGTAGGAACTACAGAACAAGAACGAGACCCAATGGCCAAGTCCTGGCCGCAATTTGCGGCCAGAATGCTTTTATTTGCGGCCAGGGAATGGAGTTAGGGGCTCGTGTCTTGGGTGATGCTTCCTAGGCGTCTTCTTGTATCCCAGTTTTTGCTAAATAATTTTCAGGTCACCCGAGTGTTAGCAGATATCAATATACCATCACAATATCCAAAATCTGCCGATGTCAGGGTTTTCTAAGTTCGCGTCTTGGGTTTTATTCTCTGGTTTTAGTCCATAAAACTAACACTACAAGGGTTTAAAGTCATTTCTAAGCCTCAATTGCACATAACAATTCAATTCAAACCCTAACCCTAAACTTAGAATTTTCTAAGTTCGCTAAACCGAAATAAAACATTTCAAAACTTGCATGGAAGCTAAGGTGAATGTAATACAATGCTAATGGAAATGAAAGTACCTCATTTGGCAACTCAAGAATTTTCTTGAGTTGCCCCAAGTGTCCAAAATCCTCGCTTTCTTGATCCAAAGTGTAGCTTGTGCACAAATTTAATGAAGTGGGGTTGGAGTTTTGATGAAGATTTGATGATGAAGTGAGGGTTTGAAGTGGAGGGGAAAAGGGGTGCTGTCATGAGAGAGGAGGAGGCAAAGATGATGAAGGAAATGAGAAGAGAAGGAATGGCCAAGACCTAGGTTTGACCCCTCACCCTCTCTCTCTCTCATGCCCATGCTTCATTTAATATTGTTTTTCCTTTTTCTTTTTCCTTTTCTTTTCTTCTCTTCTCTTTTAATATCAACAACAATGCATGTAAAATGAAGAAAAGACCATGATAAAATGTAACAAGTGTGAAAAAAAAGACATGTGCATGTCATGTGCACAAAACACGTTTAATGCGCGATTAGCGATTTTTAATTGCGATTAGCACTAAATAGTGTCAAATAAATCGTAAAACTTCATGATTTGCTTAAATCCAATAAAGCACCCTCTTTTCAGTAATTTGTATAATTTTTCCAAATTTTTCCCAATTTATCGGTATTTAATTATACCGCAATATTAAAATATTCTTAATATTTATTATTAAATTATAAAAATTCCCAAAAATAATATTTTATTTTTCTGAAATGTTACAGTATGCATATATTTTACTTGCTGATTTTGTTGCAAGTTGCCCCATCATTTCAGCTATTTCATATGCATTTCTTTTACTTGCTGACTTTGTTACAAGTATGGAACTCGGAACCTCGTGCCAATCTTAGCATCAGTATCGCTGCGACTGGAATATTGCCAGGAGCGAATCATCATTTACTATTAAAGGACTTGGGATTTGATACCGATTTAGGCATCAGCATCGCTACCACTGGGACATTGCCATGAGCGAATCATCATTTGCCTATGTCGATGTCGAACAAAGGTAGCTTAGCAAACAGGTTAAGATCCTGTCGACTAAGGCTTTTAACTTCATGAGCCGTAAGGGTCTCATAAAGGTATTTCTCCCTACGAATCGTGAGGATCTCGTAGGTGCATTTTCTCCTTAGGAATCGTGAGGATTTCTAAGTGTGTGTTCTCTTATAAGTCGTAAGGATCTTACAAGAGTGTTTTCTCCTTATAAGTCGAGAGGACTTACAATGGTCGTTCACCGTGTGAGCATATCCTTAGTCACTGGTGGGACTTTGTTAGGGAAATGTTTATTCGTTCCCGTGGATTGTATACAAGGGTCAACATCGAACCGCTTGTAGGGCAGTCTGTGGGTTGTGATGGCTTAAGAACAGGTTCAGATCCCTGTAGCTTAAGGCTTTTGAACCTTGTGAGCCGTGAGGGTCTCAAAGGGGAATTCTCCTTACGAGACGTGAGGATCTCGTAAGTGTAATTTCTCCTTAGGAATTGTGGGGATCCCTAAGTGTGTTACTCCCTTGTGAGTCGTAAGGATCCCACGCAGGTATTTTCTCCTCACAAGATCAAGAGGAACTTGCAAGTCTTTTAACGAGATTGCGCCCTTTCGGGTTTTCACAAACTCGCTGGTAGCCCTACTGTTTTTACTCACGGATCCCTTTCGAGTTTTCATCCGTGCCCATTTTGCTTGTGGACATACCGTTTTTTTAACCACGTCAGCCTGAGGACGCCGCGGGTTGGTATTAGTTTAACGACGTTTCAGTCAATAGCCAGTTTTAGGACATAGTGGTCTATCGTTAGTTTAAGGACGTTTCGGTCCGTTGTTAGTTTAGGGACGTTTTGGTCCGTCGTTGCCATATTTGAGGCGGATTTCTAGTTTACGGACTTTTCGGTCCATGGGGCTTTCTCTATGAATGAGCACGATGCCCCCGACATGTCCATCTTTTTCGGAGCATGTGGTTATGGCGGGTTCATCTTCCAGTTTTTGGACAGCGCAAATTTGCCCTGTTGATACTGGTCTTCAACCCAATTTTTGAAGACGTAGCAATCTTTGATCGGATGGCCCAATACTCGGTGGTAGGGGCAGTAATTGGGATCGTTAACATCGTTCAGTTGTAGTGGGTATCTCGGCTTCGGTAGAGTGATGAGCCCGTTGCGCACTGCTAGTTCGAACAGCCTCCTTGTTTTATCCCGGGAAAACGAGTAAGGACGTCTCAACTTCTCATCGAGGGATTGCCGCTTGTTGCTTTGGCGAACAACCGGTCTCAGGACACTCGGTTGTTGTTGAGCGTTGGTGACGAAGGTTGCTTTCCCTTTCCCTATCTCATTCCGAGGATCCGTTTTTGAAGAGGATGGTCTATGGCCCATTTGGTATATTTGGGCCAGCTTGTTGATCAAGGCCTGGAAAGTGGTCGGCTTGAAGAACATCATGAATTAGGAGATGGTTGCCTAAGGGTCAAGGGTTCCCACGAACATGCCCACGGCAGGAGCATCCTCTATGCGTTGTTCGCACTTTGACCATAGGTTCTGCCACCGAATGGCGTACTGCACCCATGTTTCGCCTGGCTTCACTCTGGCATTGATCAATGCCGTGATTGGGGTGCGTTCGCTAGCGCTTGCGAAACGCTGGGTGAACAGCAATTCCATCTCCGTAAAAGTTTTGACGGATTCGTTGAGAATCTCTGAGTACCATTCGAACACCGTTTCCTCCAAGTTGCCGACGAATTGGCGAAGCAGTAGCTTATCGTCACCTCCAGTGTTGCCATATAAGGCTTTGAATTGAGCGACGTGCTGATACGGATTTCCCATCCCCTTATATACGTGGAATTTGGGGATCGTGTATCCCGGCGGGTACTTTATTTGGTCGTACCAACCCGGATAGGGTCGTCCAGTTTTAACAATTTTCCCAGCCGCTTCATTCGCCTGATGAACTCATATCTGCTGAGCGATGTAATCATCCAGGGCGGCTTTTGAGATGGTCTTCTCCTTGGATGATGACAGAGCCGACAGAGGGTTTGATGTCTCTCCTCTATCATCTTCAATTATTACTGGAGGGTCTTCGGCTGGAGGGTCCGGCTGGATCATCATGCCCTCCATATCTTAGAATAGAAGGGCCATTTGTTTTATATTGGCCGCTTGTTCCGTAGCCTCTTTGTCCTTCTTTTCAAGCATTCTTCGAACGAATTCAGCATCAATTTCCTGCTCACGGCGCTGCTCCGAGGATGTCTCCGGGCTTGCTTTCGGTCCCGTAAGTGCGGCCATAGCTGTTAGTATCTCTTGGAGCTTTTGTTGTTGTTGCTCCTGAGCCTTAGTCGCTGATCGCGTAAGCGGTCGATGACCTGTGGAGATACGGCTATCCTCTTTTTCGGATGCCATATAGATGGTGTGCACCACCATGCCCCCAGACTTGGGGCGTTTAGATTCAGTGTCTTTACGATTTGCCAAAGTCGCAGGGATCTTCTCCGGCCTCCTTCTTTTGTGGACGGTCGAAGCTGAGGGAGCCGTTGCAGGGGGCACCCAAACAGATGACACATGTTGTGGCTTGACAGGATGGTCCTCTTCTCGTCGAACTTTCACCTTTTTCTGTCGGCGGGGGTAGTCTTGATCAATCACGGAGTCTTGGACCTGTCGCCAGACCAAATTTTAGAGGACAGCCGCTGAGGGGGCTGTTCAAGCTTCGCCTTTGTGGTATTCTCCACAGGTTGAGGAGATTTTTTCAGCACAGCAGTAGGAGAATTCCTGCGCACCCTATTAAATAATTCAAAGCTGTTCGCAGTTGGAACAGCAGCATCAACTTCCACCATTGGAGCCGGTGGAGTCGGTCCAGAAGGGGAATTGCCCCCAGCTTTCCTCAATCAGTGCCAGTGGCGACGTCGAGCATGTCGTGCGGCCGAGATCACCTCCGCTGCTGGATCAGCTTTTCCGTGCCCCCCGTTCTGATGAGAGTCTGCTGTTGGCGCTAGCCTGTCAAAGACAGATGCTCGCTGAGAGGGAATGGCCAATCTTGAAAAGGCCGATTTTCGTGCAGGGGAAACGGCCTTGGTTACTTCACCCGGAGTGAGAGCTGAAACAGCCAGTCTTGTGAAGACCAACCCCTTAGCCGGAGAAGTAGCCTTGGTGACTTCAAGAGTAGGAATGGCTATCTGTTTCGGGATAACGCCTTCTGGTATTGCGGGCTTCTTCACGGGCCCGTTGGAGCTTTGGCCCAGTCTGTCAAAGACTGAGGTGCTGGACTTGGGCGACCCATTGAGAGGGGCCGCAGCAGTTGTAAGCCGATCAAAGACCGACTTCTTCTGAGCTTCTTGCGATGGTTCAGGGACGTTGAAGCTCATTGGTGGGATCATGGTCCCGAAGAATAACCTATAGGGTAACTGGGCACTCTCACAAGGTTCTACAAGGCATCAACCATGCCCGATTTAAATTTTAAACGTGCCGAACAACCCTAACCATGATCTTAGACTAGAGATTAGGCGAAACAAACCAAGTAAACAACTTTACTTCTAAGAGTTTGGGATTACAACCTTTGTAGTCCGGTCCTTCACTTCTAAAGCTCCGTGTTGAGGTCCCTTCGCTACGATCATCGAGTATCCGGACTCTAGATAGGCTCCACAAAAGAAAGATGCAAGCTTGCTTCCGATCTTCGATAACAAAGATGATCTACCTTGAAGAAACTCAAGCTCAAACTTTTGCTTCACTAATCAAGTATTAGCAAAGCAAACACCCTAATCTAAGTGACTAGAATAGATGAGGATGATGATGTAGGAATTTAGCTCTCATTTGTTTTCTTTAACTCACTCATTTTCATCACTTCATAAAAAGCTAGAAAGCTTTTCATGCAAAGAGGAAGAAGGAAGAAGATGATCCAATCCTTTTGTGATGAATAATGAAATCTAGTGAGGTTAGAAATGCAACCATGGGTTAAGTATGATAACTTAACCCATGTAGAGACTCAACCATGGTGAAGGGTTGGGTTGGGTTAACAAATATCAACTAAAATATCTTTAGAAAAGATCTTTGGTTAAAAACAAAAGTAAAGCTTCTAGAAGTTTCAAGAAGGTTTAGCCCTAATCCAAACCCTAACCTTGTTTAAACTCCACAAAACATGTTGCATTTGTAACCTTAACTTGTTACAATATTATATATCACATATATAATATATTTTGTAACAAAATAAAATAATACAATTAACATATATAGCATATATATCAATGTATTACCCGAGTGAGAAAAAGTATCTTTTTGTGAGCTTATACTAGTTAATGTAATTTAATATATCAAATATATAATTATACATTAAATTATCGAATCAACACTTATCCAATAATCCGGCTATTTCACAAATAACCGACTAATATAATCTGTATCAGTTCATCGAATCAATACTTGATCCAATGACCCGGCTATATCACATATACCCGGCCGATATCTCATATCGCGAGAATCTAATACGGTATCACATACACGTATTGTTCTCGGTCCCGCACATATCATATATGTGCTCCTACTCCGTTTTGCCTGAGCCAGGAAACCGCTGTGTAGGACTCTAAAGAATCGTCAATACGCCGGCAGTAGGTGATGATCATATCAAACACCCACAAGCTGCAAGCGGTCAGCTAAACGTAACAGCCACCTAGGTATTGAGCGATCAGAAGATCAACAAGAATGCCTGTACATTCTCCTGCGAATCCAATCAGTAACATTCCCGTACAGTCCGGTCTCTTCGTCTGATATGTCGCATATCTCGCCAAGGGGTGGTAAACGTCAGACCCCAGTAGCTTGATAAGTCGTGTCGATATGAGGTCTATAACAGTTCGAGAAACTACTGATAACACTTACCAGTAAATCTCAGCAACCCTGACCATGGATTTCCAATTATAGCCAATCGAACACAGCGCAACATCAACTCCCTATACCGGGAGAGACGAATCCCCTCCTATCGCTCATTGCCTCCATGTGATTCGGGACTGTACCCAAAAGCCACCTTTTTGCACACCCTCTTGGACGTGGTATGATGGAAATCAAAGCACGGTAGGAATCACACAAGACTCTATGACGATCTCGGGTCTACAGACTAACCTGTACCAGTGTCACCAGAGAACTGCCATCTGACGTGAGGTATAATACCATCTGGGAGTTCTCGGCGAGTCCGTCCAGTGTACCCAGTCTCTACTGAGCACCCGTATACCTTCTCTGATGTCAAACACCAATGGATATGGGATCATCCATCGCCTATCATATGGGTCGAGAAGCGCATACGCTAGTCTACTCTGGTGTATCGATGCCCTTTCTCGATACACCTACGACTAGGAACATTTGAAGGATGTACTTGACGACTACACTGCCCCCACTAGTTTGATCCGCATCATAGTCCTGGTAGTCAAGTGCTCATCCTAAGGGCTTTATCAACATGTAACATAGAGACAATCAGAGTACATGTTAAGATAAAGAGTAACCAGATAGCATACTATCATGTCGAGCAAGAAAGTCCTCCCTATATATGTCCAAGCATCCACTACAATATACATCGTATGTACAGTAATGGCCTCTAGGGCATACATATAACTAACAATCTCCCACTTGCACTAGGGCCATCTGTTGTGGTATCGCATACCCAACAATCAGCTGTGGTTGAAGTATATCATACTCAACCATCCCATAAAAGTCTCTACTGGGAAATAGGCCTTTGTGAGTGGATCCGCGCTGTTGTCCTCTGTGTCTACTCTCCTAACCTCGATCTCCCTGGAGATCAACCATCTCCATGATCAGGTGATACTGCCTAAAAATTATATCTGGATTTCTGATGGGACGGGGGTTCCTAGGCCAAAGCCATAACTTCATTGTCACACAATGGTTGGAACGAAGTTCATCTCATGAACTTATATATATCCAGACTGCCTCTTTGGTAGCATCCTTGGTAACGATGTATCTTGCCTTTAATCGTCTAGTAAGTCATGGTATCTAGCTTGGAACTCTTCCAACATACCGTCCCTCCACCGAGGGTAAAGACAATGCCTGCGACTGACATTCAGTCTTCCTTATCACCCTGGAACCTTTTCCAGTGTTTCTCCCCAGGATCTATTGATACCATCTTACTAGAACTAGTGAGAATCCTAACATCCAATTAGATCTATCTCATAGATCTAAAAACCAGGATTTAGGAGGTATCACCTTGATCCTATAGAGAATCTTTGTGATAAGAGGAGATTGACCGAGCGTAGCATAGGAAACTCCTTTCCTATCAAGAGTGTGTCATCCACGTACTCTACGAGGATCACCACCATACTCCCTACTACCTTTTTGTATATACAAGGTTCATCTACCATTTTGATGAAGTCAAACTCTTTGACTACCGCATCAAAACAGACATTCCAACTCCGCGATGCCTGTTTTATCGCGTTTCCGCTGCTCCCACTATCTACGAAACCCTCTGGCTGTGTACTTATAGACGCTCTCTTCCAAATTACTATTTAGAAAAGCAATCATGGCACCCAACCGCCAGATATCGTAGTCATGGTATGTAGCAGTGGCAAGTAGGATCTGGATGGATTTAAGCATAGCTTTGAAAGTCTCAACTTTTCTATGTACACCAAGTAATCTTCTCAAGATATACTTGCTCCTGATGGGGATTTAACCCTTCAGATAAAGCAACCAAAGTATACTTTGTTGGTGTATAAGGATTCCATCTCAGATCGCTAAGCATCCAGCCATTCTTACAGAGTCCCACTCCTGATGGCCTGCTCGAAACAAGTTGGGTCATCATCTGATGATGCAATCCTCGCTCCCACTATCATAGAGAAAACCGATGTTTCTCTCAGGTAGGTGAGGAACCCTACTAGATCGGCGGAGAGGCTGAGGTTCGTTGGAAACTATTGAATCTTTTGGTTCTACCAAATCATCAGCTGCAATTTGTATAGCTGGAACTCTTTCCAGTTCTACCTCATGACCACTAATTTCTTTACAAGAAATTCCCTTTCACAAAGGTGGCATGCTGAGAAACAAAACATCTTTTGTTCCTCGGTTTGGTAGAAGATATTCCTTTTCTAATGCTTGGGATATCTAACAAACTTCTACAGAACTGACTTTGCCTCGAGCTTGTCCGAATTTTGCTTTTGACATAGGCCGGACAACCCCAAATCTTAACATACTTAAGATACGGGATCTTCCCATTCCATATCATATATGAAGTGGTAGGTAACTGATTTGATTGGAACCCTATTCAATAAGTATGCAGCTTCACAAGTGCATTACTCCCAAAAGAAAAATAGGAAACTCAGTAGTACTCATCATAGAGCACACCATATCAAATAGGGTGTGATTGCTTCGCCCCGATACACCGACGTGCTGTGGTATATACGGAGGAGTAATGCTGAGAGAGAATCTCATTCTCTTTTAGAATAGTCTAGGAATCCCGTGCTCAAGTATTCTCCTCCCTGATCACATCAAAGGACATAATACTTATACCCGTTTTGGTTCTCTACTTCTAACTTATATTCTGTGAATATCTCAAAAGGTTCGGACTTGTGTTTCAACAGGAACATAAGTCTGAATCTTGAGAGATCATTAGTGAATATAATAAAGTATAAGGAACCGGTTTTGGCATATGTAGTCAGGGGACCTTACATACATCATCATGTATCAATCCCAAGAGTTCACTAACTCTTTCTCTGTTTCCAATAAACAGAGCTATGGTCATCTTATCTTTGTGACATGACCGGCAAGTTTCACAAGATGTAAATTCAAATTAATTTAAATATGCATCTAAATGTAACTTCAGCTAGTCGGGTCGCATTGATATGACCTAGTCTACAATACCTCAAGAAGGATTCGTTCATTTCTGAACTCTTCCTCTTGTGTGTGTTCTGTATACTAAGAACTGTGGTTTTATTTAGAACGTCTATGCTTTTAGATAACGTGCCTGAACCGATCAACTCTTGATATGGGAAATGTTCAAAACATTATCCAACAATACAAAATTATATCCTTCTTTACTAATAAAGAGACCGATATGATGTTGTATATCAGGTTCGGTATCTAATAACATTCGTTCAGAATCAATGTATTTGTTAATACAGGGTGATAACTACCAACAGACTTGGCTGCAACACTTGCACCGTTTCTATCTCATGAAACTTATCACCCGTTCTCAGTTCTCTACTTTTCTGTAGCCCATGTAACAAATTACATATTGTGGGATCCTGATCCGGTATCTCATACCCAGGACGTAAAGGATACTGAGAAACAGTTCTTTGTAATGAACACACCCGAAGAAGATACATCAGCATGCACTTTCTTCGTTTGGGCGGCACGGGAATTCTGGTAATCCCCTATTTCCTGCTCTGTCTTATAACAATTATAAGTTGGAGCAGGACCAACGCTCCCCAGCTCAGTATAACAAGCGGGTTCGGTCAATACATCCGTATTATTATCTTGATTAAGGCGTGATATGGTCGCTACCTGGAGAGAGAGAGAAGAAAACACTCAGCGTATGCTCTTGCAAGATTAGATTGGTTATTAATATACCTAATCAGGATGTCTCCCACTGTTTTAGTCAAATCTTCCTTCAAACCCTAAAAGGAAAGACTAGCCGGGATTAATTACACGCTACAAGTTTGCCAATCTTTCAGCCAGGCCAGTGCCGGTACTTTGAGTGAGGTTCCCCGTGCTTTCGCACGAACCTAATTAAAGTAAACCTCGTTTTCCCAGGGGCGTAACCCCGTTGACACCTTTCTAGACACCTACTTGATCGACTAATTGTAATGTGTAAAATTCTCCCAGGAGTAACTCTTACTCGCAGCGGGTATCGGGATCCAACTATCTCATAGAAGGTATACAATCTCATTGCAAATTTCAACACTTGAAATTCCCAATAATATTTTGCCCCAAGCTATCTATGACCTTGACTAAGTCAACAAACCATAGACCGCAAGTAAAGTTCAACCCGTCATTTCCCGATTGAATTAAACCCACTCGCACGACCCTTGACTAAGTCAACAAGTCCGCACGACTACCCTAATCCAATCGCATCATATGCTTTGCAGATAAGCACTAATCAGCTACCGCACACTACGCCTTGACTAAGTCAACAAACGTAGCACGAATACTAACTATTACTTATCTGAAATGATGGAGGGCTACGACAGGTTTTTAAGAAAACCCTTTGCGTAATGAACTTTATATCGTTGTAGAATCGAGTGATTTAAATGGAATATTTTTGAGGCTTTTACTAGTTTTGCTAAAGAGGTCACTCCCGGTGAAGGGATCGTCGGCTCTTTCCTCATCGAATAAGGTGCAGGATATTTCACAAATACCACTATGCAAAGCAAAAACTATAAAAACAATCAAAAGACAAACCGAGTATGCAGCATCTGCTAGTTTCGCTAAAGAGGTCACTCCCGGTGAAGGAATCTCGGCTCTTTCCTTATCGAATAAGGTGCTGGATATTCTACAAGGAATACCGCTATGCAAAGCAAGAACTAGAGCTACCAGTTTTTAAACAAGTTTCTACAACATCTTTAGGTTTCTTTTATTTCATTAATCTCATTAATGAAGTCCCATTTTAATATGCTTCACAAGCATCAGATTTGAAACGAAATCAGTAATATAATATATATCTCCTATTATAATATAAATATTCGTCTCAAGCAGTAATATGATCTCATCACAGAACATTGCAGCAGAAGAACACATATGAAATATTGGATATACTAGGACGTCCGTGTTTTAATACGAGCCTATATAAAACACGGATTCTACGGTCGCGATGAATAGCCAAACCCACATCCCTAGACCCCTACGAGAGTGACAAGTAACCCTGCCAGTTCTAGAGTTAGGAGACCTGGTCTCGACTCCTCGAGATGGTCTCCCACTGGACCCTAGAACCTGGTTACTTGTGCTCCCCGCCTTGGGTCTACCTAATGCGGAAAAGCAAATAATATACAATGGTGGCATCATCCTCAGCCATGAAGTGCCCCAATAAAAGAATATTACATACAATTGAATTTTACATGAATGAAAATGAAAAACTCTCATCTCACATAAAACCCCCGTCTATTCAAACACGACGATCCAATATAACATATCACAGCAACACATAATATCGCATATCATCAACGTAAGTAAATATGTGTATCCCAGTTGTCGTTGATGTATAGCAACGAAACTGGCGATACACCATATATTACACTTACGGTCGCAGAAAAGAAAGTGTAAAACTACAACAGTTGGAATCCGCAACCTCCTTAGACATCGCATGCCTAACCAAATGAATTCCTTAGACATCGCATGCCCAACAATTATAAACCCCGCATTTTATTCTCAATATCGAAAACACTTTTCAATATCTAGTCGGGCAATTCAACAAGATTCCCGACATCCTGATCGAATGCTCGTCGAAAACTCTAGTAGACGGCCGCACCCCCGATGCCGTCGACGAAATGCACTAAGGCGGAACACCGCTGCCGCGAGCACCCGAACGGATGCTTTCCGCGATGGGGTTCTCCTACAGTCACTTGGTCGGGGCTATGGGGCGTAGCTGTCTATTAAGTTTACCCGGCGAGTATCCGCGTACGCTACGTGATTGCAACGGACTTTTGATCGCATCAAAATCCCGTTGCAACCGATCATCTGAGACTAAACTGCTAGATTTATAACATTCAAATTAGTTATCTCATAACTACTTGTGGATTCTAAATATTGTATCACATTCTAGATAAATAGACAATGTTAAACTTTCCGATCGAATAATCAAACACCCAAGTTTTCCTAAATGGCTCAACACTTGAGCGGAGTTTAAAAGCATCCATCACATGCCACAGTACCAATGGTCCAGCCGTAGAAGGGTCAAACCAACGCCTCATATGTGGCAACGCCGTACTGCCACAAACCCTAAGGTTTAGAGGCGGTTCAGACGGTCACATAATCGAGTTAAGCTTTGTGTTCTTCTAGAGGGTCCACCGCATTACTTGCACGACTAAGAACGTTCTTAAACTACGAAAAATTCCAACACTTGGAAATTTTCCGGCAGGGGAAAAAGTGAGTTATTGATATCCGTTCGAACTTTTTAACACGTTCTAAAATTACCCGGAAAAAACTTAAACGAAGTTAAACTTTCCGATCGAATCAACGAATACAAAGATCTCCAGAAAACTCAACACTTGAGTAAAATTAAAAATTCTCAAAAGCATGAAAAAGTACCCAAGAGTCATACCTTGAAGTACGAGCCCCTGACTCCTCATGATGGCCGCGGAACCGCCGCCAAACCCATGGTATGGCCGCGGTTCCGCACTCCCATGATGGAGTTGGGGCTTCGTACTTCACAGTAATTCTTAGAATTCTCTGCTTATTTTTTTGAGTATTTTTAATATGAAAAAATCAACATTTTTAAAAATTTCCAGAGAAGGGGTAAATTGTGACGTTTCGGGGTTCGATCGGACTTTTGACTTCGTCTAAACTTCGTCTAAAACTCTAGCTTGGGTCTGATACCACTGTATGGTTATTAGGAACTCTCACAAGGTTCTACAAGGCATCAACCATGCCCAATTTAAATTTTAGACGTGCCGAACAACCCTAACCAAGATCTTAGACTAGAGATTAGACGAAACAAAGCAAGTAAACAACTTTACTTCTAAGAGTTTGGGATTACAACTTTTGTAGTCCGGTCCTTCACTTCTAAAGATCCGTGTTGAGGTCCCTTCGCTGCGATCATCGAGTATCCAGACTCTAGAGAGGCTCCACAAAAGAAAGATGCAAGCTTGCTTCCGATCTTCGATAACAAAGATGATCTACCTTGAAGAAACTCAAGCCCAAGCTTTTGCTTCACTAATCAAGTATTAACAAAGCAAATACCCTAATCTAAGTGGCTAGAATAGATGAGGATGATGAAGTAGGAATTTAGCTCTCATTTGTTTTCTTTAACTCACTCATTTTCATCACTTCATAAAAAGCTAGAAAGCTTTTCATGCAAAGAGGAAGAAGGAAGAAGATGATCCAATCCTTTTGTGATGAATAATGAAATCTAGTGAGGTTAGAAATGCAACCATGGGTTAAGTATGATAGCTTAACCCATGTAGATACTTAACCATGGTGAAGGGTTGGGTTGGGTTAACAAATATCAACTAAAATATCTTCAGAAAAGATCTTTAGTTAAAAACAAAAGCAAAGCTTCTAGAAGCTTCAAGAAGGTTTAACCCTAATCCAAACCCTAACCATGTTTAAACTCCACAAAACATGTTGCATTTGTAACCTTAACTTGTTACAATATTATATATCGCATATATAATATATTTTGTAACAAAATAAAATAATACAATTAACATATATCGCATATATATTAATGTATTACCCGAGTGAGAAAAAGAATCTTTTTGTGAGCTTATACTAGTTAATGTAATTTAATATATCAAATATATAATTATACATTAAATTATCGAATCAACACTTGATCCGATAATCCGGCTATTTCACAAATAACCGACTAATATAATCTGTATCAGTTCATCGAATCAACACTTGATCCGATGACCCGGCTATATCACATATACCCGGCCGATATCTCATATCGTGAGAATCTAATACGGTATCACATACACGTATTGTTCTCGGTCTCGCACATATCATATATGTGCTCCTACTCCGTTTTGCCCGAGCCAGGAAACCCCTGAGTAGGACTCTAAAGAATCGTCAATACGCCGGCAGTAGGTGATGATCATATCAAACACCTACAAGCTGCAAGCGGTCAGCTAAACGTAACAGCCATGCAGGTATTGAGCGATCAGAAGATCAACAAGCAAGCCTGTACATTCTCCTGTGAATCCAATCAGTAACACTCCGGTACAGTCCGGTCTCTTCGTCTGATATGTCCCATATCTCGCCTAGGGGTGGTAAACGTCAGAACCCAGTAGCTTGATAAGTCGTGTCGATATGAGGTCTATAACAGTTCGAGAAACTACTGATAACACTTACCAGTAAATCTCAGCAACCTTGGCCAGGGATTTCCAGTTATAGCCAATCGAACACAGCGCAATATCAATTCTCTATACCGGGAGAGACGAATCCCCTCCTATCGCTCATTGCCTCCATGTGATTCGGGACTGTACCCAAAAGCCACCTTTTTGCATGCCCTCTTGGACGTGGTATGATGGAAATCAAAGCACAGTGAGAATCACACAAGACTCTATGACGATCTCGGGTTTACAGACTAACCTGTACCAGTGTCACCAGAGAACTGCCATCTGACGTGAGGTATAATACCATCTGGGAGTTCTCGGCGAGTCCGTCCAGTGTACCCAGTCTCTACTGAGCACCCGTATACCTTCTCTGATGTCAAACACCAATAGATATGGGATCATCCATCGCCCATCATATAGGTCGAGAAGCGCATACGCTAGTCTACTCTGGTATATCGATGCCCTGTCTCGATACACCTACGACTAGGAATATTTGAAGGATGTACTTGACGACTACACTGTCCCCACTAGTATGATCCACATCATTGTCCTGGTAGTCAAGTACTCATCCTAAGGGCTTTATCAACATATAACATAGAGACAATCAGAGTACATGTTAAGATAAAGAGTAACCAGATAGCGTACTATCATGTCGAGCAAGAAAGTCCTCCCTATATATGTCTAAGCATCCACTACAATATACATCGTATGTACAGTAATGGCCTCTAGGGAATACATATAACTAACATAACCCAGTGGTGGCTTGAGTTACCTGCTCCACTGGCATTGTGAAAAGGGAGGTCGCTTGGAGCCCGTAGGTTACACCTCCAGATGAGGCGGAACGGGAGTTGCAGTTGCAGCTGGAGCAGTTAGAGGCCATTGATGTTCTTCTTTCTGCACGGGAGAAAAACCAAATCTTAGTACCTCGAACCCAAGGGTAGTCATATTAAACCGCGATTCGTTCGCGAACACGACACACGAAGTGTGGAGTGGAAAGAGGAAGAGGTCACATCGGGCGTGCCAGAATCTGTTCTCCGCCGAACACAGAGACACGACCGCGTAGGTTCGTCTTGCCTGAATTTGGGGGCAGATGCTAATTGGTGCTATCCGTCCACCTCTCCGAAGATGCCAAGTTGATTTATGGCACCGTGTATCGGAGGTTTAGACGGATGCGGCCGATGTAGCAGATTTCGTCAGATTCCCCCTCGTTGATGGGTTTTTGATTGTGGGGACGCTCTTCCCTGCAGGCGCAATCCCCTGCAGTTAATTACGCTACCGCATTGTGGTAACCACTTTCTCCTTCTCCAGATGGTCACTTCGTGTCGTGTGTGTTTGTTTTTTTTTTGGTTGCCCGTGGATTGTATACAGAGACTAATTTATGTTGTCGCCCATAGGGCGTGGATTAGTCCAAATCCGTATCTTCTTAGATTTGGGTTTGGGGTTGGGTTTAATGATGCATTAGTCTCATTTGAGACTAAAATCAACTTAAACGTTTGTTAAGAATACGTTAGTCTAATTTCAGACTAAGATCAACTTAACAGGATCGTTTAGATCCAACAAAAGAGCACTCGAGCTCTATTGTTTAGTTTAGGGACATTGCGGTCGATTATTAGTTTAAGGACGTTACGGTCCAATGTTAGTTTAAGGACATCTCGGTCCAACATTAGTTTAAGGACATTACGGTCCAGTTTAAAGACATCATAGTCTGTAAAAGTTAAGGACATCATAGTCCATGGGCTTAAGGACCCCACAGTCCGTAGTTTAAAGACGTCATAGTCTATAAAGTTTAAGAACATCATAGTCCATGAGTTTAAGGACCCCACAGTCCATGGAATGATTGGTTATTGGGACCCGTCACCTCTCTGAAGACGTTGAAGGATTACAACGACAAATATCAAAGAAGTGAAGAGATGTACCCTTGAACCAATATTGGTTGGGAAATCTGTAGTCCAATTTGGGACTAAGATCAATTAATTAGATTATGAGCACATGGGCTCAGTTAAATCTGAATTAAGGACTTATGTCCAACTTGGGCTAAGTCCAATTAGGTTTAAAATGTTGGACATTTATTTGGGCTGCTGAGCATTTGTCTAGGTTCAGCCCCCATTATTTAGCAATGCTAAACATGGGTCTGAGTTCTGGCAATGTTTTTGTCTTCTATCGAGTGCTGAGCACTTAAATGTCATATGAGATGGCCAACTTTGGAAGACAAAAGTGTATTTGAGGCTCGGTAAAAAGGGGAGTCTTGCCTCAGAAATACTTAGCCAATTTGGGCTAGGACTGGTTTGAATATAGTGTTAAACACTAGCACATATTTGACGGTCACGTGTTCCCACGTGATGCATAGTGTTAAACACTAGGGATGACATGCTTTAAAATAGTGTTAAACACTAAAAGTGAAGCGCTCACATGGGGTCACGTGAGGCGCCCTAGGATTGGGTCAAGCATCCCTTATTTTATTCTCAGAATAAGTGTTAAACACTTTTAGTCTTCAAGGCCATCACGTGTGGGCACGTGATGGGCATCCATGCACTGGATATTAAAAGGATTTGCTAGGGGTCACGTGGGGACACGTGAGGGCGCCCATGCATTGGATTTTAATCCTTCAGTTCTTTCCATATTCTCTTTTTTAAAGAGGTGTTTGTCAGGGGTCACGTGGGGACAAGTGAGGGCGCCCGAAGTCTGTTCTGCCTTGGCTTTATTCTCTTTATTTTGAGGAATTTATCCAAGGGTCACGTGGGAGAACGTGACCCTATCTCATTCATTCTTTTCTGACCATTGAAGGGAGGGTCACGTGTTGCCACGTGATCAGGCTGGATACTGACTTTTTTACGTGCATGGAGAGTTTTAAGTCCTTTGTTTAAGAATTAAATTCTTTTGTAGGGTTAAACCCTAGTTTCATTTAGAGGAATTAAATTTCTATGTATTTTGAAGAATTAAATTCTTTAAACCCAACTCTCCCTCTAAGTTTTGGATCTGCATGGCAGAATCTCCCTGATGAGAATTAAATTCTCAACTTATGGGGAGATCTGCTTCTGCAGATTTTCAACCATGAAGAAGAACTAAGTTTGTGTTTTAAGGGTTAAACCCTATCTCTGTTGGAAGAATTAAATTCCTAAGTATTTGGAGGAATTAAATTCTTTAAACTCAATTCTCCCTCTAAGTTTTGGAATTGCATGGCAAAATCTTCCCGATGAGAATTAAATTCTCAACTTATGGGAAGATCTGTTTCTGCAGATCTTCAACCAAAGCAAGAACTAAGTTCTTATTCAGAAGAGTTACACTCTTAGATTGAGAATTAAATTCTCTTTTTATTTTGTGGGAGTTTATAGAATGATCTCTCACCTAGGATTTCTTTCTTTTCTCAAGAGACCTTCTTTCTTTCTGGAGAATTAAATTCTCTTTTTTTCTCTCTCTTTTGTTATTGAATCCCTCTTTTTTCTTTTCTTCTTAGCTTCTATTTATAGGAGAAAGAAAAGAATCAGTTTGTTTTGTCAATCTTTCATTGAAAGATTTTAATTGATTTTGTAACTAATCATGATCTTTTAGATCACTCAGTGAATTTTATTCACCATTGGATTTTTAATCCAAAAGATATTCTGTCTGTTATTCTTGGCAAATTTCAGGGAAATATCTCCTTGTATAGAATCTTTCTATAAATTGGTGATTTTTAATCACCATTGGATTTTTAATCCAACGGTGCTCCACTTTACAAAGCGCAATCTTTTTGTTTGGAAAAATCTAAGGAAATATTAGGGTTTTTGATTTCCCTTAATTAGAATTTAATTCTATTAGTTCAGAAGGTTTAAGAGCCTATCACGTGTTAGCACGTGACCCCACTGATTGACCATTTAATTAGAATTTAATTCTATTAATTCAGAGACCTTTAGGAACCCATCACGTGTTGGCACGTGACCCCCTGATTAAGCATATAACCAGAATTTAATTCTTTTGTTTTAAAGAACTCAGGAATTATCACGTGTCAGCACGTGACCCTTGGTCACGTGTGGGTACGTGATGCCCCATTGGGGTTTTTCCCTATTGTTTTATTATACCTTTAATTCTTTTCAGTGGGTTTAAAGGCCCATCACGTGTGGGCACGTGATGCCTGCTTTTTTGAGGATTCTCCCCCTTTTTTGCAAGGGGACAAGTAGCTCTTGGCTGAAAATTTTGGCGGGAACATAAGAGATTATGAGTTGTATTGTTAATCGGATTATCTACTGAAAACTTCCATCAGATTTGAGTCATTTTAAAAAAACTCTCATTATCTTTGAATCTATCAAGAAAATACCAAATATAACTGATGATGCTCGATATCGTCAGTTTCCCAGATCGTGACACATGGCAGATGACATGTCCCGAAGCTAGCAAGAAAGGACCAGGAATGGTACGTCGGTAGAATACCCCGGGTCTGCAGCCCATGGACGTGACCGACCTTCTGCGACCGACCACACAACTCCTGTGCCCGCCTTATAAACAACCATTGGCTCACCTCCGAGCCACCCGCACAACTGGCCTCCTCGGCCCTCTCAGCTCGTCTCCGGGCTTTAGCAGAACCAGGATACCTCGGCCTCCCGCTCGCTCCCGAGCCTCCCGCTGAGCTTATCCTCCTCGGTCTCATCCTGACTGACCCGCAGCACTAATCACAGGCTCCCGTGCCACGGCTCCGCGAATCTCGCCATGCGCGAGATATCCGCCGCCCACGATCCTATGTTCCATGCCATCACGATCCCCCATTAACGAGCCTGTCTCGCCATTAATGCGGGATGCCGCTTATCACGCGGGCGTGACATCGGGAACGTAACGGCCGGCGTGATTCTCACGCCTGCCTATCCATCGTTGCCGCTAAATAAACCCCTCTCTCAGACGATCGAGGTACGCAATTCTCTCCTCACTAGGTCATTACTGTGCTCGAATATCCGGTCTAACTTGATCGTCGGAGGGTCCTCGGTGGTACAACCACCCTGGGACTTCCTTGCAGGTAGCTCAGACTCAACCACCTCAAACCCATTGAGATCCACACGCCTCAGGAGGCAACCCCCAACTCAATCTCCGCCATCCATCGTCGCTTGCAGCAGATATACGGAAGGTAACATCTTGCAAAGATCCAACATCCGTCAGCTGGCACCGTCTGTGGGAACATCTTGATTCCATTGAACAAAGTTCACCTTCCGATCTCAACTCAATGGCGAGTGATCACCACGACAATCCAATGGCTAGCCGCCGCCTCCCCCACAACGGAAGCGCGAACGAATCTCCTCCCCCAAACGCCATCAACGCCCTAGCCGTCCGGATAGATCGACTCGCGTTCGTCGTGGATGCGCTCGTCCTTGTCCAAACGGCAGGGCAGGCTCCCCAGATCGCCGCTTCCCCACCTCGGGACCGAGACCCATATAAAGGGAGAAAAGACTCTGCTCACGTCGGCACGGCCGACCACCGCCTCGCCGCCTCCCACGGCCGCAGATCTCCCAAGCTAACATATTCTATGACCCGCTGGGCGCCCCACAGTTCAACACCGAGGTTCGTCTCCAGAGAGCCTAGCCCTAATCCCCTTCGCGCCCCCGTCCCTCCCAAGGAGATGTCGGTCAGCTCGCCTGCTCCCAGGCATGACCGACACCCCCTCCCACAACGGGGTCGCGCGGACGGGACTCGTCATGGCAGCTCGAAGACTACCTCGCCAGGGGACCTAAGGAACCTCATCGAAAGGAACCAGGGCCGCGGCCAGACACAGCTCTCCAACAGCCGAGGCCAAAGATCAGAATGTGCCGAATCGTTGGGATACCACGGCCGACTCGACGCCCTCGAGAAGAAGATCGAAAGTATGCATCAGGAGGGTCATCATGCGAGCGACGGGGTTAAATACGCCGCCGACTCACTCACAAAACCCTTCACCGAGGAGAAGCTCGTCGTCCATGTCTCCTCCCGAAACAAGCCCCCGAAGGTCTCTCTCTTCCACGGTAAGTCTGACCCGAAGGACCATTTGGACGCATTCACCGCAGGAATGAGCTTCCAAGATAACTCTGACGCCGCCCAATGCCGAGCTTTCCCGACCACTCTCATCCGCTCCGGACGAGACTGGTTCCGAGGAATCACGCCACGCTCGATCTCAACCTTCGACGAGCTGGCCACCCAATTCCTCGGCCACTTCGTCGGGAACAGACGGTAGAAACGGATCGTCGACCATCTCTTCACAATCAAGAGCGGGGACAAAGAAACATTCAAAGGGTACGTCACCCGCTTCTTCAATGCTCTTCTCGAGGTCCCAGAATATCAGGACGAGACGGTCATTACAGCACTTAGGTATGGTCTTAGGCACAAGGAGTGGTTACGCTCATTTGCATTAGCACGACCTAAGAACATGGCCGAGGTAAAGGCCTGGACCGAGCGTGAGATTCAGCTCGAGTCCGAGGTGAACGCAAATCTCCCCGGGGCAGAGCAAACTGACCAAAAGAAAAGGGCAAGGGAAGAGAGAAATAGACTTGAGCGGCCAAAGCCCTACTCCCCGAAGTTTCAGGAGTACACCCCGCTCAACGTCTTCCAGACGGTACTGCTTGAGGAGGCTAAGGGCGAGGGGTTCTTCAAGCTCCCCCCGATCTTGCACATGGCGGCAAAGCGCACCCGGGGCCCCTACTACGGCTTCCACAGGTCGCAAGGCCACTCCACAGAGAGCTGTAAACAGCTCCGAGACCATATCGAGGAGCTTATCCGTTCGGGACACCTGGCAGCGTACTTATGAGACAAGCGACAAGCTGACCGCGAGCAAGAGCAGCGTCCCCCTTCCGGCGAGTTAACAATCGGCCAGATCATGGTCATGTCGGCGGGGGGTACGTCGGATACCTACGAGGCTCAGCACCCCACGCCGTATGCGGAGGCCAACAGACATCCGAGGAGCTCAAACCGTGCCAATAAAAAGAACATCTACTAGCTTGTACTTCTTTTACTAAGGCAATGTAAACTTTTCTCAAGATCTTTCTGTTTATATAATAAGAAGGGATCAATAAAACATTACAAAAAGAAGAGTTTGTTTATTCAAAGGGTACTATAGGCTCCTCAGTCGTACATCGAAAAAGAAAAATTACAATAGCGGGGGAAGGGGGTGCAGAGAACATTGCTCGTGGTACTCCGAGGATATTTCCGCCAACCGAGCCCTCGCGGCCTCAGACCCCTGCATCTGATGCCGCCCGCGAACGCCGGCATCGTGCCGCAATTGGTAGCACTCAAGGATGAGGGCCACCGAGCGATCCCGCTGACCTGCGGAGATCAGGCCGAAGCGCCGCAAAGACCTTAGCTTACCAACCGTCTCATCCCTCAGCTGTTCGGACAAGGGGTTGTAGAGCCCCGGCGACGCCCTCCAGATGGAGTACATCAACAGCTAGAGCAGGGGGAGCGTCGGGGAAGCAGTCGGCCGAAATGATCCTCAATGCGGCCTATGACTAACTGCACCGTGTCCTCGGTGTAGTACTGATCGTAGAGGTACACGTCCTAGAAACTTACGATGTCGGGGATGGTAAAAGAGAAGTCCTCCATTCTTACGTTTTGGGTATGAAGAAATGAGTGATCAACGTCCCTCCACTTTATAGCACCACTACGCCCTCAAGAGTCCAACAGTTGCCCGTTTCACCCACAACTGTGCCGCCACGCGGCAGACATCGAGCCTTTCTCGACGAAATCGAAACGACACGGCTCCGGCGCTTCGTCTCCCCCACGTGTTCATTACACGTGTCGCTTCCAACTGTCCCTATTCTCCATACTCACGCCGGGAAGGTCGGACAGAACCTCACGAATCGACCGAGCGGTGTTCCCCGTCGAACACAGAGACGGAACCGCCTAGGTTCGTCTTCCCTGAATTTCGAGGGCAGATGCTAGTTGGTGCTATCCGTCCACCTCTCCGAAGATGCCAAATTGATTTATGGCACCATGTATCGAAGGTTTAAACGGATGTGGCCGATGTAGCAGACTTCGTCAGATCCCCCCTAATTGAGGGGGTTTTGATTGTGGGGACGCTCTTCCCTGCAGGCGCAAGCCCCTGCAGTTAATTACGCTACCGCATCGCGGTAACCACTTTCTCCTTCTCCAGATGGTCACTTCGTGTCGTGTGTGTTTGTTTTGTTTTTGGTTGCCCGTGGATTGTATATGGAGACTAATTTATGTTGTCGCCCGTAGGGCGTGGATTAGTCCAAATCCGTACTTTCTTAGATTTGGGTTTGGGGTTGGGTTTAAGGATACGTTAGTCTCATTTGAGACTAAGATCAACTTAAACGTTTGTTAAGGGTACGTTAGTCTAATTTTAGACTAAGATCAACTTAACAGGATTATTTAGATCCAACAAAAGAGTATTTGGGCTCTATTGTTTAGTTTAGGGACTTTGCAGTCCATAATTAGTTTAAGGACATTGCGGTCCAAGGTTAAGGACATCATAGTCCATGGGCTTAAGGACCCCACAATCCGAGGTTAAGGACATCATAGTCCATGGGTTTAAGGACCTCACAGTCCAAGGTTAAGGACATCATAGTCCATGAGTTTAAGGACCCCACAGTCCAAGCTTAAGGACATCATAGTCCATGGGTTTAAGGACCCCACAGTCCAAGGTTAAGGACATCATAGTCCATGGGTTTAAGGACCCAAAGGTTAAGGACATCATAGTCCATGGGTTTAAGGACCCCACAGTCCAAGGTTAAGGACATCATAGTCCATGGGTTTAAGGACCCCACAGTCCAAGGTTAAGGACATCATAGTCCATGAGTTTAAGGACCCCACAGTCCATGGAATGTCTAGTTGTCGGGACCCGTCACCTCTCTGAAGACGTTGAAGGATTACAACGACAAATATCAAAGGAGTGAAGAGATGTACCCTTGAACCAATTTTGGTTGAGAGGTCTGTAGTCCAATTGAGACTAAGATCTGAGATTTATGAGCATATGGGGTCAGTTAATCTGAATGAGGGGTTTATGTCCATTTTGGCTCGGCCCACTCAGTTAAAAATGTTAAACATTTGACAATACTGAGCATTGATTTGAGCTTCTGACAATTTTTGTCTTTTATGGGATGCTGAGCATTCATCATAGCTCTAGGGCTTCATTTAAAGAACAGTTTATGTTTTATCAGTGCACATGTGAAGGACACGTTGCGCAATTGGCGCTAGCGCCAGTCAATGAGCGCAGTGTGCTATATCTAGAGCGCTGAGGCGCTGCAGCGCTTTGTGCTAGATGCAGAACGCTGAGGCGCTTATGTTAAGTAGCGTACACGTGAGGAGCACGTGGAGCGCTTGGCGCTATGCGCCAGTCTTGAGCACAGAGCGCTTCTTTAAATTAGAGCGCTAAGGCTTCGTTTAGATTAAGTGCGCTAAAGCTCTACAGCGCTTTGCGCTAGATGTGGAGCACTGAAGCGCTCCTATTAAATTGGAGCGCTAAGGCTCTGCAGCGCTTTACGCTAGATGTGGAGCGCTGAAGCTCTTTTAAATCAGGAGCGCTAAGGCTCTTCTTTTATGCAACTTAGATCAGTTTGCGTCCTGGGAATTAAATTCTCTTTTTATAAGAGACTTTGTCTCAAGGTTCTAAGAATAAAGTTCTTACTTTATAGGAGATGCTTCAATCTCTTGTATTGATGAAAGGCTTTGCCTTTATGGATCTATGATCCTTAAGAGAATTGAATTATTCTCCCCCCTTTTTATAATGAGATGTTCATGATCTCTTTGTATAAAAGACCTTCGTCTTGTAGATCTATGATCTGTGAGAAGAATTATGTTCTTCTTTTTATTTTATGATGAGGTCCTTTGATCTCTTTGTGAAAGACCTTGGTCTTGTAGATCTATGATCTTAAAGAAAGAAGTAAATTCTTCTTTTTAATTATGAGATGATTTCATCTCTCTGTTCATTTTTTTTACCTTGAAGAAACTCTTCTTTTTCTGAGAACTTGGCTCTTCTTTTTGAGATCTCCCAAAGCTTATGGGAGGTTCCTCTATTTTTTTCTGTATCCTGAGACTTGAAGTCTAGGGGCCTTTATATAGGGCGAGCTGATTTGTTCAATCAGTTAGGAAGATCTTTTCTCCAATTGATTTGGGGATTTCCCCACCGTTGGATCTTTGATTCAAGGGCTTCTGATTTACAGAAGGCAATCTTCTTGTTTTTAACAAGATTGGGAAATCTTTCCAAACAGAATTTATTCTGTACTTTTGGTGATTTTTTATCACCATTGGATCATTGATCCAACGGTGCTCTGATTTACAGAGCACAATCTTGTTGTTTGGAAAGATTTTGAGGAATCTTTCCTTAACAGAATTTAATTCTGATTAATTAATGATTTATCATTATTATTGGATCTTTTGATCTGACGGTGGGGAGCTTTTAGTTCCAGCGCTAGTGCACCCGTGCTTTGCACGTGGTGCGCTGGTTAGAGTGCAGCGCTCTCAGCGCTAGCGCACACGTGCTTTGCATGTGGTGCGCTGCTTAGGGCGCAGCGCACTTGGCGCTGGTATGAAGCGTTGCTTCATTTCAAAATTTGAATTTTAAACAGAGCTTTGCTCTGATTGGGGGAAACAAATGCACCCCCCCACCGTTGCGCTCATGTCGCTTACATGTGAGTGCAGCGGTGGCAGCATCTGTGCCCTTGGATCAACTTAGAAGTTGAAACGGCATCTTAGTGCCTATAAATAGGGCATTTGCCCTTGAGATGATTTCTATTCATCTTCTTCCTTCTGAGAATTTTTATTCTCTTGCAGAGCATAGCTCTTTGACTTAAGAAATTTCTTAAGGACAGAACTCTGTCAAAATCTTAGGTAAAGATTAAATCTTTTAAAGGACTATTTAATAATCTAGGGTTTCACCCATTAACAGAGCTTTGCTCTTCATAGATCTTTGATCTAAAGAAAACCCTTTTAGGGTTTCATTAACAGAGCTTTGCTCTCTTGGAATCATAGATCTAAAGAGATCTTTCTTGGGGTTTCTTAATCCATTACCAGAGCTCTGCTATTTTCAAATCATATAGATTTATTAATCTTTCATAAAGAACTCTTAAGAGTTTGTTCATGGATCTTGAAGATCATGGAATTTTATTCCATTAAAAATTTATTTCTATTTTTCTGATGGGTTATTCCATCATTTTTACAGCGCAAAGGCTTTTAAGGAATTTTTATTTCTTCATCATTAGAGTTTGACAGATGTCACTCTGTCACAGAGCACTGCTCTCAAGGGGAGATTTACTCCTCTGCCCGAGGGGTTCTCATTGAATGAGAATCAATTGAGAATTTCCTCATTTAATGACAGTCTCATCAAATGATGAGACTGTTTTATTAATGATGAACCGTCATCTAGATTATGTGGGTTCCCTTGGTCCCTTTTTACTGCATTGCAGTGTGGTACAGATTTAAAGTACCTAGTGACAGAACTTAAACTGTAGCATTGGTGGCTGAAAATTTGTTATTTTCCCCGCAGGTACTATGTCTTTCGACACTTCTTTCCCATTCGTCCGCTCAGAAGGCGGATTCCCCGAAGCGCCCGTAGACCGAGAGGTTCTTGCGCTGATCAAAGACCATGACCCGGAGCACAAGAATCTTCATTTGTGGGGAACATGGTATAACCGGATCATCATGGGTCGACGCAGCTTCTCTTGCGCAACACCTTCAGAGGCTATCTCGGCGATTCATTATGCTGACGTACCCCCGGTGAACTATGCCGTGGAGGTGGTTAATTAGACTTCAGATGGTTGTCTTCAGCCCTCTATGGCTGCAATACCTGTACAACCGCCGATGGCTTTGGACATTCTAGGGCGGCGTATATGTCAGGGTGAGTCGCGCCCTTGGGGACAGCCATACAACATAGGCCTGACTTCCCGTCACTCAGCTGGATATCTGCAGTGGGCCCGATACATCCTATCGGTAAAGAAGTCAGAGCTGCTGAAGCTTGGGTTGTACCCTGCGATTTATGCTTCTCTGTTCCAGTATCCCACACCTCCAGCATGGTGGGTCAAAGCCTTCTTGTAACAATGGAACGTTCCAACTCATACCCTCCTTATGCTAGATTGGGAAGTTTCCATCTCTTTGGAAGAGTTTGCGGATATCTCCGGCTTGCCTGTCAGAGGGGAGCATTATGAAGATATCTTGCCCCCTGATGAGTATGTTTTTGCAGGTCTAAACCCAGAGAATGCCATTCAGCACCGATTCCCCAGCTTGATCAAGGTGCTAAACATTTACGAAGGCCTATTTCTTGAATCTGGAAGCCATGGGGTTAGCTTTGCGGACTTCATCGCTCGTTTTCTTCGCCCAGAAGTTTTATCGCGATAAGGTGAAAAGTTTGCCAAACTTGATGATCCTTTCGGCTTTGGCTTGGATCGCCGGCCAATATTAGAAGCCGATCAAAAGGGTTTCTTTCTTCCAAACGTCGCGATCGTCCCCATTTCAGAAATTGCCGCTCCAGGCATCGATGAGGAAGCGTTCTTTCTAGGGTTCCTCGATTTGTGGTTAAGCTGGTTCGCGCTTCCCATGCACCCTCGTTACATGAGGCCGTCTGTCTTCTACCCAGCTCATCGGATAGTTGAAGGGAGACAAGTTGCTGTTGGAATTGCCGGGCTGGCTCATTTGTATCACGACCTTAGTTCGGCGGCCGACACTACTCAGCCGGAGGTGCAGCACGTGAACTTCCCGATGCATTATTTACCTCATGGCTCGAGTTGCATGTGTTCGGTGCCTTTGTAATGCACAAGCGGCCTCATTTCTATGAAACTTGCAATTTTCCACGGATCATGCGGCTAGTTAATGCTTCTATTATGGAGCCAAGTCAGCGAGAGGCTCGGGGTGTAATCCTTCGCCCACGTACCGTCGGAGACGGCATGACCTTTGTTGATAAGGTTATGACCCTCGGTAAGGAATCCGCTAAGACGGTGCAGCCGCTGCGGGACACCTTTAAGGACGGAGCTTCTATCCTGAAAGCTCGGGAGATTCTCCATTTGTACTCGATCAGGCCGGGATATTTGGTGTTCAGGCAGAACGACTCGACTTTGTTCATGAGATATAATCCCCACCATTTTTCCCAGCAATCAAGTTATAATCAGGGCGTCCTGCTCGAGGCATTCCTGGCAGAACCAGTTTATACTGAGGAGGGTATCCGGAGCGTTTTGCACCACTTCATGCACCTAAACACAGGGTCCAATTTCTTCATTAGTGAGCCAAGTTGTGTTCCAAGGGCCCTGAACGTATACGTGGCGTGGTATCAACACGCGATGGGTGCCGTCATTAGGGAGGAAAAGAAGTTTTTGCTCGACCGTAAGGGTGAACCCCCTGCCGGTAATCCATCCATCCCTTTGAAGCACAGGACTATCGTTCGTCCTCCTTTAAGAGAGGTTGCTGCGGTCGAGGTTCCACATGATAGGCATGAGCTATCGATACCCTGTGCTCCCATGAAAGCGGTGACTGTGGCGTCTCCCGAGTCTGGCGTGGGTTCAGATATCAGGACTCGTCATCCCAAGGTGCCTACCAAGCGTAAGCTTATGCTAGTGGCGACCGGCACTCGCTCCGAGAAGAAGAAGAAGAAGTCGATTCTTTCTGCAGATGTTGTGCTTGGCCAGGAGCCTCATGCTCCTTATAGCGAGGGCCTGGACGAATACGGGACAAACGAGGGTCTATTCTTGGGGCCAGATGATACTGATCTGGAGGCTGTCATCGCAGCTTCCGAGCGTCTAGCTAGCCACAAAGCAGGACTGATCATCCTTGCTAAGTCAGGTAATCTTCAGTCGCATCTTTTTGCTGTTATGTTTTTGTTATCATGCATTGACTAACACTTCGTCTTTAACAGGCATCTCCACTGAAGAGGCCCTCGCGGCTTCCCTCAAGACTTTTGAGGAGGAAGAGAGGCTTCGTGCTTTGCTAGGCGTTGGTATATTTCGGCTCATTGTGCCTTCATTCCCCTTTCTTATGGGTAATCTGACCCTTTTTTCATCTTATCACAGGGACTACCTCGACTCAGGTCATGCCCAGTACAGTTCCAATCCCGCAGGGTGATGCGGAGATGCTTCCAGTGCCAGCTATCGAAGTCCCGGCCTCCTCAGCATTGCCAAACGAGGCTTTACTTAAGCAACCGATGACGGATGCCATAATGGCTCTAGAGGTAACTCCTGGCGTGGACGATGACGTCCCCTTGACGGAGGTCCTGAGAAGATCGGCCCTTACGGCCTAGGCGGAAAGGAAGCGCAGGAGGCGCGCGGTAAGAGAACGTAATGCCGCCTTGGCCGTAGGTGCAGGCTTGAGTGCTGCTTCTCTTGTCCCTGCTTCTTCAGAGGGTGCTCCGGTTGCCCTGTCTATTGCTCATAGACAGGCGATATGCACGGCTCGGGAGGCGGCTGAAAGGCCATCTCAAGGTAACATAACATTGAGTCCTTTTGTTAAAGTTTTAATCTTCAGATTCTCATATATCCTATCCTGCAGGGCTAAGTCTTGATGAGGAAGTGGTAGGTGAGATGGTGTCAACCACCGAGCCTGAAGTAGCCACTCTTTCTCAAGAGTCTGGAACTGCCCCAATTGCCATTCATTCCCCTTGAGGTTCTTTACCGTTGCCGGGCGCTGCGAGTATCACGACGATTCTCGTGGAGTCGAGGGATGAAGCTACGGGCGGCGAAACCATTCCGATGGAGGAGGGTGAAGCAGTCGCTGCACCCAGTGACGCCCTTATTGCGGTTTCGACCGGCGATTCACCGGGTAGATTTTGGGTTATTGCTTTCTTTTTCATTCTGCAATCCCTTTCACTCTCTTCTGACAGTATTTCTCTCAATTCTAATGCAGGTGTGGTGAGCGTTGAGGTTGTGCCACCTGAAGAAGTATCGCCAATTGCTGCTTTGACGGTGGCCGCCTCTTTGCCTTCTCTCGTGTCCTCCCAAATGCTGGAAGGTACGGGTTTGTGACTTATCAGTTTCATTGTAGGCAGTATACTTTATGTACTGACATTGCATCATTACACCCTTGCAGGAGTTCTTTTTGATCATCTGTATCAGGTGCTGCATCCACATTTCTCCTTCCAGTCGGAGATCGCTTCATCTAGTGGCGTTGGTGAGTACAACCTCTAGCTAATATCTTCTCTTTTCTTTTATGGGCAGCCAAGTCGTTGCTAATTCTTCTTTGTTTTGACTGCAGCATTACAGATTGAAGGAGGAGATGAAAGAATAGTTACGCCACCAGTACTCCCGGCCTTGCCACCTGCCGCAGCCGGTATAGTATACTTCATCACTCATGTGATTTATTTATTTTGCGAGTTGACTTTTAACCGTAATTCATTTTGCAGCAGTCGCACCGGTCCGTGCTCCCTTCGAATCTCGTATATTAATGCCAGTAGGACCATTTTCTAGACGTCCATCTTCTAAGGGCGCTGCGACCAGCCTTCGTATGTTGAGTGAATCCATTGAAGAGCTTGACGTGGAGACCCCTGCCCTTGCTGCAGATTTTGCTGCCAAGGTTAATCCCATGCTGGCGACGCTCGTGAACTTCCATAGCGAGGGCGTCGTTGAGTCTTGTGTTAATCACTGCAGGAAAATTGAAGCCTGCCTGCATGAGCTTGAGTTCGGACATCCTGCTCCCGAGGTCTTGGCTGTGAACTCCCAACGGGCTGCATGGGTCGAGCAGAGCACTCCCTACTTTCACCATCTTGAACAAGAAGCAGCCTTAAAGCGTAAGGAGTGCAAAGAGACTTCAAGCGAATCTGCCCGGCTGCACGCTCAAGTTGATGAAAATGCTGTACAGCTGAAAGCTATCTTTGAGGGCCTTCTACGATGTATTTCTGACGGGCTAACGCTGAAGCAGAAGCTCGACCTCATCGAGCGAGATGCGAAGAGTCGTGGGGTAGCTCAACGGGTCGTCGATGAGCAACTTTCATCTTATTTGCAGCAACGGGCTCAGGTTGAAGCAGAGTTGGCCGCGGCAGCTGACCGTGAAAAGGGGCTGAGGGGAGTGCGCGAACAACTGATTGGTTTATTGAAAACGCTTCCCTCCCAATAGTTTTTTTTGTACCAATTAACATTTGTAATTTTTGAATAACATGTATCCATTTTTGATTCTTTCTTATGATGTATCTTGCACCCAATTGAACTTATAAATAAAAGATACATTTCTTTTGTACTATCTTGTGTTATTTCTTGCTTTCTTCTCTTTTCTTTGTTGCCGACATGTTAGCTTAATAAGCGTAGCCTGTAGATGATAGAGAGCATTCCGTCTTGAACTCTTCGAGAGGTAGTGATGGCCTAGGAAGCAGGTTCAGATCCGCTGCCTAAGACTTTCCAACTTTATGAGCCGTGAGGGTCTCACAAAGGCTTTTCTCCCTACGAGTCGAGAGGATCTCACAGGTGTATTTTTTTTTCCTTAGGAATCATGAGGATTCCTAAGTGCGTTTTCCCTTGAAAGTCGTAAGGATCTCACAAGAGAATTTTCTTCCTTACGAGTCGAGAGGACCCGTAAGTGATTGATGAGATTGACATTATCCGCATTTCACGGAGTCAGAAGTTGCTCTGGGAGTTTCCCACGGGGTCAAGATTGACTTTAGCCATGTTCCACGGGACCAGGATTTTCTCCGAATGCTTCCCACGGGGTCAGAATTGACATTAGCTGTGTTCCGCAAGGACCAGGATCCGCTCTGGACGCTTCCCACGGGGTCAGGATTGACATTAGTCGTGTTCCACAGGACCGGGATGCGCTCTGGATGCTTCACACGGGGTCAGGATTGACATTAGCCATGCTCCACTAGGACCAGGATCCGCTCTGGACGCTTCCCACGGGGTCAGGATTGACATTAGCCGTGTTCCACTAGACCAGGATTTGCTCTGGACGCTTCACACGGGGTCAGGATTGACATTAGCCGTGCTCCACTAGACCAGGATCCGCTCTGGACGCTTCCCACGGGGACAGGATTGACATTAGCCGTGTTCCACTAGACCAGGATTCGCTCTGGATGCTTCCCACGGGGTCAGGATTAACATTAGCCGTGTTCCACTAGATCAGGATTTGCTCTGGACGCTTCCCATGGGGTCAGGATTGACATTAGCCGTATTCCACTAGACCAGGATTTGCTCTGGATGCTTCACACGGGGTCAGGATTGACATTAGCCGTGCTCCACTAGGACCAGGATCCGCTCTGGACGCTTCCCACGGGGCCAGGATTGACATTAGCCGTGTTCCACTAGACCAGGATTTGCTCTGGATGCTTCACACGAGGTCAGGATTGACATTAGCCGTGCTCCACTAGGACCAGGATTCGCTCTGGACGCTTCCCACGGGTCAGGATTGACATTACCAGTGTTCCACTAGACCAGAATTCGCTCTGGACGCTTCCCACGGGGTCAGGATTGACATTAGCCGTGCTCCACTAGGATCAGGATCCACTCTGGATGCTTCCCACGGGGTCGGGATTGACATTAGCCATGTTCCACTAGACCAGGATTTGCCCTGGATGCTTCACACGGGGTCAGGATTGACATTAGCCGTGTTCCACAAGGACCAGGATCCGCTCTGGACGCTTCTCACGGGGTCAGGATTGACTTTAGCCGTGTTCCACGGAACCAGAATTTGCTCTGGATGCTTCCCACGGGGTCAGGATTGACATTAGCCGTGTTCCGCAAGGACCAAGATCCGCTCTGGACGCTTCCTACGGGGTCAGGATTGACATTAACCGTGTTCCACTAGACCAGGATTTGCTCTGCATACTTTACACGGGGTCAGGATTGACATTAGCCGTGTTCCGCAAGGACCAGGATTCGCTCTGGACGCTTCCCACGGGGTCAGGATTGACTTTAGCCGTGTTCCACGGAACCAGGATTTGCTCTGGATGCTTCCCACGGGGTCAGGATTGACATTAGCCATGTTCCGCAAGGACCAGGATCTGCTCTAGACGCTTCTAATGAGGTCAGGATTGACATTAGCCGTGTTCCACTAGACCAGGATTCGCTCCGGACGCTTCCTACGGGGTCAGGATTGACATTAGCCGTGTTCCACTAGACCAGGATTTGCTCTGGATGCTTCACATGGGGTCAGGATTGACATTAGCCGTGCTCCACTAGGACCGGGATCTGCTCTGGACGCTTCCCACGGGGTCAGGATTGACATTAGCCGTGTTCCATGGAACCAGGATTTGCTCTGGATGCTTCCCACGGGGTCATGATTGACATTAGCCATGTTTCTCAAGGACCAGGATCCGCTCTGGACGCTTCCCATGGGGTCAGGATTGACATTAGCCGTGTTCCACTAGACCAGGATTCGCTCTGGACGCTTCCCACGGGGCCAGGATTGAAATTAGCCGTGTTCCACGGAACCAGGATTTGCTCTGGATGCTTCCCACGGGGTCAGGATTGACATTAGCCGTGTTCCGTAAGGACCAGGATCCGCTCTGGACGCTTCCTACGGGATCAGGATTGACATTAACCGTGTTCCACTAGACCAAGATTCGCTCTGGACGCTTCCCACGGGGTCAGGATTGAAATTAGCCGTGTTCCACTAGGACCAGGATCCGCTTTGGACGCTTCCCACGGGGTTAGGATTGACACTAGCCGTGTTCTACTAGACCAGGATTCGCTCTGAACGCTTCCCACGGGGTCAGGATTGACATTAGCCGTGTTCCACTAGACCAGGATTTGCTCTAGATGCTTCACACGGGGTCAGGATTGACATTAGCTGTGTTCCGCAAGACCAGGAGGGGTTGACTTTATCCGCATTTCACGGAGTCGGGGGTTGACTCTCGGTTGTCTGGGCACCGCCGAGTCATGGAACTGGGAATTGTCGCGGTTCCGCTTTGCTGATGTTGCGTCTGTTGTAATGAGACGAATCTCGAGGTGGTCTCTAGGTTGTCTGTGAACCGTCGAGATTCGGAGTAGGGACTTTGCCATGGCTCCAAGGTTGATTTCCGCGTCCAAATCCTGCTGGAATGAGAAAGAACGCTGTTGATGATCTCTAGGCTGTCTGTGAACCGTCGAGATTTAGCTTCGTTTCGATGAAGCCTAGTAGGACGATATGGTTCCCTCTTTGTTCGTGCCCCTGGATTGTGTACAGGGATCGATGTGATCTCACCTGTAGGGCAAAAAGTTTCATTTTATATATTTTTCTTTCCGCGATGCTCTATCATTTCAGCTTTTATATCGCGAAAGTTGCGATTGCCCAATCACTTCGGCTATTTTTCGCTATGCCCAATCATTTCGGCTATTTGTTTTATTTACTCGCTGATTTTTATTGCGAGTTGCCCAACCATTTCGGCTATTTTTTATGCATACATTTTTACTTGCTGATTTTGTTGCAAGTTGCGCCATCATTTCGGCTATTTCGTATGCATTTGTGGCTCGCTGGCTTTTCACTGCGAGTTTGGGATTGGATATCGATTTAGGCATCAGCATCGCTACAACTGGGATATTGCCAGGAGCGAATCATCATTTGCCTCTGTCGATGTCGAACAAAGGTGGCTTAGCGAACAGGGTTAGGATCCTGTCGACTAAGGCTTTTGACTTCATGAGCCGTAAGGGTCTTATAAAGGTATTTCTCCCTACGAGTCGTGAGGATCTCGTAAGTGCGTTTTCTCCTTAAGAATCATGAGAATTCCTAAGTGTGTGTTCTCTTATAAGTTGTAAGGATCTTAGAAGAGTGCTTTCTCCTTATAAGTCGAGAGGACTTACAAGGGCTGTCCACTATGTAAACATATCCCTAGTCGCGGGTGGGAATTTGTTAAGGAAATGTTTATTCACGCCCGTGGATTGTATACAAGGGTCAATACGCTTGTAGGGCAGTCTATGGGTTGTGATGGCTTAAGAACAGGTTCAGATCCCTGTAGCTTAAGGCTTTTGAACCCTATGAGCCGTGAGGGTCTCAAAGGGGAATTATCCTTACGAGTCGTGAGGAACTCGTAAGTGTAATTTCTCCTTAGAAATCGTGAGGATCCCTAAGTGTGTTGCTCCCTTGTGAGTCATAAGGATCTCACGCAGCTGGTTTCTCCTCACAAGTCGAGAGGACCTTGCAAGTGTCTTTTAACGAGATTGCGCCCTTTCGGGTTTTTCACAAAACTCGCTAGTAGCCCTGCTGTTTTTACTCACGGAGCCATTTCGGGTTTTCATCCATGCCCATTTTGCTTATGGACGTACTGTTTTTTTTTGTGTCAGCCTTGGGATGCTGCGGTACATAGTAGTTTATAGACGTCTCTGTAGGGTGTCTTTCGTCATCCTATTGAGATGGGAATACGCGCACGCTTGTCAGGCGCATTACAGATTCCCCCTGCCTAGGGTAGGCCGGGGTTTAATGATTGTGGGGATACGAATCTCCGGCAGCCATGGACTAAGCTGCCGTTAATTACTCCTCGCCTTTGGAGCGAGAGAACCTCCGATTAACGGGTTAAACCGGCCATACGAACTCAATGTGCAGTGTCGTGTTTTGAAGGGGTTTTGGATATATCGGGGGCCCCGCAGATTTTTTACGGGGCTCCCACTACCCGGATAGCGGGCTGGGGGTCAAGGGGGCTAGCAGCCCCCTTGCGGAGGGCGGGACAGCACCCCGTTAGAAATTTTTTCTAACGGGGGAGGTGTTTTTAGTGTGGAGTATGTGTGTGTGTATGTATATATACATATATATAAAATAAAAAAGGGAAAGGACATCCAAAGGATGCGTGGGAAAAAGCGCCAGCGCTTTGGGCGCTGGCGCAAGAGCGCGAGCGCCCCACGTGTCAGCACGTGGGCGCTCGGGCGCTAGCGCTTTGGGCGCTAGCGCTCTGAGCGCAAGGGCGCTAGCGCTTTGAGCGCTAATGCCCCACGTGTCAGCATGTGGGCGCTCGGGCACTAGCGCTTTGGGTCCTAGCGCAAGCGCGCTAGCGCTCTGAGCGCAAGCGCGCTAGCGCTCCACGTGTCAACACGTGGGCGTTCGGGCGCTAGCGCCCCACGTGTCAGCACGTGAGCGCTCGAGCGGCAAAAGGGACTTGGTCCCTGCAATGGGAGTTGTACTCCCAGAAAGGAGCACTTATTATTATTTTTTTTTTTTTGTGTGTGTGTGTGTATGAGGATTTCAACTCCTAAGATGTTTTGAAGCTGATGAAGGGCTTCTCCCCTTGAGCCCTAGTTCTTCCCTAAAGTGGGGTTTCTGGAGATGGGTCTCCTTCTTCCTCCTCTGTTGGCAGGATCTTGAAGATCAAGAGATGTGAGATTTTAAAAATTTCTTCTTTTTGAGATCTGATGGAAGATCTGAGTTCCCCTTTGTGGGTTTTGTGGTGAAAAACTATTTAGTTTGATAAAAGGAAGAGTAAAACTCTTGATTTAATTCAAAAGAAAGAAGAAGGTTTAGAACCTTCAGAAAGGGGAAAGAGGCACAAACCCGAGATTTTTTTTAGAGGAATGAAAAGTTGTTGAGATATTTTCGTTATCTTAGCCTTTATAGGCTATACACTTTACATATAGCCCCCTTAGGTTTTACAAAAATGACATTTTGCCCATCCCATGGCTCATGTGTATTTCTTTTTGCACATAAGCCATGGGCTTTACAAAAATTTGGCTTTATGCCCATTCATGCATAAAAGTTACATAAAAAATTATTTATTACATAATTTTTATTTTGGCATGGAGGAGGGCCGGCCGCTTCGTGTTCGGACTCGATCTGGGCATGGGCCCACTTGGCTTGGGGTTGACCTTGACTTTGATTTGGTCAACCGGGGTGCAATTTTCGACCCCAACAAAGTGCCCCCCATCAATGAGTGCACATCGCATATGTGGGTCGTGTGCATGAAATTGATGGATCTTCTTTCACGTGGAGGCGATTTGCTTTGGTTCCCACTTTTGGGATGCACTTCCCTTTTAACGACATGGACGGTCGACGCTTGACACGTCTCCGAGACGGAGTGTCCGTGGTAGACGTTTCCCTGGCCCGGAGTGATCTGGTTTCTGCTTTGTAGGAAGCCTGCACTGCCCTTTTTGCGACATGGACGGTCGACGCTCTGACCCGGAGCGATTTGGTTCCCGATTTGTGGGAAGCCTGCACTGCCCTTTTTTGCGACATGGACGGTCGACGCTCTGATCCGGAGCGATTTGGTTCCCGATTTGTGGGAAGCCTGCACTGCCCTTTTTGTGACATGGACAGTCGACACTCTGATCCAGAGCGATTTGGTTCCCGATTTGTGGGAAGCCTGTACTGCCCTTTTCACGACATGGACAGTAGACGCTTGACGCGTCTACGAGACTGAGTGTCCATGGCTTTTCCCTGGCCCGGAGTGATTTGGTAGACGTGCCCCCGGCACGGAGTGTCGCTGGTCGACGTGTCCCCGAGATGGGGTGTCTGCTGGCTGACATGTCCCCGAGACGGAGTGTCGCTGATCGACTTTTCCCCGGCACGAAGTGTCTGCTTGACATTTCCCCGTTACGGAGTGCCGCTGTTGGACGTTTCCCCGGTACGGAGTGTCTGTAGCCGACGTTCCCCCGGCACGGAATGTCTGCTTGACGTTTCCCCGAGGCGGAGTGTCGGCTGGTTGACGTGTCCCCGAGACGGAGTGTCTGCTTGACATTTCCACGTTATGGGGTGTCGTTGATCGACTTGTCCCCGGCATGGACTGTCGCTGATGTTCGACTTGTCCCCGGCACGAAGTGTCACTAATGTTCGACTTGTTCCCGGCATGGAATGTCGCTGGTGGTTCAACTTGTCCCCAGCACGGAGTGTCACTGATTGTCTTGTCCCCGGCACGGAGTGTCGCTTGTTGTTCGACTTATCCCCAGCACGGAGTGTCGTTGATCGACTTTTCCCCGGCACGGAGTGTCGCTGATCGACTTGTCCCCGGCACGGAGTGTCGCTGATGTTCGACTTATCCCCGGCACGGAGTGTCGCTGATGTTCGACTTTTCCCCGGCATGGAGTGTCGCTGGTTGTTCGACTTGTCCCCGGCACGGAGTGCCGCTGATCGACTTGTCCCCTGCACGGAGTGTCGCTGATCGACTTGTCCCCGGTACGGAGTGTCGCTTGTTGTTCGACTTGTCCCCGGTACGGAGTGTCGCTGATGTTCGACTTATCCCCGGCACGGAGTGTCGTTGATGTTCGACTTGTCCCCGGCATGGAGTGTCGCTGATGTTCGACTTATCCCCAGCATGGAGTGTTGTTGGTTGTTCGACTTGTCCCCGGCACAGAGTGTCGCTGATCGACTTGTCCCCGGCACGGAGTGTCGCTTGTTGTTCGACTTGTCCCCAGCACGGAGTGTTGTTCATAACAGAATACTGCATTTTATACCGCCCATTCTTACGCTCGTGTGTTTATAGGTAGGTGCTTTTTATCCGTGTTTATCACATATTTGCATAATACAGGTTCTCGGTTCTAAAACGGTGAAATTCATGGAAAACACGACAATATCCGGGTTCCTGCCAACCACTGATAAAACACGGTCTCCGCTCTTCATCCGTATGTTACCAGATATCAGTTAAGAGACAAAATGTCAAATCAATGTCGCTTTCATGCACAAGGCTCAATGGTAGCACAAGATCCAAGAGATCTACGCGGAGCTCGAGGCAATCATGACAAAAGATATCCACAAAAAGTCCACCTTTCCTCAACAGAAATTCTGGAAGAATTGTGAAAGTAATTTCAGAAACTACATGTACCAGACAACAGGGGACACCAAACCAGGAAAACACCAGAAATCCCAGCACCCAATTCTTCTAAACGGCCGCGGAAGCGCGGCCAAAGAGGGGTTTTGGCCGCCCTTCCGCGTCATGGTGGGGCCCACTTACTGTCGTGTTTCAGGGGTGTTTTTGGTACTTCATTTATGGTCTGCTGGTTGCCCTAGAACTTCAACTCTCTGCCTATAAATACAGCAGACCTGAGCTTAGCCAAGGGGTCATTCTTTGTATTCTTTTGTTCCTCTTTCTTTTGTAGTTTTTAGTTCTTTTTCTTCTTCTTCTTCATTCCTCTTCCATGAATTGTAGTGAGAGCTTTTTATGGATGTGAATAAAGATGAGGGTTTTGTATCATTCTTTTGTGTTTCTTCTTCCCCTTGAGATTCTTGCTTTCTCTTGCTCATTCAACCTCTTCATTGAGCTTGAATGGGTAAGAGTTAGTTATTGATCTCAAGGGTCGTATTCTACCACGGACTAGCACTTCATTTCACATGCGGTTTCTACCCTTCTCTTGATCTTGCAATCTCTTCATTGAGTTTGCAAGTTTAAGGGTTGGCTATTGATCACATGCTTGTCTTGAGTCCTAGTTCCGTATTCTTTTTATCGCTTTTTATTATTCGCAATTTATTACCTTGTCTTTTATTACTTGCTTTTATTACTTGCATTTAAATTCATGCACTTTCATTCTTGTATCTTTTCTTTTCTTTGTTCTTTTATTTTTGTTCTCTTTTGTTTATTTTGTGAATGTTGTAATTATTGTTGTTGTTAAGAATTAATACGGTTTTATAAGTTAACATTTCCTTCTCATTTCCTTTTCCCGTTATTTTCCTTTTGAACTCCGCCCAAACCATACGCAAGCGCTCCGTTAGGCACCGTACCCTGACAAGGTAACGGTGATTCCTAACCACGACCGGTTGCGTTCGGTTTGGCCGGAGGCGAAGGCAAGAGACAAGAACGGAAGGACAAGGGTAAGTAAGCCGGATTCCTCGAATACCGCGCTTAAATCCCCTAATCCACGTTGTTGCCGATTGCTTAGCTTCAATTGGTCAAGACTCGGCTCAAAGGTTTTGAGTACGGATTTCTTAGCTTATAATTTCGTATTTTCTTAACAACTTTATACTTGCAGATAAACACATAGGTTAGATCAAAACAAACACATACAAGATTCTTTATTAACTCGTCTAAGACAAGAAGGTAAGATAACACCATCTCCCTGTGGACCGACCCGTGCTCACCGGCTAGCTGCAAAGCGACACCGTCCTGATCGCGGTTACACTTAAATTCTTTGAACATCCGACACGCCAAAAGCGTGCGATCAAGTGTCGCTGATGTTCGACTTGTCCCAGCACGGAGTGTCGCTGATGTTCGACTTGTCCCCGGCATGGAGTGTCATTGGTTGTTCGACTTGTCCCCTGCATGGAGTGTCGCTGATCGACTTGTCCCCGGCACGGAGTGTCGCTTGTTGTTCGACTTGTCCCCGGCACGGAGTGTCGCTGATGTTCGACTTGTCCCCGGCACGGAATGTCGCTGATGTTCGACTTATCCCCGGCATGGAGTGTCGCTGATCGACTTGATTCCAAGGCGGAGCATGATTCCGACAGGGAGGTCGCCGGTTGATTCCGAGCCGAAGCATAACTCCGACAGGGAAGATAGATATCCCGAGGCGAAGCATGATTTCGACACGGGGTAAATTCTGGGATGAAGCATGATTCCGCCACAGAGGTTGTTGGTTTGATTTGATCTGGATTGACATCAGCATCGCTATACTGGAATATGGTACCAGAAGCGAATCATCATTTTCCATGAGTGGATTTGGGGATTGTTTTTTTTGTCGGCAGCTGCATTGCTGCACTGAAATAATGCCAGGAGCAACTCATCATTTGCCCCGAGAGGATTTGGGAATTGGTGGCTTAGGAGACAGGTTTAGATCCTTATCACCTAAGGCTTTTCAACTTTATGGGCCGTAAGGGTCCCATAAAAGCATTTTCTCCCTACGAGTCAAAAGAATCTCGTAGGTGTATTTTCTCCTTAGGAGTCGTGGGGACTCCTAAGTGTGTTACTCCTTTATGAGTCGTAAGGATCTCACGCGGGAATTTTCTCCTCACAAAGTCGAGAGGACTTTGCGAGTGCATTTCATCTCTTTTTTACGAGTTTGCGCCCTTTCGGATTTTCACAAACCCGCCGGCAGTCCTGCTGTTTTTACTCACGGAGCCCTTTCGGGTTTTCATCTGTTTTCAGTTTAACGACTTAGAGGTCTGTTGTTTCCTGTTTAACGACTTAGAGGTCATCTGTTCCAGTTTAACGACTTAGAGGTCATATGTTTCCAGTTTAACGACTTAGTGGTCATCGGTTTCCAGTTTAACGATTTAGAGGTCATCTGTTTCCAGTTTAACGACTTAGAGGTCATCTGTTCCAGTTTAACGACTTAGAGGTCATCTGTTTCCAGTTTAACGACTTAGTGGTCATCGGTTTCCAGTTTAACGATTTAGAGGTCATCTATTTCCAGTTTAAAGACGTAGAGGTCTATGGATGGCGAGCTTGGAATTTTGGGATAGGGGCTGGCATCAGCATTGCTAACACTGAAGCACAGGTGCCAGGAGCAATTCATCATTTTTCTTTTCCTGTTGGGGAGCGATGGATTAGGAGACAGGTTTAGATCCCTATCACCTAAGGCTTTTCAATTTTATGAGCCATAGGGTCCCATAAAAGTATTTTCTCCCTACGAGTCGACAGGATCTCGTAGGTGTACTTTCTCCATAGGAGTCGTGGGGACTCCTAAGTGTGTTTTTCCTTCGTGAGTCGTAAGGATCCCACGAAGGTTTGTTCTTCTCATGTATCGTGAGGACACATGAGTGGGTCTTCCCAATGGAGCATAATTCCAAGGGCGGAGACCAGCCGCGCGACTGGTGGTTGTTGTGGGGCATGGGTATGATGAGAATTATTTGAGCCCGTGGATTGTATACGGTAGTCAATTTGGGGACTAACCGTAGGGCCGGGAGAATTTTGGGAATTTGAATTTTGGTTGGCGTCTGCATCGCTGCACCGGAATATGGTACCAGGAGCGACTCATCATTCGCCGTTTTTTTTGTTTTTTTTTTTGTTGTTTTTTTTGTTTTACCACGATTGCTTTATCATTTCGGCTTTTCTTATCGCGAAGATCGCGATTGCCCTATCATTTCGGCTTTTATTCGTGGTTATCCCATCATTTCGGCTTTATTTTCATCTTTATTTTACTCGTTGATTTTTATTGCGAGTTGCCCCATCATTTCGGCCTTTTATTATTTTTGTTTTATTTACACATTTTTACATTCCCAGTTTAACGACTTAGAGGTCGATTGTTCCCAGTTTAAAGACTTGGTGGTCCGTTGTTCCCAGTTTAATGACGTGGTGGTCGATCGTTCCCAGTTTAACGACGTGGTGGTCAGCTTGCTTATCCCAGCTCCTTGAACTTTGATCTTGGCGGAGTTGTGTTGATGACCGTAGCTCTGTGGCTTGTCGGTACATCTGACAACTGTGGGGCTTTCCCAAGTTTGTATTGGTTCTCCACCCAATCTTCGAAAATATAGCAGTCTTCGATGGTGTGACTCACCATTCTATGATATGGGCAGCATACGGGACTGTCGGTCATGTTCATTTCATATGGCCTCTTTGGAACAGGCAGTTGCAGACCGTTGTTCAAGGCGTCCGCGAATATTTTGCGGACGTCATCCCTCCTGAAGGAGTATACCTTCTTCTTTCTCTCCATTGGAGTAGGTGCCTTTACTGATGCTGGTCCTTAAGGCCGATCAGTCTTTGGTTCGCCCTTTCCAGATAATGGCACATGTCTGAGAGAATCACGTTCCCGAAGAGCTCCAGTCCCCATTTGTATGAAGCCGGCGGTCGTAGCTTGACTGTTTGCTAACACGCCTTTAGACAGTTCTATCTCTCCCATCTTGTATTGCTTTTCGACCCAATCTTTGAAGACGAAGCAGTCCTCAATGGCATGACCTATCACTCTGTGATAGGGGCAATATTTTGGGTCGTCGGTCATATTCGCTTCTTGCGGTCTCTTTGATTCTGGCAGTTGTAGAACGTTTCTTAGGGCGTCTTTGAATATTTTACGGATTTTGTCCCTTCTGAAGGAATAGACCTTATCCAGCTTCTCTTTCAGTAGAGATTCTCCTCCAGTGTATGTATCGGAGGGACTGGAGGCTGATCGCTGCCGTTTTTCGCGAAGGCGCTCCGCTCTTAGGTTGAAAGGGTATCAGTTGGCTGCTCCGGGTATCAATCCATGGCTCATGAACCAAAATTTGATTCTGCTGTAATTGCAATCGGGCGACCTGGGTCGTGAGATTTGCCGCGACGTTTGCCAATTCATCGACCTTAGATTGTACCTTGGCTAACTTCTCATCCCTGTCCTGAAGCTGCACCTGAAGCCATTGGAATAATGCTTGTTCTGTAGTTCCGGTTATGATAACCGGGTCATCCTTATTGCCTGAGCTCAATTCCGCAGGAACCCCAGGCTCTTTTGGCTCATCGGACATAGCGATCTCTTCGTCATTTAGACTAAGTTGACGTCGGGCAGTGTCCACCGTATCATCACCCTGGCTGTGAAGCATAGGAGAGTTCGTTTCTTCATGTCCGACCATGTAGACAGTGTAGACCATATATCCAGTCGTCTCTTTATCTTTGGCGGGGTAACCCCGTTCTTGGAGCCTCATGAAGCTCAGCCTAGTATGATCCCTAGCCCTTTTGTTGGCTTTGTATCTGAGCCTTTTCTTCCTTAGCTTCTTGGTTTTGAGGGCTTGGCGGGCATCCGTTTCATGGGAAGCCATCGTGAGTCGATTAGCGGGGAGTTTAGAGAAGACATCCGATCGAGCAGTTGTCAAGGGCATCGCCGGAGCTTGCTCGAGACGCCCTGTTGCTTTATCGGTGTTGATGGCCTTGCCCCCAACTGGGGCCAGGGAGAGTCGTTCAAACACCGACTTGCATTTGAGTTGGGGCGCCTTCGAGACCACCACATTTGGCCTCTTTCCTTTCGAGACCGGTTTGGCTGTCACTGGAGCTTGAGGAGCTGGGATGGCTTTAGCTAACATGAACAGAATAGAGCCAAATGGTAGCGGCGGCTCCTCCCATTGTCACCCGAGACTGGCCGGAAGGACCGTCCTGGAATCTATCTTCATCGTGTAGGAGACGGGAGCCGTGTCGAGAACTGAGCTTGTCCTTGGAGACATTTTTTATGCGACCGGAGATTGCAATTTGAAATTTGTTAACCTGCACAAAGAAGCATGATTTCAGCACAGGCATTCGATATGTATATTGATTGAGTTCGCATGAACGTTTAACCCGAAATATGAGAGGAGAGAAAGGTCCCACCGGGCGTGCCAGAATCTGTAGGGTGTTTTTCGTCACCCCATTGAGATGGGAATACGCGCGCGCTTGTCAGGCGCATTACAGATTCCCCCTGCCTAGGATAGGCCGGGGTTTAATGATTGTGGGGATCCGAATCTCCGGAAGCCGCGGACTAAGCTCCCGTTAATTACCCCTTGCCTTTGGAGCGAGAGAACCTCCGATTAACGGGTTAAACTGGCCATGCGAACTCAATATGCAGTGTCGTGTTTTGAAAGGGTTTTGGATATATCGGGGGCCCCGCAGAGTTTTTACGGGGGTCCCGCTACCCGGATAGCGGGCTGGGATCAAGGGGGCTAGCAGCCCCGTTGCGGGGTGCGGGGCAGCACCCCGTTAGAATTTTTTTCTAACGGGGGAGATGTTTTTAGTGTGGAGTATGTGTGTGTGTATGTATATATACATATATATAAAATAAAAAAAGGGAAAGGGCATCCAAAGGATGCGTAGGAAAAAGCGCCAGCGCTTTGGGTGCTGGCGCAAGAGCGCTAGCGCTTTGAGCGCTAGCGCCCCACGTATCAGCATGTGGGCGCTCGGACGCTAGCGCTTTGGGCGCTAGCGTCCCACGTGTCAGCACGTGGGCGCTCGGGCGCTAGCGCTTTGGGCGCTAGCGCCCCACGTGTCAGCACGTGGGCGCTCGGGCGCTAGCGCTCTGAGCGCAAGCGCGCTAGCGCTAGCGCCCCACATGTCAACACGTGGGCGCTCGGGCGCTAGCGCTCTGAGCGCAAGAGCGCTAGCACTTGGAGCACTAGCGCCCCACGTGTCAACACATGGGCGCTCGGGCGCTAGCGCTCTGAGCGCAAAGGCGCTAGCGCCCCACGTGTCAACACGTGGGCGCTCGGGCTCTAGCGCTTTGGGCGCTAGCGCTCTGGGCGCAAGGGCGCTAGCGCCCCACGTGTCCGCACGTGGGCGCTCGGGCGGTAAAAGAGGCTTGGTCCTTGCAATGGGAGTTGTACTCCCAGAAAGGAGCACTTATTATTTTTTGTGTGTGTGTGAGAGGAGTTAAACTCCTAGGATATTTTGAAGCTAATGAAGGGCTTCTCCCCTTGAGCCCTAGTTCTTCCCCAAAGTGGGGTTTCTGGAGATGGGTCTCCTTCTTCCTCCTCTGTTGGCAGGATCTTGAAGATCAAGATATGTGAGATTTTAAAAATCTCTTCTTTTTGAGATCTGATGGAAGATCTGAGTTCCCCTTTGTGGGTTTTGTGGTGAAAAACTATATAATTTGATAAAAGGAAGAGTAAAACTCTTGATTTAATTCAAAAGAAAGAAGAAGGTTTAGAACCTTCAGAAAGGGGAAAGATGCACAAACCCTAGATTTTTTGAGAGGAATGAAAAGTTGTTGAGATATTTTTATTATCTTGGCCTTTATAGGCTATACACTTTACATATAGCCCCCTTGGGCTTTACAAAAATGGCATTTTGCCCATCCCATGTCTCATGTGCTATTTCTTTTTTCACATAAGCCATGGGCTTTACAAAAATTTGGCTTTATGCCCATTCATGCATAAAAATTACATAAAAAATTATTTATTACATGATTTTTATTTTGGCATGGAGGAGGGCCGGCCGCTTCGTGTTCGGACTCGACCTGGGCATATGCCCACTTGGCTGGGGGTTGACCTTGACTTTGATTTGGTCAACCGGGGTGCAATTTTCGACCCCAACAGTCTCGGTCAACAGCCAGTTTTTGGACATAGTGGTCCATCGTTAGTTTAAGGACGTTTCGGTCCGTAGCCAGTTTTAGGACATAGCGGTCCATCGTTAGTTTAAGGACGTTTCGGTCCGTTGTTAGTTTTAGGACATTTTGGTCTGTCGTTAGTTTTAGGACATTTCGGTCCAAAAACCGGCTACTACTTATAGAGTTTGGGCTTAAGAAGATAGCGAGCGGACATAGGCGTCGTCATCTATCGTTGACCTAGGCCATGACTCGTCAGGCGTAGTATTTTTTCAGGAAGCGACCGTGTCACGCCCCGCTTCCCAGAGTGCGCTAAAATCGGCACGTGACAGAGCCAACCATGCTACCTGTGGATAGGAAACATCCCTCCACAGTCACATTACGGCTGTCTAAAGATATCAAGAACAGGAAAAAATAATAAACTATCTAGTACATGTCCATATGCCAGAATAAACAAGTCAAGAAATAATATGCGGAAGCAAAAGATCCAAGTAACAATAATAATCTGGAAAGTAAAACGTAACTAAACTGGATACTAACTAGATCCTCATTGCTCGGCCTGACGACAGAAGTACTCCTGATCAACCTGCGACAAAGGTAGAGGATCTGGGCCATGCAAAACCCATATGTCAGTGCATCATAATATCAAACAATAATATAATCAGGAGGTAACAAGACATGCAGGCATGAGTAGGAACAGTAATAAAAGTATAACAGTAACACGAATAAGGAACAGTGAAGGGTATACGCACATGTGACGTATGGTGAGTAATCTAAACTAAGCTTCTGGGTTAACTACTCTCAAGTCTTTGAAATCAATTTGATGAATCATCGATGCAACTCAATAGCATCCCATGCGTTCCCGGGACCACGGTCAAGACTCTCGGGTTGAATCCGAGACGTGCCGCTAGGCAGTAAACAGGTAACATGTACAGACGAATGATGTCAGCAGCATCATCCCGGGGCTGGCCTAGCCCGTAAGACTGATCAGTATAAGCATCGAACCGTCGAGTTACAAGTCAGGTTTCATCATTGATTTCCCCATACCCCCAAGTTATGTGTTCAAGTCAGGTATTGATAAATCTGAGACTAATGCCAGCACAGGATCAAGCAGGAACAGGTTTGTCTATACGGACAACAGGATATGTCCATCGGGACAACATGTAAGGATTGTCGGCATTAGAAACAGGATCAGGTAACATGTCAAGTAGTGATATATCAGGTCATGTCAAGTAGTGTACATGTATCAAGTCATGTCAAGTAGTGGTGTATCAGGTCATGTCAAGTAGTGGTGTATCAGGTATCAAGTGGGTGCTCATAATTAAACTGCAGCAAGTATGGGTGCACAACTAACAGCATGGATGCATAAATATTTATCAGGGGTTACCTCCTTACTATGTAGGGTGCACAATATCAAGTATGGAGTACTAATATAACAATAAAATTAAATAATGTGACATGGTATACGAATAGATATAGATTTAATGGTATGGATGCACAATTATCGATTAGGGTTATATTTATAGTTCCAATACTAAATGAGATGCACATTATCTAGCATGGGGTGTTAATATAACAATAATATATAATAATGGGATCTGTAGATGTAGCTATATGTATATTAAATGATATGGATGTAAACGGTATCCGAAAACGGTAAAACTTTAGTATGGATGCACAATGTGATAAATGGGTAACATTTTACTCATATGGATGCATAATACCATACCTAGCATGCAGCAAGATGATTGAGCATGCGACTAGATATGTAAATATTGATATGGATGCATACGGATGTTCGAAAACAATAAAATAGTAAACTGGTAATACGGGATGCATAACTAAACATTATGTGATGTTATTATTCAAATGTGTGCAATATATTGTAGTATAACATGCAGCAAGATCAAGTTGTATGTAACTAGATATGAAATAAACTGTACAGATGCAAACGAACGTCGTAAAATTGTAAAGCTATAACCTGGGATGCATGATTTAAAATACAAGTGTTATATTTATTCAAATAGATGTAAATACAGTAACATAGCATGTAGCAAGATAAACTTGCCTCAGAAACAATGGTCGATATGTGTCGGCCTGGTGCGACACGACACGATACGGTGTGTGAAACGGCACGACACGGTGCAGGGTCTTGCGGTGACACGGGACTGGTGCGATGGTGGCATACAAGTGGCATGGGCTGAGCACGAAGCGGGCATGGCGTGGCACAGGAGCAAGGCACATGGCGTGACACGGTCTGGGTATGGTGATGACACAGTCATGACACGGTCTGGGTACGGTGGATGGTCTGGTCGCGATCTGGTGCATGGTCTGGTGGTGGTCTGGTCACGATCTGGAGACGATCTGGTGCATAGTCTGGTGATGGTCTGATCGCGATCTGGACACGATCTGGTGCATGGTCTGGTGGTGGTCTGGTCGCAATCTGGTCACGACACGGTCGTGACATAGAAGTGGTGACGGTATGATTTTGGTATTGTAGTGGTACTGTGGTGATGGTATGGTTCGTCCGGATCGTCCGCGGCGGGCACGGCTCCGGCGGGTGATCATCGGAAAAGAAACAAGATCAAGAATAGAAAGAGAAAGAAGAAGAAGAAGAAGAAGAAGAAGAAAGGAAGAGAAGGGGTTGCACTGGGGTTTGGTGTTCTGGGTTCGGAGGAGGTGTCAAGGGAGTTGTCGACGATGGGTTTCCGGCGATGGGGTTTGCCGGCGAGATTTCACGGAAAAGGCAGTGGGGTTTCGGGAGAGATACAGGGTTCTTGGGTTGCTGCGGGGGATGAGCTCGGGTGTAGGGCGATCTGGAGTTGGCTCAGGGTCAGAGGAGGTGACAAGGGGAGCGACGATGATGATGGGTTAAGGTTGCGTTCTCGTCATGGGTTCTTGGTTGCGGGTTTCTTGATGATGGGTGATCGGGGTTCTATGGGGAAAGGGTTCGTCGAGGTCTGCAGAGGAGAGGAGAAGGGAATGAGGGATTGCAGACGAGGTGGAGACGACGACAGGAAGATGGGTGAGCACGGGAAGAGGGAAAGGATGAGGGTTCGGAGAAGGTGGGTCGTCGGGGTTGGAGCCGAGGAGTGGAAAGAGAGAGAGATACTCGAGGGAGGAGAGGAGACGAGAGAGGTGAGGATGGTGGCGAGGATGAGGCAGCAACGGCGACGCGGGCGAAGGCGTGGATTAGGGCTTGGTTTCGTGAGGAGGCGGCGGGAGAAAAATAATGAAGAAGAAGAAGAGAGAGGAGAGAGAAGGACGTAGGGTGTGTGTGTGTTAAAATAGGGTATGGGTTTTAAGTATGGGCAAAAAAAATAATATAATAAAGGGGAGAGAGAGAGATCTGGCTGTTGTCAGAGGTTAAGATAATTGATTTAGGATTAAAAAATATATTTTAGTTTAAAATTATAAGCTTACAAAATTAACAGTTACGAAATTATTTTTTTAGTTATAAAGGAAATCATAAACGGATATTATATAAGGATATAAAATTAAGAAAAATTGAGTTTTTTGGCTAATACAAACTTACTCCAAAATATACCCAGGTTGGGTCTAAAATTACGGTTTGAAAATACGGTTAATATACGTGTCGATCAAAACTAAAACAGGATATCCGTGTCACGAAAAAGCATACTCCCAAGAACGGATGCATGTACGTGCGCGTAGCCATCCAAACAAGTCCGTTTCACTGAACGGGACGAGAACAAGATGCGCGGATGCTACCACAGGGTTAGGGATATCATGCAGGCCATGCAATGTATTTTAAAAATATTTTATGTGACTTAAAAATGTTATATTGTAAAATGCAAATGCCAGAGAAAATACCAGTATGCAGTATACATGAAAGTGCACGGATCCACGTAACAACCCAGGATAAAATCATAAACATGAATCAAGACTGGTTTCAAGCATGCGGGTCGGGTCGGATGTAAATCCAAATGTCAAATACACTATTCGCACCCAAACACAGTAAATCAGGAAAATACCATAAATAAAGAAATACTTGAACTAGAACTGGTATAAATGAACTAGGGTGTTACAGACCGTTTATTGGCCTGAAAGGTCTTTCACCATGCATGTCCATGAGTAGGTAGGCTCCACCGTGGTAAACTTTGTATATGATATACGGGCCTTCATAGTTCGGCTCGAATTTCCCCTGCTTGGCACGATTAGGGATCATAGGATTTTGACCACTAGCACGAGTTCGCCTTAGCGGAATGTCCCCGGCCTAGTCAATCTTTCGTATGAGCGCGTCATTTTTGCTTTATAAACCTCCAGGTTTTGTTGCGCTATGAGTCGGGTTTCATCAAGGGCGTCGAGCTCCTCAAGCCGAAGGTGAGCATTCTCTTCGTCTGTTAGCTCGTAGTGAACCACCACTCGAAGAGAGGGTAACTCTATCTCGAGGGGGAGTAACGCTTTTGTGCCAAATACCAATGCATACGGTGTTGTGTTCGTGGCTGTTTTGAACGTAGTTCGATACACCCAAAGAGTTTCATGCAGTCTCTCGTGCCAGTCCCTCTTATTCCGAGACACCGTCTTTTTCATGATCTTCGTCAAGGTCTTTTTAAAAGCCTCAGCTAGACCGTTAGCTCGGGGATTATAGACCAATGAATATCTCCAGTCTATGTTATGCTGTTGTGTGAAGCGGCTGATCTTGTGGCTTCTGTAGGCTGGCCCGTTATCGGAGATAATTCGTCGCGGAATGCCGAACCGATAAATGACGTGTGTCTTGAAGAAATGGAGGATATTCTCCGTCTTCACTTCTCTTAGCGGTATGGCTTCTGCCCACTTAGAAAAGTAATCGGTCGTCGCCAATATGAACCGGTATCCTCTAGACGATGCTGGCTTAATGGGTCCGATTATGTCAGTTCCCCACATTTCGAACGGCCAGCTAGCCACCGTTGGATGTAGCGGATTTGGATGTTGGTGGATAAAGTCCCCATGAATCTGGCACTGGCACTGCTTCGCGTATTCGAGGCAGTCCTGGATCATCATGGGCCAATAATAGCCCATCCTTTTGATCTTTAGTTTCATCTTCGGTCCGGCTTGGTGAGAACCGCAGAGTCCGTCGTGAGTTTCCTGGATGACTCTCCTTGCCTCTTCAAGCCCCAGGCATCTTAGACATAGAGAGTCGGACGATCTCTTGTACAGAGTATCATTAACGAAGGCAAAAAACAGAGCTTGTTTCATGAGCTGATGTCTTAACGACGCATCTTCAGGTGTTCGACGGGATTTGAAGTAATCTATAAAGACTTCTCTCCAATCTATAACCCTTTCCTGGTCTTTTATTTATAGGGTCGTTTGCTCGGTAGCTCCCTTTTCTTCGGAAGACTCCGGAGATATTTCTGCCGGTGCAAGAACCTGACGGCTTTGTACAACGATCCTCACGTCATCGAGGTTCTCGTCGGCCAGTTCTTTAGCGAGTTTGGCCAATGCATCCGATTTGCTATTTTCCGCAGGCGGTATGTTTTCCAGGGCATAGGCAGGGATTTGAGTCAGCAATTATTGTACACTTTCGCCGTACTTTACTAACTCCGGTTTGCACGTCTGATAGTCGCCGTTTACTTAACTAACGACCAGCTGGGAGTCTCCGTATATGAGGAGGTTTTTGATTCCCATATCGACATCGATCTCAAGACCTGCTATCAAAGCTTCATACTCGGCTTCATTATTTGTCCTTGGCTCTGTTAAGGCAAGCGCATTATCCCCCCTTATGGAGTCACGAAGATGAGGCCCACCCCAGATTTGATTATGGGGGCGCTTTGTTTGCGCTTCTTCATGGAAGATGCCCCATCGAAGTAGAGTTCCCATCGGGTGTCACTCTCTCTTCTCTCACCGTCGATCGTGTCAAACGCGTACTCGTCGGGCAATTCGCAGTTCAAAAGAGAATCGGCGGGTATCGAATGCTCGGCGAGGAAATCGGCGATGGCCTGGCCTTTCACTGCCTTGAGGGGTCTGTATGTCACCGAGAATTCCATTAAGAGTAGGGCCTATTTAGCGAGCCGTCCCGTTAATATGGCCTTTGACATCAAATATTTGAGAGGATCCACTTTCGATATGAGATGGACCTCATGTGCCAACGCATAGTGTCTGAGCTTCGTTATCGCAAAGATTAATGCCAAGCAGTGTTTTTCGATGGGGGAATAGTTGCTTTCTGCCCCCAGGAGAACTCAGCTCAAATAGTAGAGGGCTCTCTCCTTCCCTTGGTCGTTCTCTTGTGCCCACAGCGCGTCTAAAGAACCTTCGAGGGCAGTTGTATACAGAATGATGGGCTTTCCCTTGACTGGAGCGGTCAGCACTGGAGGATTTTGCAGGTATTACTTGATTTCGTCGAGTGCACTTTGGCATTTGCGATCCCAGACGAAAGGGGTTCCCTTCTTCATCAGGTGACTGTAAGGACGGCACTTGCCGGAGAGATTGGCTATAAATCGCCGGATATACGTGAGCTTTCCTTGGAGAGACCGCAGTTGCTTGAGAGTCCTTGGCGGAGGCATTTCCATGATCGCCTTGATCTTCGACGGGTCTATCTCGATGCCTCGGTGTCGGACGACGAATCCTAGGAACTTGCCTGAGGAAACTCCGAACGCGCATTTAAGAGGGTTCATCTTCAAGTTGTATTTCCGAAGGCGCTGAAACACGATCTTCAGATGCTCTAAATGTTCCTCGTATGATTTTCTTTTAACTACGAGGTCGTCAATATAGCATTCGATGATTTCATGTATGAGGTCATCGAAAATCTTCGTCATGGCCCTCTGATAGGCGGCACTGGCATTCTTTAGACCGAAAGGCATCACCTTGTAGCAGAATATGCCCAAAGGAGTCCAGAAAGCAGCATGCTTTTGGTCCTCGGGATGCATCTTTATCTGATTGTATCCTGATGAGCCGTCCATGAAGGAGAAGATTTCGTGAGTGGACGTATTATCTATCATCAGCTCAGTGACCGGTACTGGAATGTCATCTTTCGGGCAAGCTTTGTTGAGATCCCGGAAGTCTACGCATATGCACACCGTTCCATTTTTCTTCATCACTGGGACGATGTTGGCGATCCAGTCAGGATACTGAACCTCTTGGATAAAGCCGAAGTCGATTAGCTTCTTGAACTCGGCATTGATGTTCATCTCAAGCTCGAGCCGCATTCTTCTCGGTGCTTGTTTGATTGGCTTGATGTCAGGAGATATCGCCAATTTGTGCACAGCAATCTTTGGATCTAATACCGGCATCTCAGAATAGTTCCATGCAAAACAGTCTTTATACTGTATGAGCACGTCTTTTAGCGTAGCAACCCTTTTTTCAGACAACAGCTCACTGACGAACGTCAGCCGCGGGTCACTTGTCGTTCCCAAGTCAATTTTCTTGAGCTTATCTGCAGTAGTATGTATCCCATCTTCCAGCTCTTTTGGCGCCGGTGGAAATTCTGAGATCACCTCGTCATCATCATTTTCAAAGCACCAGGGGAGAACATCCATATTCTCGGGTTCTTCTTCTGACAGCGTTCTCACATGACAGGTACGAGATCGCTTCCAAGACCGACGTTGATCCGGCTCTATTCTCGTGGCTTTCGGTTCATGCTTCTGCGGCGGGGTTACCCTCCAACTGCTAGAGAAAGCGAACTTGCCTTGCTGATACTGGTCTTCTACCCAGTCTTTGAATATGAAGCGGTCTTCGAGAGGATGTCCTATCGCTTGGTGATAGGAGCAATAGTCCGGGTGAGAGACATCGCCTGCTTGCTCGGGATGTTTGGACTCTGGGAGGGTAATCATCTGATGTTTTATGACAAGATCGAGTATCTTCCTTGTCATGTCTTCGGAAAAAGAATACCCTCGACCCATCTTCTTTATAAGAGACGGATCCCGGCTGCTCGATTCTCGACGGCGTGGTTTCTTGGACCCGCTTTGTTGCTGTTGAACACTTTCTCCATTCTTGGGTTTATTTTTGCCTCTGCGTCGGGTCTTCTTTGTGACGGGTTGGCGACGAAGGGCATCATCATTCTTTGTAGATTGCTGAAGGAGGCGCTGCGTCCTGGCTTTCTCGTAGATGGCCATTTCGCGATTATGGTCGTCTCGAACCTTTTGACTCGCTTCCCTTATAAGCTTGTCCATTTGTTCTTCGAACGACGGGCTTGGCAATTTCACGACAGGAGCTTGTTTTGGTTCAGGGTTAGCATCTTCCCATAGAGCATCTCCTTCTTCATCGAAGTCATGTATGACGTAGCAGCCGCGGAATCGCTCCCATTTCTTGGACTGAACATATCCAAGCCCAATCGTTTTCATTCTCCCGTTGGGCAAGTTTCGTTGAGTTCTGGGGATGTTCCTGATCCTGTTATAGAACTGGGCTTGTCGAGCAGTCTGTTTGAAGGGTACGCCCTGACGCCTCAACAGCCTTTTTAATCCTTCTATGTAGTATCTGGGCAGACGGATGGGCTGGAGTATGTCGAGTGTAGATTCGGCAGCATGCCAGATTTCTTTCTCCACTTTGGTTTCCATGGATCGATAAAAGAGGATCGCCTTTTCATCTTTTCGCCTGGGAGGGACATAGAATGTCTGCAGTTCTTGCACACTATAAGTTTCAAATGCATCAAGCTCTTTGTAATGCTCTTGCGGAACCATGGCAACTTGAAAACTTTGATCTTCATCAGCGAAGGCTTGTATCGACGGCCGAGCAGAGAATACTACATTGACCTCATCTTCAGAGTCGCTGCCGAAGACCAGAATAGGGGTGGATGGTCCTAGCTTGTTGCATTAGGGCGGCCCTGAATAAACTATTTCTTCTTCCTCCTCGGTATCACTCCCGAAGACCGGAATAGTAGTGATAGCTTTGTTCTTGTCCTCCGGTTTGTGACATCTTTCTATGTCTTCGAAATCCGGCAGGAAGTACTTAGCATCCTCATATTTGCGGACTTCGTTCACGGAGAATGGGTTTAGTTCCCCTGTCACAGTGTACTCGAGACCATCTTTAAAGTACTTCATACACTGATGTTGTGTAGAAGGGATAATGTTGTACTCGTGTAACCAAGGCCGGCCGAGCAAAGCGTTATAGCATGTCTTAGCGTCAATGACATGAAACTTGATGTCAGTGACTAGCCGCCCAAAGCGCAGCGTCAGTATCACAGACCCGAGCGTTCGTGATGATTGGGAGTCAAACCCGGAGATAGTGATCTTATCCCGAGCGAGGTATTGAACGCTCATGCAGATTTTCTTCAACACTCTTACATTGAGGAGGTTAACGGAAGACCAATTGTCAACCAGGATTTTGCCTATCTTGATATCATGACAGTATCCGGAGACATAAAGGGGACGGTTATGCTCACACGTCCCGAGGAGGAGATTTTCATCGCCGAAAGTGATATCGGCCGTGTGTACTTCTTCCAGCTCGTCCTTCATCTTTTCTTCGGCGAGAAAAGCTTGGAACTGTTTGGGCTCTTGTAGCGCCTTGATCAGAGAATCTCTTGCTTCTTTTGATAACAAGAGGGCATCGAAAATACTTAGCTGCGAAGGTAGCTTCCTCAAGTGTGCCAGAACGTTGTAATCCACCTTGTTTTTCTTTGGCGGGTCCTTGGCTGTCAGCTCTTTGACGACTTGATCATCTAAGGCGATGTCCTCAGGGATTTTTTCTTTCCCCTTATCTTTTCTATTCGACCCACTGTTCGTGGGCCCGATATTCTTTTCGGGCAGCGTACGATTGTGCAGCTGAATGTTCTCACAGGTCTTAATTTCTTCCGTTTCGGATGTGGGTTCTTTGAAGAGAGGGACAAGGGCTATTTCTTCATCAGAATCGCTCCCAAAGGTGAGAACTTGCGATCCTCCAGCGTCGACCATGTGATAGTTGTCGGTAGTTCTTTTGCGCTCCTCGGTCGTATTTCTTTGCTTCCGACGAGTTTTGTGTTTCATCCGCTTGAAATGTTGTCGGTGAGCAACATATCCCTGCCACCAGTTTTTAAAAGCGTTGCACTCTTCGATGGGGTGCGCAATCTTTCGATGATATAAGCAGTAGCTAGGATGTATATCCGCTTCATCAGGAGTGTTTCCTTCGGAGGGTGGCAGCTTCATTCCCATCGATATGTCTTTGGCGAACCTTTTCCTCGTCTTGAGCCTGCTTTTATTTGCGGCGGATGTACTTTGATCTGGTGGGAGTATTTTGACCCTTTTGTCCAGTCGCCGGCATTTGGCCTTTTCAAATATGGCCATCTCACGCTCTCGATCAGCTTTGCTTTTTCAAAAGAGCTTCGTTTAGGAATGCATCAATCATTCCGTCTGATGGTCCTAGAAGTTCCGGCTCAGGATCTGCCATCGGTTTCTCTGCGTAAGGAGCTTCTTCATCGTCTATCAACGAGTGAGAGATCACATGGCAGCTTGCCACATAATCTTTAGGCTCATCCGACGAGTCTTCTCCATTGTCATCATCTCCGTTCTCAAGGACGTGGCTGAGAAATTCTTGGAGTGTGACTGGGGTCCGCGCCTTCTGGTTATATTCTTCCAGCGCGTCAATCTGTTTTTGCAGGTCCGTGCGCTTGTCACCATGCTTCACGGGCTTTTTGGTCTTCGTCTTCTTCTTCGAAGACTTTGACAGCTGGGTGTGAGCGCTTTGACTATCACCACCAATTTTTGGAGTTGGGCGTGGTTTCAGCATTTCCTCAATGATCTCGGGTTCCGGTGGATTTTTCCATCTGATTGCCGGGCATGCTTGGAGATCCTTCAGCATTCTTTTTGTTTTGGCTGAAAGAGCGATCTCCCATGGAGCTTCTTCGACCAAAGAGCACGATGCCCCCGGTGTGTCCCCCCTTTTAAGAGTGTGCGGCTGTGGCGGGCTTACTTTCCGATTCTCGGACAGTACGAACTTGCCCTATTGGTATTGGTCTTCGATCCAGCCTTTAAAGACGAAGCAATCTTTAATTGGATGGCCTGTCGTTTGGTGATAGGGGCAATAATTGGGATTATTAGCCTCACCGGGTTGCAACGGGCGTTTTGGATTCGGCAAATTAGTGGGCCTGTTGCGCACCGCCAGCTCGAACAATCTCCTCGTTTTGTCCCGGGGAAACGAATAAGGGCGCTTTATTTTCTCATTATAGAATTGCTGTCTCTCGTCTAGGCGATCAGTTAGTTTTGGACCACTAGGCTGCTGTTGAGTATTAGCGACGAAGGTCGCTTTCCCTTTCCCTTTTTCATTCTGCGGCTCCGGCTTAAGCCTGTGGCCCATCTCGTCCATTTGGGCCAGCTTGTCAATCAAAGACTGGAAAGTGATCGGCTTGAAAAACATCATAAATTGGGAGATGGTCGCTTGAGGGTCGAGAGTACCCACATGCCTACCGCAGGCGCTTCTTCAATGCGCTGCTCACATTTAGACCATAGATTCCGCCACCGTATTGCATACTGAACCCATGTCTCGCCTGGCTTCACCCTGGCGTTAATTAGTGCGGTAATCAGAGTACGCTCGCTAGCACTTGCGAATCTTTGTGTGAACAACAGCTCCATCTTTGCAAATGTCTTGACAGAGTCATTCGGGAGTTCAGAGTACCATTCGAACGCTGTCTCCGACAAGCTGCCGACAAACTCGCGAAGCAGTAGCTTATCATCACCTCCAGTGTTGCCGCACAGGGCTCAGAATTGAGCGACATGCTGATGCGGATTTCCCATCCCCTTATATACATGGAATTTAGGGATCATATATCCCGGCGGGTACCTTATTTGGTCATACCAGCCTGGATAGGGTCGTCCAGTCTTAACAATTTGGCCGGCCGCTTCATTCGCCTGGTGAACTCGTATCTGCTGAGCGATGTAGTCGTCCAAGGCAGCCTTAGAGATTGTCTCTTCTTTGGCTGCTGAAAGAGCCGGAGGAGGGTTCGATGACTCCCCTCTGTCATCTTCAATGATAATCGGGGGGTCTTCAGCTGGTGGTTCCGGCTGTAACATCATCCCGGCCATGTCTTGAAACAAAAGAGCCATTCATTTTATGTTGGCCGCCTGTTCCGCGACCTCTTTTTCTTTCCTCTCAAGCATTCTTCGGAGGAATTCAGCATCAGTTTCTTGTTCCTGACGCTGCTCTGAGGTCTCTGGACTTTCTTTCGGCCCAATGAGTGCGGCCATTGCAGTCAGCATCTCCTGAAGTTTCTGCTGTTGTTGCTCCTGAGCCTTCGTTATCGATCGGGTAAGCGGTCGATAACCCGTAGAAGTACGGTTTTCCTCTTTTCCGGAAGCCATATAAACAGTGTGCACCACCATGCCCCCAGACTTGGGGCGTTTAGGTTCGGTGTCCTTACGGTTCGTCGCGGACATGGGGGCCTTCTCTGGCCTCCTTCTCTTATGAGCGGTTAAAGTTGAGGGAGCCGTTGCAGTGGGCACCCAGACAGGTGACATCTTCTGTGGTATCACGGGATGGTCCTTTTCTTGCCGAGCTTTAATCTTCTTTGATCGGCGGGAATAGTCTTGGTCAATCACCGATTCCTGAACCTGTCGTCATACTTTGTAAATTTTGGAGGACAGCCGCTGAGGGGGCTGCTCCGGCTTCTTTTCTGTAGAATTCTCCACAGGTAGAGGAGACCTTTTTAGCGTGGCAGTTGGTGAATTCCTGCGCACCTTTAACAGCAGCATCGATTTCCACCGTTGGAGCTAGTGGAGTAAGTCCAGACGGTGAGCTGCCCCCAGCCTTCCTTACTCGGTGCCAATGACGACGACGAGCATATCGCGCGGATGGTGTTGGTTCAGCTATGGGGATGGCTTCGTCATGCCCCCTGTCTTGGCGGAGGGTTGTCGCCGGTGTTAGCCTTTTGAAGACTGACGTTCGCCGAGAAGTAGTGTCCAATCTATCGAATACAGACCTCTAGGCAAAGGTGACTTCGCCTGGAGCGGGAGCCGGAGTGGACAGCCTTATGAAAACTGACTTCTTGGCAGGAGAAGCCTCTCCGATGATTTTGTCCGCTTGAGCCGGAATGGCTATCCGCTTTGGGATGGCTGCTTCAGGTATTGCGGGCTTGTTGGCGTTCTGGCCCAGTCTGTCGAAAACTGAAGCACTGGATTTGGACGACCCGTTGAGAGGGGCCGCAGTAGTGATGAGCCGATCAAAGACCGACTTCTTAGGAGCTTCCGGCCGTAGATGGGTGTTAAAACTCATCGGCGGGAGCATGGTCCCAAAGAATAGCCCTGTGGTGGCTTGCGTTACTTGCTCCACTGGCATTGTGAAAAGGGAGGCCGCTTGGGGCCCGTAGGTTACACCTCCAGATGAGGCGGAACGGGAGTTGCAGTTGCAGCTGGAGCAGTTAAAGGCCATTGATGTTCTTCTTTCTGCACGGAGCAAGACCAAATCTTAGTACCTCGAACCCAAGAGCAACCATATTAAACCGCGATTCGTTTGCGAACACGACACACGAAGTGTGGAGTGGAAAGAGGAAAAAGTCCCACCGGGCCTGCCAGAATCTGTTCCCCGCCGAACACAGAGACGCGACCACGTAGGTTCGTCTTGCCTAAATTTCGAGGGCAGATGCTAATTGGTGCTATTCGTCCACCTCTCCGAAAATGCCAAGTTGATTTATGGCACCATGTATCGAAGGTTTAAACGGATGCGGCCGATGTAGCAGACTTCGTCAGATTCCCCCTCATTGAGGGGTTTTTGATTGTGGGGACGCTCTTCCCTGCAGGCGCAAGCCCCTGCAGTTAATTACGCTACCGCATCGCGGTAACCACTTTCTCCTTCTCCAGATGGTCACTTCGTGTCATGCGTGTTTGTTTTGTTTTTTGTTTCCCGTGGATTGTATACGGAGACTAATTTATGTTGTCGCCCATAGGGCGTGGATTAGTCCAAATCCGTACTTTCTTAGATTTGGGTTTGGGGTTGGGTTTAAGGATACGTTAGTCTCATTTGAGACTAAGATCAATTTAAACGTTTGTTAAGAGTACGTTAGTCTAATTTTAGACTAAGATCAACTTAACAGGATCATTTAGATCCAACAAAAGAGCATTTGGGCTCTATTGTTTAGTTTAGGGACTTTGCAGTCCATAATTAGTTTAAGGACATTGCGGTCCAAGGTTAAGGACATCATAGTCCACGGGCTTAAGGACCCCACAGTCCGAGGTTAAGGACATCATAGTCCATGGGTTTAAGGACCCCATAGTTCAAGGTTAAGGACATCATAGTCCATGAGTTTAAGGATCCCACAGTCCAAGGTTAAGGACATCATAGTCCATCAGTTTAAGGACCCCACAGTCCATGGAATGCCTGGTTGTCGGGACCTGTCACCTCTTTGAAGACGTTGAAGGATTACAACGACAAATATCAAAGGAGTGAAGAGATGTACCCTTGAACCAATTTTGGTTGAGAGGTCTGTAGTCCAATTGGGACTAAGATCTGAGATTTATGAGCATATGGGCTCAGTTAATCTGAATGAGGGGTTTATAGCCGTTTTGGCTCGGCCCACTCAGTTAAAAATGTTAAAAATTTGACAATGCTGAGCATTGATTTGAGCTTCTGACAATTTTTGTCTTTTATGGGATGCTGAGCATTCATCATAGCTCTAGGTCTTCATTTAAAGAACAGTTTATATTCTATCAGCGCACACGTGAAGGACACGTGGCGCAATTGGCGCTAGCACCAGTCAATGAGCGCAGTGCGCTATATCTGGAGCGCTGAGGCGCCGCAGCGCTTTGCGCTAGATGCAGAACGATGAGGCGCTTCTGTTAAGTAGCGCATACGTGAGGAGCACGTGGCGCGCTTGGCGCTATATGCCAGTCTTGAGCGCAGAGCGCTTCTTTAAATTTGGAGCGCTAAGGCTTCTTTTAGATTAAGAGCGCTAAAGCTCTACAGCGCTTTGCGCTAGATGTGGAGCGCTGAAGCGCTCCTTTTAAATTAGAGCGCTAAGGCTCTGCAGCGCTTTGCGCTAGATGTGGAGCGCTGAAACTCTTTTAAATTAAGAGCGCTAAGGCTCTTCTTTTATGCAACTTAGATCAGTTTGCGTCCTGGGAATTAAATTCTCTTTTTATAAGAGACTTTGTCTCAAGGTTCTAAGAACAAAGTTCTTACTTTATAGGAGATGCTTCAATCTCTTGTATTGATGAAAGGCTTTGCCTTTATGGATCTATGATCCTTAAGAGAATTGAATTATTCTCCCCCCTTTTTATAATAAGGTGTTCATGATCTCTTTATATAAAAGACCTTTGTCTTGTAGATCTATGATCTGTGAGAAGAATTATGTTCTTCTTTTTATTTTATGATGATGTCCTTTGATCTCTTTGTGAAAGACCTTGGTCTTGTAGATCTATGATCTTAAAAAAAGAAGTAAATTCTTCTTTTTAATTATGAGATGATTTCATCTCTCTGTTCATTTTTTTTACCTTGAAGAAACTCTTCTTTTCCTGAGAACTTGGCTCTTCTTTTTGAGATCTCCCAAAGCTTATGGGGGGTTCCTCTATTTGTTTCTGTATCCTGAGACTTAAAGTCTAGGGGCCTTTATATAGGGCGAGCTGATTTGTTCAATCAGTTAGGGAGATCTTTTCTCCAATTGATTTGGGGATTTCCCCACCGCTAGATCTTTGATCCAAGGGCTTCTGATTTATAGAAGGCAATTTTCTTGTTTTTAACAAGATTGGGAAATCTTTCCATACTGAATTTATTCTGTACTTTTGGTGATTTTTGATCACCATTGGATCATTGATCCAACGGTGCTCTAATTTACAGAGCACAATCTTGTTGTTTGGAAAGATTTTGAGGAATCTTTTCTTAACAGAATTTAATTCTAATTAATTAATGATTTATCATTATTATTGGATCTTTTGATCTGACGGTGGGGAGCTTTTAGTTCCAGCACTAGCGCACCCGTGCTTTGCACGTGGTGCACTGCTTAGAGTGCAGCGCACTCAGCGCTAGCGCACACTGCTTTGCACGTGGTACGCTGCTTATAGTGCAGCGCTCTTAGCGCTAGTGCACACGTGCTTTGCACGTAGTGCGCTACTTAAGGTGCAACGCACTTGGCGCTGCTATGAAGCGTTGCTTCATTTCAAAATTTCAATTTTAAACAGAGTTTTGCTCTGATTGGGAGAAACAAGCGGCTACCCTGCTCGGTTATCCCTGGCTGGTAGTTCAACACCCCACGACGCCAGGGGTCAAAGCCCTCGCCAAGAGGCAGCTGAGCAGCTTCACTGCTCGGTCCGTCCTTAGCAGGCCCTTTACGGCCCTTCCCACGCTAAAGATCAAAGCCCTCATCAAGAGGCAACCGGGCCTGCCCTTGCTCGGTTATCCCTGGCTGGTAGTTCGCTACCCCGGAATGCCAGGGATCAAAGCCCTCGCCAAGAGGCACCGGGCAGCAACCCTGCTCGGCCCGTCTTTAGCAGGCCCATTGTTCCCCTCCGAATGGCGGCCGAGACATTAGGACGTCTTGCCTGAGATTCGGGGCAGATGCTATTTGGTTTTATCCGTCCACCTCTCCGAAAATGCCAAGTTGATTTATGGCATCGTGTATCGGAGGTTTAGACGGATGCGGCCGATGTAGCAGACTTCGTCAGATTCCCCCTCGCTTGAGGGGTTTTTTATTGTGGGGACGCTCTTCCCTGCAGGCGCAAGCCCCTGCAGTTAATTACGCTACCGCATCGCGGTAACAACTTTCTCCTTCTCCAGAATTTCATTCCGTGTCGTGGGTGTTTGTTTTGTTTGTGGTTGCTCGTGGATTGTATACGGAGACTATTTATTTCGTCGCCCGTAGGACGTGGATTAGTCCAAATCCGTACTTTCTTAGATTTGGGTTTTGGTTTAAGGATACGTTAGCCATATTTGAGGCTAAGATCAACTTAAACGTTTGTTAAGGATACGCTAGTCTAATTTCCAGACTAAGATCTACTTAACGGGATCGTCTAGATCAATTTCCAGTTTAGGGACATGGTGGTCCATTTAATATATGGCCGTCGGGACCCGTCACCTCTCTGACGATGTTGAAGGATTACAACGACATGTGTCAGAGGAGTTCGGAGATGTACCCTTGAACCAAAGTTGATTGGGGGTCTTATAGTACAATTTGGGACTAAAGTCTGTTTGAATGTTTAAGGATACATTAGCCATATTTGAGGCTAAGATCAACTTAAACGGGATCGTTTAGATCCAACAAAAGAGCGTTTGGAGGCTCTATTGTTCCAGTTTAGGGACGTAGTGGTCCATAGGTAGTTTAGGGACATTGCGGTCCATTGGTAGTTTAAGGACATTGCGGTCCATATTCCAGTTTAGGGACATGGTGGTCCATATGTAGTTTAAGGACGCTTAAGTCCGTGGGTTTAAGGACCCCACAGTCCGTGTTTTAGTTTAAGGACGCATAAGTCCGCGGGTTTAAGGACCCCACAGTCCGTGTTTTGGTTTAAGGACGCTTAAGTCCATGAGTTTAAGGACCCCACAGTCCGTCTTTTGGTTTAAGGACGCTTAAGTCCATGAGTTTAAAGACCCCATAGACCGTGTTGATGTGTGGTTGTCGGGACCCGTCACCTCTCTGACGTCGTTGAAGGATTACAACGATAGGAGTCAAAGGAGTTCGGAGATGTACCCTCGAACCGGATGTAAATTGATTTAAGAGAGCAGCTGTGCTCAGTCAATTTAATTTGAGGACTTACGGCCATGATTGGGCTAAGTCCAGTTGAAAAATGTTCAACACTTTTATTTGTTTTTGGCCTATTAGGCCTGTGCTAGGGCTTTGCCCACGTTTAAGTAATGTATTGCATTACTTTATTTTGTTTGGGCTCTGCCCATTTATAAATGATGCAGAGCATCAATTTTTATTTGGGCTTTGATGCATTGCACCTGTTTGAAAATAATGCATAGCATTTATTAGGCCTGTTAGGCCTTTTTAATTGGGCTCGGCCCTTCTTTTTAATGATACAGTGCATCAATCATCTGACAGTGGCCATGTGGCCTGTCAGGCGCTTTGCGCCAATAAATGAGCGCAAGTGCTTGTGGAGGTGACACGTGTCACGCAAGCACAGTGCGCTGCGCCAGAGCGCTGCGCTTGCGCTGCTGACATGTGGCGTGCTTTGGTAAGTTGCGCCAATTTCAGAGATCAAGGCTCTTTCTTAAAAGCGCATAGCGTAAGTGATTCAGATGCTGACACGTGGCGCTCTCTGGTGGCTTGCGCCAACCCAGGAGCGCAACAGTGCAGTTTTTGCAAGTGCAAGGCACTATTTCAATAATCTTGAGAATCTTTAATATTCCAGAACCAATGGTTCATAAAAAAGTGCAAAGCACTATTATTATATGAAGATCATTGATCTTGTTCTTAGATCAATGATCTATTAGAAGAAATTCTTCTATTTTATGAAGGTTTTTACCTTTTTCTTGAAATTTCTCCAGAGTTCTCTCTGTTTTGAGGTTCTCAATCTCTCACAATGTTGATGATTTTGATTTGCGGTCTAAGGGCCTTTATATGGTACCCATAAATTTGTTAAATATGTTAAAGAGATTTTTCTCTGAGTGATTTGGGGAATTTTTCCCACCGTTGGATTTTTGATCCAAGGGCTTCTGTTTTACAGAAGGCAATCTTCTTGTTTTAACAAGAACAGAAAAATCTTGCCAAAATTTAATTCTGTTTGGCGCAAACGCCCCAGTGCATGACACGTGTCAAGCAACGTAGAGCACAGCGCAACTGCGCTGACACGTGTCGCGCAGCGCATCTGCACTTGCGCATCTGCGCTGACACGTGTCGCGCAGCGCACGGCGCAGCGCATCTGCGCTTGCGCATCTACGCTGACACGTGTCGCGCAGCGCAGCGCTTGCGCAACTGAAGCGTTGCTTCCTTTAATTTTGTTTTAAATAGAGTTTTGCTCTGATTGGGCGCACTGCCTTGGGCGCTGCGCTGGCGTATCAGCTTTCGACACGTGGCGCGTTGTGCACAGCGCAAAGAATTTGAAGCGTTGCTTCGAATTTTGAATTTTGAAATTCAAACAGAGATTTGCTCTGATTGGGGGAAACAAATGCCCCCCCAACCGTTGCGCTCACATGGCGCGCACGTGAGTGCAGCGGTGGTAAGATCATGGCCGTTGGATCAACGGGTGAGCTGAAGGGGCGCAAGCGCCTTATAAATAGGACCCCCGCCCCTTAGAAAATCTTCACCATTTTCTAAAATTTTGATTTTCAGAGCTTTGCTCTTGCTTAAGAACTTCAGAACTTTGCTCTTGTTTCCAGAACTCTAGAGCTTTCCTCTCATTTCCAAAGTTAGAAAATTTTAGGTAAAATTAATTTTAAATTAAATTAAATTAATTTAAATCAATCTTAACCAACAAAGCCTTACTCTCATAGATCTTTTGATCTAAAGAAATCCCCTTTGGGGTTTCATAAACAGAGCTTTGCTCTCACGAATTTGTTTCGGGGTTTCTTAACCCATGAACAGAGCTTTGCTCATTGACAGAATGTAGATCTTTTGATCTTCTGATGATGAACTCTTAAGAGTTTTTACATGGATCTTTAAGATCCCAGAACTTCAAATTTTTTTTTAGGAATTAATTAATTTTCTTTCTCTGAAATTTTTTTTTATCATTATTACAGAGCTAAGCTCTTTTAAAGAATCTTATTCTCCTGAGACCAGAGTTTGACAAGTGTCACTTTGTGACAGAGGTTTGCTCTGAAAGAGGAGATTTTCTCCTTGTCTCTAGGGATTTTTTTTTATTATTTAATGGGAATATTCCCTTGGAGATTAACTGATAATCTCATCCAATGATGGGGTTGTCCTACTAACTGACGTATTGTCATCCAGATTCTGTGGGTCCCCCTTTGGTCTCTTACCCACTGCACTGCTGTGTGGTGTAATTAAATTAAATTTAATTTTAATTAATCTTTAATTTAGTTAATTAATTAATTAAAAAAAAATTTAACGCCAAGCGTTGGAATTACAACACTGACGGCTAATTTTGTCCCTTACAGTGACTATGTCTTTTGATACTTCATTCCTGATCGCTCGTTCGGAGGAGGGGTTTCCTGAAGAGCCCTTGGACCGCGAAGTCCAAGCTATGATCAGGGACCACGACCCGGAATATAAGAGTCTCCACCTTTGGGGGTCGTGGTACAATCAGATTATCATGGGTCGACGGAGCTTCACGTGCGCAATACCGTCAGAACCCATTACGGCGATTCATTATGCCAGCCCACCCCCGGTGCAGTATGCCGTGGAGATGGTTGATTGGACCTCGAAGGGCTTTCTTCATCCTGTCATAGATGCAATTCCGGTTCAGCGTCCTATGGTTTTGGATATCCTGGGACGTCGTATCTGTCAAGGCGAGGCGCGACCTTGGGGTCAATCATATAACATAGGTCTGATCCCCCGTCACCCGATCGGCTATCTGCCGTGGGCTCGGTACATCCTGTCGGCGAAGAAGTCGTAGTTGATAAGGTTAGGGTTGTACACCGCGGTTTACGTCTCCCTCTTCCAGTATCCCACGCTTCCCACCTGGTGGTTCAAGGCTTTCTTGGAGCAGTGGAACATTCCTACTCACACTTTCCTTGCAATGGACCGGGAAGTGTCAATTTCTCTGGAGGAATTCACAGAGGTCTCCGGTTTACCGGTTATAGGGGAGCACTATGAGGAGTTGCTTCCGAAAGACGAGTATGTCTTCGGTGCTAAGCCGGCGGTAAGGGGCCTCACTCCGGAGAATGCTGTTCAACACCAATTCCCAAGTTTGATCAAAGTGTTGAACATCTATGAGGCCCTTTTCATCGAACGTGGGAGTCGTGGAGTTAGCTTTGAGGATTTCATCGCTCGGTTCCTTCACCCCAGCGTCCTCTCGGAGGAAGCTGCCAAGTTTGCTATCCTTGATGACCCTTTCGGTCTAGGTTTAGATAACCTACCGGCGAAGGAAATAGACCAAAAGGGTTTTTTCCTTCCTAACTCCCCGACTGTGTCTTTTGCGAAAGTTGCGGCCCCCGGGATGGACGAGGAAGCCTTCTTCTTAGGATTTCTTGGGCTATGGATGAGTTGGTTTGCGCTCCCGATGCATTCTCGCCATATGCGGCCCTCTGTCTTTACCCAGCTCACCGGATGACCATCGGGGTGAAAGTGGCCGTTGGGATCGCCGGCTTGGCACACTTGTATCACGGCCTCAGTCGAGCGGCGGATACTAATGAGCCTGGGGTGCTGCACGTGATCTTCCCGATGCACTATTTCGTATCATGGCTCAAGCTACACACATCGGGTGTCTTCGGCATGCACAAAAGGCCCTCGTTCTATGACAGGTGTAGCTTCCCTCGCATCATACAGTTGATTGGCGCATCAATTGTGACTCCATCGCCACGGAACGCCAGGAGTTTACTCCTTCGCCCCCACACCGTTGGAGACGGGGTGTCTTTCATCGACAAGGTGTTGACTATTGGAAAGGCATCTACCACTGCAGTGCGGCCATTGCAAGACACTTTCAAAGATGGAGCCTCAGTTTTGACGACCCGGGAGACCCTTCACTTATATTCTATCAGACCGAGCTTCCTGGTGTTCAGGCAGAACGGTGCGGCGATTTTCATGAGGTACAACCCGCATCGTTTCGCCCAACAACTGAGCTACAATCAAGGGGTACCACTGGAGGCTTTCCTATCGGAACCTGCTGCTACCGAAGAAGGGATGGAGAGCGCGCTGCATCACTTCATGCGCCTGAATACGGGTTCCCACTTTTTTATCAGTGAGCCGGTTTGCGCCCCACGACTCCTCAAAGTATATACAGAATGGTACAGTCATTCGACAGGAGCCGTCATAAAGGAGGAAAAGCGATTGCTGGTCGACCGTAAGGGTGTGCCTCTAGGTAGCGACCGCAACGCTCCTTTAGTGCTAAGGACCCCGGTAGTTCCCCCTCTAAAAGATGCTAGAGCCGGACCACCGCGTGCGCAGAGTCCTCCACGTGGATTGCCGTTTCCCGATATTGCGGATGCACCACCAGCGCCCTGTGCTCCAGTGGAGACAGTGGTTGTAGCCTCGCCGGAGTCTGGTGTGGGTGCGGACATCGGGACCCGCCGCCCTAAGGTGTCTGTAAAGCGAAAGTCGATCCCGGGTGCACCTAGGGTTGGTAGGCAGAAGAAGAAAAAGAAGTCGCTCTTCGCCGCGGGTGTCGCGTTCGGTCAGGAACCCCACGCTCCCTATGGTGAGGGCCTGAGTGAATATGGGACTAACAGGGGATTAGTCATGCCGCCAGACGACACGAACCTGGAAGCCGCCATTGAAGCTTCAGAGCGGTTGGCGAGGCGTGACGCGTGGCTAGCTAAGCTTGCGCAATCAGGTAATCACTATTCACATTTTTTATTACATCATATCTTTATTATTGCCTTTGACTAACGTTTTTCCTTCTTTTCTTCCAACAGGCATTACCACTGAAGAAGCCATTGCCGCTTCCCTCAAGACTTTTCAAGAGGAGGAACGCCTTAGAGCATCCTTAGGCCTTAGTAAGTTTCAATTCATCAAGTTTTCATTTTCCTTGTGTTATGGTCGATCTAACCTCTCCCTTTTTATCGCAGGAACCTCAATGTCGATCCCGCCAGGTGACGCTGAGACTCTTCCCGGGCCAGCCGCCGACATTTCTGCCTCCTCGGGGCTACCACGAGAGGCCCGTCTTGAAGATCCGATGAGAGATGCCTTAAAGGCTCTGGAGGCATCTCTGAACGAGGACGACGACGCCTTGATGAAGGAAGCATCGAAGAGGTCCATCGCGACAGCCCGGGAGGAGAGGAAGCGGTTGAGGCGCGAAGCGAAGGCACGCAGGGCTGCCTTGGCCATTGGAGCGGGCCCAAGCACCGTCCCTCATGTCGATACTCCATCAGAAGAGCCCCCGGTCGTCTTGTCTACAGCTCATAGACAGGCGGTGCGCGCCAATAGGGAGGCTAACGATAAGTCCACCTCAGGTAATATTCCTTTCAGAATTTTGTTGTAAGAATCATGAAGTTATCGGTTCTTATATATTCTGTCCTGCAGGGCCAAGTCCAACCGAGGGGGAGGCGGAGACCGTCGAACCTGAGGGGCTAGAGGGAGAGGTATTGGTCGAAGCCGAGCCGATGGCGGATGACACAACTGGGCTTGCTGGGCCCGAGCTAGTGGCTGACGAAATGGTCACGTCCACTATGCCTGAGCAAGTGGTTGATGTCGAGCCCGAGGTAGCAGCGGACGGAGCGCTTGGAACCGATGACCTCGTGGCGACGGTGGACGAGACAACCGTGACTGCTGAGCCCGAGGGAGTAGCGGGTGAGGTGGACATGATTCCTGAGGACGAGCCGACCGCTCTTTATCAGGAGTCAGGCAATGTTCCGGTCATAGCTCTCCCCGCCTATGGCCCTCCGCCGTCTCCTGGCCTCGCGAGCACGACGACGGCCCCCGTGGAGTCTGGGGATGAGGCCACAGGTGGTGGACTTATGTCGATGGAGGACGGAGACGCTTCCGTCTCGGCTGGAGGCTCATCAGGTAAATTTTGGATTACCGTCCCCCTTCTTTATCTTGCAATCGCTTCTGACAGGTTTATCCTTGTTTTTTAACGCAGGTGCGGTCAGTGCCGATGCTCCATTGCTTGAGGGAGCGCCGTCAACTACTGCTTTGGCGGTGGTCACCTCACAGCCCTCTCTCGTACCATCGAAGATGTTGGAAGGTATGAGTCTGCAACTTATTAGTCTTATTTTTGGACGCATAATTTATGTGCTAAAGTCGTACTGTTGTGTCTTTTCAGGAGTGCTTTTTGATCATCTTTATCAAGTGTTGCTCCCACACTTCTCCTTCCCATCTGAATTCGCTTCTCCCTCTGGTGGCGCTGGTGAGTATGGTTTCCAATTGATATCTTTCTTTTTCAGTGATGGAATTATTTCTAACTTTTTCTCGTCCCGACTGCAGTGCTACAAATTGAAGGAGGGGATGAAAGATCGGCCGTGCCACCGGCCTTTCCGGCCTTGCCACCTGCCGCAGCTGGTACAGCAATTATCGCATTGATAACTCCCCTCTTTTTTTTATTTCTTGAACTGTTATCTGATCATATCTTGTTTTTTCAGCTGTCGTTCCGGTCTCGGCGCCCTTCGAGCCTCGTGTCATAATGCCGGCGGGCCCTTTCCTGAGACGTCCGTCCTCGAAAGGCGCCGCGAATAGCCTACGCATGTTAAGCGACTACATCGAGGAACTCGACGTCGAGACTCCTACATCTGCTGCGGATTTCGCTACGGCGGTTAACCCGATGCTGGTGATACTCGTAAATTTCCATGACGAGGGCATCATCACGTCTTGGGTTAACCACTGCAGGGAGATCGAGGCTCGTCTGCATCAACTGGAGTTTGTGCGCCCTGCTCCCGAGACCTTAGCCGCAAGCAATGAAAGAGCAGCATGGATCGAGCAAAGCGCTTCTTACGTCCACCACTTGGAATAAGAAGCGGCTTTAAGGCTGAGAGAATACCAAGAGATCTCGAGCGAGACGGCTCGTCTGCGTGCTGAGGTTGAGGCGAATGCTGCTCAAGTGAAGGCTATCTTTGAGGGCCTCCTGGAACGCATCTCTCATGGGCTAAACTTGAAGCGAAAGCTTGATGTCGCCGAGCGTGACACCCCAGGCCGTGAAGCTGCTCATCAGGCCGTTAGGGAGCAGCTTGCATCTGTCTTGCAGCAGCGGGCTCAAATGGAGGCAGATCTGGCGGTGGTGGCCGATCAGGAGAAAGTGTGGAAGGAGGTGCGCGAACAATTGCTAGAGTTATGCAAGACGCTTCCTTCCCAGTAATTCCCCTTGTATCTACATACTTGTAAAAAAATTTCTTTTTTCGAATAAGATGTATCCATTCTTTATTCTTTTGTACGCTTCACCTTGTACCTGATTAAATTAATAAATAAAGATATACATTTTTCTTTGCAATGTCTTGTATTATTTCTTTGCTTTCTCCCTTCTCTTATTATCAACATGATGTCTTGATAAACACAACTGACAGATAATAGAGTAAGCATCTAGATTTCTCCAAGAGATAACGATGGCTTAGGTCGCAGGTTCAGATTTTCTGCCTAAGACTTTTCAACTCTATAAGCCGTGAGGGTCTCATAGAGAATTTTCTCCCTACGGATCGAGAGGATCTCGTAGGTGGATTTTCTCCTTAGGAATCATGAGGATTCCTAAGTGTGTTTTCTCTTATAAGTCGTAAGGATCTTATAAGAGAATTTTTCTCCCTTACAAGTCGAGAGAACTCGTAAGTGGTTAGTGAGTTGACTTGTTTCCGGGTCGAATTATTGCTCCGACGGGGAGGTCGTTAGCTGACTTGTTTCCGAGACGGAGGTCATTGGCTGACTTGTTTCCGCGACGGAGGTCATTTGCTGACTTGTATCCGAGACGGAGGTCGTTGGTTGACTTGTTTCCGCGACGGAGGTCATTTGTTGACTTGTTTCCGAGACGTAGGTCATTTGCTGACTTGTTTCCGCGACGGAGGTCGTTGGGTGACTTGTTTCCGTGACGGAGGTCATTTGCTGACTTGTTTCCGAGACGGAGGTCGTTGGTTGACTTGTTTCCGTGATGGAGGTCGTTGGTTGACTTTTTTCCCGGTCGGAGGTCATTGATTGACTTGTTTCCGTGACGGAGGTCATTTGTTGACTTGTTTCCGGATCGGAGGTCATTGGTTGACTTGTTTCCGAGACGGAGGTCATTGGTTGACTTGTTTCCAAGACGGAGGTCGTTGGTTGACTGACTCTAGGTTGTCTATGAACCGTAGAGTCTTGGAACTGAGGGCTTTGCCGTGGCTCTGATTGGTGATGTCGCGTCCGTGTCCTGCTGGGATGAGGAGGAACGCCGATGTTGGTCTCCAGGCTGTAGATGTGGTCTTCGAGATCTGACTTCCCTTTGACGCAGCCTGGTGGGGAAATGTAGTCCCCTTTTTGTTTGTGCCCTTAGATTGTATACAGGGATCGATGTGATCTCAACTGTAGGGCAAAAGTTTCATTCATTTTTATTGTTTTATTTCCGCGATACTCTATCATTTCAGCTTTTACATCGCGAAAGTCGCGATTGCCCAATCATTTCGGCTATTTTTCGCGGTGCCCAATCATTTTGGCTATTTATTTTATTTTTACTCGCTGCTTTTTATTGCGAGTTGCCCAATCATTTCAGCTGTTTTATATGCATACGTTTTTTACCTGCTGCTTTTTATTGCAAGTTGCCCTATCATTTCGGCTATTTCGTATGCATGTACGGCCTACCGGCTTTTCGCCGTAAACCTGAAATTAGACACCGATTTCGGCATCAGCACCGCTACAACTGGGATGTTGCCAGGAGCGAATCATCATTTGCCTCTGTCGATGTCGAACAAAGGTGGCTTAGCGAACATGGTTAAGGTCCTGTCGACTAAAGCTTTTAACTTCATGAGCCGTAAGGGTCTCACAAAGGTATTTCTCCCTACAAGTCGTGAGGATCTCGTAGGTGTGTTTTCTCCTTAGGCACCGTGAGGATTCCTAAGTGTATGTTCCTCTGTAAGTCATAAGGATCCTACAAGAGGGTTTTCTCCTTGTAAGTCGAGAGGACTTATAAGGGTTGTTCATCATGCATACATATCCCCAGTCACGGATGGGACTTGGTTAGGGAAATGTTTATTCGCGCCCGTGGATTGTATACAAGGGTCAGTATTGAGCCACTTGTAAGGCAATATCGAAGGTTATGGGGGTTGCTTAAGCACAGGTTTAGCTTTCTGTAACTTAAGACTTTCAAATCTTATGAGCCGTGAGGGTCCCATAAGAGAGTTCTCCTTACGAGTCGTGAGGATCCCGCAAGTGTATTTTCTTCTTAGGAATCGTGAGGATCCCCAAGTGTGTTGCTCCTTTGTGAGTCGTAAGGATCTCACGCGGGTGGTTTCTCCTTACAAGGTCGAGAGGACCCTGTAAGTGTCCTTTAACGAGGTTGCGCCCTTTCAGGTTTTCACAAACACTCGCCGGTAGTCCTGCTGTTTTTACTCACGGAGCCCTTTTGGGTTTTCATCCGTGCCCATTTTGATTATGGACATACCGTTTTTTTTTATTCTTTTTATTTTCTCTCTTCTTTTCTTCTTTTTTTTTTACGAGGTCGTGCCCTTTCGGGTTTTCACGAACATTCGCCGGTAGCCCTGTTGTTTTTACTCATGGAGCCCTTTCGGGTTTTCATCCGTGCCCATTTTGCTTATGAACATACCGTTTATTATATTTTTTTTATATATATATATTTTATATATTTTTTTTTTGTTCATCTCGTCAGCCTAAGGATGCTGTGGTAGTAGTTTAAAGACGTTTCGGTCCTTCATTAGTTTAAGGACGTTTCGGTCCGTCTAGGAGAAGGCTGGCTACTGCTTATAAAGTTTGAGCTTAGAAAGATAGCGAGCGGACATAGTCGTCGTCATCTATCATTGACCTAGGCAGTAACTCGCTAAGCGTAGTATTTCTTTAGGAATCGACCATTTATTGGCCTGTAAGGCCTTTCACCGTGCATATCCATGAGTGGATAAACTCCACCCTGGTAGACCTTGTCTATGACGTACGGGCCTTCATAGTTTGGCTCGAATTTTCCCCGCTTGGCGCGATTGGGGATCATAGGTCTTTTGACCACCAGTACGAGTTCGCCTTGGCGGAATGTCCTCGGCCGGGTCAATCTTTCATATGAGCGCGTCATCTTTGCTTTATAAGCTTCCAGATTTTGTTGCGCCATGAGCCGGGTTTCATCAAGGGCATCAAGCTCTTCAAGCCGAAGGTGAGCATTTTCTTCGTCCGTCAGCTCATAGTGGACTGCCACTCGTAGAGAAGGTAACTCTATCTCAATGAGGAGTACTGCTTCTGTACCGAACACCAACGCATACGGCATTGTGTTCGTGGCAGTCTTGAACGTAGTCCGATACGCCTAGAGAGCTTCTTGCAGTCTTTCGTGCCAGTCCTTCTTATTTCGGGACACTGTTTTCTTCATGATCTTTGTCAATATCTTGTTGAAGGCTTCAGCTAGACCGTTAGCTCGCAGATTATAAACTGAGGAATATCTCCAGTCTATATTATGCTATTGCGCGAAGCGACTGATTTTGTGGCTTCTGTAGGCTGGTCCGTTATCGGAGATAATCCGTCTCGGAGTTCCAAACCGATAGATGACGTGCGTCTTGAAGAAATGGAGGATATTCTCCGTCTTTACTTCCCCCAGCGGTACTGCTTCTGCCCATTTGGAGAAATAATCAGTCGTCGCCAAGAAGAATCGATGTCCCCTGGACGATACTGGTTCAATGGGGCTTTCCCTATGAATGAGCATGATGCCCCCGGCATATCCATCTTTCTTGGAGCATGTGGTTGTGGCGGGCTCACATTCCAGTTTTCGGACAACGCGAACTCGCCCTGTTGGTATTGGTCTTCAACCCAGTTTTTGAAAACGTAGCAGTTTTCGATCGGATGGCCCAATACTTGGTGGTAAGGGCAGTAATCAGGATTGTTGACATCATTCAGTTGTAGCTGGTGTTTCGGCTCCGGTAGAGTGATAAGCCTGTTGTGCACTGCTAGTTCGAACAGCCTCTTTGTTTCATCCCGGGGAAATGAGTAAGGTCGTTTCAACTTCTCATAGAGAGGTTGCCGCTTGTTGCTTTAGCGAAAAACCGGTCTAGGGTCACTTGATTGTTGTTGAGCACTGGCGACGAAGGCCGTTTTTCCTTTTCCTTTATCCTTTTTGTTCGCTCCGTTGTTTGTGGGCCCGAGATTCTCTCCGAGTATCGTGCAATTGCACAACTGAATGTTCTCGCAACTCCTCAATCTTTCAGAGATAGACTCCTTGAAGAGAGGGCCGAGGGCTGCTTTTTCGTCGGAATCGCTCCCGAAGGTGAGAACTTGTGATCCCCCGGGGTCATCCCTATGACAATTGCCGGCAACTCTTTTATGCTCATCTGTCGTATTTTTCGCTGTCTACGAGCTTCACGCTTTGTCCTGTTGAAGTGTTGACTGTGAGCGACATACCCTTGCCACCAACACTTAAAGAAGTCGCAGTCTTTAGTGGGATGTGCGATCTTCTGATGATATAGGCAGTAATTAGGATGCATCTCTACTCCACCGAGAGTGTTTTCTTCAGAGGGTGGTAGCTTCATTCCCATTGATATGGCTTTAGCAAACCTTTTCCTCGTCTTGAATTTGTTTAATGTTGGCAGCTTGTTCCGCTACCTCTTTATCCTTTTTTTTCGAGGATTCTCTGGAAAAAAAACTCGGCATCAGTTTCTTGCTCACGGCGCTGCTCCGAGGATGTCTCCGGGCTTGCTTTCGGTCCCGTAAGTGCGGCCATGGCTGTCAGCATTTCTTGGAGCTTTTGTTGTTGTTGCCCCTGAGCCTTAGTCATTGATCGCGTAAGCGGTCTATGACCTGTGAAGACATGGCTATCCTCTTTTTCGGATGCCATATAGACGGTATGTACCATCATGCCCCCAGACTTGGGGTGTTTGGGTTCAGTGGTCTTGCAGTTCGTCGCAGACCCAGGGATTTTCTCCGGCCTTCTCCTCTTTCGTGGGCGGTCGAGGTTGAGGGAGCCGTTGCAGCGGGCACCCAAGTAGCTATCGCCTTTTGTGGCTTGATAGGATGTTCCTCTTCGCGCTGAACTTTCACCTTTTTCTGTCGGCGGGGATAATCTTGATCAATTACCGAGTCTTGGACTTGACGCCAGACCTTGTAGATTTTAGAGGACAGCCGTTGAGGGGGCTTTTCCGGCTTCACCTTTGTAGCGCTCTCCATAGGTGGAGGAGATCTTTTCAGCACAGCGGTCGGAGAGTTCTTGTGGACCTTCCTAAGTGGTTCAAAGCTGTTTCCAGTTGGAACAGCAGCATCAATTTCCGCCGTTGGAGTCGGCGAAGTCAGTCCAGAAGGAGAGTTACCCCCGGTCTTCCTTACTCGGCGCCAGGGGTATATCCCTAGTATGAGGGGTGTTGTCTCCTGAGGGTTTTCAGCAGATTACACCCACAAAATCGTATAATAAAAGAGAGATGGTGAAAGTTATATAAAGATAAGAACTATAAAAGAAAGAACTTGAAAATAAGAGTTTTCAACTCTACCAGCTTTTCAGTTGCTATGAGCCCTATCTTAATAGTCATGAAAAGATGTTAGAAATCATATATTTCCTCAATAAAATATCGCCTTTAGTTTTCATTCCTACCTTTCTTCCAAACATTGATCATATACCCCTACGTATGTGAACTGGACATCCCTACACTCAGAGAATTCAATTCAAGCAATCATACTCTTGTCCATCTACCTCAGTACTTTTTAATAGATATTTAGATGGAATTTGCTCACACATTCTTCATGCGACCGTTAATACTTCTTGAGGTACTAACCGATCGATTACTCATGTGCTTGCTAATTAGGTGTTTTTCCTCGTCTTGCAACACCTAAGGCTTAGCAGTGGCTCCCAAACCAATTGGTCTAAGGCACTAGGTGATAAAGCACCCTCGCTATATTTTTTTATTGCTGCATCGGTGATAACAAAACCAGTGTTCATTTTTCTTTTCACCATTTTATCTTTTATTCTCCACTTTTATTTTCTTCATACTTTGGCTTCTAGACAAGAGCATTTCAAGGTATCCTCTACTATCCCGAGTTTCAAGATGTGTGTACGTGCGTATAGTAGGGTTTCAACGTTCAAATGTTTGGCTTTCAGAATAGGAACTATTTTTCAGGCTTACTTTTATCCTCAGATTAGTAATTTCCTTCATCTTACTAACCTTTGGGACAACAGCTTATAACCACTTATTACTAGTTTCATTTAAGAAAACATCTAACTTTCTTATTTTTCTTAAACTATTCCTATCTTTTAAATATAATTTTTCACTTTCTACTCTTTTATTATCACAATTTTTTTTTGTGTGCTTATATACAGTATAATGCAAAGTAAGGCGTAAATAAGCACAGGAGCGCTGAAAAACGACTTCTTGGGAGCTTCTTGCGATGGTACAGGAGCGCTGAATCTCGTTGGCGGGAGCATGGTCCCGAAGAAGAGCCCAGTGGTGGCTTGAGTTACCTGCTCCACTGGCATAGTGAAAAGGGAGGCCGCTTGGGGCCCGTAGGTTACTCCTCCAGATGGGACAGAGCGAGAGTTGTTGTTGCAGTTAGTGCAATTTGAAGCCATTGATTTCTTGAATAGCTTGAATATTCTGCCCCTTGCGTTGACTTTGGTCTTTGGCATGTGCCAGCTATTTGAGGACCGATTCCGTCGGCAAGGCTGCTGCTTGGGGAGCCTGCCTGTGGGCGACAGACATCCTCTGGGCTTCCTCCATCGGCGTTAAGGCACCGAGGGTGGAAGGTGGGAGCATCGACCCAAAAAGAAGCCCGTTAATTTCTTGAAAAGCCGGATTGCAGAGATTTGAGGCTGCAAGTGACCCATACTTGACTCCGCCAGGTATGACAAAGCCTGAGTTGCTAGGGTGGGAGCAAATGCCATTCTTCATAGAGACGAAATGCCGGCTTCAATATCCACTCCCCTAAGGGCAACCAAAAATATACAAACCGCGATTATTTGATCGCGGGAAAAACACGACACACGAAGTGTGGAGTGGAAAGAGGAAAAGGTCCCACCGGGCGTGCCAGAATCTGTTCCCCTCCGAATGGCGGCCGAGACATTAGGACGTCTTGCCTAAGATTCGGGGCAGATGCTATTTGGTTTTATCCGTCCACCTCTCCGAAGATACCAAGTTGATTTATGGCACCGTGTATCGGAGATTTAGACGGATGGGGCCGATGTAGCAGACTTCGTCAGATTCCTCCTCGCTTGAGGGGTTTTTGATTGTGGGGACGCTCTTCCCTGCAGGCGCAAGCCCCTGCAGTTAATTACGCTACCGCATCGCGGTAACAACTTTCTCCTTCTCTAGAATTTCACTTCGTATCGTGGGTGTTTATTTTGTTTGTGGTTTCCCGTGGATTGTATACGGAGACTATTTATTTCGTCGCCCATAGGACGTGGATTAGTCCAAATCCGTACTTTCTTAGATTTGGGTTTTGGGTTTTGGTTTAAGGATACGTTAGCCATATTTGAGGCTAAGATCAACTTAAACGTTTGTTAAGGATACGTTAATCTAATTTCCAGACTAAGATCTACTTAACGGGATCGTCTAGATCCATTTCCAGTTTAGGGACATGGTGGTCCATTTAATATATGGCCGTCGGGACCCGTCACCTCTCTGACGACGTTGAAGGATTACAACGACATGTGTCAGAGGAGTTCGGAGATGTACCCTTAAACCAAAGTTGATTGGGGGTCTTATAGTCCAATTTGGGACTAAAATCTGTTTGAATGTTTAAGGATACGTTAGCCATATTTGAGGCTAAGATCAACTTAAACGGGATCGTTTAGATCCAACAAAAGAGCGTTTGGGGGCTCTATTGTTCCAGTTTAGGGACGTAGTGGTCCATAGGTAGTTTAGGGACATTGCGGTCCATTGGTAGTTTAAGGACATTGCGGTCCATATTCCAGTTTAGGGACATGGTGGTCCATATGTAGTTTAAGGACGCTTAAGTCCGTGGGTTTAAGGACCCCACAGTCCGTATTTTAGTTTAAGGACGCATAAGTCCGCGGGTTTAAGGACCCCACAGTCCGTGTTTTGGTTTAAGGACGCTTAAGTCCATGAGTTTAAGGACCCCACAGTCCGTCTTTTGGTTTAAGGACGCTTAAGTCCATGAGTTTAAAGACCCCACAGTCCGTGTTGATGTGTGGTTGTCGGGACCCGTCACCTCTCTGACGTCGTTGAAGGATTACAATGATAGGAGTCAAAGGAGTTCGGAGATGTACCCTCGAACCGGATGTAAATTGATTTAAGAGAGCAGCTGTGCTTAGTCAATTTAATTTGAGGACTTACGGCCATGATTGGGCTAAGTCCAGTTGAAAAATGTTCAACACTTTTATTTGTTTTTGGCCTATTAGGCCTGTGCTAGGGCTTTGCCCACGTTTAAGTAATGTATTGCATTACTTTATTTTGTTTGGGCTCTGCCCATTTATAAATGATGCAGATCATCAATTTTTATTTGGGCTTTGATGCATTGCACCTGTTTGAAAATAATGCATAGCATTTATTAGGCCTGTTAGGCCTTTTTAATTGGGCTCAGCCCTTCTTTTTAATGATGCAGTACATCAATCATCTGACAGTGGCCATGTAGCCTGTCAGGCGCTTTGCGCCAATAAATGAGCGCAAGCGCTTGTGGAGGTGACACGTGTCACGCAAGCGCAGTGCGCTGCGCTTGCGCTGCTGACACGTGGCGTGCTCTGGTGAGTTGCGTCAATTTCAGAGAGCAAGGCTCTTTCTTAAAAGCGCATAGCGCAAGTGATTCAGATGCTGACACGTGGCGCTCTCTGGTGGCTTGCGCCAACCCAGGAGCGCAACAGTGCAGTTTTTGCAAGTGTAAGGCACTATTTCAATAATCTTGGGAATCTTTAATATTCGAGAACCAATGGTTCATAAAAAAGTGCAAAGCACTGTTATTATATGAAGATCATTGATCTTGTTCTTAGATCAATGATCTATTAGAAGAAATTCTTCTATTTTATGAAGGTTTTTACCTTTTTCTTGAAATTTCTTCAGAGTTCTCTCTGTTTTGAGGTTCTCAATCTCTCACAATGTTGATGATTTTGATTTGGGGTCTAGGGGCCTTTATATGGTGCCCATAAATTTGTTAAATTTGTTAAAGAGATCTTTCTCTGAGTGATTTAGGGAATTTTCCCCACCGTTGGATTTTTGATCCAAGGACTTCTGTTTTACAGAAGGCAATCTTCTTGTTTTAACAAGAACAGAAAAATCTTGCCAAAATTTAATTCTGTTTGGCGCAAACGCCCCAGTACATGACATGTGTCAAGCAGCGCAGAGCGCAACGCAGCTGCGCTGACACGTGTCGCGCAGTGCATCTGCGCTGACACGTGTCGCGCAGTGCATCTGCGCTGACACGTGTCGCACGGCGCAGCGCAACTGCGCTGACACGTGTCGCGCAGCGCAACGCTTGCGCAACTGAAGCGTTGCTTCCTTTAATTTTGTTTTAAATAGAGCTTTGCTCTTATTGGGCGCGCTGCCTTGGGCCTGTTTGAAAATAATGCATAGCATTTATTACGCCTGTTAGGCCTTTTAAATTGGGCTCAGCCCTTCTTTTTAATGATGCAGTGCATCAATCATCTGACAGTGGCCTAGGGGCCTAGGGGCCTTTATATGGTGCCCATAAATTTGTTAAATTTGTTAAACAGATCTTTCTCTGAGTGATTTAGGGAATTTTCCCCACGCATCCCATCGGACGCTGGAAATCTGCGACCCGTAGCGTCAGCCAACCAGCGCCTGACACGTGGGCTGTCGCTTCGGTGAGTGTACGCAGGATCCGGCACATCCTCTTTAATGCATGATCTGGCCCCTGATCCGCTAACGTCATCAAGAAAATACTGCCGATTGCCCGGGGATGCACGCGTACGATATCTATGAAAAGGAGCTCACCTCGGGTAACCCGGCAGACCACTTTCGACCCGACCCGTGAACAGGTCGGAACAAGAGTGGGGGGCTAATGATGATGCTCGATATCGTCAGTTTCCCAGATTGTGACACATGGCAGATGACATGTCCCGAAGCCATCAAGAAAGGACCAGGAACGGTATGTCGGTAGAATACCCCGGGTCTGCGGCCCATGGACGTGGCCGACCTTCTGCGACCGACCACACAACTCATGTGCCCGCCTTACAAACAACTGTTGGCTCACCTCCGAGCCACCCGCACAACTGGCCTCCTCGGCCCTCTCAGCTCGTCTCCGGGCTTTAGCAGAACCAGGATAGCTCGGCCTCCCGCTCGCCCCCGAGCCTCCCGCTGAGCTTATCCTCCTCGGTCTCATCTTGACCGACCCGCATCACTGATCACAGGCTCCCGCGCCACGGCTCCGCGAATCTCGCCATGCGCGAGATATCCGCCGCCCACGATCCCACGTTCCACGCCATCACGATCCCCCATTAACGAGCCTGTCTCGCCATTAATGCGGGATCCCGCTTATCACACGAGCGTGACGTCGGGAACGTAACGGCCGGCGTGATTCTCGCGCCTGCTTGTCCATCGCTGCCGCTATATAAACCCCTCTCTCAGACGATCGAGGTACGTAATTCTCTCCTCACTAGGCCATTACTCTGCTCGAATATCCGGTCTAACTTGATCGTCGGAGGGTCCTCGGTGGTACAATCATCCCGGGACTTCCTTGCAGGTAGCTCGGCCTCAACCACCTCAAACCCATTGAGATCCACACGCCTCAGGAGGCAACCCCCAACTCAATCTCCGCCGTCCATCGTCGCTCGCAGCAGATCTCCGGAAGGTAACATCTTGACGAGATTCGACATCCGTCGATAACGGTGTCACATCGAACCGTCAGCGCCACCTCAGCGCCATGTCAACTAAGTTGTCACGTAAGCAAAAAAATTTAAAATTCCCCAAATTATTTCTCTTCTAACCTTAAACTTAATTTCTAAATAAAATTAAAAAAAAATTAAATCCAACACCGCTTTGCACCTATATCATCTTCTTCTTCATCACCATCAACATCTTCATTTTCTTCTTTTCATCATCTTCTTCCTCCTCCTCTTCTTGTCACTGTCGCGTGTCCCCTCTCGACCCTCACCCTCTGCCCCCATATCATCATCAGCAGCAGCAGCATCAACTACAACAGCAACATCACCATCATCATCTTCTTCTTCTTCTTCTCCTTCTTGGCGCCGACGCCGTCTCCGCCCATTGGGCTCTCCCCAAACCCCCACCCTTTGCCCTCACATCATCATCAGCATCAGCATCACCATCAGGATCTTCATCTTCTTCTTCTTCTTCGAGTTCACCTCGTCGGCGTCCTTCACGTCGACCTCCCCTCCTTCCGCCAGCGCCGCCCTCGCCTCCTCTTGACGGCGCCGCCCCTCACTCCGGCTTCCCTCCTCCCGACAGCTCTGCCTCCGGCTCCGGCTTCCCCAAAGAGAATTTATAATTAATATTTAATAATTATTAAAATTATTTAAAATATAATTTATTATTAATTTATTATATTATGAAACGGCAAAATGGTCATTTGACATTAACAATAATATTGACCAACATATTGACCGTAAAGCGGGACATTTTTCTTTCTTTAAAATATCAAGTAAAAAGGGACGGAGGGGGTACTTAATAGTTTCTAAGGTAATGGATGTTCTATTAAAATGGCTCAAACCATTTGCCAGTTTTCAGAGTAAACGGAGCATTGAGATTTATGATATCAATTAATTATAATTATAAATATTGTTGATTTTATGTAACTACCAAACTCGTTGTGATCAATTTTGGAACAGATCAACTCCCCCGTCATATTGATTTAAACGGTCTTTAACTTTTTTAATTCAAATTTACAAATTTAAAACAAATTAAACATATTTTTTATTTTGAGAGCGTGCATCACACATGCAACATATTAGTTATAATAATATCAAGGGTAAATTGTAAAAAAAAGGCACTTTTGTTGGCTGTCAAAAACCACTCATCTCGAAACGGTAGTTTAAAACTCCTTAGAAATTTTTCTTACCGTATCTACATAGTAGCTTTATATATCTAACCAATTCATACAAACTATTTAGATACCGCAAAAAATAGTTTAGATATTACGGGCAACTTCTTAGACATCACTGACTACTGCTTAGATATCGCAGGAAACTAGATATAGCGGACAACTACTAGATATTACATGTAAGGGGTTTCTTGACAACTAAAACTTTTTTATGGGGGTTTTGACCTACTTTTTGAGGCCGGGTTATTGACAACCGAAAAAGGTACTTTTTTTTTTACAATTTACCCTAATTTTGGCTCCTTCCATTTCTTTGGTTTCTTTTTTCCTATTTATTTTTTTCTTCAAAACAGTCCCTCTGGAATATCATCAGCTCCTAAAACCGATGCATGACATTCTAAATTTATCTCCAATTGAAAGTATAAATAAAGATCATCATAAGGTTAAATTGGAAATTTATAATTTATGACAACATTTCTAATTCCAAAGTAATTATACTCTACATGATCTATATCTATACAAATGTACATACTACTCTTACAAGTAAATTGATAAAATTTTCGGTATGTCATATCTTAACTTACTTTTATCTTTCTTTAAAAAAAATACGATCCATTTAAAATAATCATATAAAACCTATCATATCAACCGTTTCAATTCAAAATTTAAAATCAAACTTTATTTTTATAGTGCACTTTATTAAAATATATATTGAGTCCCTTGGGATTTTTATTTAGGCTTTTTTATATCTCCCATCAAATTCTCTCTTATTTTAAATTTTTTTTTTAATATTCATAGTTTATATTTCTCCATTAAATCTATTAGATATTTTATTTTTCTCCTTCTAAAATTTTTCATCCAAAAGTTAACTCGATGTTGTTAACAGGTGTTTCTTTCTATCAAACTATTATCATTATTTATATATTTAGCTAAATCTATGTCTATATTTATTTCTGTTTATCTATCTATACTTACTCTTACTGGTATTTAGCACGTGATGCACATTTGTATATTTTAACATGGATAATGATTTGATATTTTTTTTAAAAAAAGTATTAGTTAAAATAATGTAGATTTTAAATGTTTTTTGCAGGATTTTTATTTTTTTAAAGTTTAATAAGTTAACTATCTTAAATAATTTTTAAAAATCGTTATTATCTTAACTAAAAGTATTTAAGATATTTCTCAAACAAAAAATTAAAGTGATTTAAACTAAAAACTAACAGATCTCTTTTTTTATATCTTATTAATTTAATTATGTACATTGCACGTGCCTAATAAGTTGACACATCATCCTTGCTTAGATGACGACAAATTAAAGGATTTTTTTTTGCACGTACTCCATGCATCCCTCTTTTGACATTAATACAGTAGAGATAAGCAAATTGATGAAAATTTTAGTCCGTCGTATCTTAACTATTATACTTAAAGATGAGGAATAAATATCTTACTCACGTGTTTTTCACCGTTGAATTAGTGATTTAATGATTGGATGTATGTAGGTATTTAGTGATAAAATCTGACAATAAATGGTGATGACATCATCCTATATTTTCCAGCATAAGATCAAACCATTCAACGGAGTAAAATAAATGATATGGAAATTCCATCTTCGCTTAAAAGTAGAATAGTCCAACTCCATGTGAACTAATTTCTTATACCAGATAATATTATTTTATTTTATAAAAAACCTTTGTTGTCCATTTGTAATAATCATATCTAACTTTTCATATCGACTATTTTAAAATAAAACAATCAAACTTTATTTGTGTGGAGTAGTTAATTAAAATTTAAAATATAAATTTAGTTAGTTAACATTTTTATTTAGGGTTTTTTATATTCCTTATCAAATTCCCTTTTATTTTAAAAACTCTATCTTTAATCATCATATTTTATATTTCTTTCTCAAATCTGTTTGGATATTTTATTTTTCTTCTTATAAATTTTTACATCCAAAAAATAAATCGATTTTATGTTAACCGAGATTACTTTTTATCAAACTATTATTATTATTTGTCTATACCACTCATATAAGAAAATTTGTTGAAATTTTTGGTAATTAGGATATAACAATACACAATTAAAATAATATAGTTTTCTCAATTAATTATGAAAAATATTTGATATTGTTTTTTAAGGATTTAGTTAAAATAATATAGTTTTTAAAGGTTTTTCATAAGAATTTTTAATTTTTAAAAATTTAATAAGTTGGCTATTTTAAATATTTTTACAAAAATCTTTATTATCTTAACTAAATCTATTTAAGATACTTCTAAGACAAAAAATATTATCTCTATAATATTACAAAATAAATCTTAAATAAAAAATTTAGCTAATAATATTTCCATAAACAAAAATTATCATAATTTAACATTTTATTTTTTCTAACAGTATATTTTAATTTGGGCCAATAATTTTAGTGGTCATTTTAATTTTTTTTTTAAACTTATATTAGCACCCTTAGAGAGTTTTACGATACAAATGGAAATTTGTGGTAATTTTGCATAATTTTAGAAGTTCGCTGTAGTTTGGAGGAAAGTGAATAAAGTTCAAGGTATCAAGTTGAAATTTAGCCAACTATTTATCATATTAATTACCGAAACTGCCACTATAATTTAATTTTAAAAAACCCAATCAAAATAAATAAGTTAGTTATCTATATCGTTTTTATAAAAAAAACAATTATAATTTTTTCTGTTGCATTTTCTTCTCTCCTCAAAACTAATATTTACGATATTTTTAATTTTTTTATGAATATATCAAAATTTAACAAATCTTTATAAATCATACATCTATTTTTTTAAGAATAGAAAGCAAACCTTTTAAAAACAATGTCTGTATACTACACCATATTCATATACAAAATTATCAATTTTATTTGTAAATTGTAATGACTTTATCAATTCTTCTGGTCCATGGGACGTGCAAAAATCTAGTAAACAATAAACGTGTAATTAAAAGGAGAGGAAAAAAGATTATTTAAAAAGAAACAGAATATATATATGCATCAGTGATAAACATGAAAGTTTCATCTCCATCTACAAAGCCAAGATGCTGATATAACAAATTGGCAAGAAAGCAAGCTCAGGCATCAAAATGATCCTCATCAGAAGCAAGATAAAAACAATCTGGTGTCTTCTTCCCCATATAAATTTGAACCAGATAAAAATGATGAGAACACACAGAAACAGCAGATTGATTAAACACAGGAAAATTATGGGGGAAACAGCCCTTCAAGGGGAATCCATAACCTTATCACTGCTAAAAAGATATTTTAAAACAAATAAATATCTAAAACAACTGTTAGGCATCTCTCAAATGCAGTCTGCGCTCTTAATAGTGAAGCCAATCTTGAGAACTGCAGAGAGCCCAAATGAAAAAAATTACAACTCATACAGGTCAACCTACTAACTAAACCCTAGCCTCCTCCATCTCCAGTTGGTTTAACAATACGTTACTCTTTGAGAATTGGCACTCTTAAGCAGAAAGTTTCTTCAGAGAAAACAAATTGCGCATTAAATCTTCACGAGAATAGGTTGCCAACTCTTTTGGCGAATTCATCTTCATCGTCGTCTTCATCATCCTGATACGCTTTCTCGTCGTCAAGATATCCATTCTCATCATCATGATATGCATTCTCGTCGCCATCTTCGGTTTTCAAATCCTCGTCATTTTCCAGCTGTTGCTCTTCAGTGGCATCCACAGTAGTATCATCTCCAACTTCAGCGGCTTGAATCTTGGATTTTTTGACGCTGCTGGCATTATAGTTACCTTCATCGCCGCTGCTAAGAGCCGAACCATTGCCAGATGCACTCTCTCGTTTCCTCTTCAAAATATCACTCAATGGCTTGGGACCTTCAAACGAAACTGGATCCTCAGGTGGCGCAATAATGCTCTTGATTTTCTGCTCTTGATAACTCCCAGAACTCTTCGCCCCTTTCAACTCCGCAAGACTCTTGGGACCCGCAAAGTTAAAAGGGTCCCCATCATCACTTCTGCTCGATCGACTTCCAACTCTTCCACTTCTCCCATTAGCGTTAAAATCTTCATCTGGCATCCGACTTATTCTGTCGTGGGCCCGCCCCTTGTAGTTCGTTCTTCTCGTCGGTGAAAACCTCTTTCGGCTTCTCCCGCTCTCTCTATCTCTCTCTATAGACCGATCTGGCGAGGATCTCACAGGAAGGGTTATTCTACCTAGTAATCGGGAGCTAAAGGATCCTTCCCTTCTAGAAGAGGAACGGCCACTATACCTGTCCTCAACATAGCGATCATCCCTTCTTGAAGGGTTGATTCTCCTTTGCTTCGATAACCTATGGCGCAAATCCAAGCCGTCCCTTTCATCGGGGCTCCTTGACTCTCTGTGCATCGGTCTCCTTTTGGGTCTCCTGTCCATATCCCTTCTTTCAGAGGAAGCTCTAAGATGATCTCGAGCATAGTGATCATACTCGTCCTTTCTGTTATTATCATACTGATCCCTCTCAAAATTAGCAACAGCCTCATAATCATAATCAGATGGGTTTTGGAATGCTCTTCCGTAATCGTCCTCGTTTTGGTAGTACTCATCCCTTGCGTAGTCTTGTTCATCGTTCTCCACGAGCACATCAAAACCTGGAGAAGACTCGCCCAAGAGTTCATCAGCGTCCCTACCATTTGAGTAGTTCTCCTCTTCAAATTCAAGCAGAGGTTGATGATGGTGCGGCTCGTAGTAATCTAATGGATATGGTGATGGACTTTTCCTAAGCGGTGGACCCATGAGATGAGCGGCTTCAGATAAAGTTGCGGATTTTGTGGAGGACTGAAGTACCTCAACCGGCTTATCCACGACTGTCTTAGGTATGGTCTGCGGAATATTATTATTACATTCCTTGATGCCCCAGGAGATTGTCCGTGAAGTTCCAGTAAAAGATGAGGATACTTTTGGTGCATCCTGTACTGTGTTATTCCCAGCAGGATGAGGTCCATTTGTTGCTTGCTCTGCAACATAATTGCTGGTTGGTTGAGGTCCATGCATGAAAGCACATCGATCGCCTTTTATGCATTGTCCCTTTTGAAAATAATAGCAGGGAACGCTTTGCTTGTTTGGGTTATAAGCACCAGGAGCATGAGCCATAGTCTGAACTGAAGATGGTAAAGGTCCTGAAGGAGCCCCCGGAAATCCAAACAAGCCATCAAGTGGCTGAAGAAAATAGAAAATGCATCAGCAGTAAGCTTTGAAGACTAAGAAAACATAATCAGGTAGTAGCATTAAACAGTAAAATAAGGAACTTTTAATTTTGTAGCAAAAGGATATCTACTATAAATCCAAGAAAATATGGAAACGGAGGGACAAGAGTTTCAAACATGCCCCTAATAATTCCCATAAATTTGATCAAGAAAGGAAAATTTTCAGCACATTGAACAATCAAGATAAATGGAAAATCCATGTCTGAATGTGGATCATCACAGTGTATTCATGCATTGCACCAATCAAATTTGACTAAAACAACAGGAGATTAACTCACCGGATGCCGAAATGCACATTTTGGATTCATGCAGTTGCCGTTCATCCAGTACCAGCAATCCCTAGGATTATTCCTGGCGCCCTCGGTATGGCGGAACTCACATTCATTTCCCTGAGCAAGAACAGCTATATTAGATATGATATTATAGTAAATCACATTATTTAACAGATGGAAATCCTCTTTGCGATTAAGTAAGAGGTTGGGGTTCAAATCCCCACTTGATCGGAATACGGCCTAAATTCTTTTATTTACAAAAAGAAAGAAATAGAAAGAAAATAAATGGTTTGCCGCATCACTTTTATGATGCGAGACAAAGCATAATATGAGGTCCAAGGATAAAAGGTAATAATCAAACCAAAAAAACATTTACTAGAGAAGATAGGTTCACGAGAACATCTGGGATATAAATCCGACTTGATTAGTAACAACGATTATTTCAGGAACAATTCCCCATTAATGATTTTGAACTAAAAACTCCTCTATGCATGCATCTCCATTCGCCGAGCCCAAAGGTGCTACACTTGATAATCCATTTGAACGGTATAAAAGCACAAGAAGTCATCCTCCTTGCCACTTCGCATGTTTATCTTCGGAAGAGAGGATTACTTAGGTTGAAGCTATTATCGGTAAGATTGAAAAGGCCGCAGGCCTCATTCACTTTGTATTAATTGAGATGCTTCACTAATTTAGATTTTTTGTTCTAGTTCTACAGTACGGGTTAGATCTCAACATGTCCATTCTGCATTATATTAAATGCGGTTTTAAAGCATCCAAGGACTTTCATTAGAATTTATAATAAAATAAAGGGTAAATTGTCGACAAAAAAAACCAAGCATTTTTTTCCGCTGTCAAAAACCCCTTGGAAATTTTTCATACGGTATCTACATAGTAGCATATTATATCTAACCAATTCATACAAACTATTTAGATATCGATGAAAACGGTTTAGATATTACAAGCAACTACTTAGATATCGCTGAGAAAACTAGATATCACATGTAAGGGGTTTCTTAACAACTAACAACTTTTTAAGGGGGGTTTTGACTAACTTTTCGAGTCCAGGGTTTTTTGACAACAGAAAAAAGAGCTTGGTTTTTTTTGACAATTTACCCTAAAATAAAATAACAAAATCATATTTTTATTTGATATAGATGTTACCATATTTGTATCCAATAGTTATTGGCAGATGCAAGTATGAATATGGATAGTTATAAAAATTGAATATTACTATCTAAATTTAGTAAAGGTCGGATACATATACAAACATGAAACTGATATTGGAAAAACTATATTAATTAGATTCAAATATTGCTATTTTTGCCTATAATTATGGCATGTAAGAGTTGGATCCGGATATGGAACTGATACACATGTCACCATATCTGTATCCAGTGGTTGATGGTGGATTCGAATACGAATACATAATCAGAAGTGAGAATTATTATCCGTATTTGATAAAAATCGGGTACGAATACAAAGTCGTCTCGAATAAATCGTATCTGTTTGCATCCCTATGTGTAATGCATTTGAATTTGTCGGGGATAAATATCCTTTTTATCAAAAGGATTAGGGTTAATATTATTAAAAATTATTGGAGGTTGCTTGCATAGAGATTTATAAGGATTGTTTCATGAAATTTACTAGAACAATACTTGCATTGGGCCATTGGCAATAGTTAAATTGGATTGGTCTTGGCCGAGACAAAAGGCCTAGATAAAATGTTGATGAGCAAAGAAAAATCCATATGAATTTTAAGAAGGAAGGATATCATTAAGCTTTAAAAAAAACATAGTTATAGAAGAATGAGATCATACGCCTCCGGCCGAATTCTCTTAAAGAGGAAAGTTGAGACAATTACAGCACTAAGACTATATATTCACAATATTCAGTTGCTGCATTTGAAATGCTCATGTCCAAAAACCAATATAAATTTCATTCTATTGAAAGATTATAAACTCATTAAAATATGAAGAACTATGTGCATCAATCTAGAAGAGATGATTGACAGTATAGCAAACAATGTAAAATATGGAAAGAATTTGAGTAGATACATTAAATTAATGAATAGTTTCCAGGTGTCCGTTGATGCACCTACAAGATTAACTTTTCTCATTACAGGGGCTTTACATAAGAAGTAGTGTATGAAACATTAAGAAACTTTATTCTATAGAATAGCTTGTTCATTTATGTTTCAAACATAATTAATGTTTAGCACTTCCTCAAACAATGTAGATGTATGTGCAATTGAGGTATAAGGTGAAGGATATTCATCACATGGGATTTAATGATCCAAAAATCTAAATCCATTATTTGCCATATAGTTGTCACTTGTCATAGGGACGGCATATGCTTCACCAGTAACAAGTATTTAGTACTCTTTTGAATAAGGTAGATGAATGTGAAACCGAAGAAAACGGATGAAGATTATTCATCTCTTAGGATTTAATGATTTATAAACCGACGGCTCCACCCCTAACCCATGAACACCAATCACTTGTCATAGACTTACGGGCTTTACAAAAATCCATGAACACCAATCAACTAACTGTAAGTTTAAAGGTGATGGCATCCATGAGTAAATTCTAGATGCTTTTAATTAATGTTGTCAGTTGACATAAAAATTTGGAAAGAAAAATCCTTCATATTTCCACACTAATCAAGTACAATCTTAAGAGATGATTCATTTGAAGAATAAAAAGAAATAACTATATTGTTGATTATGGTAATAGCGGAGTGGAATAACCAAATATCTTGAACCCTTCTATCAAGAAGTGAAACATTTATTGGGCAGTGACTCTTATGGGACACTTCATTACTCTTCTGGAGTGTGTCCTCGTGATTAAAATATATTTGTAATTGGAATGCTTCTTATAAGACGCTTCTTATATACAAATTCTATAATTATCCAATCGCTTTGTCATACTCATCATAATATGTTTCGATATGTATTTATTTTCTATATTTATTAAGACTATATTTATTTAAACAAAAAAGAAAGAAAATCAAAACATAACATGACTTAGATTGAAAAAAATAAAACTATTTTAGTGTATGTTTACAATAAAAGAAATAAGATGCATTAAACCTATTTCATAGAAGTTGAACAACCAAGCTCATTTCTTTGATAAATGTACATACATGTATTAGCATATAGTTTAAATATATATAGCATAATATGGTTACATTATTGGGTATGAGAGTGGGTGCATTTTGCATAGATACATATGAATATATTGTATGCATGTTAGTGTGTAAAATGTTTTATTGGTGTAAGCATATTTAATTCATATATAAATTAATACTTGCAATGCCCAGTGTCATTTCTTAGGAAAGTAAAAAAATATATGATGCACATAGAGATATCCGCACCGTATTTTGTAAAAAAGAATTATTTAACTTTATCGATAGATTTAATTATTTGACATTTATTAAACCTTTGGATCAATTTGTACGGATGGTATAAGTTTAGAAGATAGCAAATACTAAATCCCATACTTTGGCGGAAATAAAGAGAAAAATAGCTTTATAATAACTAACTTAAAAGCCATACTTGATGTAGAAGTAAACATCTTATATGAATTTAAATAAAATAAATTTGAGGTCTCAAGTTGCATAGTCATCATTTCCTCGTGCAAGCATCTACCAGCTCTAGGGGTATTCATGTTGAGTTAATCCTTATTACCAATAGCCTATTTAGTATTTACAATATTAACACATCACAAATAGATTAAACAAGAATGATGATATCGCAAGACAATACAAAGATTATGCATAAGGGAGATTTAAGAAAAAACCAAAATAATACACTCAAAAAGATCCGCTAGCCTTTTAAGCTATATGATAGATGCCATGCTTAAATGCATAAAAAAAATCACGGATGACAACATTACTAGCCAAAAGGAAAGATATTTAGGAAGAAAAGATATAAAATTAGGTATCAAGCAGATGTTTTAGGAGTGAAAATATAGGTAAGTGTGCATGGTCACATTCAAAGATTATACGACGCATCGAATTATTGATCTTATTTAAGTAGTGTTGATCTATGAGTGAGTATTTCCTTAATAAGAAATTTCATTGTTTTAAATGACCCTGACATGTCTAATATGTCACCAATAATGTCTCTTTTAAGCATTAGGTGCTAGTGACATGCAAACATAATACATATATAACTTTCATATATTTTAGATCAATGTCCCGACAAGATGTATTTCACCCAGCATATTATTTTTCCTGGCATATCTTTAAACTAGGAATATAGAGATGATTTGAAATAATTTTGCTATAGGTTATTATTTGTTTGTTTTTTATGTTATCGCTTATTTTATTAATAGTAACGCTCGAAGAGTCGAAATAAATTTAAATACATTTAAAATTAAAATATTGATATTTTGAATTTATTTATGATTATGTCATTAATATTATGTGATTATTAATTATTTGTGTTTACTGGAAGTGTGATTGTCTATGAAGCTGTTTTATATGGAAATTAGATGGACGATGTTCAGAAAAATTAATAATATAGAGCTTGCCAAGATCATATCTAGGGGAAAAACTCTTGCCTGCTACAAAACCAAAATGTACCAATTCTGAAAATCCTGCAATTAAATATAGAATTTTTCTAACCAACTTGAACCCGGCATAGTACATTTAAAATATTATGCATCTCCAAGAGGGGCTTTACATTTGTATTTCACAACCTCTCGTGTATCTCAAATGAATTTTCCTAAATTTACGTCACTAGCTATAAATTGCTTGTTAAAGATTTATGAGAAAACATCAACTTGTTTATTATAGTTTATGAAAATTTCACTCATGAACCTAGAAAATTACAAAGATGCATATGACAACAAAATCCCAAAGTTGTTTGACATGGATTAGAGCAACAAGTACTCAAAAACTGCCTCTCGCAAAGAACACAACTGAGCACACTAACAAAAAAGCTTGTGTCGGTTAGGTGCTATTTATGTATAGTGAAGTATATTGCTTTCTTGGCTATATGTGGGATCTACCGAATAATTACTTACCCCAATGAAATAAAGCATCATAACTTATAAAAGCCTTAAATAATACAAATAGAACAGTTTGACTAGAATCGTATCTGTAAAATTTGGAAACAAATCCTTGCAACCCGTTTGCCATTAAATTTGCATTGATTACGTGTTATCAATTATGATGAGAAACTGTATTCTTCCAAATAATCACATAATTGCTGGGCGCCAACACACATTTTAATGTGGATTAACGGCTAGAAAGTTGATAAGATTTGGAAATTCAAATCTTATTGATGGGATCCTAGTCAAGCTTTAAATACTAACATAAGCAAATAGATTTCTTTACTAAATTGCCCAAACCTTCAAATAGATACTTTATAAGAATCCCATCATAACGAGGAAAGAAATCACACGCCACATGCTACAAATAACTAAAGCTATGCATATCGCGTTCTCTTGAATTGGAACAAGTCATTTCCAGTAACAAAGTACTAAAGACTTGTCTTTTGTGCCAGTATCCATACAGAGCTAACTAGATTAACCTTGGCATAAAATTTATCTCCTTTATCTGTTCTTGGATTCTTGTTAGGGCTAACTTCACAAAGTAACTAGCCGACCCAAAAAGCAGCTTTACGATTAAGCTTACCCTTTATACGAATACATATAAATCAAATACAAGATTCAATCATTCATCAAAAACCCCAAGAGATCAAACATCAAAGAAGAACTTATAAACAAGCATCCAAATTAAAGCATCCACCACAAATTCAACACAGATCTACAACAAATTACACCAAGGGCCAATAAGAGGAGGAAAAAAGATGCGACCTTTTTGCAGGTGAAGGGAGAAGCGAGGAAGTAAATGCAATCGGTGTTCTTCTTCGTCGCCTCCTCCTCCGGCGTCAGCGTCTTGCTCGGCTCCATCTCGATCCGAAACCAAGAACAGATGAAAGGGACCTAAGAATTAGGATTTTGAGGGGCTTATTTGATAAATAATTGTTTAGGGTTTCTTTTCCTCAATCGCAGGGGTTTGAGGGGGGTGAGGGGGAGACGATGGAGATTTGGGGGGCTTTTTTTTATTCTCTTTTTCCCCCAGGATTTTAAGCCAGGGCTCGAGGCTAGGGGAGCATTATATCGAGTCAGCTGATGGGTATAATTGTCATTGTGTCCTGCTCGGGGTTATGAATCGGTAGGCCTAAAATGGAAATGGATTTGGACGGCTGAGATTTGCTGTTCAGGTTTAGGGTAAAATTTATGGAGAATTCTAAATTGGAAATTCGACTTTGTATATATTTCTTTGTTTAGTCAAGATGTAAATGATAGAAAGATTTTAATGTGGCTGCAGTCGATGATGGAGGTGAAGTAACAGGCGAGCGGACAAAAGTCTTTGACAAGTTTTTCTTTTTCATTTCTGATCACGGCTACATTGATATTGTTAAGAGGAGTATAATTGTAATTGCGTCATGCTCGAGGCTATGAATCGAACATGCCTATAATGAAAATGGAATTGCACGACTTAGATTTGATGTTAAGGTTAGGGTAAATTTATCCATAATCCGACTATGGAAATTCAACTTTGTATGTTTCTTTGTTCAGCTATATATAATGAGAAAAATGGTCCCGAAAACATTCTCAGGACCGTTTTCCTCATATATAATACAATGATAAATAGATTTTTAATGTAACGGAAACCAACAAAGCTAAAAGAGGTGCGGGCTCCATCCCAACTTAACCCCGTACTGCAGGAATCTCATGTATTACGCTACGCCAATCGCAGCTGATTCGACGGTTGCATTAATCTCCAGAAAATGAATAATTACTTGAAACCAAGCATTTGTTTTTTGATTTTTGTTCTTTTGTGCAGCTTTTAGAAAACAGAAAATATACCTGAGCTGTTGTCCATAAATTTAGATAAATGTTTTGAGCTTATTAGCTTTTTTATTATGTTATGTTTAGAAAGAACATGATTTTAACTTTGATGTAAACAACAAAACCTTTTTATCAGCTAACTCTTGCTAGCAAAGCTGAGTTAATTTAATTTTAACAAAGAAATTTGCTTTGAGATTTAGACTCATGACATCGAATGTTAGATATAAAATCAAAATGAAGAAAAACACAAATGATTGTTGATCTCTTCAGGAATCGATCTATGACCTCTCATTCTAAAGAGGAAATTTTTACAGCATGAGATGTGCCGGTTGATAATGCTTCACAAATATGGTAAATCAAGATCCATGTCATTAAATTATGCTGATGAGTAAAGTTTTCATACCTAACAACTTAAGAACATTGTGCACTAGCCTAAATGTTTTTATACATAATTTTGAGGGTTTCTTTAAATGTTTTCATACATAATAGAGTGAGTTTTTTTCCTTTTCTTTTTTTCCCTTTTCTTTTTTCTCCTTTTGGTGGTTTAATTTGATCCTTTCTCTCCATGATATGAGCATGCATTAACCAAATGTGTGCTTGATTTGTTTGTTGATTAGTATTTAAGCAGCATATATTAATATTATATTGTATATTAATGCTTAAGATTTTAATATATACTTTCAACATTTATAATTGTCCAGTTGTGTAAAATATATGTGCTATATAACTTGAGAGAGACATTCATCCAATTGAAAGAAAAAAAAATAATGTTTGTGAAAATGGAGTAAATTCATTGGATCTGGGGTCCTGTTATTATATGCTATTAAACCTAATGATGGATATGGATATCTAAACCGACCGTTGCCGGTCCAAGTCCGGATGAGAAAGGGTGAGAGTTGTGGTAGGCTTGTGACAACCAACGTAAAACTTTGTCGCATTCTATGACATGAACCATAATAAAAATATCGTTGAGGCGTTCCCTACTCAGCGACGGACTATATCGGATCCCGGGTGTAGTGTTAAATATGCAAAGGCTTTTAGGTTGTCGTCCGGAAACGGCGCGATATATCGGACCCCGGGTGTAGTGACAAATAAGTAAGAATTTCATAAAATCCATCTACCTTCTTGGAACATATGTTCCCTTACGGGTAGACTAATAAAATTAGTGGAGGTGGTGATTAGGAGGAATGTTGGTATTATGTCTTTACAAGAAACTAAGTGGGTAGGTGAAAAGGGTAGAGTCATAGAAACTTGAGGTTATAAGTTTTGGTATACGGGTAGAGATAAAAAACCGTAATTGGATAGGCGTAATCATAGATAGACTGTTGTTTGAGGATATGGTTGAAATTAGGAGAAAATGTGATAGAGTTTTATTGGTTAAACTTATTCTAGATGTGGAGATGTTTAATATTATTAGTGCTTATGCACCACAGATAAGTCTTGATGACGCTAGTAACCATCTACTCTGAAAGGATTTAGACGAGATGGTGGAAAGAATACCTAGTGGAAAGAAGTTATTTATTGGTGGTAATCTCAATGGACATGTAGGTACTAGTCGTAGTGGATTCATGGAGGTTTTGGTTTTGAACAAAGGAATGAAGCAGGTAGCTCGATTCTAGATTTTGTCTTGTCTTATGACTTGATCTTAGAAAATACTTGGTTTAGGAAAAGAGAGTCTCACCTTATCACCTTTAGGAACGGATCAAGTTCAAGTCAAATAGACTTTTTTCTGACCGGAAGGATAGATAGAGATTGTGTATCGACTGTAAGGTAGTGCCAGATGAGAGTATAACCACTCAATATAGACTTTTTGTTCTAAATTTTCGATTTAGAAGAGAAACTAGGAAGATTAGACGTAAGATAGAGCCTAGAATTAAATGGTGGCGATTGAAAAAAGATAACCAAAATGCTTTTATAGATTGTGTAGTTCAAGAGACATATTGGTAGTCTGAAAATGATTCAGACAGAACATGAAACAAAATGGCTAGTTGTATCAAGAGGGTAGCTAGAGATCTACTTGGTGAGTCGAGAGGTGGTACTCCACCATCTAAGAACACATCATGGTGGAATGAAGAAGTAAAGGCTGCTATTAAAATGAAGAGAGATTCTTATAAAGATTTGAAGAAAAGCATAGATGCGGGGAGATTTAAGAAGTATAAAATGGTTAAAAAGGAAATTAAGAAAGTTGTTCGGGAAGATAAACCTAAGGTCTATAAGGAGGTGTACGAGAAATTAGACACTAAGAATGCTGAAAATGATATATACTGGATTGCTCGGATGCGGAAAAGGAAAACCAGAGACTTATGTGTGGTGAAGTGTGTCAAAAATGAAGATCAGAAGGTTTTAGTTCGAGATAAAGATATCAAGGAAAGATGAATAGATTATTTTGGTAAATTATTTAATGAGAGTTTTACTAAGAATTTGGATGGACTTATCATTCAATCTCAAGATATAAACCGTGATTTCATACATAAAATAAGACTAGCTGAGGTTAAAGAAGTTTTGAAGAGAATGAGATCAAGAAAAACGGTTGGTCCAGAGCATTCCTATCGAGATTTGGAGATGCTTAGGAGAAATAGGCGTTAAATGGCTGATAAATCTGTTTAATAAGATTTGGTAGACCAAAAAGATGCCAAATGAATGAAGAAAAAGTACCCTTGTACACATCTATAAGAACAAGGGTGACATTCAAAATTGCTCAAACTACCTGTTGGGGTCAAAAATTACATCCCGGTTGACCAAGTCAAAATCAAAGTCAACCCCAAACCAAGTGGGCCCAAGCCCAGGTCAAAGGGACCGGCCCCATGACAAAAAAAATGAAGCCATAAATTGGTTTAATGTAATTCTTTATATATATATATGTATATATATATATATATATATGTATAGAAAATAAATGTATGTAAAATAAGCAAAAATTTTGTAAACCCCATGACTTATGTGCAAAAAAAGATAAGCACATAAGGCATGGAGTGGCATAAGTGCCATTTGGCAAATCCCAAGGGGATATATGTAAAGTGTGTAGCCTATAAAGGCAATATGATGAGAAAATCAATGATAACTTTTTTTCTCTCTCAAGAAAAATTAGGGTATGTGCCTCCTTCTCCTTCTTCAAGGTTCTAAAACCTTCTTTCCCTTTTTGAATTAAATCGAGAGTTTAACTCTTTTTTTTTCCAAAAATAAACAGTTTTTCACCATCAAACCCTCGAAGGGGAACTCAGATCTTCCATCAGATCTCAAAAATGGAAGATTTTAAACCTCACCCCCCCCCCCCCCCCCCCGCTTTTTCTCTAAGATCCGGCCAACAGAAGAGAAGGAAGAAGGATACCCGCCTCCAAAAATCCAATTTTGGGGAAGATCCAGGGCCAAAGGGGGAAAGAAAGCGGCCCCCTTCGGTCATTGATTGTTACGAAAAAGTGTGTTTATAGTTAACCGCAATCAATAACGGTGTCGCACGTAGCTAGACTGAGATGAGTACGGGTCGTCCTCAGGGAAACGTGGAACCTTTTACTCTTACTTTAGATGTGTTGAAAAAGAGAGGAGGAAATAAGAATTTTGTGAAAAGTTTCTAGATCTACGTTAAGCAAGAATGCAAAAATATAGACCTAGATTATTTTAGGGATGTAGATAATATAATAAGAGGGCTTGTAGGGTTCGTGAGAATTTAGTAGTCATGGACGATTAAATAAAAGTTACCATTTTTATCCTTTAATAGATTTAAAACTAGAACGACGGTGATGCGTGTAGATTAGGGTTTCTGGAGGGAAAAGGAATCTCACTCTTAACCCTTATCTCGACACGGAACTCCGTTCAAATCTAGCCTTTACCAAAACAATCGTTAATCTAATCTTTAATCGCGATCGGAACTAGCAAAGAATTGCTAGCGCGCCCGATTAGGATGTTAATGATTCTTTTGATAAAGTTCATAAACTTTATAGGACTTAAAAAGGGTTTAGGGATGTTCATCATCCATTAGCCTACCCTAATCCTACGAACCCTAACAAGCGGAGAATTACTCACGCATGTTGGGAGAAGAAGATGAAAAGACAGAGAGGGAAAACATAATGCAAAAGAATTAAATAAAATAACTACCTTTATTAATCAACTTGAACAATCTACACTTTATTCCGTAGAAAATGATTACAAAACTAGTTGCTTCTCGATCTTTCCTAAGGAGGTAGACGAATAGTTGATGATCAGCCTGGATGCGTGAGCGTCTGGGACTTCGTGATCTCTTCGGCTTGATAAATTTTCCAAGAGGCTCTCGGTGCCTTTTTATAGTGCAAAACCAGAATCATTTGCTTCCATATTAGGTAAAATTCATCATAGATTCACCCACAAAAATCTTGGACTTTATTTCCATAATACTGCCGCGGATCCGCGGCATCAAGGGGGTTGGGCCGCGGATCCGCGGCCTGATAATCAGAACCCTTGATTATTTTTTATGGGGCTGCTTCTTGTGACATGTGGCAATCCTAGAAACCTTCAGAATTTAGAAATCTTCTCGTAGTTGCTGCCAGACTTGGTCTTCAAGTTTTGATTCTTAATTAGGCAAGTCTTCTTCAACAACTTGATTTGCTTGATTCTAGTCTTGAAAAATTCTGCACAACTTGGAAAATTTCTGCACAACAACTCAAATAATATTTAGTAGAGTTTGTTCTACTAGGATTAGGTCAATGATATTATTTGCATATAATTTCCTACCAAATGCTAATTATAATATATCAACACATGGAAAATAGTATTTTTACAGATAAACCCTCATATGTATGATATATTATAATAAAGATCTTTTTAAATATGAAAATGGTAGGAAAAATGTAATACAAATGTGCAGTTTTATCAACTGAACAAATACCCCCAAACTTATCTTTGATCGTCCCGAGCAAACTAGTTTATTCAAGAGGAGAAAAAGAAAGGAGAAATCTAAGCACACTTTCGTAGGCAAACACGATTGCACTGAGCACGTGCTACAAGCCGTTAAACCTCTAGGTGTCCCTGGTAGGAGGAGTGTTGTCTCCTGAGGGTTTTCAGCGGATTACACCCACAAAATCCTATAACAAAAGAGAGATGGTGAAATTTACATATAAAGATAAGAACCATAAAAGAAAGACTTTGAAAATAAGAGTTTCCAACTACACTAGCTTTTCAGTTGTCATGAGCCCTATCTTAATAGTCATGAAAAGATATTAGAAATCACATTATCCCTTAATAAAACATCGTCTTTATTCTTCATTCCTACCTTTCATCCAAATATCGATCATATAACCCTACGTGTGTGTAAATACATCCCTACACTCGGAGAATTCAATTCAAGCTATCATACTCTTGTCCATCTGCCTCAGTACTTTTTAATCGATGAATATTTAGTTGAATTTGCTCACACAATTTTCATGCGACCGTTAATACTTCTTGAGATACTAACTGACCGATTACTCATGTGCTTGCTGATTAGGTGATAATATTTTCCTCGTCTTGCACCACCTAAGGCTTAGCAGTGACTCCCAGACCAGTTGGCCTTAGGGCACTAGGTGAAGAGGCACCCTCGCTATATTTTTTTATTGCTGCCTTGGCGATACAAAACCGGTGTTCATTTTTTTCTTTTCACCATTTATATTTTCTTCATTTTTTTATTTTTTTATTTTTTCATTTCCTTCATACTTTGGCTTTTAGACAAGAGCATTTCAAGGTATCCTCTACTATCCCGAGTTTCAAGACGTGTGTAAGTGCATATAGTAGGGTATCAACATTCAAATGTTTGGCTTCCAGAATAGAAACTATTCTTCAGACTTATTTTATCCTCAGATTAGTGGCTTCCTTCATCTTACTAACCCTTGGGACAACAGCTCATAACTCCTTATTACTAGTTCGTTTAAGAAAACTTCTAATTTTCTTGGTTTTCTTAAACTATTCCTATCTTTTGGATGTAATTTTTCACTTTCTACTCTCTTGTTATAAAAGAATTTTTTTTTTTATAAAATTTTTGAAAACGTTGTGCTTATGCAAAATATGATGCAAATTGATGTGTAAATAAGCACAAACTTCCCTCAAACTTGTTTTCAACAGTGTCCTCACTGTTGCCATCTGCTGGATCATAAAATCCTGTAAGCTTGGGAGGACATTATTAATGGGGGCAAGAATATATGAAAGTGAAAATCCTCTCCCAAATTTATTTTTGGCTCACAAATTTGAGGACAAAAGTTATGTTCAAGAGCCAAAAATATACCCCCCCCTCAAACATGAGTTAGACAATATGAAGCATTTTAAGAAGGGGTGAGTCATTTGGTCAAAATAAAACTTTACAAAGACCAAAAGTTAATACCAACCATTCAAAGATTTTATCAGTATAGTATATAGGTTGGTGGAAGAATGTGTTGTATCGAGTCAGGAAAAAATGGGGAAGGGATAAGAAGTGGTCTGGAAAGGGTTTGAAATTAGAGAAAAGAAAGAATGAGGATGAATGTGAATGATTAGGAAGAAGGAATGGTGGCGGTTCAACCTCTATAGGTGGAGATTGATCAATCACAAAATCCGTATTATTTAAAAATTCAAGCTCGTCAGCAAAAAGTTCTTCAAAACTTTTATTAATGGTGTGATTGAACATTTTGTTGTCAAAGAGTTTTATGCCAGAATTTATCCTACTTGATTCATCAAAAATCATTAAGGCAGAGGACTCGAAAAACTCATCTACCTTATTTTCAAAAATATCCAAATCAAGTTGAATTTCTGATATTATTGAACTTGAATTAACGGATTGTGATTCATCAAAACTCACTGAAACTATAGGAACAGAAGAAGAACCGGAGAAAGTAGAAGGTGAAATGGGTAAACAAATTGGTGTGTCGAGTATTGCTGAACCAGATGTGGAAGATGGAGGCTGTATTTCGGTCTGATCTTCGGGTATACCATTATCATCAACTTCAAGACATATTTGGGGTTCGGGAAGAATTAAAGGCTCAAGATGATGACCACACGGACGTGAAAGGATTTGATGAATTGGTGGGACAAAATCATCCAAAATTTCGGGTTCATCAATCAATATATCTCCAACGTCAATCACCTTATTCAAGTGAAGGTTAGAATTCTCAAACACCTCATCAAAATTATGGTTTTCAATCAGTTTTGGTTCAAGAGTGGAGGTGTAGAGATCACAAGGGTTGGGTATGGTTTCACTTGAAATGGACCCTTCACAGTCGGGTGATTTGAGTGATTTTACGATCAAAAATATAATTACCGCAATCAAGAAACGGCGTCGCTTCGCAGCTAGCCGGTGAGTGCGGGTCGATCCACAGAGACGGGTAAATTCCTTTATTGTGTTTTAACGAGTTGATTCTATTTGTCGTTTTGGTTTTATAAAAATCTAGATCTAAAACTTAATTAATCTAATTTAAATTCTTGCTAGGGTTAGGCTTAGAGGAAGTTTTGGAGATTGATGTTTCCTTCACCGCTTTCAATGCCGTATTTTAGATCCATTAGGTGTTATAGTAATTATCGATAAAGTGGATACGACTCTTTTGGGAAGATGTGTTCTTCCTCTAGATTCGTATCCTTCCTTTATCGTTAATTACCCTAACCCCCATGGAAAACGCGCGCAACCGACCCTTTATACTGTGGTTCACCGTTACCTCGAGGGGTTGGGTGCCGCAGGGAGCGGTTGTGCGCGCATGCATGGAGTTCTTAATGGGTTAGGCATTGAAAGGGGTGAGAGATCTTATCTCTCAACCATTTCCCTAAGGCTAACCCTAACAAGCGAGGAGACTACTCGCTCATTAGGGGATGAAATAACATTAAAAGAATAAAAGAAAAATACTTACTAATGGTGATGGCTCCCTCCAAGCGATAAAGAACAGATCTGAATGTCACGTCCAGAATTTCTGAATTTTATTTATTGAAAAGAGGCATACAATTTTTAGATCTAAGATTACAATTTATAGGAAAATAGAAAACCTAGGGCTACAGACTCTCGCACATGCAAAATTACAGATTTGACCCCTGAGAATCCCAACACCAGAACAGTCGCAGCAACAGAAGAAATCTCCACCGACACGTGTATTAGACGGCCGCGGATCCGCGGCGCCAGCATGGGTTTGGCCGCGGATCCACGGCCAAACTGTGGACTTGGGCTGTGAGATTTTGTGGGCTTTCTTCTGGGCTTCTTGGCTTTCTGTTTCTATAGTCCTTTTCTCTGTTAGGCTTCTAGGTATTCTCCAGATATTTCAGTGAATATTCGTAGCGATCTTTCAACCGTTCTCATGACATTTTGGACCTTGCACTGTTCTCTGACTAGGCGTGACTAGTATCGGTCTGCTTGTTGGTCAAAAGTCCATTTTTCTGTTGTTTTGTGTCTTTTTCACTGTATTTGCTCCAGAAACCTGTATCCTGTAATATGCAACAAACGTGCGTCAAGAGTACCTGTTTATTTATAAAAAGGATAAGAATAGGGGAATGATAAATGCAATATTATGGTCTGAACAAATACCCCCAAACTTACCTTTTGCTCGTCCTCGAGCAAACTTATTATTTATTCACTAAAATCCTAACCGCACTTTCGCAGGGAAACGCGATTGTACTGAGCACGTGCAACAAGCCGTTAAACCTCTAGGTGTCCCTAGTAGGAGGAGTGTTGTCTCCTGAGGGTTTTCAGCGGATTACACCCACAAAATCCTATCAACTTGGCCCATTGACTTTTGTTCTCCAATTAGGTCTTCTAACAAGGAATTCTATTATCTTTGACTCGTAAATTATCCACCCATATTCTTCACGCTTCCTCATTATTTAACTTAAGATTATATATGTTATGTAGACTTACTTAGCTTTCGGCATTTCTTAAGTTTTCCTTCTAGGGTTACATCTCCACTCAGGAATTTCTATCAACTCTATTAAAGATACAAATTTTATTTTTCATTCCTCTCTCTTATCTAAATTCCAATCACGTACCCCTACGTGTGTGTATAGATCACCCCTACACTTGGAAATTCAATTCAAGCAATCATGCCCTAGTCCATTGTCCAAAGTACTAATTAGTTGGTGAATGAAATTTGCTTACACATCCTTCATGCGACCGTTAATACTTCTTGAGGTACCAACGACCGATTACAAAATGCGTTTGCACTTTAAAGCGTACTTCCTAGTCCTTGCAACACCCAAGGCTTTAGCAGTGACTCCCAAACCAGTTGGTCTAAGGCACTAGGTGATGAAGCACCCTCGCTAAATATTTTTCTATTTTTACAGCCTTAAGTAATCACAAAAACCAGTGTCCATTTTTTTATTCTTTAGTCACACTTATATATTTTTTTCATTTTCATTGCACTAAGGACTTTAGACAAGAGCATTTCAAGGTCTCTTCTACTATTCCAAGTTTCAAGGTGCGTGAATGTGCAAATTGTAGGGTATACATTTTCAGAATTTAGATTTAAGCTAGGAACTATCTTTCAAACTTATACTTTAATTAGAACATCAATACTCTTCCCTTGTTTCGACTTAGCCCAAGAAGTGAACCCAAAATTGGCCTATTTCTAAATAAACTACAAGGCATATACTTTCTACCGTTAAACTTTAAGAAATGTTATTTTTAGGGTTTTTAATTCATTAAGTCTAAGATCTAGTTGTTCATAACCAGTTAACCTATTAGTCAAACTCAAGTCAATTAGCCAAAATTGAATACAATTATTTTTATAATTTTTGAAAGTTTTCAAATTTTTATGGGTTTTCAAATAAGTATGCAAATGCAAAAATATGTACAAATGAATGCGAAGGAAGAAGACGTACCGAGCATACCCCCAAACTTGAACTTGACAGTGTCCTCACTGTCATGCTAAACCAAGAGGGTCAAAACACCGATACTCCCCTGTTTATTTATTTATAATTTTTATTTTTTATTTTTTTTTTTTTATAGAAAAAGAAAACAAAAGGATATATACATATATACAAAGGTTCCCCCCAAACTTAAGCTTGGCCTTACACAAGCCAAAGGTTAGCACCAACCATTCAAAGATCTTATCATGGTAATGGTAGAGTTGGTGCAAGAATGGGATGGAAAGAAAAGAGATGAAAAGCACGCGAGACCGTGTGGAAAGAAGAATGGTAGAATATGGTCTCGGTGGGGGAGAAGAAAGATGGAAAGAAGAAAGAAGTGGAGTGCGATCTTGAGGGTGTAAATTGAGTGAATAAATTAGCGCAATTTGTGATGACCGATGTGTTAAAAGCGATTGCGCTAACCTATGAACTCGTCGTGCAATGGGGTCAAATCCCTCAAGATTCGTAAGAAAACATGGGTACGCCGAACTTGGTACAGGAGATGAAAGCGTAACGGTCATTTGTTCGGTCGGAACAATAGGAAGGAGGGAGGGTGATATAACAGTCAAAGGTTCAGGAGGCTGAATTGGCAAATCCGACACATCAACTAAAAATGGTTCAACCTCGATATTATCCTCAAGACTCTCCTCAATATTTAATCCATCTATGCCATTGTCATCAAAATCTAGACGCATATGAGATTCGGGGAAAACATTTAATAACTCAGGATGATGATTTGAACATAAAATTTCTATTAAATCGACAGGTTCATCATCCGAAATATTCCCGGCGTATATCCTCAATCAAGTGAAAATCTATTTCTTTAGACACTTCATCCACAGCATGGATATTTATCAATGTAGGTTCTAGAGTGGAGGTGTAAAGATCGAAAGGATTAGGTGCGGTTTCACTCGAAAGGGGTTCCTCACAATTTGGCAAATCAAACACTACAAAATCGCACAACTCATTTTTATTTTCAACTGGTGAATCATTTGGAACAATAGATGGAAAACCGGAGTTGTGGGTTTCAATTGGGTAAGGGTAGGTTTGATTTGAAAATCCTCTCTCATTCTCACTCTGTCCAACTGCCGCCTTACACATTGAAAAATTCGGAGCTAGCGGGACACTAGCTACCGGTTCACTAGGTTGCGTAAGGGCGGCCATGGATGCTTCCACTGTCCTCATCATTTTATTTGTTGCAGCAATATATGCTTCCAACGACTCTTCCAAACTAGACTTAGGTGGTGAGGGGGTTTCAGTAAAAGATTCAAAATTAGTTGGGTATGTGAAACTCCCTAATGGCTGTGTCGAAACAGCGTCTAGTGAAGGTGGGAAGGTCGGGTATGACTGGTAGGAAGTGGGTGGTAAGACAGGAGTAGGGTCAACATATGGATAAGAAGGTGAATAATTGTGCGGATCCCTAAAACTAGATGAGTGGAGAGGGGTGAAAGATCGACTGCGAGATTGAGCAATATGCTCAGCAATGGACATCGGCCTAGGAGTGACAGAAGGACTTGAAGAAGTGGTATCAACATATGTAGGTTGTAAAGGTTGACTCGGTTGACACGAAGTGGGTTGAAAAGTCAAACTATTTCTCCTAGACGCCTCTATTTGATCTTTCAACGAAATCTTTGGCAAGGAGGGATCGTTTTTAAATTGACCGAAACAATTGACGAACGACGCAAAGTTAGGTTCGGGATACCAAGATTCGGCAAGAGATTTATGATGTGGGGTACCCATGATAGAAGAATGCAAGGATTTCTTAGCGACAAAATTTTTGCAAGTTTTTAAAAGATTTTTTCGTTAAATTTTTTTTTATTGGAGAGTTTTGCAATAAGGTTTTAGAAAATGGACTCGTGACACAACTGAATCAACCACACATGCACAATCAGACCTAGATCTAGGGTTGCCTAGGTCTACTAAACAGCTCCTAACTAGGGCTAGAAATAGACCTCAAACCGCCTCTTCACGGACAAATACGGCCAGGTAAGTGGGAAGGAACCACCACTACAGTGGGCCTAATTAAAAACCACTAGCCTAGACACCGCAATGTCGGTTAGGATAAACGGCCGATGCCTACCCTAGTCCTTTTCCTATTGAGCTCGCTGTCCTTAGGTCTGAGTCTAATCTTTTTTTTTTTAATTAAAGGTGGTCGATGCAATGCTTAGGTGTTTTCTGGGATCCTGGGAAGGGTGATGAAATCCCCACCCAATCTGATTTTGGTCAATTAGCCCCTTAGAATCCGGTTAAATTATGCAAAACAAATAAAAATTCACTTGCAATCAGAATTTTTTAGCGCGGCGCAAAGAAACCTGCAGAAATCTGTTATTTAGAAGGGGGAGAAAGACTTTTTACGCAAAGAATTCCTGCAGAAAACTTTTTACAGAGAGATATACTTTAGGTTGCAGAGGGAAGAAAGAGAGACAAACCCACAAAAGTTGGTGCGCTGACGTGGCAGGAGGAGCGCGGATCCGCGGCAGATGGCCCCTAATGCGGCGGAAGCGCGGCGTTCTGGTGGGATCGCGCTCTGGAAATTTTTGCACTGTTCTGTAATTACAATTTCTCTCTGTTTTTATGCTCCAAATTTTTATTTGCCCTCTGTAAAGTTCCAGATCCGTGACCTTCGCTGTTCCTGCAAGATCCAAAAGATACACCCTTCAAACAGATCAAATTTGATTATTTTTTTATTTTTATTTTTTATATTTTCAGATTTTTATAATTTTTAAAATTTATATCAACCCGAAAATTCACAAAAAGAAATTTTACGCCGTCCCCGGCAACGGCGCCATTTGATTTGAGTGATTTTACGATCAAAAATATAATTACCGCAATCAAGAAACAGCGTCGCTTCGCAGCTAGCCGGTGAGTGCGGGTCGATCCACAGAGACGGGTAAATTCCTTTATTGTGTTTTAACGAGTTGATTCTATTTGTCGTTTTGGTTTTATAAAAATCTAGATCTAAAACTTAATTAATCTAATTTAAATTCTTGCTAGGGTTAGGCTTAGAGGAAGTTTTGGAGATTGATGTTTCCTTCACCGCTTTCAATGCCGTATTTTAGATCCATTAGGTGTTATAGTAATTATCGATAAAGTGGATACGACTCTTTTGGGAAGATGTGTTCTTCCTCTAGATTCGTATCCTTCCTTTATCGTTAATTACCCTAACCCCCATGGAAAACGCGCGCAACCGGCCCTTTATACTGCGGTTCACCGTTACCTAGAGGGGTAGGGTGCCGCAGGGAGCGGTTGTGCGCGCATGCATGGAGTTCTTAATGGGTTAGGCATTGAAAGGGGTGAGAGATCTCATCTCTCAACCCTTTCCCTAAGGCTAACCCTAACAAGCGAGGAGACTACTCGCTCATTAGGGGATGAAATAACATTAAAAGAATAAAAGAAAAATACTTACTAATGGTGATGGCTCCCTCCAAGCGATAAAGAACAGATCTGAATGTCACGTCCAGAATTTCTGAATTTTATTTATTGAAAAGAGGCATACAATTTTTAGATCTAAGATTACAATTTATAGGAAAATAGAAAACCTAGGGCTACAGACTCTCGCACATGCAAAATTACAGATTTGACCCCTGAGAATCCCAACACCAGAACAGTCGTAGCAACAGAAGAAATCTCCACCGACACGTGTATTAGACGGCCGCGGATCCGCGGCGCCAGCATGGGTTTGGCCGCGGATCCGCGGCCAAACTGTGGACTTGGGCTGTGAGATTTTGTGGGCTTTCTTCTGGGCTTCTTGGCTTTCTGTTTCTATAGTCCTTTTCTCTGTTAGGCTTCTAGGTATTCTCCAGATATTTCAGTGAATATTCGTAGCGATCTTTCAACCGTTCTCATGACATTTTGGACCTTGCACTGTTCTCTGACTAGGCGTGACTAGTATCGGTCTGCTTGTTGGTCAAAAGTCCCTTTTTCTGTTGTTTTGTGTCTTTTTCACTGTATTTGCTCCAGAAACCTGTATCCTGTAATATGCAACAAACGTGCGTCAAGAGTACCTGTTTATTTATAAAAAGGATAAGAATAGGGGAATGATAAATGCAATATTATGGTCTGAACATCGGGTAAATCAAACACTACAAAGTCACACAATTTATCAGACATTCTATTTAGTGTACTTGATGAATCTATGAAACTAGAGTTGTGGATTTCAGTTTGGAATGGGGAGGTTTGATTAGGAAGGGTGTACAGTTCTGTCTTACTACCCAAATCCTTCATAATTTGGTTCGACGGTTCCATAAATTTTTCTAATGTCTGCTCCAGACTAGTCTTGGGTTGATAAGGGGTTTCAGTATAAGATTGAAATTCCTGTAGATAATTAAAACTCCCAAATGACTGATTAGAAGAACTGTCTAGAGAAGGTGGAAAAGTCGGATTGGATTGATAGGAATAGAATGGTTGCGGAACTTGGGTAGGAGTAGGATCAATATTATGATAAGAAGAATATTGATATGGGTTGGTTGGTTGGCTATTTTCAACAGACATCTTATATGGCACAAACCGCATATCAAACTCTTCTCCGGACAGTGGTGGTGATGGTTGATATTGGTCCGGGTTGAAACTTTGGCCTCTAGACCTAGCTATATGCTCGGCAATGGACATTCGTCTAGGGGCTCCCTCACTCTGGGTATGAACTGAAATATGTGTAGCATTAGGATACGGTTGATAAGACCTAGACTGAGGTGACCAACTGTTTCTTCCTGCTTGTTCAATATGATCTCTTAAGGACATGGAAGAGCCGGATGGTATACCGAAGGGATTACGAAAACAAGAGATATCTGGTTGTGGACAGCAAAGCTCGGCAAGTGTTCTTCTGTTTAGGTCACCCATTATAAGAAGAGAAGAAGGGGGAAGGGGTAAAAAGGGGAGAAAATAATTGGTTTGTTTTAAAAAATGACGGATTTAGACAAATCACACAAAAATGTACAAACAACCCTAGAACTATAGTTACCTAGGTCCAGTCTCTAGACCGCTCCTAGACTTCCAAAGGACAAACCGCGGGATCAATCCTCTACCGCCTCCGTACTATCCTTATAGCCAGGTAAGTGGGAAGGAACCACAGTAGTGGGCCTAATTAAAAACCACTAGCCTTTGACACACTTGCCTAGGCACTACAAAAGTAATGCGGATAAGCGATAGATTACCCACGACCTTCCTCTGTCCTTAATGAGCGCGACAGTCCTTAGAGTCTGGTCTAGATATTTTTTAAATTAATGAAGGGTTGATGCAGATGCTCGGTTTGTGATTTGTGGGGCTTAGGAAGGGTGATGAAATCCCCACCTAATCTGGATTTGGTCTTGCCCCTTAAAAATCCGTATTAAAATATGCAAAAAAAACAAACCGCAAAACAAAACTTTGCAAAAAGATTTTTGAGCGGCGATATTTTGCAAAGAATCCTGCAGAAAATAAATTTTTTTGGATTTGAGAGGAGAGAGAAGGAGTTAAGAAAGATACCAGAGAAGTGTGAAACCCTAGATCTCCTGTTTCCTCAAGTCCGTGACTCCAGATTCCCTCGCAAAATTCATACACAAATCGTTAAATATGCAATTTGCAGTTTTGTTTTAATAATGATATGAATAGTCTAAGAATTCAACACAAATAGTAAGAATAAAAAATTACGCACGTGTCCCCGGCAACGGCGCCATTTGATTATTACGAAAAAGTGTGTTTGTAGTTAACCGCAATCAATAACGGTGTCGCACGTAGCTAGACCGAGATGAGTACGGGTCGTCCTCAGGGAAACGTGGAACATTTTATTCTTACTTTAGATGTGTTGAAAAAGAGAGGAGGAAATAAGAATTTTGTGAAAAGTTTCTAGATCTACGTTAAGCAAGAATGCAAAAATATAGATCTAGATTATTTTAGGGATGTAGATAATATAATAAGAGGGCTTGTAGGGTTCGTGAGGATTTAGTAGTCATGGAAGATTAATTAAAAGTTACCCTTTTTATCCTTTAATAGATTTAAAACTAGAACGACGGTGATGCGTGTAGATTAGGGTTTCTGGAGGGAAAAGGAATCCCACTCTTAACCCTTATCTCGACACGGAACTCCGTTCAAATCTAGCCTTTACCAAAACAATCATTAATCTAATCTCTAATCGCGGTCGGAACTAGCAAAGAATTGCTAGCGCGCCCTATTAGAATGTTAATGATTCTTTTGATAAAGTTCATAAACTTTATAGGACTTAAAAAGGGTTTAGGGATGTTCATCATCCATTAGCCTACCCTAATCCTACGAACCCTAACAAGCGGAGAATTACTCGCGCATGTTGGGAGAAGAAGATGAAAAGACAGAGAGGGAAAACATAATGCAAAAGAATTAAATAAAATAACTACATTTATTAATCAACTTGAACAATCTACATTTTATTCCGTAGAAAATGATTACAAAACTAGTTGCTTCTCGATCTTTCCTAAGGAGGTAGACGAACAGTTAATGATCAGCCTGGATGCGTGAGCGTCTGGGACTTCGTGATCTCTTCGGCTTGATAAATTTTCCAAGAGGCTCTCGGTGCCTTTTTATAGTGCAAAGCCAGAGTCATTTGCCTCCATATTAGGTAAAATTCATCATAGATTCACCCACAAAAATCTTGGACTTTATTTCCATAATACTGCCGCGGATCTGCGGCATCAAGGGGCTTGGGCCGCGGATCCGCGGCCTGATGATTAGAACCCTTGATTATTTTTTATGGGGCTGCTTCTTGTGACATGTGGCAATCCTAGGAACCTTCAGAATTTAGAAATCTTCTCGTGGTTGCTGCCAGACTTGGTCTTCAAGTTTTGATTCTTAATTAGGCAAGTCTTCTTCAACAACTTGATTTGCTTGATTCTAGTCTTGAAAAATTCTGCACAACTTGGAAAATTTCTGCACAACAACTCAAATAATATTTAGTAGAGTTTGTTCTACTAGGATTAGGTCAATGATATTATTTGCATATAATTTCCTACCAAATGCTAATTATAATATATCAACACATGGAAAATAGTATTTTTACAGATAAACCCTCATATGTATGATATATTATAATAAAGATCTTTTTAAATATGAAAATGGTAGGAAAAATGTAATACAAATGTGCAGTTTTATCAACTGAACAGTCATTTCCAAAGATTTCTAGGAGTTTAACTTCATTCAAGATCTGTTGGAGTTTAACTCCATAAACAAAACCCTTTTAGGAGGTTAACTCCAAATCTACACATAATCCCTATTAGGAGTTCAACTCCAAAGACCCTTGGGAGTTCAACTCCCAGCCCAGGGGCTAAGCCCTTTTTCCACTGGTGTTTCCAGCAGTCCCGTGCCGCGTATGTAACCCACGGGCGTCCAGCGGTCGCGTGCAGGGCACATGACCCATAGACGCTCAACGCCCACGTGCGCCTCACATGACCCGCGGACGCCCAGCGTTCAGCGGTCGGGTGCCGCACATGTGAACCGCGGACGTCCAGCGCTCAACGATCGCGTGCCGCGCACGTAACCCGCGGGCGCCCAACACTCAGCGGTCGTGTGCAGGGCACGTGACCCGCGGGGGCCAAGAGCCCACGCGTCTGGCACGTGACCCGCGGGCGCCAAGCGCCCACGCGCCAAGCACGTGACCCGTGGGCGTCTTGCACCCACGTACCATGCACGCGTCTTTAAGATGCTCCTCACCCATCATTTTCCATGCACTCCACACCCAAAACATGTCCCCCATTAGAAAAAAAATTTCTAACGGGGTGCTGCCCCATACCCCGTAAGGGGACTGCTAGCCCCCTTGACCCCCAGCCCACTATCTGGGTAGCGGGACCCCCGTAAACTCTGCGAGGCCCCCGATACATCCAAAACCCTTTCAAAACACAACACACGCACATAGCACATTGAGTTCGCATGATCAATTTGACCCGTCAATCGGAGGTTCTCTCGCTCCAAAGGCGGGGGGTAATTAACGGCAGCTTAGTCCGCGGCCGCCGGAGATTCGGATACCCACAATCAATAAACCCCCGCCTACCCTAGGCAGGGGGAATCTGTAGTATGCCTGAAAAGCGCGTACGTATTCCCATCTCAATGGGGTGACGAAAAACACCCTACAGATTCTGGCACGCCCGGTGGGACCTTTCTCTCTTCCCATATCTCTAGTCAAGTGTTCATGCGAACTCATTTAGCATATATACCGATGTTTGTACTGAAGTAGTTTTCTTTTCGTGCAGCAATCAACTTTCAAAGATGATGTCTTCTAAGATGAATTCAGCTTCTGACGTGACCCCGATCTCGTACGTGATCTGCCCGCGTGGTTTTCCCTGCCAGTCTCAGCCGGCAATGGAAGGAGCCATCCCGTCAATTTAGTTCTGTCATCATCTACCCCGCTGGAAGCGCTCATCTGGCGGAGGTCCCGACAAACCAAGCAGCCAAACTGACCTCAAGGGGCAGGAGGTCGAACGTTGTAATCGCCAAAGCATCCCACCCTAAATGCAAATCCGTATTTGAACGGCTCTCCACTGTTCCAACTGGGGGCAAGGTCGTCAACACCAATGGGGCCATAAAGCAGCTCCAGCAAGCGTAGACGTTGCCCTTGACGATCGAGCGAGGCATATTCTATGGACTCTCTGCCAGTCGGTCTACGACGTTGTCCCGAAGGGCCGAAGCCTGCCAAGTGCTTAAAACAGAAAGGTTGAGAAAGAAGCGGCTTAGGTATCGAGATAACAAAAGGGCCAGGACTTTGGCCAAGTGGAACCTTGTGAGGTTCCAAGAGCAAGGTCACCCCGCGACGACGGCTGAGTCGGCCGTAAAAGTTAGCAATTCTTTCAAACCCCTGAAATGGGTTTAGAAAAACGCCATGACCGCTAGAATCAAGGAGACAGCAGTCCAAACGATACTACAAAGAGACATGTCCCAGCCCCAACAGAGAAAGCATGACACCGTCTCTTCGAGAGTCTATCAGGCGTTCTGTGCAGCGCGAAAGCAGTGGGGCAAATACAGAAAAGAAGCGCCAGCACTACTCAAGAAGTCGGTCAGGCCAGCCATCTTTAATCAATTGTCCGTTACCAAAACAGAAGGGCCAAGACGGTGGTCCAGAAAATCAGCTAGCAATAATGAATGGACGGCCGGATATGTTATCCACACTGTCTATATGGCGGGCACGCGCCCCAGCGACAGCCTCTACAGCAAAAGCAAGGATGGGGCCACCACATCCCAAGCCCAATCTGGCTTGAATGTGGTTGTTGCTTCCCAAGATCAGCCGCCTCCGCTGGATGATGAAAATCCTCTCGATGAGGCCAATAGACAGAAAGACCGCTCAGTTCATGTGGAGTCAAGCTCGGACAGCGAGGAAGAGCCGACTTTCTACCCCAGGACCGTCGAGCAAGAGCTGCTTCAAGAGTTTCGAAAACAGCTCATGAGCAAAGATAAAGAGATGGTCAAGCTCTATTCGAAAATTGATGACCTAACGAATGTTGTGATGCAGCTTATGGCTCAAATTGCTCGAGTGCCTCCTAATCAAGCACAAGTCTCTACTCATGAGCCGGGTGATAACAACCCGAAGCAGCCGATGCCTGTCCCTTTAGGTCTAAGATTGGTCGAGCCACACGAAAGCCGGCCACATTCCGCTTCTAGGGACGCCTTGGCCCAGATAGCACTATCCCGCTAACACAAGATCGGATAATGGATTTGGTCACCAGAAAGGTTAAAACATTGGTGGCCGAAGCCGAAGCTCAGAAAGAAATTGGCAGTAGTGGGCGGCCATATCCCGCACAGTACGATCTGATCGAGTTCCCGAGTGGCTACGTCATTCCTAAGTTTGGAAGATTTGACGGAACGGGAAACGCAAATTAGCACGTCGGCCAATTTAAAGCATCGTGCGGAAATACAGGGGGCAATGATGCACTCCTTCTTCGTCAGTTTGTCAACAGCCTGACTGGTGTCGCTTTCGACTGGTATGCGAGTATACCAGACGGGTCCGTCACTACTTTCGCCCAAATGGAGTCTCTGTTTCGGCAAAGATTCATGAGTGTTAGTGACAAAATCTCCATTGCTGACCTCGTGAGAACCAAGCCGGGGGAAAACGAAAGCAACACAGACTTTATTGCTCGATGGCGCAACCTCACTGTCAAGTGTGAACCGCCGCTAGAACAGGACCAGTTCGTCAGCCTCCTCATTGGGAACCTCAGTAATTGGATGGTCTCATTCTTGTGTACAGCAGGCCTAAAGATGTTTCAGGAGCTGACCAAGAAAGTCCAAATGCTGGAACGCTCAAAGCAAGAGTCTACCCCCGGACACTCAGAGAGACAAGACTTGGAAGAGCAAGATGGACGACAACCGTAGAAGCGGGAATTCCAGCAATATGAATGTCTTCAATGCATCCGACAATGAAGACAAACGAAAAGCAAGCGAATCCAAAACCAACCGGTCTCGAAATCCAGTGCTAGGAGGAGAAGGGCCTTCTCTAGAGGAGAAAAGAATAAGCTTTACTCTTTCAGAAGGGACAAGGTGAACAAGATATTCAAAGACGCCTTGAGCAACGGTTTACAACTGCCAGAGTCGAAGAGACCTCACGAAGCAAAAATGACCAACAATTCTCTATATTGCCTGTACCACCGAGTAGTGAGCCATGCGATCGAGAATCGCTATATCTTCAAAGACTGTGTCGAGAAGCAGTACAAGACTGGAGAGATCGAGTTGTCCAAGAGTGTGTTGGTGAACAATCAAGTTGCAACCACCAACTTTATACAGACAGAAACTGTAGCCTTCTGGGAGCAGACAGCTGAACCCGATGCCCTGAGAAATGAAACTGACTCACCGCAGTCTCCGTGGAGTACGCATGTATCTAATAAGATGAAGAAGATGATAAAGCTACTTCGGAAAGAGCCCAGAATAGGATAGGAAGGGCAGAAGAAGCCCACCATTCCAGCTGCCAATTCGGCTCAATCAAGTTCAAAATCCAAAAAGCTTAAGAAGAAGAAAAGTACAGCTCGACGTGAAAAAGAGTCTACAGGGAGATCGACCATCCAAAAATATATCGATTCCCTCAAAAACTATGAACAAGAGGAAATGACTCTAATTCAATTGAAGGAGTTCTTCCATGTAGAAGCGGCTGAGATTCTGGAGGAGCTAGAAGAAGACTCCAATGAAGAGATCCCTATAGTGACCTGCTACACTATCCACCTTGGTAGCGACTCTGAGGAAGAGCTATGTTTTTCCGAAGAGGGCGAGGAGCTCGCCACAAAGGCCAACCAAATCCAGGTCAGAAGCGGCAGGGCTCTACTGCCAATTCAGGGCAACACCCCAAAAGGAAAGGAAAAACAAGTCGTTAATGAAGAAGATGGTAAAGAGCCGGCTCATGAAAACTCAAGTCCTTCCTCAGTGGACTACAATGTCTTGGCCCATCTCCGGAAGCTTCCGTCTCTCCTGAGCATCTACGATGCCTTGGTCCTATCTAAGGAGCTTAGGGATGTTCTCATTCATGCTTTACAAAACCCCGAGCGGTACCAGGCTCCCTTTGCGGAAATTAATATGAAAGAAGCCCAGTACGCTCTGCATGCCGCCGCAGTCACGTTTAAGGACGAAGACTTACTACTGGGAACGGCTGAGCATAATCGGCCGCTTTACGTGACTTTGTACAATGACGGAGATCGGATTAATCACATATTGATTGATCCGGGATCCTCAGTGAACATCATGAACTTGTGGACTCTGAAGAGTTTGTCAATGGACGTCGGACACGTGTCAAGAAAAAGGATTGTCATTCAAGGCTTCAATCAAAATTGCAAGCAAGTTCTGGGGTCTATAGCTCTGCCAATCAAATTTGGGGATCTGCAAACCGAAGCGAAGATATACGTGATCGATGCTAACACGTCTTATAAAATTCTCTTGGGGCGGCCATGGCTCCACGATTACGGTATTGTTCCGTCAACTCTCCATCAATGCATGAAGTATACTAAAAATGGCGAAGAAAGACGCATTGACGGAGACATTCAACCGTTCGGTGTGCATGAAGTCCGATATGAAGATTCTTGGTACTTTATGAATCTCCAAAGTGCTGAGCCACAGCTGACCAAAGACAGAACAGTCCCGAAATTCAAAGGCAAATTTAAGTCGGCTGTCACTTTCAAAAGCAAAAACCCCCAAGTGTGTCCGCATTTCGGCAGTGACACTGATGAGTCCAACGCTGGAAGTCCGTCCTTCCGTAAAACCCGTCCTCACTTCAGTAGCGATACAGACGAATCTGATACTGAAGGCCCATCCGGCAGCAAAATTCGCCCTCGTTTAGGTAGTGACACTGGAGAATTAGAAGAAGAGGATCCATCTTGCAACAGCTATGCAGATTGGGCCCTCATGCAAAAAGCGAAGTTAAGAGAAACCTTCAAGACTACAGAAGGGTCCCTAGCTGTCACAAGGGTGTCGGAGCAGATGTGCAAGGAGTTAGATGCATTGTCAGTCTCCACCGTGGACCAGCTTAAAATTTTCTACGTTCCCGAAAGGAAAAGTGGACAGAAGGGCATCGTGTTTTATGGGTCAAATCCTGTCGCGCGCCCGGACGATTTGTCTGTGACATGCCTTCCATACGAGAGAGGCATAAGGGCCGTCCTCAATCCCAGATATTATGCGCCTGAGATGCAGGAATACTTTAAAAAGTGCGGGTGTCGGCTATATCAAATGGACTCCGAAGCAAAGTTTTATGAAGGGCTATGGCATCCGCCTCGGGTCCGATCACTCATCGATGGACGAATCCCAGATAGACGGGGCATAGGTTTCATTCAACCTGATGCCAAAGCATGCTATATGATCCATATTGGTAAAGCCGGCGAAGTGTCAAATGATGAAGATGAGCTAGCCGAGCCAGAAGAAGCCCCTTAAGAGCCCGAAGATGGCGGACAAGCAACCTTCGATGAGCTAACCGAGATCGATTTGGGAACGTATGATAATCCAAGGCCGACCTATATCAGCTCACTCTTGTCAGAGAAAATGAAAGAGTAGATAATTGTCCTGCTGCATGAGTTCGCCAACTGTTTCGCATGGACGTACAAAGAAATGCCTGGCCTTTCCCCTGAAGTGGCCGTGCATAAGCTGGCTATATCTCCTGATGCTAAGCCAGTCAAATAAGCTCCTCGAAGAATGAGAAGGGAACTGGAAGAAAAGGTCATCGAGGAAACCAAGAAACTCATCGATGCCGACTTCATTAGGGAAGAGAAATACATAGACTGGATCGCATGTATTGTCCCAGTAAAGAAGAAAAATGGGCAGATCCGGGTTTGTGTCGATTTCAGGAACCTTAACAAGGCATGCCCTAAAGATGATTTCCCGCTTCCGGACATGGAAATGATGGTCGATGACACATCAAATTACGAGCCGTTCACCTTCATGGACGGTTCGTCTGGGTACAATCAGATAAAAATATCGCCTGAGGATGAGAGGCATACAGCATTTCGAACCCCGATCGGCATATACTGTTACAAAGTGATACCGTTCGGACTGAAAAATGCAGGTGATACATATCAAAGGGCAATGACCATATCTTTGATGACCTAATCCATAAAGTCGTTGAATGTTATGTTAAAGATCTGGTCGTCAAGACTAAAACCAAGGCCGATCACATCCAAAATCTCAGGACCGTTCTCACTAGATTGAGGGAATACGATCTGAAGATGAATCCTCTGAAGTGCGCTTTTGGTGTGTTATAGGGAAAATTCTTATGCTTCATAGTCCGACATCGAGGGATCGAAATTGACCCATCCAGGATAAAAGCCATCATGGAGATGCGCACTCCGAAGAATCTGACGCACCTAAGATCTTTTCAAGGCAGGCTTGCTTATATACGAAGGTTTATCTCAAATTTATCGGGGAGATGTAGGACCTTCTCAAAGCTCATGAAGAAAGGAGCTCCTTTTATCTGGGATGCTGAATGTCAAGAAGCGTTCGAAAGCATCAAACGGTACCTGTTGCACCCTCCAGTGCTTGCTGATCCTATTTCAAATAAACCATTGATTCTCTATATTGCCGCGCTAGATGAGTCACTCGGTGTGTTTCTTGCCCAGTACAATGAGGAGGGAAAAGAAAATACCCTCTACTAACTCAGTCGAACTTTAGTTGTGGAGGAACATAACTATTCCCCGATCGAAAAGCAATGCATGGCTCTGATGTTCGCTGTGAAGAAGCTGAGGCACTATCTGCTCGCTCATCGGGTTATGCTGATCTTCAAGGTCGACCCACTCAAACACTTAATGACCAAAGCAAGCCTAGCCGGTAGAATGGCGAGATGGGCTGTCATGCTGCTTAAATTTGACATAATCTATACTCCCCAGAAAGCAGTAAAAGGGCAAGCTTTCGCTGACTTCCTTGCTTCTCATCCCGTACCAGAAGGGTCACCGATCAATTGTGAGTTACCCGACGAACAAGTGCTGCACCTCGAGGATGATGAGCCATGTTGGGAGCTCTACTTCGATGGAGCCTCATCAATGAGGAGCTCTGGCAAATCAAGCATCCCGCAGATAAAAGCAGGGATAAGATTGGTGTTCATCACGCCATCGATGGGAACCCTACGACGTTCTTTTGCTCTCACTGAGCCTTGCACAAACAACGAGACTGAGTACGAAGCTCTGATAGCTGGTCTGGAGCTCGCCATAGAAATGGAAATTCTTCGGCTACGGGTTTACGGTGACTCCCAGCTTGTCATCAACCAGGTAAGCGGCGACTATAAGATATACAAACCTGAGTTAGCTCGATATAGAAGCCGAGTGGTGGAACTCATGAAACGGTTCACTCACATTGAACTAATGAGAGTCCCTAGCGCGTTGGACGGAAAAGCTGACATACTCGCTCGCCTAGCTAAAGAGCTAGCTGATCCTGACATGGACAAAATTCTAACCACAGTCAGAAGCTGGCAAATTCTGCCTCCAGTCTCTTTGCGTGAAGAAGAAATCATAGAACAAGAGAACAATCCTGCCGAAGAGGCTTCGATCATTCAAGACGAGCCTGATTGGAGAGAACTCTTCATAGAGTATCTTCGATACGACAAGCTGCCCGAAAAAAATCTACGAGGATTCAGCTAAAGAAGAGAGCTATCCAATACGTGTTTGTAAATAATACGCTATACCGCAGATCATATGACCAACTCTGGCTCAGGTGCCTGTCATCGGCGAAACCCAAAAAGTCATGAAAGAAGTTCACCCGGGCGTCTGCGGGGCTCACCAGTCCGGCCCCAAAATGCGGCTTCAGATCAAACGGCTTGGATATTATTGGCCCACCATGATAAGGAATTGCGAAGAGCATGCAAAGAAATGCCATCTCTGCCAAATTCACGGTGATTTCATTCGCAAGCATCCCCATCCGTTGCATCCTACGGTGGCGTCGTGGCCTTGCGAAGTTTGGGGCACCGATATGTAGGGTGTTTTTCGTCACCCCATTGAGATGGGAATATGCGCGCGCTTGTCAGGCATACTACAGATTCCCTCTGCCTAGGGTAAGCAGGGTTTTATTGATCGTGGGGATCCGAATCTCCGGCAGCCACGGACTAAGCTGTTGTTAATTACCCCTCGCCTTTGGAGCGAGAGAACCTCCGATCAATAAGTTAAACTAGTCATGCAAACTCAATATGCAGTGTTGTGTTTTGAAGGGGTTTTGGATATATCGGGGGGGCCGCAGAGTTTTTACGGGGGTCCCGCTACCCGGATAGTGGGCTGGGGGTCAAGGAGGCTAGCAGCCCCCTTACGGGATGCGGGGCAGCGTCCCGTTAGAAAATTTTTTCTAAAGAGAACAATATGGTGGAGTATGTGTGTGTGTGTGTGCGCGCATATATGTTTATATACATATATAAAAAGGAAAGGGCGTCCATAGGATGCGTGGGAGAAGGCGTCAGCGCCTCATGTGAGCGGAACGCGAGCGCTCGGGCGCGAGCGCTCGGGCGCTAGCGCTAGCGTCCCACGTGCCCGGCACGCGGGCGCTCAGGCGCGGGTGCTAGCGCTTTGGGCGCAAGCTCCCCATGTGCCCGGCACGCGGGCGCTGGCGCTGGCGCTTTGGACGCTTTGGTGCTGGCGCTTTGGATGCTTTGGTGCTGGTGCTAGCGCCCCACATGCCCGGCACACGGGTACTCGGGTACTGGCACGAGCGCTTTAGGCGCTGGCGCCCTACGTGCTCAACACGTGGGTGCTCGGGCACTAGCGCTTTGGGCGCTTGGGTGCTAGCACTTTGGGCGCTAGCGCCTCATGTGCCAAGCACGTAGATGCTCGGACGCTGGGCGGCAAAAAGGGACTTGGTCCCTGCACTGGGAGTTGTACTCCCAAAAAGAAATACTTATTATTTTTTGTGTATGTATGTGTGTGTGTGTATTTTTTTTTAGGAGTTAAACTCCTAAGATATTTTTGGAGCTGATGAAGGGGCTTCTCCCTTGAGCCCTGGATCTCCCTAAAAATAGGGTTCTAGGAAGTGGTTCTCCTTCTTCCTTCTCTATTGGCCGGATCTTGAAGAACAAGAAATATGAGATTTTAAAAATCTATCCTTTTTGAGATCTAATGGAAGATCTGAGTTCCCCTTTGTGGGTTTTGTGGTGAAAAACTATTTAGTTTTGGAAAAGGAAGAGTAAAAATTCTTGATTTAATTCAAAAAAAAAGAAGTTTTAGAACCTTGAGGAAGGAGAAGGAGGCACAAAAAACCTAACCTTTTTGAGAGGAATGAAAAGCGTATGCTTTATTCATCATCATGTTGCCTTATATAGGCTTACACATTTACCTATAGCCCCTTGGGCTTTACAAAATGGCATTTTACCAATCCCATGCCTCATGTGCTCATTTCTTTTGCACATAAGCCATGGGCTTTACAAAAATTTGGCTTTATGCCCATTTTGCTTACATTCATGCATAAAAAAATTACATCAAAATTATTTATTACATGATGTTTTATTTCGGCATGGAGGGGCGGCCGGCCGCTTCATGTTCGGACTCGACTTGGGCATGGGCCCACTTGATCTGGGCTTGGGCCCACTTGGCTTGGGGTAGACCTTGACTTTGACTTGGTCAATCGGAGTGCAATTTTTGACCCCAACAAAGTGCCCCCCATCAATAAATGCATACCATATATGTGGGTCGTGTGCATGAAATTGATGGATCTTGAAGCTAAACTTCGAGGTGGAATATCATTCCGGGAGCGGAGCATCCCTCGGGGAGCATGATTTCCCGGGGATTGGAGCATCATTCCGATTTGCGGAGCATAATTCCAGGGTCGGAGTATCATTCCAAAAAGTCGGAGCATAATTCCGGGGATCGGAGCATAATTCCAAAAAATGGAGCATGATTCCAAGGATCGGAGCATAATTCCGAAGAGTGGATCATGATTCCAGGGATCGGGGTATAATTCTGAAGAGCGGAGCATGATTCCAAAGGGTCGAAGCATAATTCCGACGAGCGGCAGACATTCTGACCGAAGCATAATTTCGATATAGAGGTTGATTCTCAGGAGAAACATAATTCTGACAGGGAAGGCAGATACTCCGAGGCAAAGCATGATTTCGACACGGGGTGCACATTCTGAGACGAAGCATGATTCTGACGCAGAGCTTGCTGGTTGACTTGATTCCGAGGCGGAGTATAATTCCGACGAGGAGGTCGCTGGTTGATTCCGAGCCGAAGCATAATTCCGACAGGGAAGGCAGATACACCGAGGCAAAGCATGATTTCAACGAGGGGTACACTCTGAGACGAAGCATGATTCCGACGCAGAGCTTGCTGGTTGACTTGATTCCGAGGCGGAGCATAGTTCCGACAAGGAGGTCGCTGGTTGATTTCGAGCCGAACCATAATTCCGACAGGGAAGGCAGATACACCGAGGCAAAGCATGATTTTGACGTGGGGTACACTCTGAGACGAAGCATGATTCCGACGCAGAGCTTGTTGGTCGACTTGATTTCGAGGCAGAGCTTAATTCCGACGGGGAGTTTGCTGGTTGGTTCCGAGCCGAAGCATAATTCCGACAGGGAAGGCAGATACACCGAGGCGAAACTTGATTTCGACGCGGGGGACACTCTGAGACGAAGCATGATTCCGACGCAGAGCTTGTTGGTCGACTTGATTCAGGTTGACATAAGCATCGCTACGCTGGAATATGGTACCAGGAGCGAATCATCATTTTCCATGAGTGGATTTAGGGATTTTGGTTTTTGTTTGGCATCAGCATCGCTACACTGGAATATGGTACCAGGAGCGAATCATCATTTACGTTTGCTTATTAGGAAGTGATGGCTTAGGAGATAGGTTTTAGGTCCCTATCACCTAAGACTTTTCAATTTTATGAGCCGTAAGGGTCTCACAAAGCATTTTCTCCCTACGGGTCGTAAGGATCCCGTTAGTGTATTTTCTCCTTTTGAGTCGTAGGGACTCATAAGTGTGTTACTCCTTTGTGAGTCGTAAGGATCTCATGCGGGAATTTTCTCCTCATAAACTCGAGAGGACTTTACGCGTGCTTTTCATCTCTTTTTCACGAGTTTGCGCCCTTTCGGGTTTTCACAAACTCGCCGGCAGTCCTGCTGTTTTTACTCACGGAGCCCTTTCGAGTTTTTATCCGTGCCCATTTTGCTTGTGGACTTACCTTTTTCTTTTTTTTTTTATGAATCTTCATCGCCGGTGGGACTTTGAATGTGGTCTCGCCGGTATGACTTGGAAGAGATTGGGATCGTTTTACGCCCGTGAATTGTATACGGTTTGCAGGATGTATGATCCAGACCGTAGGGCCGGAAAAATTTCGGGACTTTGTTGGCGTCTGCATCGCTGCACTGGAATATGGTACCAGGAGAGACTCATCATTCGTCGTTAGGGTATGAGATTTGGAATTTGGTTGGCGCCTGCATCGCTGCACTGGAATATGGTACCAGGAGCGACTCATCATTCGCCACTTGGGGATTTGGATTTTAGTTGGTGTCTGCATCGCTGCACTGGAATATAGTACCAAGAGCGACTCATCATTCGCCACTTAGGGATTTGGATTTTGGACGGCGTCTGCATCGCTGCACTGGAATATGGTTCCATGAGCGACTCATCATTCGCCACTTGGGGATTGGGAAGCGATGGCTTAAGAGATAGATTTAGATCCCTTTCACCTAAGGCTTTTCAATTTTATGGGCTGTAAGGGTCCCATAAAAGCATTTTCTCCCTACGAGTCGTAAGGATCTCGTAGGTGTACTTTCTCCTTAGAAGTCATGGGGACTCCCAAGTATGTTTTTCCTTTAAGAGTCGTAAGAATCCCACGAAGGTGTTTTCTTACGAGTCGTGAGGATCCCGTAAGTTTTGTTCTCCTCATGCATCGTGAGAACACATGAGCGGGTCTTCCCAAATGGAGCATAATTCTTAGGGTGGAGACCGGCCGCTGGACTGGTGATTGCAGTGGGATATGGGTACGATGAGAATTATTTGAGCCCGTGGATTGTATACGGTAGTCAACTTGGGGACCAACCGTAGGGCCGGGAGAATTTTGGGAAATTGGATTTTGGTTGGCGTCTGCATCGCTGTACTGGAATATAGTACCAGGAGGGACTCATCATTCGCCATTTTTTTTGTTTTATCACGATTGCTCTATCATTTCAGCTTTTCTTATCGCGAAGGTCGCGATTGCCCTATCATTTCGGCTTTTTATTCACGGTTGTCCTATCATTTCGGCTTTATTTTTCATCTTTATTTTACTCGCTGAATTTTATTGCGAGTTGCCCCATCATTTCGGCTTTTCTTTTTTTTCTTTTATTTACACTTTTTATTTATTTATTTACACACATTTTTTTTACATTCCCAGTTTAACGACTTAGAGGTCGTTTGTTCCCAGTTTAATGACATGGTGGTCAGCTGTTTTGTATGAAGTTGGCGGTCACAGCTTGACTGTTTCTTAACACGCCCTTAGACAGTTCTACCTCTCCTGCCTTATATTGCTTTTCGACTCAATCTTTGAAGACGAAGCAGTCCTCAATGGCATGACCTATCACTCTATGATAGGGGCGGTATTTGGGGTCGTCAGTCATATTCGCTTCCTGCGGTATTTTTTATTCTGGCAATTGTAGACCGTTTCTTAGGGCGTCTTTAAATATTATACGGACTTTGTCCCTTCTGAAGGAATAGACCTTGTCCAGCTTCTCTTTTAGTGGAGATTCTCCCCCCTCTCCGAACACTGGCTTCCGAGGCTGGTTAGCATTAGGCCCGCTCAACCCTTGCTTATTTCGGTTAGCCGAGGCATTGAAAGATTCAGAATCGTCGGAATTTCTGCCTTTACGATTATCATCCTTTCGGTTTCTCCAAGACCTATTGTTATTTTGGGAATCCGAGGAGGACACCTTCTTTGAGCGCTCCAGCATCTGAACTTTCCTGGTCAGCTCTTGGAATGTTTTGAGACCCGCGGTGCATAGATGTGGGGCCATCCAATTATTGAGATTTCTGACAAGGAGACTAACAGATTGGTCCTGCTCTATCGGCGATTCACATTTGACGGAGAGATTGCGCCATCGGGTTATAAAATCCATGCTGCTTTCGTTGTTTTTTGGCTTGGTTCTTACGAGCTCAGCAATGGTGATCTTATCGCTGATTCTTATGAACCTCTGCCGAAATAAAGACTCCATTTGGACGAAAGTTGTGACGGAGCCATCCGGTATGCTCGCGTACCAGTCGAAAGCAACGTCGGCCAAACTATTAACGAACTGGTGGAGGAGAAGCACATCATTGCCCCCAGTATTCCTGCATGAGGCTTTAAAGTGGGCGATGTGCTGATTCGCATTTCCCGTCCCATCGAATCTTCCGAATTTAGGGATGACATAGCCGCTATGAAATTCTACCAGATCATACTGAGTAGGATATGGTCTCCCGCTACTGCTAACAATTTTTTGCGCTTCAGCTTCGGCTACCAGTGTTTTGACTTTGTTGGCAATCAAATCCATGATTTGATCTTGAGTTAGCGGGCTACTGTCATCGGTAGCCAAGACATTTCCCGAGATAGGATGCGACTGACTTTCATGTGGTCCGCCCACCTTTGGATTTGAGGGACTAGGCGTCGGCTGCCCTAGGACACCGTTTCTCGGTTCATGAGCAGAGCCTTGTGCTTGATTGGGCGGCTGAGAGGCAAGTCGGGACGTGAGCTGCAAGACGACATTCGTCAAGTGATCAATTTTGGAGTAAAGTTTGGCCATCTCCTTATCTTTACTTCTGAGCTATTTTCGGAGCTCTTGGAGAAGTTGCTGCTCTGAGTTCTTGGGACGAAAGATTGGTTCCTGTTCGCTTTCTGAGCCCGACTCCTCATGAACCGATGGCTCTCCCTGCTTATCAGCCTCACTGGAAGGGTCTTCATTACCTTCCAGAGGAGGCCGGTCTTGGAATGTGGCAGCCATATTCACACCAGATTGGATTTGAGATGTGGTGGCCCCGTCCTTGCTTTTGCTGCGAAGGTTGTCGCTGGGACGCGTGCTCACCATGTAGACGGTATGGATAACACATTCAGCCATCCTTTCATCACTGGCAGCTGGTTTTGTAGAGCGGTCCGGGCTTTGGAAATTCATAAATTTTAACATGGCCAGACCCTATCCCTTTTGTTGGCTCTGTATCTGAGCTGCTTCTGCCTCAGCTTCTTTGCCTTGAGCGCTTGGCAGGCTTCTGCTCTTCAGGAAGCCGCCATAGGCTGAATGATGGGGAGGCTTGAGAAGACATCCTCCCGCGTGTCCGTCGAACGTATCGTCTGGGCTTGCCCACGACGTCTGGCAACTTCTTTTGTTCTGACGGCTTAGCCCCCAGCTGGGGCCATGGAGAGCCGTTTGAACACCGACTCGCGTTTAGGTTGGGGCGCCCTCGAGATCACCACATTTGGCCTTTTGCCTTTCGAGCCCGGTTTGTCGGTTACCGGAGCTTGAGGTGCAGAGATGGCATTAGCCAAGACAAACAGAATAGACCCAAATTGTAGCAGCGGTTCTTCCCACTGTCGTCCGAGACTTGTCGGGAGGACCGTCCTGGCGTCTATCTTCATCGTGTAGGAGACGGGAGCTAAGTTCAACTTTGGAGACATTGTTGAAAATTGATTGCTTGAAAACCTGCATGAAAGAGCATTATTTTAGTATAAATATAGATATGTATATTGATTGAGTTCGCATGGATATTTAACCCGAAATATGGGAGGAGAGATTGGTCCCACCGGGCGTGCCAGAGTCTGTAGGGTGTTTTTCGTCACCCCATTGAGATGGGAATATGCGCGCACTTGTCAGGCGTACTACAGATTCCCCCTGCCTAGGGTAGGCAGGGGTTTATTGATCGTGGAGATCCGAATCTCCGGCAGCCGCGGACTAAGCTGCCGTTAATTACCCCTCGCCTTTGGAGCGAGGGAACCTCAGATCAACGGGTTAAACTGGTCATGCGAAATCAATGTGCAGTGTTGTGTTTTGAAGGGGTTTTGGATATATCGGGGGCACCGCAGAGTTTTTACGGGGGTCCTGCTACCCGGATAGCGGGCTGGGGGTCAAGGGGGCTAGCAGTCCCCTTATGGGGTGCGGAGCAGCGCCCCGTTAGAATTTTTTTCTAAAGGGAACGGTGTGGTGGAGTATGTGTGTGTGTGCATATATGTATATATACATATACAAAAAGGAAAGGGCATCCATAGGATGCGTGGGAAAAGGCGCCAGCGCCTCACATGAGCGGCATGCAAGCGCTCGGACTCTGGCGCTAGCGCCCCACGTGCCCGGCATGCGGGCGCTCGGGCGCCGGCGCCGGCGCTTTGGGCGCTAGCGCCCCACGTACCCAGCAAGCGGGTGCTCGGGCACTCACGCTTTGGGTGCTTGGGTGCTGGCGCTAGCTCCCCACGTGCCCGGCACATGGGCGCTCAGGCGCTAGCGCTTTGGGCGCTTGGGTGCTAGCGCCTCACGTACCAAGCACGTAAACGCTCGGGCGCTGGGCGGCAAAAAGGGACTTGGTCCCTGCACTGGGAGTTGTACTCCCAAAAAGAAATACTTATTATTTTGTGTGTGGGGGGGGAGTTAAACTCCTAAGATATTTTTGGAGCTGATGAAGAGCCTTCTCCCTTGAGCCCTGGATCTCCCCCAAAATAGGGTTCTAGGAAGTGGGTCTCCTTCTTCCTCCTCTGTTGGCCTGAACTTGAAGAACAAGAAATATGAGATTTTAAAAATCTATCCTTTTTGAGATCTAATGGAAAATCTGAGTCCCCCTTTATGGGTTTTGTGGTGAAAAACTATTTAGTTTTGGAAAAGGAAGAGTAAAACTCTTGATTTAATTCAAAAAAAAAGAAGAAGGTTTAGAACCTTTAAGGAAGAAGAATGAGGCACAAAAAACCTAACATTTTTTAGAGGAATGAAAAGTGTATGTTTTATTCATCATCATGCTGCCTTATATAGGCTTACACATTTACCTATAGCCCCTTGGGCTTTACAAAATAGCATTTTGCCCATCCCATGCCTCATGTGCTCATTTCTTTTGCACATAAGCCATGGGCTTTACAAAAATTTGGCTTTATGCCCATTTTGCTTACATTCATGCATAAAAAAATTACATCAAAATTATTTATTACATGATTTTTTATTTCGGCATGGAGGGGGGTCGGCCGCTTCATGTTCGGACTCGACTTGGGCATGGGCCAACTTGATCTGGGCTTGGGCCCACTTGGCTTGGGGTTGACCTTGACTTTGACTTGGTCAATCGGGATGCAATTTTCGACCCCAACACGACATAGTTGACCCAATTGATCCTCCGTCATCCAAAAGCCACCTATTCATATTGGCCGCAACTGATTATTTCTCCAGATGGGCTGAACTTGTCCCGCTAAAAGAAGTTAAGACAGAAGATATCCTGACATTCTTCCGGCATAATATTCTATACCGCTTCGGTACACCAAGAAGAATCATTTCTGATAACGGGCCTTCTTTCAAGAGATTCAAAGTCTCAAGGTTTACTACCCAACATAAGATAGATTGGAGATATTCCTCCATCTATAATCTAAGGGACAATGGGCTAGTCGAAACCTTCAATAAAACTCTGTGCAAGCTCCTTAGGAAAAAAGCTTCAGCCAACAAGAGAGACTGGAATCTCAAACTTCACGAGGCGTTGTGGGCATATCGTACCACGCACCGTACTCCAACTCAGTCCACTCCATACTCATTACTCTTCGGAGTGGAGGCGATCCTCCCTTTCGAAGTCGAAATTCCAAGCTTAAGAATGGTCGTTCAGCACGAGTTGACGGCGAAGGAAAATATGCTCCTCCGGCTCGAAGAGCTCGACGCCCTCGAAGAAAAGAGGCTCGCAATACAGAAAAATCTGGAGCTGTACCGAGCCCAAATGTCACGGGCCTATGACAAGATGACCCGTCTCCGTGCTTTTAAGAAAGGCGAATTGGTGTTGGTCCTCAAAAGACTGATCATCCCTAATCGACATGCCATGGGAAAATTCGAACCAAACTAGAAAGGACTATACGTCATCGAGAAGATGTTTGATGGAAGGTCCTTGTCACGACCCGAAATTTAATTCGTGACCGGCATTTAAATCACGCAACGTCTAAAGGCGTAACGTAATTCAAGTAAACCGAAGCCCAGAAAATCTAAATCTTTTTATGGAAAATAGTAGGGGTGCAGTTTTGAAATAAAGATATAATGAAATAAAGTTTATCTATAAATGCATAACTAATGATATAAGAAAATGCAAGTAGAATGTACTAAAATTGAGAACATTTTTCATCTTTAAAAATGGGCAGCACCTCCCTTGTATATTTTGAACCGAAACCACATATACATAACAATATGAAAGGCATCCCCAAGCGAGAGCTAGCTCTTCGCCAAATGGCGGAATCACAACCACGCAAGTAAGCAATATATATATATACGACACCCAACGGTGAAGATCGGCACAGAAAGAATGATAAATAAAGCAAGACATCAAAACCACCAATAGCGAACATATACCCTATCGCTCTAAGTCTCGCAAACACAAGTCTTTCTAAGTCTTACTAAATATACAAATACTAGTTTTCTGATTGATGGAGTTTATCTATATACAATAGGAAATAATAAATACAAGAGTGGGCACGATCCAATGTGTCCCACCTACCATAGCAAAACACCCGAATGCAAGCTGTGTGCCAGCGATGCCGCTACTGATCCCGAGCGGTCAAACCTGCAAGAATTGTGGCACAACGGGGGTGAGTTACCAACTCGTGAGTAGAAAACATCAGCAGGTAGAAATCGAATAAAACAACGATTTCCTAGGTCACTATATCAAGAAGGTAATACTATGATATCTAGAGTGACCATGTATGCATATATGTCAATAATATAATCAATGCCAATGACATATACAAATAAACATCTGAATTATATACCTATATGCAGGTGGATATCATCCACATGTCCATCAATGACACAATCAACATCATGGAACCTGAGTGTCCAATATTGACACTCGAAACATCATGAAAGCATAAGCATTTATATATGAGGATAACAACCAACGTGTGTCCATCAACGACACATCAAAATCATGGAACCTGAGTGCCCAACACCGACACTCGAAACCTCATGAAACCCGTGTCTATCATCGACACGTAAATCCTCATATCTTGGGCTCCGTCAGCCCGGATCGGCCCATGGGCTCCGTCGGTCCCGATCGGCCCATATCCATCTCACGACTCCGGTCGGTATCCTCCGGATAACCGTCGGGTCCAAACTATCACGGTAGGTAGTAGTCCCTCTGCCGGGCTCATTGTCTACTGCACAACATACCTTTCTTGTCCCGGGATACCATACCGGGTCCACCATGTACCCGCAAATGGTTCATCCAGCTCCTCGAATCGGGTATCACATAGCTCATAACCGAGAAAACTTATGGTAGACGCGTCGAAATATCATATCAAGAGAAATCGGGTTTTTAAAACAATACATACTTTCTTTTGAAATACAACCACAGTTCTCAAATCCAGAATCTCATGGAAACAGCATCTCAATGCGTATAATCATAAAGTATGATGTATGCAAACATAGAACAGAAATATGAGCATATCAGTATATCATGCAACATAGAATAGTGATGTGAGCATATCAGTATATCATGCAAACGAGTCATGTGATAATACTAAACAATTAAGAGTAATAGCATGATACAGCAAGTTGACTGTGTAAGTGACATAGCAATTACCGATGTGAACATATGTGAGCCGACAATCTGTGTAAGTGTGGCATACGCATCATCAATAATTGTGCAGGTGTACTATCCGACGATATCATAACAAATAATGGAAGCACGGGTATACGTAATGCAATGAGAATATCATAGACATAGCAGAAAGTAAATCGTAAGCGCACTATTATGAGGTATACGTATCTAATTTAACATCTACATAAGGGCTAAACTAAGTAGTGTAGACGGTGATTAACGATATCTATAACATATCCGAGTCGATGAATCAATCAATCGGCAGTCCAGCCTCACAGCATCACGTACGGTATAATCCATTGTACGGCATCCTCGAGTCAAGGGTATGGACCAATCATCAGGTAAAACTCATCGCGTACGGTAATCCATCGTACGGCGGCATTAAACAATTAGGGATTCTATCAACCTAAATAATAATGAGGGTACGGATCTAACGTCTCGTACGGTATATATCAAGTCACATCCGTATCAATTTCATATCATGTCTTGGCAACAGTAACTATATTCTCATATCGCCTCTCATCCGTATATCGACATATTAAGCCAAGACATCTTATCTCATCATATTCTCTTTTCATCACATCAACATCTCACATCAAGTAATCTTATATATATTTATCATATTTTACCGATCCCATAACACATCTATCTCGATCTTATCATATTCATCGATCTCATGTCATATCCTTATAGCTTTCATCTCATATCTCGATATATGTATTCAATCATTCATATCATCTCCAACTAACTTTTTGATCATATCCGTAGTTTCCTAATATAGGTTTCTCCGACTATATCTCCATTTTATAATTGCGTGGGTGCTATATGCCATCCACCCGACTTCCCCCGTAGATATAAATCTACTCACCTGCAAACTCCTCGCTTAGCGGAAGTCCATATGCTTCGTCGTCTCGGAAGTCCACACGAGGTACCTACAAATCAACACATATCGCAACGTTATGAAAACCAAGTCCGAAAACCGATACGGCACACGAAGTGCTCATAGGTTAGAACCTATAGCTTACGCATGCAACAACAACCAAATAACCCTCGTCGTTGACGTACAAACATCCAACGACCAAACACAATATCAAATACCACAACCCAAGTTCAGAAATCGCATAACATGAAATGCAGCAACGAAGGAAACCACTCCCAGATTTCACCCTAGGCCAAACTAGTGAATTTTGCATATAGGGTTGCTCTAGATATCACGTAACAAGTCCACTCACCAAAAATCACCACAATCCCTCGTAATGTGGCCGCAATTTGTGGCCATGAGGATTAAATCTGCGGCCCAAACTGAAGGGGAGGGGCTCAGGTTTCTAGGGTAGGTTCTAGGCTGCCTGCTCGTCTCTCAGTAATGGCAACTTATTTTATAGGTCTCTCGGGTCATCCCAGATTCCAATATACCCTCACAAACTGTCACATAATCGATGTCGGGAAATTCTAATTTCGGGTTTTGGGTTCTAGTCTCTGGTCTTAGCCAGTATAATCATCACTAAGGTCTTGTAAATACTTACTACATCTCAATTTACCACTTACAAGTCAAGTCTTTCACTAAATATCATCTTGAAAAATTCTAAGATCACAATCCACACTAAAATGATCTCTAAACTAAACTATAATGTTAAGAAACTAATTACAAGATGAGAAGTGGAATTTATACCTCATAAGAGCAACTAAAGAAAAATCCTAGATGCCCAAAGTCTTCCAAAATCCAAACTTGAAGGGTCCATAGGGTTTAGGAAGAGGTAGGGATCATTTTTAATGAAGGTGGCATGGGGTTTTGATGAAGATTTCTAGATGTTTTCATAGGGTAGAGGAGATGGAGGAAGCATGAAGAAGGAGATGAAGATGATGAGGTGATGAAGGAAGAAGAAAATGGTGAAGTGAGGAAAATATGAGGAATGGTCAAGGTAGAGCCATACCCCCTCTCTCTCTCATTCTCTCTCATGACATGCTCCCATGCCACCATGTGGTCCCCCCTATTTCTCTCTCATCAAATATCCTCCCATGTCTTCTCTTTTCTTTCTCACAAAATAAAGAAAAGCCCAAATACAAATGCAACAAACACAACGAAACAAAATGCAACATGACATGGTGCGCTAGCCATGGTTAATTAAAAATATGGATTTGGCATAATCATGATTAGTAGTGCACTAATCGAGTTTAATTTAAACTTGCATATAATTAATTATAAAAATGCCCAAATCCGATAAATATATTTTTAAATCAATAAATCATTTTAATCTCCAATTATTTCCCAAATATTGGTATATATTTATACCATTTTACGAAAACCCCAAATTCGCAAATCGAATAGTTTTCGCGAAATATATTATTTTAACATTTAAATTCTAAAAATAATATTTTATATTTCTGAAATGTTACAGTCCTACCAGCTGATAAATGCCGAGGGAGAAAGGCCCATGCCACCCATCAATGGCCGATATCTCAAGAAATACTTTATGTAAATACTCTAAGTCGCAAACGAATTGAGCACACCGGCCCTACGGTCTGTATCATACATCCTGTAAAACCGTATACAATCCACGGGCGTAAACGACTCCTATCTCTCCCAAAGTCCTACCGGCGAGACTACATTTAAAGTCCCACCGGCCTTTAAAAATGGTATGTCCACAAGCAAAACGGGTATGGATGAAAACCCGAAAGGGCTCCATGGGTAAAAACAGCAGGACTGTCGGCGAGTTTGTGAAAACCCGAAAGGGCGCAAACTCGTGAAAAAAGATGAAATACACTCGCAAAGTTCTCTCGACCTTGTGAGAAGAAAATCCCCGCATGAGACCTTACGACTCACAAAGGAGCAACAAACTTAGAAAGCCCCATGATTCTTAGAGAGAAATACACCTGCGAGATCCCCTCGACTCGTAGGGAGAAAATGCTTTTATAAGACCTTTACGGCTCATAAAATTGAAAAGCTTTAGGTGATAGAGATCTAAACCTGTCTCCTAAGCCATTGCTCCCCAACGGGCAACGACAAATGATGAGTCGCTCCTGGCATTTCGGTTCAGTGTTAGCGGTACTGATGCCGACCAAAAACCCAAATCCTAGGTCTTCCCAATGGCAAAAGATGAGTCGCTCCTGACATTACGCTTCAGTGTTAGCGGTGTTGATGCCGATCCAAATCCTAAGTTTTCCCAACGGCAAATGATGAGTCGCTCCTGGCATTGCTTCAGTGTTAGCGGTGCCGATGCCGACCCAAAAACTAAATCCCAAGTCCTTCCGGGGCAAATGATGAGTTGCTCCTGGTATTATTCTAATGCAGCAATGCTGATGCTGACCCAAAAACTAAATCCCAAGTCCTCCCGGGGCAAATGATGAGTTGCTCCTGGTATTATTCCAATGCAGCAATGCTGATGCCAAACAAAATCCAAATTCCAAGTTCCTCTCAAATTCAAAAGTCCCGCCAGATAAGGCAGAAATCAAACAGATCAAATTAATATCCCACCCGGTAGCGCTTCTAAGCGCAAAAGTCCCGCTGGACGGGTAGGGAACTCCTAAAATAAACCAAATCAAATAAATCAACCCTGACACCGTAGAAAACAGAGCAAGTCAAGTTCAATCCCGACACCGCAGAAAGCGGAGCAAGTCAAATCAAATCTCGACACCGCAAGAAGCGGAGCAAGCACCGACTGTCCAAGTCACTAAAAGGGCTGCACCGATCGTCCAAGTCGCTAAAAGGGCAGCACCGACCGTCCAAGTGGCAAAAAGGGCAGCACCGACCGTCCAAGTCGCAAAAAGGGCAGCACCGACCGTCTAAGTCGCTAAAAGGGCAGCACCGACCGTCCAAGTCGCAAAAAGAGCAGCACCGACCGTCCAAGTTGCAAAAAGGGCAGCACCGACCGTCTAAGTCATTAAAAGGGCAGCACCGACCGTCCACGTCACGAAAAGGGCAGTATTGACCTCCAAGTCGTCAAAATGGGAGCCAAATCAAGTCAACCTCCACGTGAAAGAAGATCCATCAATTTCATGCATACGGCCCATATATGTGGTGTGCATGTATTGATGGGGGAGCACTTTGTTGGGGTCAAAAATTACACCCCGGTTGACCAAGTCAAAATCAAAGTCAACCCCAAGCCAAGTGAGCCCAAGCCCAGGTCAAATGGACCGACCTCATGACAAAAGGAATGAAGCCATAAATTGGTTTAATGTAATTCTTTATATATATATATATATATATATATATATATATATATATATAGAAAATAAATGTATGTAAAATAAGCAAAAATTTTGTAAACCCCATGGTTTATGTGCAAAAAAAGATAAGCACATAAGGCATGGGGTGGCATAAGTACCATTTAGCAAAGCCCAAGGGGCTATATGTAAAGTGTGTAGCCTATAAAGGCAACATGATGAAAAAATCAATGATAACTTTTTTCTCTCTAAAAAAATTTAGGGTATGTGCCTCCTTCTCCTTCCTCAAGGTTCTAAAACCTTATTCCTCTTTTTTGAATTAAATCAAGAGTTTAACTCTTCCTTTTCCAAAAATAAACAGTTTTTCACCATCAAACCCTCGAAGGGGAACTCAGATCTTCCATCAGATCTAAAAAAAGGGAGATTTTTAAACCTCACCCTCGTTTTTCTCCAAGATCCCTCCAACAGAAGAGGAGGAAGAAGGATACCCACCTCCAAAAATCCTACTTTGGGGAAGATCCAGGGCCAAAGGAGGAAAGAAAGGGGTCCTCTTCGGTCATTTACAAAGATTTCTAAGAGTTTAACTCCATTCAAGATCTGTTGGAGTTTAACTCCATAAACAAAACCCTTTTAGGAGTTTAACTCCAAATCTACACATAATCCCTGTTAGGAGTTCAACTCCAAAGACCTTTGGGAGTTCAACTCCCAGCCCAGGGGATAAGCCCCTTTTTCATTGGTGTTTCCAGCAGTCGCGTGTTGCGCATGTAACCCACGGGCGCCCAGCGGTCGTGTGCCGCACACGTGACCCATGGGCGCCCAGCGGTCGGGTGCCGCGCACGTGACTCGTGGGCCTTCAGCGCCCACGTGCGCCTCATGTGACCCTCGGGCGCCCAACGCTCAGCGGTCGCGTACCGTGCACGTGACCCGCGGGTGCCCAGCGCTTAGCGGTCGCGTGCACGGCACGTGACCCGCGGGCGCCAAGCGTCCACGCGCCTGGCACGTGACCCGCGAGCGCCAAGCACCCACGCACCTGGCATGTGACCCGTGGGCGTCTAGCGTCACATGCCATGCACGCGTCTTTAAGACGCTCCCCACCCCTCATTTTCCATGCACTCCACACCCAAAACACGTCCCCCATTGGAAAAAAATTTCTAACGGGGCACTGCCCTGCATCCCGCAAGGGGGCTGCTAGACCCCTTGACCCCCAACCCGCTATTCGGGTAGTGGGACCCCCGTAAACTCTGCGAAGCCCCCGATATATCCAAAACCCTTTCAAAACACAACACACGCACACGGCACATTGAGTTCGCATGATTATTTTGACCCGTCAATCGGAGATTCTCTTGCTCCAAAAGCGATGGGTAATTAACGGCAGTTTAGTCCGCGGCCGCTGGAGATTAGGATACCCATAATCAATAAACCCCCGCCTACCCTAGACAGGGGGAATCTGTAGTACGCCTTAAAAGCGTATTTGTATTCCCATCTCAATGGGGTGACGAAAGACACCCTACACTACCGTGGAATAAAATTTATGTGTCACGCCATGAAATTTTGGGAGAGTGTGATTGAACACATGCTAAGAAAGGATATTACGATAACAGAGAACCAGTTTGGGTTCATGCCTGGCCGATCGAGGACAGAGACTATTCATTTGCTTCGTCAACTTATCGAGCGTTTTAGAGAGAGGAAAAGAGATTTGATGTCACGCCCCGTTTCCTAAAATACGTAAATACGGCATGTGACAGAGCCAACCATACCACCTATGGCTAGTAATAATCCCTCCATAGTCACATTATGGCTATCAATCAAATATCAAGAACAGTAGATAAAATCTAACTAACACATGTCCATCTGCCACAATAAATAAAAGTCAAGAAATGTATGTAATGGAAACGAATAAAGATCCAATAAAGAATAATTTCTGAATCACATCCCTTATGGGATCACATCGATAAATTTAAACTACGGAATAAAATAACCAAGCATCTCTAAAACTAACCATCAAGCTCCTCATTGCTCGGCTTGCTTGTTAAAATACTCCTGATCTGCCTGCGACAAGGTCAAAGGAACTGGGCCATGCAAAATCCAGATATCAGTGCATCATAAATATCAAAATAATAGTAATAACCAGGATAAGATGCTATGATTAAACATGAGTGTAAATAATAAACGCAGCTATAAAACAATGAGGTATAGGTATGTGATATGTATCCTAAAGTCTGTGCTTCTAGGCTATCTATTCTACAAGTCTTTGAAATTAATTAAATGGATTTGTCGATGTAACTCAATAGTATCCCATGCGTGCCCGGACCACGGTTAAGACTCTCGGGGCTGAATCCGAGATGTGCCGCTAAGCAGTAAAAACAGGTATCATGTACATACGAATGATGTCAGCAGCATCATTCCAGGATCGTAGCCTGTATCAACTGATCGGTCTCTGGAAGTATCGAACTGTTGAGTTACAAGTCAGGTTTCATTATTGATTTCCCTTTACCCTTAGGTTTTTGTGTTCAAGTCGGGTATTGATGATATCAATCTAATGCCAATACAGGATCAAGCAGGTACAAGTCTTGTCTATGTAGACAACAAGTTATGTCCATTAGGACAACAAGTCAGGATTGTCGGCATTAGTAATAATCCAAGTAACAGGTCTAGTAAGGTGTCGTGAACATGTCACGCAATATATATTAACCAAAATAGATACCAAACGGAAATCGTAACCAATACCTAAATATGGTAAACATGACTAACGCCCGGATGTATATGTATCTATCTGTAATGACCGTTTTACGTCTGTTACCAAGTATATGGAAATCTAGATAAAGATTACTGAACGGATATAAAATTATAATAATATTGTGATGATCCGGCATGCAACTAGATAAAACCATTATTGGTACGGATACAGACTGATGCTATAAACTGTAAATCGATAATATTTGCTGAGTATTAAACACATGAACTATAATTAATCATATAACTATAAACAATGTAGCATGTTGCAAGTTTAGAACTTGCATGATCGAAATCTCACGACGAGTATACGAATATCAAGTTCTGAATGCGGAATAACGTCACGATGTAAAATCCACGTACGTAGTACTTGACCTGAACTGAGCAACTGCGTGACGTGGTAACTGGGTTAGACGATGACGGTGATTAGGTCATCTGGATTGTGCTCGTCGGCGGTGAACAACTCTGGCGTAGTCGGCGAAGAGATGAAGAAAAGAAGAAAGAAGACGAGGTCATGTTGACGAAGATGATGGCTTGACGGCAGTGAGGTGCTGGTGAGGTCTCGGCGAGGTGCAGAGTTGGAGATGGGGTAATGGTCTCCGGTTGAGGATGGCAACGAGGTGAGGAGTACAAGGCGTCGGCCATGACGAGAGAGACGAGGTGGCCGAGAGAGGAGGCCAGGAAGATGGTGGGGTAGGGTGAGGATGAGGAGAAGAAGAAGGCGATGGAGGTGGTCGGGTCAGGCTGCGAGGACGACGGCAAGAGGGAGGTGATGGGTTCTTGGCGTCGGGGTCGGCTCGGTGAGCCCTCGGGGAAGGAGGATGAGGTGTGACCGGTGGTGGTGATGAGGAGGTGAGGACGAAGAAGTGGGGACGGCGATGAGAAGGGGATGGTGACGGCATGGGGTTTGGCGCGGGTTAGGGTTCGGTGTAAGAGAGGGACGTGAGAGGAGAGAGATGAAGACGGGGGGGGAGAGATTATTATAATTATAATAACAATAATTATTTTTAATATTATATATATATATATATATATATATATATATATATATATATATGGAGAGAGATAGAGAGATAGGGACGGGAGAGAGAGATAGATTATAATAATTATATTTATTAATATAATGTGTGTGTGTATATATATACTGTTATATATATATAATGTATATATTTATATTTATATATATACTGTTATATATATTATAGTTATAGTAATATATAATATATATTTATATTGTAGGATTTTACAGATAATACCAGATTACTCCAAATATTACCCGTCTCCCTTAAAAAATACAGTTTTTAAATATAAAGAGCATACGTAAGAATTTTAACTATAATGCAATATTCTGTAATTAAATACATATACCCCCAATAAAATCTGCGTAAATATACGTATAAATATCTAATTATTTGTCTGTCTATAACTGCGGATATGAACATGATATATAGGCGCAACAACCTGATATGCGGTAATTTGCCATGCAAGGCTGGATAGAAAAAGAATATTATTTGTTCTTATCTTGTATTATATAGAGATATGTAGAGATTAAAATATTATATATATATATATATTTAATACTCGATTCAGATGGATACACCGTACTAGAAAATATTTGATACAACCTCGCACCATATTGGGTTTCAAACATGCGGGTCGGGTCAAATAATAACCACAACTACTAATTGCATCATTCGCAACCCAATAACAACAATAGTAAAGAATTTTACTGCAAGATTTAAAATACCAAAATATATAGTATAAATGTACTAGGGTGTTACATTATACCCAACTACAAAAAAAATTCGTCCTCGAAATTCACGGAGCAGGGAAAGGACAAGAAGATACGGATCTAAGAAAAGAGCTGTGGAAACTTCTGTCGAATCTCGTCTTCACGTTCCTAAGTAGATTCTTCATGCGAACGATTCCCCCATTAAACGAGTACTGGTAGGATAATTTTATTCTTGAGGATCTTTTCTCGTCGATCCACAAGAGCCATTGGTCGCTCTTTATACGTTAAATCTTCCCTTACTGTCAGTTCCGAGTGATTTAGAACGTGCGTCTCATCTCTAACATACTTGCAGAGTTGAGATACATGAAACACGTCATGAACACCCGCCAAAGATGGTGGTAAAGCCAATCGATAAGCTATCTCTCCAACACGCTCAATGATATCGAAAGGCCCCACGAATCGAGAACTAAGCTTGTCTCGACTACCAAATTGGATTACTCCTCTAGTCGGTGATATCTTCAAGAATACAAGATCACCAACAGCAAACTCTAAAGGTCTTCGTCCAGTATCAGCCCAAGTTTTCTGTCGATCCTGTGCCACCTTCATATGATTTCGGATTATATTAACTTTCTCCACCGTTTGCACAATAATATCCGGTCCCAATAATCTTCTATCTCCAATATTGTCCTAATAGACAGGCAAGCAACACTTACGACCGTATAATGCTTCGAATGGAGCCATCTGTATAGTCGCCTGAAAACTGTTATTGTATGAAAACTCCACTAAGTGCAAATGATCCTCTCATAAACCTTTGAAGTCTAACATGCATGCTCTCAACATATTTTCAAGAGTTTGGATCGTTCTTTCAGACTAACCATCTGTCTGAGGATGAAAGGCTGTGCTAAACTTCAAGCGAGTTCCCAAATTTTCCTGTAGACTCCTCCAAAAGTGTGATAGAAATCGAGTATGACGATCAGAAACGATACTCACGGATACTCCATGCAATCTCACAATCTCCTGCATGTACCACTCTGCCAAATCCTCCGTCGACTGACCAACTCGAAATGGTATGAAATGAGCTACCTTGATCAATCGATCGAAAATCACCCAAACTGCATTATTGCCCTTTGGACTCCGTAGTAAAGCTGTCATGAAATCCATGGTTATATGTTCACACTTCCATTGAGAAATCAGAAGTGGTTGCAACAAAGCAGCTACCCTTTAATGTTCAGCATTGACTTGTTGACACACCAAGTACCTTGACACGTAGCGAGCAATCTCTTTTTTCATACCTTCCCACCAGAAATGTTTTCACAGATCTCTAAATATCTTCGTGCCTCCCGGATGCACGGAATACGCAGAACTATGAGCCTCCTTCATGACTTCTTCACAAACATCTCCTTTAGGCACACATAAATAACTCCCATATCGTAACGAACTATCTTCATGAATCAACAAATCTGTTCGAAGACCCGCTTCTACTTGTTCTCGAAACTTTTGCAATCTTGGATCGTGCGACTGTGCTGCCTTAATGTTATCGATTAAGGATGATTGTATTTGCAACTGCATCAACTGTCCCAAAGAATCTGGCGGTACAATCTCTAATTCGAATATTTGAATATCAGCTATAATCTCCTTCTGTGCAGTCAACATCTGTATCGCTGGCAACTGACTTAGAGCATCCGGCACTACATTAACTTTCCCTGGATGGTATTTTAGATCAAGATCATAGTCAGCCATCAGCTCTAACCATCTACGCTGCCTCATGTTGAGCTCTTTCTGTGTAAACACATATTTTAGGCTTTTGTGATCGATAAATATTTATACCCTTTCGCCCAATAAGTAGTGCCTCCAAATTTTCAGAGCAAAAATCACAGCTATTAACTCCAGATCATGAGTTGGGTAGTTCTTCTCATGAGTTTTCGATTGTCTCAACGCATACGCTATGACCTTCCCATGCTACATTAGAACACATCCCAAGCCTTTCATATATGCGTCGCTGTGAATAACCAGTCCTCCGGAACCATCTGGCACTGTCAGAATAAGAGCGGTGGTCAATATTTGCTTCAACACTTCAAAAGCTGACGCACACTTCTCGGTCCATACGAACGGTACCTTCTTTCGTGTTAGCTTTGTCAATGGTTCTGCTATTCGAGCCAAGTTCTCCATAAACCTTCTATAGTATCCGGCAAACCTAAGGAAACTTCTGATCTCCCCTACATTCTTTGGAATCGGCCAATCGTGAGTAGCTGCAATCTTTTCAGGATCAACGACAATTCCATCCCCGGATACAACATGACCCAAGAACTTCACTTCTTTAAGCTAAAACTCGCACTTGCTTATCTTACCATATAACTTTTCTTGTTTCAACATTTGCACTGCGATCCTCAAGTGGTTTTCATGCTTTTCTTTGCTCCTCGAATAGACCACAATATCATCAATAAACACCACTACGAACTTGTAACACCCGAGTTCATTTATACCAATTCCAGTTCTCGTATTTCTTATTCATGGTATTTCTTGATTTAACGTATTTTGGGTGCGAATGGTATTTTACACTTTACATTACATTTGACCCGATCCACTTGCTTGAACGGGTTGATTTATATTTATAGACTACCCTGGCTTGTTAAATAGACACGTGCATTTAATGTGGACTGCATATTAACTTTATTTTGGCATCGTACCTTTTACATATAACATCTTTTAGATCACGTAAGATAAATTAAAATTGCATTTCTTAGCCTACTTGATACCCCTAACCCTGTGGTAGCGTCTATGTATCTTGTTCTCGTCCCGTTCAGTAAAACGGGCGTGTTTGGATGGCTACGCGTACGTACGTGCGTCCGTTCTTGGGGGTATGCTTTTTCGTTATATAATCTTTCATTTTAAATTTTGGAACTTACAAATAATTTTCGTATTTTTAAATCTAAAATTTTGGACCCGACTCGAGCGCATTTTGAAATACTTTTGTATCTCGCCAAAAATCATTTATCTAAAATCTTTTAATATTAATCGAATAAATATTTTTCCATTTGGTTGGTTACATGAATTTTTTTTTTTTAATTTTTTCTTTCTTTAAAATGTTTTCCCTAGGCCAATTAGATTTTCTTTCTCTCTCTTTTATTTTACCCACCAACCAATCAAAATCCTTCTATTTTATTTTGCCGGGCCCCACGAGCTCTCTCTTTGTTTCTCTCTCTTTTCCTCTCTCTTCTTCCCGAACCAATGAGATTCCCTCATTTCCTTGCGCTGGGCCCCACAAAATCCCTCTCTCTTCTTTCCCTTTCTCTTTCTCTCTCTTTCTCCGCAGCTCTCTCTCTTCTCTTTCTCTCTCCTCTCGCGAACACTGTTCGCTTCTCGATTCCCGTCACCCCCTCTGGATCCCGTCACCTCCCTTTTTATATCTTCTTCTTCCTCGTTTTAACACCGAGCCCCATCGCTACGAACCCATCACCTCCATCAACCCTAACCCTATTTCTCTGCTCCAAAACCTCGTCTCCATTCTCCTCCTCCTCGTCTTCTTCTTCTTCTTCTTCTTCACCATTCCCGAGCCACACACACCAAGAACCCAACACCTCACCCTATTGCCGTCGACCACCCTCGCCATCGCCGTCTCTCCTTCTCTCCTCATCTCCATCATCTCCTTTTTCTTCTCTTCTCCCTTCCTCACCTGAGCACCACCTGCAGCCAACCCGATCAAGAAAACCCTAACCTAACCCTAGCTCCTCAACTTCCTTCCATCGCCGGCGACCCCACGACCAGTCGTCACTATCCCCATCGCAACCATCACCTCCTTCTCCTTCGCCACCTCCTCATCTCCCTCATTCTCCGAGAACCTACCTGCACACACCCTGCACAACACCCCAGCCAACATCAGCCGACCCAAACCCTAACAACCAACCCTCTTCGCCGGAGCTCTGTCGACGCCGTCGACACCCTCGCAACCTTCCCCTAACCCCAGTGAGCTATCTCTTCTTTCTCCTTCATCCTCTTTTTCTTTTCTTTCTTTCTTTCTTCTTTTCTTTCCTTTGCTTTCTTTTGTTGTTCTCTGTCCTTGATAGATCGCCGGAGCCGGTAGCGCCGCCGACGATCACGACGACCCAGCAAGCATCGCTGACCCGTGTGATCCCCTTGTGCGTTGTTTAAACCCGTTCCGTGTACCGTGCGTGCATCGCGACTTTTCTCACCGACGTGTGACGCTCCGTATACCGTATCGCGATCCGTCGAGGCAAGTAAAACTTGCTACATGCTATTATATTATTTTATACATATTTAATTTCATGATCAAACCTGTAAATTAAACCTAAGGCTATTAGTTTCCATTTTACATTTCGATGTCCGGTTATATCATTTTAGATTTACAACTTGAACCCTATCATGTTGCATTCTGTCTTACTATACGTAGTACTCACATCCGTGTTTAAATCACATAATAATTATTTACATAGCCCGTAGTACCCTTTTAGATAGTTTATAATATTTCAAACACCCGTTTGCATCCATCTCGTCTAGTATACATATTATTGCATAAATAGATCACTTGAATGTATAACATTGAAATATTCACAATCCATATTTGATAAAGTGTAGTTAATTAGTATTGGAACTTTAACTTTAACCCTAATCATAACTGTGCATCTATATACCTTGATCTGTACCTGATTGCATTTCACATTACAATGTTCCAGTTTATTGTTCTATTAGTACCCATGCTTGTTGTGTATACCCATGCTTATGTTAGTTTGATTATGAGCACCCACATGACATCTTGTGCACCCTGACATGACTTGTTACACCTACTACTTGACACGACATGGTACCGTGCACCTCTCGACATGACATGATACCTATATACTACCTGGCTTGACTTGTTGTACCATGGCTTTACCTGTTACCTGATCTTGTGTCTAATACCAACAAACCTGACCTGTTGTCCTTACGGACAGTTCCTGTTGTCTATCCAGACAAACCTGTACCTGCCTGATCCTGTGTTGGGATTAACTCTAGATTATTTAATACCTGACTTGAACACATATAATTTGGGGGTATGGGGAAATCAATGATGAAACCTGACTTGTAACTCGACAGTTCTCTACCTTTTCTGATCAGTCTTACGGGCTAGGCCAGCCCCGGGGTGATGCTGCCGACATCACTCGTCATACCTACCACCCTTTACTGCCTTGCGACACGTCTCGGATTCAGCCCGAGAGTCATAGACCGTGATCCCGGGCACGCACGGGATACGATTGAGTTACATCGATGATTCATCAAATTGATTTCAAAGACTTGAGAGTAGTTAACCCAATAGACCAGTTTAGGTCACTCACTGCACACTACCTTTCACTGCCCTGATTTATATTGCTGTTATACCTGCTTTACCATTTATGATCATACTTGCATGCCTTGCTACCCTGTTTATATATTATTGATTGTTGTTATGACGCGCTGATGTCTGGGTTTTGCATGGCACAGATTCCTCTACCTTCGTTGCAGACCGATCAGGAGTACTCCCGCTGTTAGACCGAGCGGTGAGGACCCTGTTGGTATCCATATTTACCATTCTAGGTGTTTATTTATTGGATCTTTTGCTTCCGCACATCATATTATTTCTTGACTCATTTATTCTGGCTCATGGATATGTATTAGATAGTTTAGTTTACTTTACTGTTTTTGATATCTTTACAGCCGTAATGTGACTGTGGAAGGATATTTTCTATCCACAGGTTCCATGGTTGGCTATGTCACGTGCCTATCTTAGCGTACTCTGGGAAGTGGGTCATGACAGAACTGGTCTAGATATGGTGAAAAGTTTCGGTTCATCAAGTCCAGAAATATTGCCGATGCGTTAGTAACTCCAAATGGCATCATTAAGTACTCGTAATTCTTATATCGAGTTTGGAACGCCGTCTTGTAAATGTCTTCTGATTTCACCCGAATTTAATGATACTCAGATCATAAATCCAACTTTGAGAATACCCTCGCGCCGCTGAGTTGATCGAATAATTCGCCGATGCGATGGATCGGTACTTGTTCTTAATAGTCACCCGATTTAATTCTCGATAGTCAATACATATCCTCCGCGTGCCATCCTTCTTCTTGACTAGAAGGACTGGAGCTCCCCATGGTGAACCGCTGCTACGAATCCAACCCTTCTCCAGTAATTCGGCAACTTGTTTCTTTACCTCTTCCAGTTCCACCTGCGTCATTGGATAATAAGCCCTTGAAATTGGCGCTGCTCCAGGAATAATATCAACCGCGAACTCCACATCTCGTTTTGACGGTAAACCCAAGATGCCCTCGAACACATCCATAAAATCCCGAACTATTGCTGGTGTTTCCCCTAATCAGAGAGCAAAGCTCTATTTAAAATTTGAACTGAGGCAGCGCCTCATGAGAGCGCTCGTGCCAAGAGCGTCAGCGCCAAGAGTCGTAGACTCTGAGGCAGCGCCTCACGTGCAAAGCACGAGAGCGCCAGCGCCAAGAGTCAAAGACTCTGAGGCAGCGCCTCACGTGCAAAGCACAAAAGCGCCAGCGCCAAGAGTCAAAGACTCTGAGGCAGCGCCTCACGTGCAAAGCACGAGAGCACCAGCGCTAGAACTAAATGTTCTCCACCATTGGATCAAAGATCCAACGAAGATGATAAATTATCAAATTACCAGAATTAAATTCTGATTGAGGAAACACTCCTCAAATCTTTCTAAACCAGAAAGATTGTGCTTTGTAAATCAGAGCACCGTTGGATCAAAGATCTAATGGTGATTAAAAATCACCAAGATACAGAATAAGTTCTGTGTGGAAAAATATTTTTCCAATCTTATTAAAACAAGAAAAATGTCTTCGGTAAGACAGAGGCCCTTGGATCAAAGATCCAATGGTGGGGAACACCCCCAAATCATTGAGAAATCTCTCAATGAAAGATTTCCTTAACTGATTCAATAAATCAGCCTCCCCTATATAAAGGAACTAAGAATTCAAGTCTTGCAGAGAGAAACCTCCCCATAAGTTTCAAATTAAAAGAAATAGTAGAGAAGAACCCCCCCTAAACTTCAAGTTCTCGGAAAAGAAAAAGAGAAGAGTAAGCTCTAAGAAGAAGAACCTTCTTCAAGGTAAATAAAAAGAAGAGAGATCATAGTATCTCCTCCATATTTGAGAGTTTAACTCTCATACCAGAAGAACTTAGTTCTTCTTTCAGATCTTAGATCTATAAGACGAAGTCTTTCACAAGGGAGAATTAAATTTCTCAGAGAATTGAATTGGGCAAAACAAAAAAGAGCGCTCAACACTCAAATGCTGGCGCTCAGCGCCTGGCGCTCAGCGCCTGGCGCTCAGCGCCTGGCGCTCCACGTGCTCCTCACGTGGGTGCTGTTCAAAAATAAAAGGAGCACTCAACACTCAAATGCTGGCGCTCAGCGCCGAGCGCTCCACGTGCTCCTCACGTGGGCGCTGCTCAAAATAAAAAGAACGCTCAATACTCAAATGCTGGCGCTCAGCGTCAAGCGCTCCACATGCCCCTCACGTGGGCGCTGCTCAAAATAAAAGAGCGCTTAGCGCTCAAATGCTGGCACTCAGCGCCAAGCGCCCCACGTGCCCTTCACGTGGGCGCTACTTAACACAGAGCGCTCTGCGCTCCTCAAGAAGAGCCTAGCGCCATGAAGAGTGTTCAACACTCAATAAAAAAACAAAAAAAAGAAAGCGCTCTGTACATAGAGTTCAGCGCCATAAAGAGTGTTCAACACTCAACAAAAATAAAGAGGGGTGTAAGAACCCAAATCAATGCTCAACATTGTTGAACAAAAAGAGACTGAGCCCAAACAAATGCTCAGCATTTTATTCAAAACTGAGTGGACTGAGCCCAAGTTGGTCACAAGTCTCTAATTCAGATCGACCAAGCACATGCGCTCACAATCTCTTTGGTTAGTCTTAGTCCCAAACTTGACTACAGATCTCCCAATCAACATTGGTTCAAAGGTACATCTCTTCACACCTCTGATACATGTCGTTGTAACTCTTCAACGTCTTCAGAGAGGTGGAGGGTCCCAATAACCAATAACTCTTGGCACATCCCCAAACTGTCAAACCAAGACCCTACAAACTATGATGTCTTTAAACATAGACTATGATGTCTTTAAACTCCATGGACTATGATGTCCTTAAATCCAATGGACCGCAACGTCCCTAAACTAAACTCTATGGACTATGATGTCCTTAAACTCCATGGACTATGATGTCCTTAAACCCAATGGACCGCAACGTCCCTAAACTAAACTCTATGGACTATGACGTCCTTAAACTCCATGGACTACGATGTCCTTAAATCTAATGGACCGCAATGTCCTTATAAACTAAAGAAAATCCTGTTGAGTAGATCTTAGTCTAAAATTAGACTAACATATCCTCAACAAATATTTAAGTTGATTTTAATCTCAAATGAGATTAACGATCCTTAAATCCACCGAACCCAAATCTAAGAAAATATGGATTTGGACTAATCCATGCCCTACGTGCGACAACCCAAATTAGTCTCCGTATACAATCCACGGGCAACCAAAAATAAGACAAACACACACGACACGAAGTGACCTTTTGGAGCAGGAGAAAGTGGTTACCGCGATACGGTAACGTAATTAACTGCATGGGCTTGCGCCTGCAGGGAAGAGCGTCCCCATAATCAAAAACCCCTCGCCAACGAGGGGGAATCAGACAAAGTCTGCTACAACGGCCGCATCCATCTAAACCTTCGATACAAGGTGTCATAAATCAACTTGGCATCTTCGGAGAGGTGGATGGATAAATCCAAATAGCATCTGCCCCTAAATTCAAGCAAGACGTCTATCTTCCCGGCTTTCGGCGGTGAACAGCTGGTGCTTCTTCCTTGTTTACTTCTATCGACGAAAGAACGGCACTAGTCGGCCTAGCCCTAAATTCGACTGGCCCGACAAATTTACTACCTCCTAAAAATATGAACTCCGAATGTCCAGGAATATGGAAAATCACTTTCTTCGCCCTACAATCAATGTGAACGTGGAAAATGCCAAGAAAATCCATTCCAAGACAACATCATAGCTGCCAGTATCAATTACCAAGAAATCCGCGAGTAACTCTCGTCCGCAAATAACAATTGAGCAACTCTTGCACTCACTGTTGGATAAAATTCTCCCATTCCCAGTGTGTATGTCCTCGCAACTAGACAGGGCCGTGTGTGGAATAGAGTGTGCACTAATAAACTTAGACAACATGAAGCAATAGGATGCACCTGAATTGAATAATCCCAATACAGGAAAATTATAAACAAGCAGGATATCTGAAACAACATCATCTAACGCCTTGGCCTCTTCGGCCGTCAAGGCGAAGGCCCGTGCTTGATTAGGCCTCTGAGTGATCAGCTTATGACTATAGGTCTGATTCTGCGGTGGTTTTTAAATACCGTCTCTCGATCGTAGCTTCAAAAGGCAAGCACTGATGGTATGGTCAGCTGATTTACAAACTAAACAAAGTCCGAGCCTCCTTCGACAGTGTTGGGGTCAAAAATTACACCCCGGTTGACCACGTCAAAGCCAGTCAATCCCCAGTCAAGCGGACCCAAGCTCAAGCGAAGTGGACCCAAGCCCAAGTTAAGACCAAGAATGGAAGGGGCCGGCTCCATACCAAGAATGAAGCGATAAATTAGTCCAATGCAATTTTTTAGAAATAAATGTATGAGAAATGGACAGAAAGCCAAAAAATTGTAAACCCCATGGATTATATGCAAAAATAAATAAGCACGTATGGTATGGGGTGGCATAAGTGCCATTTGGCAAAACCCAAGGAGCTATATGTAAAGTGTGTAGGCTATAAAGGCAAACATGATTAAAAAATAACAACTTTTTCTCTCTAAAAAATTAGGGTTCTGTGCCTCTTTCTCCTTTCTCAAGGTTCTAAAGCTTCTTCTTTTTTTTTTGAATTAAATCAAGAGTTTAACTCTTCTTTTTCCAAAAACAAACTGTTTTTCACCATAAAACCCTTGAAGGGGAGCTCGGATCTTCCATCAAATCCCCAAAAGGGGAGATTTTTAAGTCTCACCTCCTTTTCTCCAAGATCCAGCCAACAGAGAGGAGGAAGAAGGAGACCCGTCTCCAAAAACCCCACTTCGGGAAGATCCAGGGTTAAAGGGGAGAAGAAAGGGGTCCCCTTTGATCATCTCCAAAGATTTTTTGGAGTTCAACTACATCTGTCAAGATCTTTTGGAATTTAACTCCATAAGTAAAACTCTTTTAGGAGTTTAATTCCATTCAAAATCTTTTGGAGTTAACTCCATAAATAAAAATCTTCTTTGGGAGTTTAACTCCAATCAAAATCTTTTGGAGTTTAACTTCATAGATAAAAATCATTTTCGAAAGTTCAAGTCCTAATTCCGGGGCTAAGCCCTTTCTTTCTGCAGGCGCCCCGCACCCGTATGCCGGACGCGTGAGGCGCTGACGCCCAACACCTAGCACCTAGCACCCAACGCCCACGTGAGGCGCTGACACCCAATGCCTAGCGCCTAGCGCCCACACATTCTTAGGACGTTACTCACCATTTTTTTCTTTTCTTCTTTCTTTTTTTCATACACTCCACACTCAAAACATGTCCCCTGCACCCCGTAAGGGGGCTGCTTGCACCCCGTAAGGGGGCTGCTAGCCCCCTTGACCCCCAGCCCGCTATCCGGACAGCGAGACCCTTGTAAACTCTGCGAAGCCCCCTATATACTCAAAACCCCTCAAGACACACACATATGCACACTGCACATTGAGTTCACATGATTATTTTGACATGTCAATCGGAGGTTTCTTCGCTTGAAAGGCGAGGGATAATTAACGGCAGCTTAGCCCGCGGCTGCTGGAGATTCGGATCCCCATCAATAAACCCCAGCCTACCCTAGGCAGGGGGAATCTGTATACGCCCGACAAGCGACGTGTATTTCCCATCTCAATGGGGTGAAGAAAAACACCCTACAGACAGTCCTTCCGCGTGTGTCCGGGTAGATAGCAAAAGTCACAAATCGCACCCCTTTTCTGATCTGATACAAAAGGCTTCTTTATAGGTACAGTGGCTCGTTTGTTTACCAGAATGTTTCTACGTACAGGTGCTCTGTTTGGCGTAAACACCATCTTACGCACTACAACCTCTTGCTGTAGATTAATTTTTACTTTTACCAATAAACTCTGTTGCTCCCTGGCTGCCTTGAGAACTTGGGAGAAGGTGGTCAATCTCAGAGATATGATGTGTCTCTGAATCTCCACATCCAAGCTACGCATAAACCGCCTTGCCCTATTTGCTTCATTGGTAACCAAAGGCCCCGCAAATCGACTGAGCCGGGTCCACTAAGCTTCATATGTATCAACGGATCCGCCATTCTGCTTTAAGCTAATGAACTTCTCCTCCATTTTCTCCCGAGCAGACTGCGGAAAGAACTTCTCCAAGAAACTTCACGAAAAAATTGCCCAATGATCGGCTTGGTCAGACGAGTCTCCTCTACGAGCCACCACTGGCGAGCGTAATTTACCAATTGGATGCATACTACATCCACCCTTTTCTTATCTGGAATCTGCGCAGCAACGAGCAGGTTCTCTGTATCAACTAGCCACTGCTCCGCTGGCAATGGATCCTCCAATCCTGTAAATGTCGATGGACCGAGCTTCCTAAATTCTGCCATGGTGCCCTCACGCTGGGTTGGCCTGGGTGCTGCTGCCCTCTCAGCTGCTGTAACAACGGACTGCTGGACCGTCCTCAGACCCTCTTAGAAGGCCTCGGCCTGCAGCTGATTTAGCTCAGTTTGTCGTTTCTAGTTTTCTAGCATACCACGTACAACTCCAAGTAATGCGGTGTTATCTACATGCCTCTGGTATGACCGCAAATCTCTATCCGCCATAATTCTGAAGCCAAGACACTGAAGGGGATTAGTAACGGTAAACATGATTCAATAAACAAGATGTTGATAGCTATAGATTCAAGACTGGCAAGATAGTAATGTGGCAGGACATATTTCTAATTCTGGGTTTCCTGGTCAGTGTATTAGGTTCAATACCCAACTACAAAAGAACCAAAGCCGACTAACCCTAAAACATATGGCTTTGATACCAAACAAACCCTGACATGCCCCGCTTCTCAAAATACGTAAATACGGCACGTGATATAACCAACCATACAACCTATGTCTAGGAATAATCCCTCCATAGTAATATTACGGCTGTCAATCAGATATCAAGAACAGTAGATAAAATCTAACTAACACATGTCCATCTGCCATAATAAATAAAAGTCAAGAAATGTATGTAGCGGAAACGAATAAAAATCCAATAAAGAATAATCTCTGAATCACGTCCCTTATGGGATCACATCGATAAATTTAAACTATGGAATAAAATAACTAAGCATCTCTAAAACAAATCATCAAGCTCCTCATTGCTCGGCTTGCTTGTTAAAATACTCCTGATCTGCCTGCGACAAGGTCAAAGGAACTGGGCCATGCAAAAACCAGATGTCGGTGCGTCATAAATATCAAAATAATAGTAATAACCGGGATAGGATGCTATGATTAAATATGAGTGTAAATAATAAACGCATGTATAAAACAGTGAGGTATAAGTATGTGATGTGTATCCTAAAGTTTGTACTTCTAGGTTATCTATTTTACAAGTCTTTAAAATCAATTAAATGGAATCATCGATATAACTCAACAGTATCTCGTGTGTGCCCGGGACCACAGTCAAGACTCTCGGGGCTGAATCCGAGACGTGCCGCTAAGCAGTAAAAACAGGTATCATGTACAGACGAATGATGTCAGCAGCATCATTCCGAGGCTATAGCCCATATCGACTGATCAGTCTATGGAATCTGTTCTCCGCCGAATACGGGGAAGACAAACGTCTTGCCTGAATTTGGGGGTAGATGCTATTTGTTTTTATCTGTCCACCTCTCCGAAGATGGCAAGTTGATTTATGACACCGTATATTGAAGGTTTAGACAGATGCGGCCGTTGTAGCAGACTTCGTCAGATTCCCCCTCGTGTACGAGGGGTTTTTGATTATGGGACGCTCATCCCTGCAGGCGCAAGCCCCTATAGCTAATTACTCTACTGCATAGAGGTAACCACTTTCTCCTTCTCCAGATGGTCACTTCATATCATGTGTGTTTGTTTTATTTTTGGTTGCCCGTGGATTGTATACGGAGACTAATTTATGTTATCGCCCGTAGGGCGTGGATTAGTCCAAATCCGTATTTTCTTAGATTTGGGTTTGGGTTAGTTTAAGGATCGTTAATCTTGTTTTGGATTAAGATCAACTTAAACGTTTGTTGAGAATACGTTAGCCTAATTTTAGACTAGGATCTACTCAACGAGGTTTCAGGATCATTTAGATCCGACGATAGAGCATTTGGGCTCTATCGTCTTAGTTTAGGGACGTTGCGGTCCATTGGGTTTAAGGACATCATAGTCTATGAAGTTTAAGGACATTATAGTCCATGGGGTTTAAAGACGTCATACTCTGTGGGGTTTAGTTTAGGGACGTTGCGGTCCATAAAGTTTAAGACATCATAGTCCATGATTTTAAGGACCTCATAGTCCATAAAGTTTAGTTTAGGGACGTTGCGGTCCATAAAGTTTAAGGACATCAAAGTCCATGATTTTAAGGACCTCATAGTCCATAAAGTTTAGTTTAGGGATGTTGCGGTCCATTGAGTGTCTGGTTGCCGGAACCCGCCACCTCTCTGAAGACGTTGAAGAATTACAACGACATATATCAGAGGTGTGAAGAGATGTACCCTTGAACCAGTGAATGCTCATTAAAGATTTGATAATCTTGTTTGGGACTAAAGCCAATAGGCTCAGTCAATTTGGGGTTTGGCCAATCATGGACTCAGCCCATTTAATCATTTTTATTTGGGATTGATCCTATTTCTGCATCAACGACGCTGAACAATAATGTAGGCTCTGACATCCCTTATTCTTTTGTTTTATTTGAAGTGTTAAACACTAGCGTATGTTTGGCGCTCACGTGGGGTCACGTGATGCCTTAAAGTATTGTTAAACACTAAGAGCTTAAGGTGCTTACATGGGGTTATGTGAGGCGCTTGAAAATAGGCCCAGTTTCTTTGGAATTACCCCTTTTCTTTTCTGAGTGCTGAGCACTATTGGGGCCACGTGGGATCACGTGAGGCGCACTTGCATTTGATTTATTCTCCCTTCTCTTCTGAAAGTGCTTAGCACTATAAAGGGGTCACGTGATATCACGTGAGGTGCCCTAAATATAGAGACTGCCTTGTTTCATCTCATGAAAGTGCTAAGCACTATAAAGGGGTCACGTGTTATCACGTGAGGCGCCTCAAATTGAGATCTGTTTTAGGTTTACTCTCCTTTTATCCTTTTGAAGAGGCTAGTTCAGGGGTCACATGGGAGCACGTGACCTGATATCAATTGTTCTCTTTTGATCATTGAGGGGGGCTCACGTGGGCGCACGTGATCTGACATTTATCATATTGGGTGCTGATCTCTTTTACGTGCATGGAGAGTTAAATCCTTCGTTTAAGAATTAAATTCTTTTATAGGGTTAAACCCCAGTTTTATATAGAGGAATTAAATTCCTATATGTTACGTTGAAAGAATTAAATTCTTTAAACACAATTCTCCCCCTATGTTTTGAATCTGCATGACAGATCTTCCCGATGAGAATTATATTCTCAACTTGTAGGGAGATCTGCTTCTGCAGATCTTCAACCAGAGAAAGAACTGAGTTCTTTTTAGAAGAGTTAAACTCTTGGTTTGAGAATTAAATTCTCTTTTGTTTTGTGGGAGCTTATGCGGTGATCTCATTTCTTCTCTTACCTAGCGTTTCTTTTTTTTTTGAAGAGATCTTCTTCTCTCTGGAGAATTAAATTCTCTTTTCTTTTCTTTTTGCTTTCAAGGGGTTTTTTTCTCTCTCCTTCCGTCTCTCTTTTTTCTCCTTCTTAGCTCCTATTTATAGGAGAAAGAAAAGAATCAGTTTGTTCAGCAAATCTCTCATTGAGAGATTTTGATTGATTTTATAACCAACATGATCTTTTAGATCACTCGGTGAATTTTATTCACCGTTGGATTTCTAATCCAAAGACTTCTATTTTACAGAAGATATTTCTTTTGTTGTTCCTGGCAAATTTAGGAAGATATTTCCTTGCATAGAATCTTTCTATAAATTGGTGATTTTTAATCACCATTGGATTTTTAATCCAACGGCGCTCTACTTTACAGAGTGCAATCTTTTTTGTTTAGAAAGATCCAAGGAAATATTTTCCAAGGTAGTGCTTTTGATCCTTTTGTTTAGAATTTAATTCTATCTGTTCAGAAGGCATAGGAGCCATCACGTGTACCACGTGATCTCTTACAGAATTAATTTGGTTTGTTTGCATGCAGGAGTCCAACAGAGGTAAGGCATCACGTGGTAACACGTGAGCCTTTTTGTTCTTTGTTTGTTTTATAACTGAGTCCCACACGTTTTGTGTGAAAAGACGATCATATGCTTGCACGTGAGGCTTTAGTTTCCACCTATTAAACGGAGCTGCCTATTCTGCATACTGATGCATCACGTGCTTGCACGTGATGCTCCACTAGCGGGAAGTTTCTCCCTTTCCCTCTCTGAGTCTCCTTGTTAGGGATTGATGATCACGTGCTCACACGTGATACTTCCATTAGTGGGGAATTTTCCCCTTCCCTTCTTCTTCTGAATTTTTATAAGGGAACAAATGCCTCCACAGCGTTGTTCTCACGTGGCTCACACGTGAGTACAACGCTGTCACCTATACAGCCGTTGGATCTGCCTAGGGAACGGGGAAGATGAACCGTTTCCCATCATGTCTTATAAATGCAGGGGTCTCGTCTTTGCAACGCCTCCGTTCCTTCATCTTCTTCCTTCTTTGCTATCTTTTGAGAATTTAATTCTCCTCTTCAGTGCTTAGTTCTCTGTCCATTGAAAATTTTCAGAGTTTAACCCTGCCAAAAAGAACCCCTTTTAGGTAAAGCTCTAGAATATCAGAGAACCCTTTTCTTAAAGAAAGCCTCTGGATTTGAAATCCATCATGAAAGTTTTGCTCTCCTCTAAAACCCATCTCTTAAAGATCCAAGATGTGATTTTTGAATAATAACTCTCAATGTCTTGGGCATGACATTTGATTTTTCATTTCCTCTTTATGGGGTTTCTGGAATTTAATTCCATTACATAAAAGGAATTTAATTCCTCACCAAAGAGCTTAGCTCTAAAAGCTCAAGAAGGCCCTTCGGGAATTTGATTCCCCAGTGTTCTTGAAAAATCTTTTTAAGGGATTTTTCTAGGATTTGTAATGGGTGTTCTTTTGTGAGGATGTTCCAATTCATTTAAACTTCAATATGCATTTATTGAGAATCTTTTTTCTTTATTCTCTCGATGATATCCCTGCCTCGTGATTGGCAAGCCGTCATACTGATTTTGTGGGGTCCATTGTTTTTGTAATCAATGATCTCACGGAATAAGCTTCTTATCGTTTTCTTCTGCTGTTTATATATATATATATATATATATATATATATATATATATGCACGTATAGGTTGCATTAACAGTCTTTCCTCCCTTTATTTCAGGGACAATGGCTTCCTTTCCCTACTTTCCTTTTACTCGCTCAGACGCTACTTTTCCACAATCGACGTCAGACGAAGAAGCAATGGCGATGATCAGAGCTCATGATAAAGATCGGACAAATCTGCTATTATGGGGCACTTGATATGGCCACATCATCCAGGGTTGCCGAAGTTTTATTTGCGGGGAGCCGGTGGAACCTCTTCGCCCTATACTGTCGATGGAACACCCACAGAATGCTTACGCAGTGAAAGTGACCAATTGGACTCTTTCGGGCCGGCTGGAGCCCTCTACCTCTGGGATACCTAACTAGCCTCTGCCTGCTATAGACATCTTGGGGCGTCGGATTTTCCAAGGTGAAGCTCGATCTTGGGGGCAGGTCTATAAAGTGGGTATCACCCCCCGGCACCCAGTGGGCTACCTTATTTGGGCTCGCTATATTCTTTCTGCCCACCGTGCAAGGCTGCAAAAGGTCGGGCTATATCAGGCAGTATATGCATCGCTCTTCCATTAACATGATCCTCACATCTGGTGGATCAAAGCCTTCTTAAACCAGTGGAATCTGCCTACCAACACCTTCCTGCTAGGGGATCGAGAGGTGTCTATCTCATTGGATGAATTCCGTGAGATTTTAGGACTGCCCATTAGGGGGGAGCATTACGAGGAACTGCTGCCTCCTGATGAATATGTTTTCTCCACCATGCCGGATGTACTTGATGGTCTGACAGCCGAAACCGCCGTCCGTCATAAGTATCCCAGTCTGATGAAGGCCCTGGGTATTTTCGACAGATTGTTTGCGAAGTCAGAGGGCAGGGTGTCACTTTCGAGAGCTTTATTGCCTATTTCATTCGGGGGTATATTTTATCTAAGGAAGCCCCGAAGCTTGCGAGTATTGATGACCCTTTTGTGTTTGGTTTGGATAAACTGCCGGTCAAAGAAGAAGGTTTACCACAGTTTACATCCCGATCTTGTCGGTCGTTCCTTTTGATTTGATTGCGGCTCTCGGCATGGATGAAGAGACCTTCTTTGTTGGTTTTATCAGCCTTTGGCTTAGTTGGTTTGTGTTACTGTCGCACCGACGCTTCATGAGAGCTTCCGCCTTCTATCCCGCCCATCATGTAGCTGAAGGGGCAAAGTTGGCCGTCGGCATCGCGGGACTATCGCATCTTTATCAAGGGTTAAGTGTTGCGGCCAACACTTCGACTTCAGGTGTAGATGTTGTGAATCTCCCCCTTCATTACTTCACATCTTGGATCGAAATGCATGTGCTGGGGGCATTCGCGGCACATCGACGGCCGAACTTCTATGACTCCTACACCTTCCCTCGAGTTATGAGATTGGTGGATGCCTCAACTCCCGATCCGACTCAATTAGGGGCCCTCCGTGTTCTGCTCAATACATATACTAATGAGGGAAGGATGGTGTTCATTGATCGCATTCTTTCTGCTCCGGCGGGGCCTGTCCAACAGCTATTCGACTCGTCGAAAGGGGGAGCACCATCTTTAAAGCCTAGGGAGATCATGCATCTGTATTCAATTAGGCCGGGCTATTTGGTGTTCCGCCGGGATGATATGGCTCTCGTCATGCGGTATAATCTGCACCGCTTCGCTCGGCAATTGGGCTATAATCAGGACGTCCCTTTTGAAGCGTTTTTGGTTGAGCCTACCTCATCTTTGGGAGTTATTCACGACGTCATGCATCACTTCATGCGGCTGAACACTGGCTCTGTGATCATGATCCCAGAACCTGACTATCTCCCATGATCTTGGGGTCCTTTGTGGGCTGGTATCGCCACCGGGTTGGCCCTGTTATTGCTGAGGAAAGGCGGGTACTCTTTGAGTATAAGACTCCTGCTCCGACTCAAGCTGTCAGCGTCCCATTGCGACCACGGTCAGTCGTTCGCTCTCTCTTGCGGGATAGCGGCATGATCCTTATCTCGCAAGCCGCAGAAACTGAATCAACTCTTCCCATTATAGGGCTACCAATGCGTACTAGAGCTCAAGCAAAGGCTTCCGCCGAAGTGCCAGCGGCAGTGCCTTTATCAGCAGTGGTGTCGCTGAAAGAGGATAGCGGGGGTGAAGTGGGCCAACGTCACGCCAAAGCGCCGAAGGGAAGGTAGTGATCTTCTAGCAGCGCTAGTTCCGGGTCGAAGAGGAGAAAGAAGACGGTCACATGTCTGCTTGACCTTTTGGTGGAATCCGAGCCTATTGTTCAAGACGAACCAATATCCATGCAAGAGCCGGATGACGGTCTTCTCTTTCCGGGTTCATCTGTCGATGAAGCCGCACAATTGGCCGAGGTTATAAGGCGTTCCCAGGATGAGACCGAGAACGTGCGCGTTCCAAAGAAGCCTTACCCCCCGATTATCTTTTATGAAGATCCTCCATCACTGCGAAGGGTTCATATGGGTCCCCTGCGACCGGAAGATGACATAGCCCTCAAGCAGCCTATTTCAGCTGCCTCCGAAGATGAGCTAGCAGCGAAGACCGGTGGGCATGAGTCTATGTTTGACGCCCGGCGAGCACATTTCCTGAGGAAGGAACGACGTCTTGAAAAAGCCATACTGGAGGCACCCTGGTGCATTGGTATGCACGCTTTCCGTATTTTTTCTTTTGTATCGTATTTTATACTTCCTTATCTTTGCGAAAAACTTTGCAGGGACTTCGGACATGGCAGAAAATTTGAGCTCAAGTCATGTCCTGACTGTGGACTCTGTAAATGTCCCCGGTGAGGTACTATTAGGTGCGGAGGAGGTCGTTACGGCTGCTATTCCTGCTGCAGAGCTTCCATCGGTGGCTTCTGTTTTCCCGGTGCTTGCTCTCCCAGAAGAGGCGTCCTCATTGGCCGCTGATTTAATGGATCTTTCTGGTGACGGCCCAGAGATTGTGGAACAGGTAGTTGAGACCGCCGTCCTTTCATTGAAGCCTGAAGTGGTGGCCGCTGCCCCTCAATTGGAAGCTATTACACCAGCCCACGTCCCCGGTGATATGCCTGAGGGTACGGAGGAGGCTGCCGAAGCTGCTATCCCTCCAGTTCAAAGTGGGAGGAGTATCGAAGGTAGTCTTCTATATTTTGTTTTAATGATCTCTCCATTATCTGAATCTTTCTGTCTTTTCAGAATTACGAGGATTGGCGGCGTCCATCACAGATCTATTCCCCAGAAAGTCTTTTCAGTATCCGCTCAAGATGGCTGCCCCGCAGGCAATATCCCCGCAACGCATCGTCCTCTCTTCTGGGCAAGGTCGGTGTTATTTGACCCCCTCATTGCATTATCGTTATTTCATATAACGATGCTAATGTCTTCTGTTGTTCTGGAAGCTGACGATGCAGTTGAGATCCTCGACGGGCCTGGGGATTTGTTAAACCCTTCTTACTTGACTGCGGGTAAGTAAGGTTTTGACGTTGTTTCATCTATTCTTTGTTTGCAATTCTCACTGATTGTTCATGAATCTTGACAGCTTTGCCCGTTCCTATCCCGCTGGAATCTCGCATCATTATGCCACCCGGCCCTTATGCTCGGCGTGCATCTGAACGGACGGCGAAGCAAATCCTTCACTCCTTGTCGGCTCTTATCGAAGATCTTCGTGCTGGTAGTTCGATCACAGCCGAAGAATTTGCTGCCCGAAGCCAACATTTCTCTGCCCTTTCTCGCCACTTACCATGATGAAACATTGGTGCATGTCTGGGTTGAGTTTTATCGTCGAGTGGAGGCTTGATTACATGGTCTCGAGTGCACACGTCTTCCCTTAGAGGTTGTGGCTGCAAAGACGAGCTTGCGGGGGATGATTGAACGGTGCGCCGCAAAACTGCAGTCATGTGAGAAGAAGCTCAACCGAAAATTTTCGGAGAGGGAGCTAGCTTCAAATGCTTTAGGGGAACTTCAAGCTGAACTCACGGCTAAGACCACTCGTGCGTATGAACTTTGGCGGGTGCTTCAAGAAGCTATCAAGGAGGTGGTAGCTATTGATAAAGCCGTTATTTTTACTCGCGAGATGGTTGAAGCTCACAAAGTAGATGAAAAGGAGCTTGAGCGTCGGCTCGCCTCGTATCAGGCTCAACAGTCTCAGGCGGAGACCCATCTCATAGCAATAATAAAACATGAAGCCGAGGCCCAGCGGAAGAAGGATGAACTGACGAATTTATTACACCGTCCGCCGGCCTGAAGATATATATGTTTTTTTATTCTCCTTTTGTACTTACTCCTGAATGAGAGTATTTTTTTATTCTTTTATGGATTGTACTTTGTATTCATTTGGATTTATGAATAAAAGACATATTTTGTTTCATGGTGGTGTGTCCCTTTTAGCAAATGCATTTTGTAGATAATCTATCTTGATCTCTTTGCAGGGCAGCGATGGCTTAGGAGACAGGTTCAGATCTACCGCCTAAAGCTTTCCAACTTTATGAGCCGTGAGGGTCTCATAAAGACTTTTCTCCCTACGAGTCGAGAGGATCCTGTAGGTGTATTTTCTCCTTAGGAGTCGTGAGGATTCCTAAGTGCGTTTTCTCTTGAGAGTCGTAAGGATCTCATAAGAGAATTTTCTCCTTCACAAGTCGAGAGAACTCGTAAGTGGTTGGTGAGTTGACTTGTTTCCGAGTCGAAGCATTACTCTGACAGGGAGGCCGTTGGCTGACTTGTTTCCGCGACGAGGTCATTGGATGACGTATTTCCGCGATGGGATCATGTGCTGACGTATTTCCGTGACGGGGTCATGTGCTGACGTATTTCCGAGACGGGGTCATTGGATGACGTATTTCCGTAACGGGGTCATTGGATAACGTATTTCCGCGACGGGATCATGTGCTGACGTATTTCCGCGGCGGGGTCATTGGATGACGTATTTCCGCGACGGGGTTATGTGCTGACGTATTTCCGCGATGGGGTCATGTGCTGACGTATTTCCGAGACGGGGTCATTAGATGACATATTTCCGCGACGGGGTCATTGGATGACGTATTTCCGCGACGGGGTCATGTGCTGACGTATTTCTGCGACGGGGTCATTGGATGACGTATTTTCGTAACGGGGTCATTCCGCTGACGTATTTCCGAGTCAGGGTCATTGGATGACGTATCTCCGGACGGGGTCATTGGATGACGTATTTCCACGACGGGGTCATTCTGCTGACGTATTTCCGAGACGGGGTCATTGAATGACGTATTTCCGAGACGGGGTCATTGGATGACGTATTTCCGTAACAGGGTCATTCTGCTGACGTATTTCTGAGTCGGGGTCATTGGATGACATATCTCTGAGACGGGGTCATTGGATGACGTATTTCTGCGACGGGTCATTCTGCTGACGTATTTCCGAGACAGAGTTATTGAATGACGTATTTTCGAGACGGGGTCATTGGATGACGTATTTCCGCGACGGGGTCATGTGCTGACATATTTCCGCGACGGGGTCACTGGATGACGTATTTCAGCGATGGGGTCATGTGCTGACGTATTTCCGTGACGGGGTTATTGGATGACGTATTTCCACGACGGGGTCATTCTGCTGACGTATTTCCGCGACGGGGTCATGAGCTGACGTATTTCCTCGACGGGGTCATTAGATGACGTATTTCCGCGACGGGGTCATTCTGCTGACATATTTCCGAGACGGGGTCATTGGATGACGTTTTTGGAGATGGGGTCATTGGATGATGTATTTCCGCGACGGGGTCATGTGCTGACGTATTTCCGCGACGGGGTCATGTGCTGACGTATTTCCACGACGGGGTCATTGGATGACGTATTTCCGCGACGGGGTCATTTGCTGACGTATTTCCGCGATGGGGTCACTGGATGACGTATTTCCGTGAAGGGGTCATGTGCTGACGTATTTCCATGACGAGGTCATATTGACTTGCTCCATTTTCTGTGGTGTCGGGGCTGACTCTAGGTTGTCCGTGAACCGTAAAGTCTTGGAACTGGGGACTTCGCCGTGGCCCCGATTGGTGGTGTCGCGTCCGTGCTCTGCTGGCATGAGGAGGAACGTCGTTGTTGGTCTTCTGGGATGCAGATGTTGCTGTTGAGATCTGATTTTCCTTTTTGACAGGATCTGGTGGGGGACATGTGGTTCCCTTTTCGTTTATGCCTATGGATTGTATACAGGGGTCAGTATGGACTCACCTGTAGGGCAAAAAGTTTTTTTTTATTTTTTTATTTCTTTCCGCGATGCTCTATCATTTCAGCTTTTTATATCGCGAAAGTCGCGATTGCCCAATCATTCAGGCTATTTTTTGCGGTGCCCAATCATTTCGGCTATTTTGTATGCATATATTTTACTTGCTGATTTTGTTGCAAGTTGCCCTATCATTTCGGCTATTTCATATGCATTTTTGGCTCGCTAATTTTTATCGCGATTATGGAACTTGGAATCTGGTACCAGTCTTAGCATCAACATCGCTGCGACTAAAATATTTCCAGGAGCGAATCATCATTTGCCGTGAAAGGACTTGGAATTTGATTCCGATTCAGGCATCAGCATCGCTACCACTGGAACATTGCTAGGAGCGAATCATCATCTGCCTTTGTCGGTTCGAACAAGGGTGGCTTAGCAAACAGGGTTAAGATCCTATCGACTAAGATTTTTGACTTCATGAGCCGTAAGGGTCTCATAAAGTTGTTTCTCCCTACGAGTCGTGAGGATCTCGTAGGTGTCTTTTCTCCTTAGGAATCGTGAGGATTCCTAAATGAATGTTTTCTTGTAAGTCATAAGGATCTTGCAAGAGTATTTTCTCCTTATAAGTCGAGAGGACTTACAAGGGTCGTTCACCATGTGAGGATATCCCTTGTCGTTGGTGGGACTCTATTGGGGAAATGTTTATTCGTGCCCGTGGATTGTATACAAGGGTCAATATTGAAACGCTTGTAGGGAAGTCTAGGAAAGGTGATGGCTTAAGAATAGGTTCAGATCCCTGTAGCTTAAGGCTTTTGAATCTTATGAGCCGTGAGGGTCTCATAAGAGGGTTCTCCTTACGAGTCGTGAGGATCTCGTAAGTGTAATTTCTCATTAGGAATCGTAGGGATCCCTAAGTGTGTTGCTCCTTTGTGAGTCGTAAGGATCTCACGCAGGTAGTTTTCTCCTTACAAGGTCGAGAGGACCTTGCAAGTGTCTTTTAATGAGATTGCGCCCTTTCGGGTTTTCACAAACTCGCCGGTAGCCCTGCTATTTTTACTCAAGGGGTCCTTTCAGGTTTTCATCCGTGCCCATTTTGCTTATAGACGTACCGTTTTTTTTACGAGTCTGTGCCCTTTTGGGTTTTCACAAACTCGCCAGTAGCCCTGCTATTTTTACTCACGGAGCTGTAACGTTTTGAAAATCGTTTCGGTGAAATTTCGAAAAAACGGTAAAATAAGGGGGTTTTCTGTAAAAAGTCAAAATGCAAATATCTTTATTATAAAATTAAATATACATATTCTAGCTATGTAATTGCTAGTATTTGGTGTTTATTGAGCCACTGGTGAAATTTCAAATTTTCTGAAAATTTTTCCGAAATTAATTATTTTAATATTATTTTAAGCCGTCACTAATATATTTAATTAGGGAAAATTACAAATTGGAATGAGTTGAAACAAATTTTGTGCATCATAAAACATTAAATAAAATTTTATCATGTGGTTTTGGAAACGAAATCGTTTTCCAAAACGGTTTAGAAAATATCGAAGAAAAAGGCTTTTTTCGGTGAAATTAGTGTTAATGGGAATTGGGGTAATACATTTATCTTTTTGCCTAACCCATACACCCATAACTCACCCTCTCTCCCTCTCCCCATGTGGCCGACCCCACCATGACAGCCCTCCCCCTCTCTCTCTCCAATCACAAAGAAAAGAGAAGAAAAGAAAATAAAATGATAAAAGAAAATGTGGACTTTGACTTTCCCACTTTCTCCACCTCACTCTCTCTCCTCCCTCACTCATTTCCCCTCCCCATTCCAGCCGAGCCCTCCAAATTCCTGCATCAACAACAACCCCTCTTTCTCCCTCTCTCATTTTGCATCAAAAATTCATCAAAATACCTCAAAAATCAAGCTAAAATCCAAATCCGATTCCTACCCATTTTCCCTCATCTTCTTTAGCATGGATCTTGGTGCAAGGATTTCAAATTGGAGGTCTAGATTTCAAGTTTGATTCATGGTTGTGAGGTATAACTTTTGACCCATTGTTCAATTGTTGGTTTAATTCCTTAATGAAGCTTGTTAGGTGCTTAATTTCGGTTTAATTGAAAGTTGTGGGTTTGCAAGAGAAGGTTTAGATTAGGGTTTGTGAAAAATCTAGTTAGGGTTTTGTGTTGTGAGACTATGGTTGTGGGAGTTATTTGCCATATTAATGTTTTGCTAAATCAAATTAAGTTGCTAATTTGCTTTTTGTTGATTTAAATTGTGATATTTATATAAATTGTAAACTAGGTTTTTAAAATAATTATATTCTTGTGAGATAAAATTTAAATTAAGGTTTCATGTCATTATAGATATTATATTGAGTGGTTTAATGCTTTTAGTTCATCAAAATCCAAGCTAAATTGTTGTTTGTGCATTTTTTCTATGAATTGTTAAAAAATTGGGTATTTTGTAAACTAGAATTTTGGGGTTAATGGAATTTAATGAGATTAAATTATGAGAATTGTTTTTATGACTTATTTAAGATATTTAATAAGTATTATGGCTGCTAGATTTGTTTAAACGTCGAGTTTTGTACTAAAACGGGTAATTTTTGCTTGCTAGATTTTCGGAAAAATGGCTTTTAAGGTGAATTTGGGGTTTTTGTGAATTCTAACATATTTTATATTATAATTAGTGTTCGTGAATGCGCAAATGAAAGTGTTTGGGTTTTTCTCGATGGTTTGACGTTTGTACATCGACATCGAGGGTTGGTTTGGCTATTCTTGCATGCGTAGGCAATAGGTTTTGACCTATGCGTGATACGCTTGCCGATTTGATTTTCGTATGCCGTTTCGATTTCGAATTTGGTTTCAATACGACACGGTGCATTATGATATGTAGGTACCCCATGTGGACTTCGAGACGACAAGCAAGCACGTGGCGACGTCGGCACCGGCTAGCGAGGACCAGGTGAGTAGATTTATATCTACAGGGAGAAGTCGGGTGGATGGCGTATAGCACCCCCGCAATCTGTAGTATAGTTCATATAGATATGTTTATATAGGTGTTTTATGATACGAGAATGTTTATTCATGATATGATTATGTGTTCATGGATTAGCTTTGGGTTAGTTGCGAAACCCTAGAGTAGTTGTTATACCCACATACGCACACACAGACTTCCATACATTACTTCTTGTGCGCCGATTGGGATGTGTATATATGTATATATGCGTGGGTATGGGACTATGCATATGTACATTCATATACACATGCATGGATAATGGGGATAGTACTTGGGATTTAAGATGAGTCAATGAGATTTGAATTGAGGCCGTGAGATCGGTGATATAGCAGGGTTCGTATTTGAAATACGACATGACGTTGTAACGGGTCTTGACGTAGTGTTTCACACACGTGCATGCATACTTAGGCGGTATCAGTATTCTACTAGACGTAGATCAGTACCCCGATCATGATATGTGATAAAGAGGATACCAGGTGAATAGTATGATGAATGTGATATTGACCCGTACCCAGATTTGGGATGCCGTACGACGGATTTACGTACGAGCTATATTGATGATTGATCCACACTCTTGATTTGGGATGCCTGATTATAGATAGGGTATCGAATATGATATTATTGAGGCGGGATCACCGACTATATGTATACAGGTTTGTATATGGATCGACTCAGATGTAGGCGGTTTCCTTACCTGTAGCCCAGCTTGTTAGTTTAGCCCTTTAGTTTAGTTTAGTTGTTAGATTAGACTCGATTCTTACCTATTTCAAAAACTAACGAATCGTGGGTATTTTAAAAGACAGCCCAAGGGATCCGACGGATATTTCAAAAGACGTATCTTTTCATAAAAACACCGTAGCCCCTATTTTCAAAACCCCATGATTCGTGTTATTTCAAAAGGCACCATTTGTAGGACTTATATTAGATTAATGCAGGTTAGTTCAGTTGCGTCTAGTATTCAGCTCCCGCTTATTATTGTGGTTCGCTTCGCATCGCATACTTATGTTATAATTTCTTATTGCAATGTTGATATCATATTGTTAGGACACCAGCACCATTACCGATGATGCGTATATACCACGTACACTTACTTGCCGGCTCACACACATCTTCATCGGTAATTGCCATATCACGTACACCTTAGAAAATATTATTGCTTGACTTAGCTTGTTAGTTAGTAATTTGACATGATATTAGTGTATCTGTCTTATATGCCAGCTTAACATTGTAGTTATTATTTGTCACTTCATGCATACTGTTATTCATTGTTATGCCTATATTCATGGTTTTACATGCTATTGATGATTTGGATTCGGATTTCCATGAAATTTTCTGGATTTGGGGGGAAAACCGCAAAACTTATATAAACTGATTTCTCTCTTTTTAAATAAAAAGTGTGGTTTTTCCCATGATGTATGAGTCGTCCACCATGAGTTTGCTGATGGATTTCGAGACCCGATTCGAGGAGACGGATGAACCGTTTCGGGTACATGGTGGACCCGGTAAGGTACCCCGGGGCAAGAAGCGCGTGATGATGACGATGTGAGCCTGGCAGGGGAGCACTACCTACCGGTGATTTTACCCGACGCGTCGGATATCCGGAGGATACCGTCGTGGTCTTGAGATGGATGGTAGGGGCCGGTCTGGATTGACGGCGTCCTAGATATTGTGATTGAGATTTTAAGATTTTGAGATATTGAGGTACAGAGATTGTGATACAGAGATATCGAGATATTTGGACACTTGTTTTGTGTCGATGCTGGGCACTGTTTTATGTTGATTTCATTTATGATACCTCATTTTAAAAATACAAAGGAAATCTCACTAAATTATGAAAAAAGTTCTTCATTTACATGAATTCTGTTTTCATGCATTCATACCTCATTCATATGATATATTGCTACCTGAGGCACTGACACGGGCACACGAGATTACACTCGGGTTAGATATTTACCCTAGCCTTGTTATAGGTTGCATGTTATATATATAATTGAGAATATATTATGATCATTGACCTAGGAGTGCGTTATTTATGCGATTTCTTTTCGTAGATGTTTTTCTATTCACGAGTTGGCAACTCACCCCCGTTGTGCCCCAGTTTCTTGCAGGTTTGCCGTGCAGGTTTCTTTATGGCTTGCGGGCATAGTTTCTTTCGGGTGATTTGCTAGTATGTGAGTTTACTTGTATCGTACCCCCCATTATATAACTTGTATATTATTACTCTGTTGTATCTAGAAGTTCCATCAACCAAACATGTAATTATTTTGAGATAGAGACCAGTGATGTTATTCCTTCGACCTTAGAGTCGCGCGTTATATTTCTGTGGTTTTCTTGTGGTTTTGAGTTTCCTTTTGAATTTTGATCCTCGCCGTTGGCGTTGTATATTATATTACTTGTGTGGTTGTGACCGTCGATTGACGAAGAGCTAGCTCCCGCTTGGGGATGCCTTTTATTGATTTCGTATACTATTTATGTTGTATCCCGTTTGGGGGCCAGTATTTACAAAGGAGACTCTGCCGAAATTTTTGGGAATTATTGATGTTTTTTTTAAAATCGCATAATTCGGCTTATGCTATTAAAACTACTTGTTTTAAATTGGTTTTCCTTCACTCTACTACTTTTCTTGATTTGGATTTCTGGGTTTTCGGCTTACTTACATTACGTACGCCTCGAGACGTTCGTAGTTTAAGTGCCGGTCATATTCCGTACTTTCGAGACGTGACAAAGTTGGTATCAGAGCGTTAGGTTTTACCTTCGGAGCGTAGGATGACCCTTGGTTGATGGAATAGGTGACTAAAGTAGAGTGACGTACCGTTGGTATGTTCCGCGGCATATTTACGATACGCTACTCCACTTAAGAAGCCTTAGGATGTACATTTCTTTGCTCAGTATTATATTCATTCCGATCTAGCCTCATCAGTACCAGTCATGGTTTTGCTGCCACGATTACGGGCAAGGAGAGCTATGACTAGAGTTGCGGTCAGCACGAGCTCGTCACGAACGAGGACTGACCAGGGCGTAATTCCGGCGACACATGATTGCGGAGATGTGTCTTTTTACTGTATTTTCACGCCACGAGCGTTTGGCGGATCGCCTTTACGAGATTTCTCAGACGTGTCGATCAGTACCAGAGGATTGGGCCACCGACAGAGGCCAGCCAGATTTTTGATGACCGTTGGCGCATTGCTTATTCATGATAATTGAGGCACTATTCAGCGTGCAGACGAGTGAGCCAGTTATTGCTGCGAACAACGAGATATCGCCCCAGATGTTGGAGCTATTGCAGTACGAGTTGTACTAAGAGATGATAAAAGGTCGCTAGTCACCCGGGGATGAATGACTAGGACATGTGGTTCGTTCGCTACCCCGATGCGAGGTCATCAGATAGATTGATTCCAGCTAGAGACGACTTCATACGGAGACGTTGAGAGTCGACAGAGACGATCGAATGTCAGAAACCTATTATTCCAAATTTAAAGTAGTCGGAAAGACATGCAGGCAATTCTATGGTCCCTCTGGAAGAATGAAACCCTAACTCGATTTAATGACCGTGTGAAAGCCTTGGAACCTTCGGGTTTGCGGCAGTTCTGCGGCGCCATTAGTAAAGCTTGGGTTTGCCCTTCTACGGCTGGACCACCGATGCTGTGGTATGTACTCGATACTATTAAACGGTGCCTAAGATGTTGAGCTCTTGGGGGATTATGAGGTTTTGACGACTCGATCGGATGGCTCGACTTAATTCGGATGCTAGGTGGTGAGATGCATTCTTGGGAGACTCCAGATACGAGGATAGTCGTTGGAGCTCAGTCCATGCAGCCACGACGAGACGAGTCCAAAGTAAATGACATTAGAGAAAAGTGAAGTAGGAGGTTCGTACCAGATCTAGATGAGATAACGTTCCACTCCGCCGACATCAGAGATGCGATGCGCATGCCGAGGCATGGTACTTGGATTTACCTTCCAGAAGGAGTCGCGATGAGTATGCAGTCGTTCCAGAGCAAGATGCAGATATAGGAAAGGACGATGACTTCCGGACAGTTGGCAGAGACGAGACATGGAAGAGACCGTGAGCAGGATTCCTTCCAGGACCCTGCTGCAATGATACTTGCACCCAGGATCAGATATGTCACGTACATTCAGAGAGCCAGAGGCCGACGCCAGTGATATGCTGTCTTACGAGTGGTCACGATGATTGACCGAGAGATGACCAGAGAAGTGCCAGAACGGGATCATCCCCGTTAGCACACCTGACAGGGCCGATGAGCCGATGGACCGAGAGATTGGTAATTCACAGTGAAGACCTTGACCCAGGAGTGGTCATTGTTACGCACACCAGCAGGCCAGAGTTCATGATCATCGACGAGACGTCCCACTAGTGACCGCGACAGTTGGCCCGAGATTCTTAGAGGATGCACTTGAGCGGTACTATTCCGCCATTATTGATTTCGATGTTTTGGGTGATTTATTCGCATGATTTGATTTTTATGATTGAGGATTTACGATCTTTGCACAGTGTTGCACTTGATATCGTTTTCGTGATTTGGTTTCACATGTTTGTGATTTTACGGTTTTAGACATTTGAGTTGGTTTTGTGCGTATGCACGCACACGATTTGGTTCCTGCACTATGTATAGTTTATATATGCTTGCAGTTAAGTGATACGCCTTTTGTGCACTTAGATGCACTGGACTTCGATTTCGATTGTGATACCCGATAATTGTTTTGTGCACCTTGTGCACCTGATTTGATTTTGCGCATGTTCGGCGCTTGATATTGGATTTCATGATTTCGTGCACGATGGATGCACCTGAGTTGAATTTTCGCGCATGTTGGGCGCATGTTTTGAAGTGTGATTTTGGTGCACACCAGATGCACTAAATCGAGATTTTTCGTGCATGTCAGATGCACCTGATTTTCCTGTCAGGCACACATGTTGCCTACGACAGATGTTTCGTGCACACCCGATGCACTTAGATGTTGTTTCTGTGCATATGTATGGCACATATTTGGATTTTGATTTCCGTGCGCACAAGACGCACGTAGTATTTATACGCATATTTCGGGATTGATTTTTCTTATAGAGCAGTACATTTTTATGATATTGCTATATGTTTTCGTACTGAGCAGGACTAGTCAGAGGACAGTACATGAATATATTTTACATGTATAGTTTCGAGTTATATCATATTGGTTTTGCTTTGGATTTGGTATTGATGTCTTCCCCATGACTCCGATGATTGCGGGATGCTTGACGGAGTTCTGATTTGAATTATATGCTCATTTTTCATGCGCATGCGTTGCGCTACGATTTGTTTTATGTATTTATGATTTCGGAGCCCCGGCGATTTGATGGCTTTGGCTGAAATATTTTATTATTTGGGGGAAGTTTTAATTTAAATTCGGGGACCGAATTTCTTTAAGGGGGGAAGATTGTAACGTTTTGAAAATCGTTTCGGTGAAATTTCGAAAAAACGGTAAAATAAGGGGGTTTTCTGTAAAAAGTCAAAATGCAAATATCTTTATTATAAAATTAAATATACATATTCTAGCTATGTAATTGCTAGTATTTGGTGTTTATTGAGCCACTGGTGAAATTTCAAATTTTCTGAAAAATTTTCCGAAATTAATTATTTTAATATTATTTTAAGCCGTCACTAATATATTTAATTAGGGAAAATTACAAATTGGAATGAGTTGAAACAAATTTTGTGTATCATAAAACATTAAATAAAATTTTATCATGTGGTTTTGGAAACGAAATCGTTTTCCAAAACGGTTTAGAAAATATCGAAGAAAAAGGCTTTTTTTCGGTGAAATTGGTGTTAATGGGAATTGGGGTAATACATTTATCTTTTTGCCTAACCCATACACCCATAACTCACCCTCTCTCCCTCTCCCCATGTGGCCGACCCCACCATGACAGCCCTCCCCCTCTCTCTCTCCAATCACAATGAAAAGAGAAGAAAAGAAAATAAAATGATAAAAGAAAATGTGGACTTTGACTTTCCCACTTTCTCCACCTCACTCTCTCTCCTCCCTCACTCATTTCCCCTCCCCATTCCAGCCGAGCCCTCCAAATTCCTGCATCAACAACAGCCCCTCTTTCTCCCTCTCTCATTTTGCATCAAAAATTCATCAAAATACCTCAAAAATCAAGCTAAAATCCAAATCCGATTCCTACCCATTTTCCCTCATCTTCTTTAGCATGGATCTTGGTGCAAGGATTTCAAATTGGAGGTCTAGATTTCAAGTTTGATTCATGGTTGTGAGGTATAACTTTTGACCCATTGTTCAATTGTTGGTTTAATTCCTTAATGAAGCTTGTTAGGTGCTTAATTTCGGTTTAATTGAAAGTTGTGGGTTTGCAAGAGAAGGTTTAGATTAGGGTTTGTGAAAAATCTAGTTAGGGTTTTGTGTTGTGAGACTATGGTTGTGGGAGTTATTTGCCATATTAATGTTTTGCTAAATCAAATTAAGTTGCTAATTTGCTTTTTGTTGATTTAAATTGTGATATTTATATAAATTGTAAACTAGGTTTTTAAAATAATTATATTCTTGTGAGATAAAATTCAAATTAAGGTTTCATGTCATTATAGATATTATATTGAGTGGTTTAATGCTTTTAGTTCATCAAAATCCAAGCTAAATTGTTGTTTGTGCATTTTTTCTATGAATTGTTAAAAAATTGGGTATTTTGTAAACTAGAATTTTGGGGTTAATGGAATTTAATGAGATTAAATTATGAGAATTGTTTTTATGACTTATTTAAGATATTTAATAAGTATTATGGCTGCTAGATTTGTTTAAACGTCGAGTTTTGTACTAAAACGGGTAATTTTTGCTTGCTAGATTTTCGGAAAAATGGCTTTTAAGGTGAATTTGGGGTTTTTGTGAATTCTAACATATTTTATATTATAATTAGTGTTCGTGAATGCGCAAATGAAAGTGTTTGGGTTTTTCTCGATGGTTTGACGTTTGTACATCGACATCGAGGGTTGGTTTGGCTATTCTTGCATGCGTAGGCAATAGGTTTTGACCTATGCGTGATACGCTTGCCGATTTGATTTTCGTATGCCGTTTCGATTTCGAATTTGGTTTCAATACGACACGGTGCATTATGATATGTAGGTACCCCATGTGGACTTCGAGACGACAAGCAAGCACGTGGCGACGTCGGCACCGGCTAGCGAGGACCAGGTGAGTAGATTTATATCTACAGGGAGAAGTCGGGTGGATGGCGTATAGCACCCCCGCAATCTGTAGTATAGTTCATATAGATATGTTTATATAGGTGTTTTATGATACGAGAATGTTTATTCATGATATGATTATGTGTTCATGGATTAGCTTTGGGTTAGTTGCGAAACCCTAGAGTAGTTGTTATACCCACATACGCACACACAGACTTCCATACATTACTTCTTGTGCGCCGATTGGGATGTGTATATATGTATATATGCGTGGGTATGGGACTATGCATATGTACATTCATATACACATGCATGGATAATGGGGATAGTACTTGGGATTTAAGATGAGTCAATGAGATTTGAATTGAGGCCGTGAGATCGGTGATATAGCAGGGTTCGTATTTGAGATACGACATGACGTTGTAACGGGTCTTGACGTAGTGTTTCACACACGTGCATGCATACTTAGGCGGTATCAGTATTCTACTAGACGTAGATCAGTACCCCGATCATGATATGTGATAAAGAGGATACCAGGTGAATAGTATGATGAATGTGATATTGACCCGTACCCAGATTTGGGATGCCGTACGACGGATTTACGTACGAGCTATATTGATGATTGATCCGCACTCTTGATTTGGGATGCCTGATTATAGATAGGGTATCGAATATGATATTATTGAGGCGGGATCACCGACTATACGTATACAGGTTTGTATATGGATCGACTCAGATGTAGGCGGTTTCCTTACCTGTAGCCCAGCTTGTTAGCTTAGCCCTTTAATTTAGTTTAGTTGTTAGATTAGACTCGATTCTTACCTATTTCAAAAACTAACGAATCGTGGGTATTTTAAAAGACAGCCCAAGGGATCCGACGGATATTTCAAAAGACGTATCTTTTCATAAAAACACCGTAGCCCCTATTTTCAAAACCCCATGATTCGTGTTATTTCAAAAGTCGCCATTTGTAGGACTTATATTAGATTAATGCAGGTTAGTTCAGTTGCGTCTAGTATTCAGCTCCCGCTTATTATTGTGGTTCGCTTCGCATCGCATACTTATGTTATAATTTCTTATTGCAATGTTGATATCATATTGTTAGGACACCAGCACCATTACCGATGATGCGTATGTACCACGTACACTTACTTTCCGGCTCACACACATCTTCATCGGTAATTGCCATGTCACGTACACCTTAGAAAATATTATTGCTTGACTTAGCTTGTTAGTTAGTAATTTGACATGATATTAGTGTATCTGCCTTATATGCCAGCTTAACATTGTAGTTATTACTTGTCACTTCATGCATACTGTTATTCATTGTTATGCCTATATTCATGGTTTTACATGCTATTGATGATTTGGATTCGGATTTCCATGAAATTTTCTGGATTTGAGGGGAAAACCGCAAAACTTATATAAACTGATTTCTCTCTTTTTAAATAAAAAGTGCGGTTTTTCCCATAATGTATGAGTCGTCCACCATGAGTTTGCTGATGGATTTCGAGACCCGATTCGAGGAGACGGATGAACCGTTTCGGGTACATGGTGGACCCGGTAAGGTACCCCGGGGCAAGAAGCGCGTGATGATGACGATGTGAGCCTGGCAGGGGAGCACTACCTACCGGTGATTTTACCCGACGCGTCGGATATCCGGAGGATACCGTCGTGGTCTTGAGATGGATGGTAGGGACCGGTCTGGATTGACGGCGCCCTAGATATTGTGATTGAGATATTGAGATTTTGAGATATTGAGGTACAGAGATTGTGATACAGAGATATCGAGATATTTGGACACTTATTTTGTGTCGATACTGGGCACTGTTTTATGTTGATTTCATTTATGATACCTCATTTTAAAAATACAAAGGAAATCTCACTAAATTATGAAAACAGTTCTTCATTTACATGAATTCTGTTTTCATGCATTCATACCTCATTCATATGATATGTTGCTACCTGAGGCACTGACACGGGCACATGAGATTACACCCGGGTTAGATATTTACCCTAGCCTTGTTATAGATTGCATGTTATATATATAATTGAGGATATATTATGATCATTGACCTAGGAGTGCGTTATTTATGCGATTTCTTTTCGTAGATATTTTTCTATTCACGAGTTGGCAACTCACCCCCGTTGTGCCCCAGTTTCTTGCAGGTTTGCCGTGCAGGTTTCTTTATGGCTTGCGGGCATAGTTTCCTTCGGGTGATTTGCTAGTAGGTGGGTTTACTTGTATCGTACCCCCCATTATATAACTTGTATATTATTACTCTGTTGTATCTAGAAGTTCCATCAACCAAACATGTAATTATTTTGAGATAGAGACCAGTGATGTTATTCCTTCGACCTTAGAGTCGCGCGTTATATTTCTGTGGTTTTCTTGTGGTTTTGAGTTTCCTTTTGAATTTTGATCCTCGCCGTTGGCGTTGTATATTATATTACTTGTGTGGTTGTGACCGTCGATTGATGAAGAGCTAGCTCCCGCTTGGGGATGCCTTTTATTGATTTCGTATACTATTCATATTGTATCCCGTTTGGGGGCCAGTATTTACAAAGGAGACTCTGCCGAAATTTGGGAATTATTGATGTTTTTTTTAAAACCGCATAATTCGGCTTATGCTATTAAAACTACTTGTTTTAAATTGGTTTTCCTTCACTCTACTACTTTTCTTGGTTTGGATTTCTGGGTTTTCGGCTTACTTACATTACGTACGCCTCGAGACGTTCGTAGTTTAAGTGCCGGTCATATTCCGTACTTTCGGGACGTGACAGGAGCCCTTTCGGGTTTTCATCCGTGCCCATTTTACTTATGGACGCACCGTTTTTTTTACCCGTCAGCCCAAGGATGTTGCGGGTTTGTAGTAGTTTAAAGACGTTTCGGTCAGTAGTTAGTTTTAGGACATTTCGGTCCATTATTAGTTTTAATACATCTCGGTCCGTTGTTCATCCTGTATGCACATGTATTTGTCACGTGACAGAATACACCCATTTAGGGTGTGATTTGGTTTGGTTGGGGTGTTTTGTGATCCATCCCTACCGCGACTTCTTCCACTTGACGTCGACGCCTGGCTTTTTCGAGTATGGCTATTTTGCGTTCTTAATCAGCTTTGCTCTTCTGACGGGCTTCGTTTAGCAGCACGTCAATCAACTCATCGGACGGTTCCAAGGATTTTGGTGCCGATTCTGCCCCCAGCTTCTCTGCATCAAGAGCTTCTTTATCATCTATTGACGAGTGAGAGTTCATGTGACAACTTGCCACATAATCTTCGGGTTCTTCTGACGCGTCGTCTCTCTCGTCATTGGCATTGCATCTGTTCTCAAGGATATGGTTGAGAAACTCATGAAGTGTGACTGGGGTCCATGTCTTCTGGTTGTATTCCTCCAACGCGTCAATATACTTTTGCAGATCCGTGTGCTTGTCGTCAAACTACGCGGGCTTTTTGGTTTCTTCTTTTTCTTTGAATATTTTGACGGCTGGGTCTGGGCATTTTGACTATCACTGCCAATTCTTGGCGTCGGGCGCGGCTTCAGTATTCCCTCGATGACCTCGGGTTCTAGCGGGCTTTTCCACCTGATCGCCGGTCATGTTTGAAGATCCTTCAGCATTCTTTTTGTTTTTGCCGAAAGAACTACCTCCCATGGAGCTTCCTCTATGAATGAACATGATGCTCCTGGCGTGTCCATCTTTTAAGGAGCGTGCGATCGTGGAGGGTTTACCTTCCAGTTTTCAGACCACGTGAATTTACCCTGTTTGTACTGGTCTTCAACCCAGTTTTTGAAGACGTAGCAATTTTCGATTGGATGACCCATTACTTGATGGTAGAGACAATAGTTAGGATGGTTGGTGTCACCGGGTTGCGATGAGTGTCTCGGCTCCGGCAAAGTGATGAGCCCATTGCGCATTGCCAGTTCGAAAAGTCTCCTTGTTTTATCTCGGGAAAACTAGTAAGGATTTCTCCTCGAGGGATTGGCGTGGGCACACGTTGCTTTGGCGAACAACCGGTTTTATGTTGCTCGGCTGTTGTTGAGTGTTGGCGACAAAGGTCACTTTCCCTTTGCTATTTTCATTCCGCGGCTCTGACTTTGAAAAGGAAGGCTTATGACCCATCTGGTCCATTTGGGCCAGCTTGACAATCAAGGCCTGGAAAGTGGTTGTCCTGAAAAACATCATGAATTGGGATATGGTAGCCTGTGGATCGAGGGTTCCTACAAACATGCCCATTGCAGGAGCATCTTCTATGCGCTGTTCGCATTTCGACCATAGGTTCCGCCACCGTATCGCATACAGAACCCATGTTTCTCCCAGCTTCACCCTGGAATTGATCAATGCCGTGATTGGGGTGCGTTCGCTAGCGCTTGCGAAACGCTGGGTGAATAGCAATTCCATCACCGTAAAAGTTTTGATGAAGTCGTTCGGAAGCTCTAAATACCATTCGAACGCCGTCTCTGCTAAGCTGCCGACGAATTGGCGAAGTAGTAGCTTATCGTCTCCTCCAGTGTTGCAGCACAGAGCCCTGAACTGAGCGACATGTTGATGGGGATTACCTGTCCCTTTGTATACGTGGAACTTAGGAATCGTGTATCCTAGCGGGTACTTAATCTGATCGTACCAGCCTGGATATAGTCGTCCAGTTCTGACGACTTGGCCAGCGGTTTCGTTCGCTTGGTAAGCTCGTATTTGTTGAGCTGTATAATCATCGAGCACCGCTTTTGAGATTGTTTCCTTTTTTGCAGCTGAAGAGTACGGAAGAGGATTTGATGTCTCCCCTCTATCGTCTTCAATTATTATTGGAGGCTCTTCGACTGGAGGGTCCGGCTGGATCATCATGCCGACCATGTCTTGAAATAAAAGCGTCATTTTTTTTATGTTGGCCGCTTATTCCGCGACCTCTTTGTCTTTACTCTCGAGGATTCTGCGAAGGAATTCGGCATCGGTTTCTTGTTCATGACGATGCTCCGACGATGTTTCCGGGCTTTCTTTTGGCCCAGTGAGTGCGGCCATCTTCGTTAGCATTTCCCGGAGCTTTTGCTGTTGTTGCTCCTGAGCCTTTGTCATAGACCGTGTGAGCGGTCGATGACCCCCTGAGGCACGGCTCTCCTCCTTCCCAGAAGCCATATAAACAGTATGCACTACCATGCCTCCAGACTTGAGGCGTTTGTATTCAGTGCCTTTGAGCTCTGTCGTGGACATAGGGATTTTCTCCGGCCTTCTTCTTTTGTGAACGGTCGAAGTTGAGGGGGCCGTTGTAGCGGGCACCCAAGTAGATGACACCTTCTGTACTACGACAGGATGGTCCTTCTCTTGCCGAACTTTCATCTTCTTCGGTCGGCGGGAATAGTCTTGGTTGATCACCGAGTCTTGGACCTGTCGCCAGACCTTGTGAATTTTAGAGGACAACTGCTGAGAGGGTTGTTCTGGCTCTACCTTTGTAACATTTTCCACAGGTGGAGGAGATTTTTTTAGCACAGTAGTCAGAGAGTTCTTGCGCACCCTCCTAAACGGTTCAAAGTTGTTCTCAGTTGGAACAACAACATTAATTTCCACCACTGGAGCTGGCAGAGTCAGTCTAGAAGGAGAGCTACCCCCAGTTTTCCTCACCTGGCGCCAATGTCGACGTCCAGCATGTCGCGTGGCCGGAATCACCTCCGATGTCGGGGTAACTTCGTCCTGCCCCCTGCTTTGAGGAGAGGCTGTTATTGGCGCCAGCCTGTCAAAGACTGACATCTGCTGGGAAGGAATAATCAACCTATCGAAGGCTGACTTTCGAGTAGGGAAAGCAGTTTGGACGGCTTCAGCTATAGCAGGAGCTGGGATAGCCTTCTCTGGTATTGCAAGCCTCTTCGTGGGCCCTTTTGAGCTTAGGCTCAGCCTTTCGAAGACTGAGATATTAGACTTGGACGACCCGTTGAGAGGGGCCGCGGTAGTGGTGAGCCGATCAAAGACCGACTTCTTCGGAGCTTCTTGCGGCGGCAGTAGGGCGTTAAAGCTCATTGGTGGGAGCATGGTCCCAAAGAACAGTCCAGTGGTGGCCTGAGTCACCTGTTCCACTGGCATCGTAAAAACGGAGGCCGCTTGAGGCCCATAGGTCACTCCTCCAGCAAGGACAAAGTGGGAGTTATTGCCGTTGGTGCAGTTGATGCAGTTGAAAGCCATTTTCTCTACACGGGAGTAAGACACCAAATCTTAGTACCTCAAATCCAAGGGCAACCATATCAAACCGCGATTCGTTCGCGAACACGACACACAAAGTGTGGAGTGGAAAGAGGAAAAGGTCCCACCGGGCGTTCCAGAATCTGTTCTCCGCCGAATACAGGGAATACTGTCACGCCCCACTTCCTAGAGTGCGCTAAGATCGGCACGTGACAGAGCCAACCATGCTACCTGTGGTTAGGAAACATCCCTCTACAGTCACATTACTGCTGTCTGGAAGATATCAAGAACAAGAGAAATAAACTAACTATCTAGTACATGTCCATGAGCCAGAATAAACGAGTCAAGAAATAATACGCGGAAGCAATAAATCCAAGTAACAATAATAATCTGGATGGTACGTCCCAAATACGGGCTCATGTCAGGAAATGAAAATGCCGAAAGGAAACTAACTAGAATACTAACAGGTCCTCACTGCTCGGCCTGTAGGCTGAAGTACTCCTGATCGGCCTGCGACAAAGGTAGAGGATCTGGGCCATGCAAAACCCAGACGTCAGTGCGTCATAATATCAACAATAATATAATCAGGAGATAACAGGAAATGCAGGCATGAGTATGAACAGTAGTAAAAGTATAACAGTAACACGAATAAGGAACAGTGAAGAGTATAAGCACATGTGACGTGCGGTGAGTAATCTGAACTAAACTACTGGGTTAACTACTCTCAAGTCTTTGAAATCAATTTAATGAATCGTCGATATAACTCAATAGTATCCCGTGCATGCCCGGGACCACGGTCAAGACTCTCGGGCTGAATCCGAGACGTGCCGCTAGGCAGTAAACAGGTAACATGTACAGACGAATGATGTCAGCAGCATCATCCGGGGCTGGCCTAGCCCGTAAAACTGATCGGTATAAGCATCGAACTGTCGAATTATAAGTCAGGTTTCATCATTGATTTCCCCATACCCCCAAGTTATGTGTTCAAGTCAGGTATTGATAAATCTGAAGCTAATGCCAACACAGGATCAAGAGGAACATGTTTGTCTATTCAGACAACAGGATATGTCCATCGGGACAACATGTCAGGATTGTCGGCATTAGAACCAGAACCAGGTAACATGTCAAGTAGTGATATATCAGGTCATGTCAGGTAGTGTACATGTATCAAGTGGGTGCCCAACAGTAAAATATAGCAAGTATTGAATCAGGGTAGAATGCGGATGTATGATAACAGCATGGGTGTAAAAATATCCACTAGGGGTTATACCATGACTAAGCAGGATGCACAATATCAAGCATGGGGTACTAATGTATTAATGATATGAGTTAATGTAATATGGGATGCAATTAGGTATGCAGAATTAATGGTATGTAGACACAAATGAACATTGATGCTCAAATAACTATCAGGGGTTACAACTACAGTTCCATGATTATGTCGGGTGCACTTTATCTAGCATGGAGTACTAATATAGCAATAATATGAAACAATGTGACATGGCATGCAAATTGATATATAATTAATGGTATGGATGCACAAACATCGATTAGGGTTACATTTACAGTTCCCAAAACTAAGTGGGATGCACATTATTAAGCATGGGGTGTTACTACAATAGTAATATGAATTAATATGATATATAGATGCAGTTATATATATCTTAAATGATATGGATGCAAACGGGTATCCGAAAACAGTAAACTTTAGTATGGATGTACAATATGATAAACGGGTAATATTTTACTCATATGGATGCATAATAATATACCTAGCATGAAACAAGATGAACTAGCATGCGACTAGATATGTAAATAATGATACAGATGCACACGGATGTCCGAAAACAGTAAAGTAGTAAAATGGTAATATAGGATGCATAACTAAACAATATGAAATGTTATTATTCACATGGGTGCAATATATTATATTATAGCATGTAGCAAGATTAACTTGCCTCGATGAATCACGATACGAATATGTACGGCACGTCCGACGTCAGTAAAACGTCGCAACGCACGCACGATACGTGGGACGGGTCCAAGCAATGCAAGAAGGTGTTCACATGAGCAAGGTACGTTCACTGGATCGTCGGATCGGCAGCGTCGACGCAACTCCGACGATCGCTGGAAACAAGATTCAAGAAAAGATAAAGAAAAGAAAAAGGAAAGAAGAAGAGGAAGAAGAAGAGAGAGGGGATTGCTTACTGGGTTGTGCACTGGGGTCAGGGAGATGAGATGGTGGCGATGAGATCAACGGAGCTCCGGCGACAAAGCTAGGGTTTGGCTTTGAGGAGTTAGGGTTTGGGCTCGGGTGTTGGTGCAAGCTGGGGCTCGGGTGCAGGGATCTTGGTGTAGGAGGGAGAAAGGAAGAGGAGAGGGAGAGGAGGAGATGGTGGTGGTGACGGAGCGGTCGAGGGCTCGCCGGCGACGAGGTGTGCAGGGTGATAGGTTGTCGGGGTTCTTGATGTGCAGGGTTTTGGTGCTCGGGAAGGAGGAAGGAGAGGAAGAAGATGACGAGGAGGAGAGAATGGAAATGGAGGTGGTGATGAGGTCAGGTTAGTGGAGGCAGAGGAGGCTGGCTTAGGGTTAGGGTTGGCTCGGGTGTGCAGGGAATGGAGAGGGAAGAGGAGATGGTTGTGGAGAGAAGAAGGAGATGATGGAGATGAAGAGAGAAGAAGGTGCTGGCGATGACAAGGTGATCGGCGGCGAGGGTCCAGCTTGCATGGGTTTTGGAGTTCTGTTGGTTTTCTCGTGGGCGCTGGGGTTTATAAAGAAGAAGAAGAAGAGAAGAATGAAGGGATGTGACGGTAAGAGGAGGGAGGTGACCAGAGTCGAGAAATGCACAGTGATTGCGAGATGAGAGAGAGAGAGAGTGCTGTTAAAGTTGTTAGGATTAAAAATTAAAAATCGTTTTGTTATTTAAATTTAAACTGGTATTAATAATTTTTAATAAAATATTATATTAATAAAATTTGATTTTCTGGTAAATACAAACCTAGTGTAAAACACGCCCGGGTCGGGTCTAAAAATTTAGTTTCAAAATATGAAAAATATACATGTCGACCAAAATTAAAATCGGATATCCGGGTAACGAAAACGCATACCCCCAAGAACGGATGCGCGTACGTGCGCGTAGTCATCCAAACAAGTCTGTTTCACTGAACGGGACGAGAACAAGATGTGTGGATGCTACCACAGGGTCAGGGGTATCAAGCAGGTCATGCAATGTATTTTTTAAAATATTTTATGTGTCTTAAATGTTATGTTAAAAAAGATGCAGATGCCAGATAATGCCAGTATGCAGTATGTATAAATGAAAGTGCACGAGTCCACGTAACAAGTCAGGATAAATCATAAACATGAATCAAGACAGGTTTCAAGCAAGCGGGTCGGGTCGGATGCAGTACAAATGTCAAATACACTATTCGCACTCAAAACACAGTAAATCAGAAAAATACCATAAATAAAGAAATACTTGAACTAGAACGGTATAAATGAACTAGGGTGTTACAAATACAAACGTCTTGCCTGAATTTGGGGGCATATACTATTTGGTTTTATCTGTCCACCTCTCCGAAGATACCAGGTTGATTTATGGCACCGTATATCGGAGGTTTAGACAGATGCGGCCGTTGTAGCGGAGATTTTGTGTGATCATTACTTTCCGTTAAAGTTGAAACGGAAGTTTTATTGGAGCGCTATTCGACCTGCCTTATTATATGGTACAGAATGCTGGGCTTTTAAGAAACATCATACACAGAAGATGCACGTAGCGAAGACGCGCATGCTTCGTTGGATGTGTGGTAACACTAGAAAATATAAGGTGCGAAATGAAGATATTCGTGTAAAAGTTGATGTAGCACCTGTGGAGGCGAAGATGCGAGAAAACCGGCTAAGATGGTTTAGTCATGTACGACGCAGACCTATGGAAGTACCGGTTCGACGAATGGATACTCTCGATATATGCAACGTCAAAAGGGTGAAAGGGAGACCGAAGAAAATATGGATGGAGGTGATACGAAAAGATATGGTTGCCAAAGGCCTCAATAAAAGTATATTGTTTGAAAGGAGTGAGTGGAGGTGGAGGATTCATGTGCTGGACCCGCCGTGATTCTCATGTTGGTTCATGTAGGCTACCCATATGCTAAGGATAAAAGGCTCAGTTGTTATGGGGGTACCTCTCCGTCGTCGGGTAAAACAAAAGGACGCACAGGTTTGGCTTCTTTTTTAATCTTTCTTTTATTGAAATCAACCTCATTCGAGTATCCAACTTGCGTTCTTTCACAATGGCTTTTGTTTTTGAAAACCCACTCAAATTTTGTTTGTTAGTCTTTCTAACAATAAAATGTGGAATAAATACCAAGGAAAAGCACAATTTCAATGGATTCAACATCCTCAAACCATGCAGCCAATACTTTAGTCTCTAATATATATTCTTATAACGGAAACTCTGTAAGATGTCCAAATTAATATTGTATTTTTGTGGAGAAATAGAGAACCTCTAATTTAATAGAAAAAAAGTCATAAATAAGGAGAAAAATCCTCTCCGAAGCACCTTCATCCGAAGCTATCCATATCATCAATACATACCCATTTAAATTTTCAAATGATCAAACAAACAACCGCCCAAAGCTTTTTTGCTATAATGGTATTATAATAAGCTCAATAAAACAAGAATTTTATTATACCGAAATTATAATAAATAAAAAATCAAATTTCACTTTATATTGAAAAATTGATTTTATTTATTATTATTTCTGAGAGACAATAATATATGACATGCTCTATAAAATAAGTTCATTTTTTTTATAAAATGCAATGCTAACTTCATTCGTTTCATGTGCTCTATACACTATGTCTCTATCATTCTATTATAAACTATGCTCTATAAAAAATGGAGTTTACTAAACTTAATTCATATTGGAGTTTAGATAATCGTAGTTATCTCAATTTTGGAGTTTCGATAACCGTAGCTATCTAAACTCCAAAATATTTCTCAAACATGGCAAAGTTAGCATTTTGGAGTTAAGTTTTGCTGACTTTCTCTAGTTTAGAAAACTTAACCCCATTCCCAAACAGGCCTCGAATCTTTTTTCTTCTAGATGCTTGGTATGAAGATGTTTTAAAATTTATTCATATAACTGCCTATTTACTAAAAAAATTCACATAATTGACTATATAAATATCTATTATGTATGCATCAAAATTTTAATTGCTTTCTTCGTATAAATGACCTCCTAAAAATATTGGGATTTTGAAAACAACCCAAAAAATGTGACATTTATTGGAAATAAAATAAGATAGATAAGAAAAGTTGTGTAAATTTTCCGATTTCAAAGTATGCATTTATACTTATGCTTTGTTCTTTCCAAGGGGTGTGTGTGAGAAAGAGAGATGATTGAGGTGTCCACTTAAAAATAATTTTAAAAAATGAAACTTTCTCATTTGTTTGACTTTCGCAAGTGGACGATTGTTGGATATTTGTGCCCAATTATCGTAATTGCGAGAATACAATTACTGAATTCGAGGAGAAGCTATACCAAGAACAGTCTTACTTAAGATGATAATGTACTATCTGGTTTGTCTTTATCTGTCGTGTGAATGCGCGATACAAGTTATCACATATCACAAATACAAATATATGAGATAAAGCCCATAGGATCCTTACTTGACTATCAGTACTATGATAAGGATCATGCTAGTGGGACATGATAACTTATAAGCACATCCTTAAATGTCCCTAGTCGTAGGAGTATCGAGACTGAGCATCGGTACTCCAGTTTAGACTAATGTATATGTTTCATGACCTTGTACGGGAAGATGGAACATGGAGAAGATGCCATCTTACCCTTTTAGGTTTCTAGCCTTCTAGTTACAATGGCTAGTATTTTGCACGTGTGATGCATTTAAATGTATAATTAATATTGTATTGATTAAATATATATTATGTCATTTGTATATTAAGGTTTGAGAATAAAAAAGGAGGCAAGAGTATCGGTGCTAGTATTTAAATATGGCGATGATATGTGTGTCTTATATGAGGAATAGTTTGGAGTATTTTTCTCATTTTTTAACTTCTTTAGTAAACTAGGAAAGACCATTAGTTGATAACCTTTAACTACACCCTTGGGAGTTCGAATTAGGATAGTAGAGATATATATTTATACATCCTTTTGATTTTACCTCATATCTATTTTATTTTAACCCTTGTTATTTTTGTCATTTAAATTTTATAACAAATTATTTTTACCATGTAAGGTAAAAGGGAAACTAAGTTGACATATATCTAAATATGTGTGAAAAGATTATGATATTTTAGCAGAATTAAATAGAAATAGAATCAACAATCATTCTTTGATAAACGATGCTAGAAATTATTCTCATGTGCTAAAGGAGTAAACTACAGGGGTGTTTTGTGCAATTAACTCATATTTTGAGAGAGATATATTTTGAGAGAGAGATATATATACACATATATACTCTACTAATAATAATGATGAATTTCATAATCTCTAAAGGTCTATATCTCAAGTAATATTCAGATAATATTTTGGGCAAAAAAATTTATGAACAGTATGCACGCATTAATGCCAAAATTAGCTTGAAATGTGCAGGAATTCTTTGTTTCTTATAGAGACCGAGTCTTTAGCCTCTTCGCTTCCATGAACACAAAATAAGCCTCCCCATTTCATTCTCATCCACAAAATAAACCCAACAAATTTTACTCCTAACTAATATTTTCTATTTTCAAACCCCTTCTCACTCTTATAAATACCACCACTCTTTCTTTCTCTTGTCATCCAAATACAAAAACACAGAGATTCATACTTACATACATAAACCAAATACATATCAATGGCCAACATCAAGGTCGCCGTGATCGCGTTTGTCTTCATCACGATGCTCGTGGCATCGTCGGTGCCGGCTGTTAACGCCTACGGGTGCGAAGCCGATTGCGTCAAAAGATGCTCTAACGGAAAGAACCTTGACAGCTGCACCACAATGTGCAAGACCGCTTGTCTTCCTGCAGGCGCAGCCGAGGCTGCTAGGGAGGCCGCTGCTAAAGTTGCAGACGCTGTCGGCCTCTAAGTTCGAATGAGAGCGGCTTAACTTTATATCTTTATTTATTTCTATTATTTCATGATGGAATAATGTATGCAATACTCATTTCTCCATTGTTGTTATTTTAAAATAAAGGTCCAAGTGGTGTAAAGCTTTTTAATTTTATCTGATGAGAATGATACTATTTCACGAGGCAATAATTTTGTAATTTTCATGAATGATAATATCAGAATGATAATTGATTCAAGGGTTTATGAAGACGAGCGCATATTCTCTACTCAAACAAAAAGAGTTAAAATAATTAAGAATATATACCACGGGGAAACCAAACTAAGGATAGATAAAGGAAAGAGTACATTACTTAGAGATCCAAGTAGTTCATACACGGAAAGAAAAAAAGATCAGTCACTTGTCTTTCAGGAATACCACTAATAGAGGAAACTGGGGCTGTTCAAATCAAATTACAAACCGAGCGTGGAGTCTACAAACAAAGTTCCGTAGTCCATAAGTTTATATTACAGTGAGCCTGCTGATCGATGCCAGTTCTACCGCAATATCCACAACAACTAACAAGAGAGCGATTCGCCATGATGGGAGAGCCCGTAGGCAAGCGAATGCAAACCTGCAATTAAAAAGACCAGGCAACAATATCAGTGAATGCATTTCATAAGCATAAGATATCTATGGAAAAATAGAGAAAGTATCACATATAAGTGGAATTTTGAACAATCCATAAAACTAATAAACCAATAATATCGGAGTCTTGTTTTGTTTAAAATATTTGGTCAATGACCTTTGTATTAGATGAATTCACTTGTATGCCACCTTTCACAAGCATGCAGAACTTCTCTCAGGAATATGTCATATATTCCTACAAATTTGATATATTACTCTTCGCAGGAACTTTTTAGTGGCTGTAGATGATGTTGTAACTTCAGAAAGCGAAAGAAATGAAATTACTGAAGTGTGTTAAGACATCTCAAATCTAAATCACAAATATATATATGTAGCATACCAGTTTGGATTCTATCTGCTTCAAGCGGGACTAAGAGAAAGAATTAGCTCCTGGCTTCCCCATTCGCTGCACATCCTCTGGTGAAAGTATTTTGATATACCAGACATTATTCACAAATGCCCTGCATTAAGAAGAGAACTCCGTAAGTTGAATGTATTATGTAAGCTAGTGCCTTCGGTAAAACAATGAAATCTCAAAAGATAAATTTTCATTCATTCAAACATGAAGGCTACAAATCAGCGTCATCATTAAAGCCTTTTCCAATTAAAATAGGATCAGAATTAGCAATGTTACAAAGCTCCAAGAAAAGATTTTTCAAAGTTTTATGACCGGCTGTAGATATCGCATCATCCCTCATAACTAGTGCCAAAGACTACTCATGCTATCATTTTGCGGACCAAACGTTAATAAATTTCTAAATATGGAGATAGGTGTTTATGCGAAGTGTACTGTATATGATAGATGATCATCATGTGTGTGTGTGTAGTGAATCAAATGTCTGGAGTATGGATATATATCCCGACACTTAGAAACAAGATGTGCAAAGTCATTCTAATGGAAAATAGCCTTTTTAGCATGTGTATATACCCCAACACTTCAGCATAGCTATCTCTTTCCAACTCTTCTGAGACAAACCAATATACACAGCAAAAAGTCATTTTAACAAAAAAGTGCACATGGTAGCCTTATCCCAGTGAGTAAACCAAGCTTAGGAATTCAGAGAAAAAATTCCTTTAGCTTAGCGTTAAAGGTTAGGTTAAATATATGAACAGTCATGAACAACTGGTATTGAAGGGCACAGAAAGAATTTAGCATATATATCATAGGGGAAGGCTAAATTTAAGATTTTTATTGCATACCGAACATATGATGTCTTTAAGAATTTAAGTCAACAAAAATTGGCTTAATCAATATTATGGTGTCCACAAAAAATATAAGAAACTCCAGCAATTGAAATACATTTTGATTCAGAAACAACATAATGAAAAACCTTAAAGGGGGTGAATAAAGTTTTATGGCAAACTCAGCGCAATTATGCGGATTTGAGAAATTTGCAGCGGAATGTAAATCTGAGTACAAAAATAAAAGACAATATCATAAACACAGAGTGCACAAAAAATAATTGACAGAGAGATTTGTTAACTAGATTCACCAACTCTATGGCTAATTCCCGCCCAAGAACTCCTGCTCAGGATAACTCATTATCCAGCGACTCCTTACGGATGGAGAAACCCAGATTTTTTCTCAAGCTCATATCTTGGAGCCTTTACACTTGCAAGCGATGATCACCTAGACTTTTTCCCAAAGGCTCAGGTCCGAAACCCTTTATAATATGAAAATCTTAGACATTTCTTCACTAGGTCGTACAAGGTTTTAATAAATCTTTACAGAACCAACTATACAATCCTATTGATCTTAAAGGATAAATCAAATTTCAAATCAAAGGAGATAATAAATTATGTTTTAGAGATTAAGATACGTTTAAAAACCGATTCGAAGAAGTTTTTCAAAAAATTAAGAAAAGCTTAAAAACAGAACCTTCTTCGACAATTTAAAGATCTTTCAATTCTAATGACTAGAAAAGTCTAAAATTCTGAAAGATCTCCTCTCAAAAAGAGTAGTAAAAACTTAAGAACGGGAGAGTAATAGAGTTTTCACGAAAAGATTAAAGAACGAGAAATTGAAAGCAAAATAGAAAAAAGTTGAAATCGTGAGATGTCAAAATTCTTTGAAAATGGGTCCTTTATATAGAAATTAAGAAAGTGACAATTGGAACAGTTAGAATAACTGCTCCTAAAAGTTGGGACCATTATTGGCAGTTTATAACCATTAAAAATTTGAAATTCAAACTGAAAAACAGAAAACTGAAAAATTTATAACTGCTATAGACGTCAGGATGGACGTTTATAGGGACGTCAGATGTCTGATATTTCAGACACAGATGTCCTTTTAGGATGTCTAAATATTTAAAAAGAATTGGCCTGTTTTGAAAACTCTAATCAAAAGTTTTGATATCTTGTTAAGTGAAGAGACATCTATTATAGAAATTTAGGATTAGAAAAGAGATTCTAACCATTGAGATCGATTCTAAATTCGAAGAAAATAAAAAGTCTTGAATACGTCCATTGTTTGACTTCTTCGATATTTCCTTTGAACTTGCATTTTGATCTTCAGAGTCTTTCGATATTACTGTTGAGATGCCGGTTGCAGTGTTGATCGTTCTCTTCCTTGACTAAATCCATCGCTTTAACACTTTAACTTATCTGACATGGTTAGTAACATGGGATATCTTGAAATATAGTTTTTGTACAATAATCAAAACTAAAGAGAATGAGACTCATAGGTCAACAATCTCCCTTTTTTTTATATTTTATAAAACTTAATTAATAAAATTTTAAGATATGCATAATTAATATATATTTCAAAAAGATTATCATTTAAACCCTCCCCCTGAGTATATGCATATTCTCTCTTTTTGGAAATATCAAAAAATATTAGTATGGAGGAAGAATAATAAAAGATTAGGGAACAATTGAAATGAACATATTAAGCACTTAATAAATATGAGATAATAAGATGCAAAGAGATACTACTAAGCATGAAGTACATAAACGATAGAAGCACATATATTCATAACCATCATAGTTGCAAGCAAATACAACAAACTATCAAAGCAATACATAAGTCTAAAATAATACATAACTAAAAAACGAAATAACTACTCGTCATCATTCGGAGGAGGATAGCTCGAGTGATTGTACATGTCGAAATGATAGTCAATTCTGGCATTGGTTTTATCAAATCTTGTATTTATATTGGCAAAACCCATACTCATGATTTGATGGGTTTCAAGATGAAGATTGGTCATATGTATGTGAACATGCGATTTTCGAAGCCTTGAAAATCATAATAGGTTATTGTGGAATTTCAGGCTCTGATGTTGGATGTAATGGAGACTGAGATGGAGGTGATGCTTGAACAGATAATTTTCTAGATGCATAAGACGAATATTGTAAAGATCAAAATGTTTGTCTGGATTTTGAATGGAGGTGTTAATAGAGGGATCGATGCCGGAATCTTCAATGATTTTAGTTATCATTTTGACGTAGTAAAGATTGGAAGTGGAGATGGGTAAATTTCAAATTGTATTGACAAGGAATAAAGGAAGATTAACACGAATGCGAGCCAATACACAATATGTTAATAACTTATGTGTAGCTGTTATGCGGTCTCGACCACCGGATTTTGGATAAACAGTATTGACTTAGTATGTAGGCCAAAACACGAGCTTGTGGAACAAGGGTTTGAATGTATGGGTCATTATATAAGTGTGGATATTCATTATCGTGAACGAGTCTAGAGGTATTCTCCTTGGTAACGTTGAGTGGATAGTGTGAGAAAGTAGACACGATTTGTTTGTATATATCAATACCCTCGTTAGGAACTTAAAAGATTCTAACAAGAGATGCGGTTGAAATGGTAATAGAACGTTTTTGTAACCTGGCCTTAAGAATGGTGACATTTTCTTAATTACTAACAAGATTAACATAGAAAAGATGGATGGAATTTTGATGAGTGGGACAATCGAGAGTAAGAAAATTTATCCAATCTTGGAATTGAAGAAGAAAAGTGAGATTAAAATTGGCAATTTCATTCAAACGAACGTACGAACCGGTGACGATTTTCTTCTTCACAAGATGATCATACATCTTGGAGATTTTATCGTTGATGAAGCCAAAAACAACATCCTCTTCTCAACTTCTTCTTCGTCTTCTTGAGCTTGGGTCGTCTTTTCGGTCTCTGGTCTCATCTTCTACGTTTTCATTCTCACTCTTTGATTCTTCGATGGGTTAAGGAGGAGAACGTCTACGACGTTTAGATGTCGAAGACTCGCCAACTCAAGCATTTTTGGTTCTCACCATTGTTGTAGAAATTAGAGAACTAGGGTTTGGAGTTTTTGATTTAGGGAGGAAAAGAGAGAATAGAAGAAAGAATATGAGGGTTTAGTGAAGGAAAAGAAACTTATAAAGATTGAATGAACGTCTATGATGAAGGGATATGAAATCAAACAGCCACGACGTTTCACTGGAAACATCGCTACTGAAGGGAAATCGACATATGGACGTCTATAGGGACGTCCATAAGTCAATAGACGTCACAGTGGACGTCTATTAAAGCGTCCCAGCAATTCTTTTTCTAGATTTGCAGAGTTTTGTTAATATGGGTTGTTTGATAGAACCTAGGTGTAATTTTAGTATATATTTTATGGAGTTTAGTAAATATATTCATACAAATATAGACTAACAGATAGGAAATAACTTAACATTCATATAACAAACGGTACATTATATCAATACAACCATAGAAATATAAAAATCCAGACAGAACATAACATGAATTTTAAACAAACAAATAAACAACAAGACTAAACACACCGTACGACCAGCTATATAGACATAACAGATTTCTAGAGAGTTATAAGATACTTCAGCTGTCGTCTTGGTTTCCCGAGCTTTGACGAACGCCCCTTTGACCTTGTCGTATATATGGATATGAATGTTCACTTCATACCTGGCGATGAACATGAAACGCTGGTCAGGAGGAGGATGAACATAGAAAGGACCATCTGCCCCTGTTCCATGTCCATTTGGGTCAAAGTGATACCGAGTATCATTCGGACCGTTTGGTGGTGGTCCGTAATCAATGGATCGGTAGCAAGGGTTCTCCATGGGAATTTCTTCTGCTGGAGGTGCATTAAAGGTGTACTCCTCAAATGGCTCTTCTGACGGATCTTTAGTGGATGGACTCAAAAAAGAATGAAGCAGAGTGAATGGCAGAATCCGCGAGGAATTCAGAGTTAGTCGTAGAGGAGAGAGTTTCTTTGATTTTGACATCGAGTTTCTTAAAAAAAAAAGGTGATCCTTTCTCGACAATTGGAGTGCTCCCAGTTGAAATGGTTCTCTTCGACATTGTGCAAGTTTGTGTAGGTTTTGGGAGAAAAAGTAAAGTGAATTTGAAAGAATAAATGCACTCCAATTTATAGAGGGTAAAGGTAACCGTTGACAGGAAGTTTTGAAAATTAAAATTGGTTTTAAAACATACAGAAGATTTGAAATTTCAAAATTTGAAAATCGAGAAAGAAGTTCATAAAATTGTTGTGCGGTTTTTATGAACAGAAACTACTATAGATGTCTGCAAAGACGTCCATAGACCTTAGGATTTTAATTTAATATCCTAAAAATTGGTTAATAGAAATTTTTAGCATTTAGATTTCTAGTTCAAGCATGTTGGATTCACCTTTATTTGTGCAAAGCGAGTTCTATCTAAAGGTTTTGTGAATATATTGCCAATTGTGATTCGGTCGGTATATACTCAAGAATTATATCACCTTTATGATAGTGATCTTGTAAGAAATGATATCTAATATCTATATGTTTGGTTCTTGAATGTTGGTCAGCGTTCTTTATCATTTGGGCAGTGCTAGTATTGTCACAGAGTATTGGAATTTTAGACTATTTCCTTATAGTTTTCTAAAGTATATTTTATCCAAAAACTTTGAGCGCAGCAAGCACCAGCGGCGATATATTTTGCTTCAACAGTTAATAAAACTGTTGATTCTTGTTTCTTGGAATTCTAAGAGACAAGACAGTTTGCCTATGAGATGACACATGCCACTAGTTCTTTTTCTATAAGTTTGACTTCCAGCATAGTCAGCGTTCGAAGAACTTGTCAAGTGGAACACATTATTTTTAGAATACCATAATCCTACATTGATGGTGCCTTTAAGATATCTAAAGATTCTATTAACGGCTACTAAATGAGATTCTTTAGAATCGTCTTGGAATCTAGCACATAGACACACTCTATACATGATATCAGGTCTACATGCAATTAAATACAATAAACTAACAATTATACCTCGGTAGTCGTATATCTACCGATTTTCCAGTTTTATCCTTGGTAAGTTTGGTTATCATTGCCATTGGAGTTTCACAGGTCTTTGCATCATTTAAGCTGAACTTTTTGATAAGTTCCCTAATGTACTTGGCTTGAGTGATGAATAGCTCTTTTTAATTTTGTTTGATTTGAAGTCCAATGAAAAAATTCAACTCTCCCATTACACTCATTTCAAACTCATCCTGCATAGACATTGAGAACTCTTGGCAGAGCTGATCGTTAGTAGAACCAAATATGATATCATCAATATAAATCTGAACTACTATTATACCATTTCCATATATTTTTTGTAAATAAAGTTTTGTCAACAATGTCTTTAATATATCCTATTTTTATTAAGAATGTACTTAATATCTCATACCAAGCTCTAGAGGCTTGTTTGAGACCGTACAAAGTTTTTTCTGGTTTAAATACGTATTCTGGATGTTTATGATTTTCAAATCCCGGTAGTTGTGCTATATATATTTCTTTTATTCTACCGTTCAAGAATGCGCTCTTGACATCCATTTGAAATACTTTAAAGTTTTGAAACAAGTATAGGCTAATAATATCTTAATAGTCTCGAGCAGGAGTGTAAGTTTCGTATAGTCAATTTCTTCGACTTGATATAATCTTGAGCGACTAAACGTGCTTTATTTCTTACTATGTTTCCTGACTCGTTTAACTTTATTTCTAAAAACCCACTTTGTACCAATTATTACTATTTTCGGGTTTTGGAACTAATTTCCAAACTTTATTTATTTCAAACTGATTTAACTCATCTTACATTGCTTCTATCCAATACTCATCATTTTCAGTTTCTTTAAAATTCTTCGGATCTATAACCAAAATAAAAGCTGAATTGATATATAAGTTAAATGTTGATGACCTAGTAATCAATCCTTTATCTATATACTATTATTAAATTCTTAAGGTGATCTTTGTTGAATTACCAATCTTTTGGAAGAATGGTATCAACCACTTGCTTTTGTTGTTCCAATTGAATGGATTAAACATCTTTGTCTAATGATGAATCATCTAAACCTTTTGACAAGTTGGAATCATCGTCATCTATTATATTCTCAGGATTTAAGGGGTTAATTTCATCAAATTGGACGTGCATGTTTTTTTGAATCGTTAAAGTTCGATTATTATATACACGATAAGCTTTGCTAGTCATAGAATAACCAACAAATATTTCTTCATCACATTTAGAGTCGAACTTTTCTAAGTTGTCTAAGAAATTTAATATGCAACATTTACAACCAAAGACTTTAAAATATTTAACGTTGGGTGTCTTACCATAAAATAATTCATATGGGGTTTTACTTAAATATTTTCTAATCATTACCCTATTTATTATATAGCATGAAGTGTTAATAGTTTTAGCCCAAAAGTTTTTAAGTAAATTATTTTCATTTAGCATAGTGTGTGCCATTTCATGTAAGGAACGAATTTTCTTTTTAACAACTCCATTTTTTTGTGGTGTTCTGACACAGAAGAATTCATTTTTGAAACCATTCTTATTACAATATTCTTCAAATATTGAGTTTTCAAACTCTCCATCATGGTCACTTCTAATTTTAGATATATTTAAATTCATTTCGTTTTGATTTTGTTTAGAAAATATTTTGAAAATAACAAAAGTTTCATGTTTGGTTTTTAAGAAAAATACCAAAGTAAATCTTGAAAATCGTCTATAATTACATAGACATAATATTTACCTCCTAGACTTGCATTGCGACTAAGACAAAAAAGATCCATATAAATCAAGTGCTAGGGAGTATCACTTGACACATTGGTTTTTGGTTTAAAAGATGATTTTATTTATTTAGCTCTTTGGCAAGTATCACATCCTGTTTTTTATAAATTTTATTTTAGGGATGTCTTTAACAAGGTTATTCCTTAAGATTTTGGATAAAGCATCCATCGAGTAATGACCTGGTCTCCTATGCTAAAGGCATCTATTTCATTATAAACTATCAGGCATTTAATGTCAGGATATTTAAAATCTTGAGTGTAAATGATGTATATATTATAATATCATTTACCAGTTAAAACTACTTCGTTATCATATAGGATTTTGCAAAATTCTTTTTCAAAAATTACGTTATAACCTTTATCACAAAACCGGCTTACACTAAATAAGTTATGTTTTAGGTTTTCAACATATAATACGTCTTTAATTAATGTAGTATTAGATGCATTATTAAAGAAAATATCACTTTTACCGATGATTTTTCCCTTATTATTATCTCCAAAAGTGGCATTGCCGCTTTCTTCTCTTGATAGCGTTTCAAAACTTTGAATGTTTCTAGTCAATAGCCTCGAGCATCCACTATCAAAGATCTATCGACTACTACATCTTTGGAGATCTTGCAAAACAGGAAGAAGAAAGTGTGACATTCGGAACCCAAATTATTCTTGGTTCATTCGAGTCAGTCTTTAGAGAAAAATAATATTTGTAAGTTGAGTTATTTTTAATTATACAGTATTGAGATATGTACCCTATGGTGCAACAATAGCTACATGTAGAATTACCATACTTGTTTCCATAAATATATAATAGTATTTACTCCTAAAAGTTTAAGTTTTTGGGGCTAATTGAGAATATTTATCAAATCCAATACTTTCTTTCTTACAATGTTTGATTGATTGTCCTAGCATTACATCTAAATTGTTCAAAAGCTTTTTATCTTTTAAATCAACTTTTCTTTTTAAGTCAAAGATTTCATAATTTAATGTATTATTAGTCTTAATTAATGTATCATTAGTTGAAGTTACGGATTTTAATTTTGCATTTAAATTTTCATTTTCTAATTTAATTTTATTTAATTTATTTTGAGTGTATTTCTAAATTGTTTTTAGTGGATATGTTTGACTTTAATGTTTTATACTTAGTATTAACTCTATCATAATTATCTTTAAGAAAATGAAAAATATCTATCAAATCCTTTTTACTGAAAAATTCTAAATCAAAGTCATCATTGATTACCTCATCTTCGTGTGCCATGAAGCACATGTTAGCGACTTCTTCAGCTTTTGAGTCACTGGAATCAGTATCTACCTAAATAGCTTGAAATGAACGCTTTTCTGATTTCTTCTTTGATTTCCACTTATCCTTGTTGAGCGTAGAACACTCCGACTTAACATGATCTTTATTGCATTCAAAACAACAAAGAGTTTCATTAGAATTAAAAAATTTATTAAATTTATGCGTTCCTTTCTTCTGACGGAATTTTCTGGACTTCAGATATTTCCTAAAGTGTTTAGCAATGTTGGTCATTTCTTCATTGTCGCTTTCTTCATCACTAGATATTTCCTTAGGCTTAGACTTACTGATAGAAGCCTTAAATGCGATATTTTTCCTTTTGAGTGTTTTTCTCTTGCTTTTACTTTAGATCCCTAGTTGCATTTCGTATGTCTTCAATTTGCCTATTAAGGAGTTGACCGTCAATGTTGTCATATCATTGGCTTCTTCAATGGTGGTGATCTTGGGTTGCCATGAGATCGTTAGAGACGCCAACAATTTGTAACATTTTTCTCTCATCGAATTTCTTTACTAGCTTGAAGAGTTCTGTAATGACATTATTGAATCTCATTTAGAACATCACATACTCATGCATGAGACGGTTGATCTTACTCTCTTTTACTTGACTGGTTCTTTCATGGGCAGTCTGGAGAGTTCCAAATCTCATTGGCCGTTAAACACATAAAGATTCTATTGAATTCTTCAGAATTCAAAAAACAATGAAGTGCATTCATTACCTTGACATTTAATGTCATTGATCTCTTGTCGACATCAGATAATAGATTTGTGGTAGGAATAACAAAGGGCTTTTCAATAATGTCTAAGATTTCTAGATCGATACACTGAAGGAAAACTTTAATCTTAGTTTTTCAGAATTGATAGTTGGTGCTGTTGAAAAGAGGATGACGGTTAGTGGATTGTCCTTCCATGTGGTTTGTCATGGGATCAGATACTCAAGAGCTTAATCTTTTAAAACAGAGTAATCTTGCTCTGATACCAATTAAAACGGCCTTAGAGGGGCTAGATAAGGCTTTATGGAAAACTCAGTGCAATTGTACGGATTTGAGAAATTTGCAGTAGAATGTAAATCAAAGTATAAAAATAAAAGACAATTTCACAAACACAGAGTGTACAGAAAATAAATGACACAGAATGCACAGAAAATAAATGACACAGAGATTTATTAACTAGGGTTTACCAACTCTGTGGCTAATCCCCGTCCGATAACCCCTGCTCAGGATAACTCACTATCCTGTAACTCTTTATGGGTGGAGAAACCCATTTCTTTTCCCAGGCTCGGATCTTAGAACCTTTACACTTGCAGGCGGTGAACACCTAGACTTTTTCCCAAAGGCTCAAGTCTGAAACTTCTTATAACGTGAAGATCTTAGACCTTTCTTCACTGGATCATACAAGTAAGATTTTAATAAATCTTTACAGAACCAACTATACAATCATATTGATCTCAAAGGATAATAAAGTTTTAAATCAAAGAAGATAATGGATTGTGTTTTAGAGATTATAGAACGTTTAAAAACAGATTCGAATAAGTTTTTCAAAAGATTAAGAAAAGTTTAAAAACAGAACCTTCTTCGATAATTTAGAGATCTTTCGATTCTAATGACTAGAAAAATCTAAAGGCCTGATAGAGCTCCTCTTAAAAAGAATAGTAAAAACTTAAAAACGATTGAGTAATAGAGATTTCACGAAAAGATTAAAGAATAAGAAATTGAAAGCAAAATAGCAAAAAGTTAAATTCGTGAGATGTCAAAACTCTTTGATAATGGGTCCTTTATATAGAAATTGAGAAAGTGGCAGCTGTGACAGTTAGAATAACTGCTCCTAAAAGTTAGGACCGTTATTGGCAGTTTATAGCCGTTAGAAATTTGAAATTCAAACTGAAAAACTGAAAACTGAAAAATTTATAACTGCTATAGACGTCAGGACGAACGTCTTTAGGGACGTCCCTTGGGACGTTTGATGTCTGATATTTCAGACAGATGTCCTTTTAGGATGTCTAAAATATTTAAAAAGAATTGGTTTGTTTTGAAAACTCTAATCAAAAGTTTAGATATCTTGTTAAGTGAAGAGATATCTAGTATAGAAAATTAAGATCAAAAAAGAGATTCTAACCATTGAGATCGACTCTATACTAAAAAAAATAAAAAGTCTAGAATACGTCCATTGTTTGACTTCTTCGATATTTCCTTTAAACTTACATTTTGATCTTCAGAGTCTTTCGATATTACTGTTGAGATTTCAGTTGCGGTGTTTATAGTTCTCTTGTTTGACTAAATCAATTGCTTTAGCACGTTAACTTATCTGACATGGTTAGTAACATATGATATCTTGAAATATGATTTTTGTAAAATAATCAAAACTAAAGAGAATTAGACTTATAGGTCGACACATAAATGAAGCTTTCAACAGAATAATTAGGTATTGACTACACATGTTCCTTTTTACAAGTTAGCTCTATCAAGGTCCATAATTAAATTAGTATGCATCCATCATGCCTCTTTTGCATGCTACGATCCCGGGTTCATGTCTTTACCCATTGTCCTAGTAGCATTATCCATTGATCTAAATTGATCCACAAATACAAGCATCTCTTTAACCTCCTCATATCAACTATACTTGTCCGTTGGTTATGTTTGTTGCATACCCTTCCCTTTGACTTATAAAGCACGGTGGCTGTAGCCTGTAATTTGCGTAGGTTTTCCTTTCGTCAACTTCGTTGTATCCCATGTTTACATAAAATCCAATGGCATTCCTCCACTTCAACCAATTTGCTCAAAGTTACCAGGAAAAACCTCGTCAATCTCACCTTATTAATGATTGATGAATGACTCGTGAATGATCCTAAATAATACAAATGGCACTCTCAGTATTCTAATCAGTTCCAAAACCAATGCTAATCTCCAGGACACGCTTGCATTCTACCTAGATGTAAGCATTTTATCATGGAGCAACGACTGAAACACAAAAATTATAGGGATAGTGAAGAATATGTAAATATGCAATGAAGTGTGGTATGGATACCTATCAGCAATAGCATTCATTGTACTAATAGTAATCAAGTAATTATATGAAACTTCCAATGCATTCAATCATCTCCTTTTAAAGTTCCATAAAAGAACTATGGTGCTGTTTAGGCGTTCCTTAATGTTTAATCAAATGGATTACTTTTTCATCTTCCAGGGCAGACTTTATTTTGTTTTTGCGTAAGTGCATCAGGAATACATGAAATGCAGCATTCTGTCTTGGTTTGGAAATTAAGAAATAATTGTAAATATCTCAGTTTCGAGTTCTTACTCCCATGGGTCGTCTCCAAGGAGAAGCACATCGTTCTCCCTGTCGACAAATACAAGCTGCCAGCCTGATCTAAGAGGGTCTTCCAACAGACCCTCAATACCGAACATCTGTCCCAGCTCCTCACGCAGCTCCTCATAGCTACTGAAGTGAGAGATGTCCAGTGATCTTCCAACTGATCCCGACTTATAAACCTGCACAAATGAAGATGAATTATTGTCTGAATGCTTTTAATTAATTTCAACCTATCTTGTTGTTCTTAGTTCTTACCTTCACAAATGTTCCGGCCGTCGGATCAGTCTCCTCCCCATTTTGCACCAAGCCAGATGATTCATCCAGATAACTGTAAAGAGTGTTCTGAATGCAAGTAGCTGCATATGGTGCTGCAGATGCATTAGTGTCAAAAGCATTTGCACTAAGGTTGGGCACTCCATTAGAGAGCAGAGAGGAGGAATCTAAGTTTACACCAAACACATTGAAATTCTGAGGAACAGATGAACAATTATCTGCCTCCACAGAACCATCCTTCTCAGGAAATGATTGAAGCAAAGCCGTGCTGCCGAAAGGTGTGAATTGGGACATGGTAAGTTTCGGTTCCCATGGTTGCCGGTTTTGCTTGCTCATGGGTTGACCAATTCTTGACAAATTTAAAACACTGGCACTTCCATCAGGCTGACTACCACTTGAAATACTCTGTACGCAACTAGGTGTCATGACTGATGAGAAATTTGTGCCTGTATCAGGAAACACTAAACTTTGGCACAATTGCGAAGGCATAGATGATTTCTGCTGCTGCAAATAATTGTTCTGGAACGGGAACATCTGTGGTTGATTCTGCATCTCCTGAACCTTCTGTTTCCGTAGCTCATTTTGGGGCTGATGCAGCTGCTGATTTAGGGCATTGTGGTTCTCCGATATACTTTGTGACTGAGAACAGATGATCTGCTGAGGGTCTGATTGCTGAGCAAATTGCTGCTGCAATATTGGACTAGTTATGCCAGACTGCTGGGGAAATTGAAAGGGTTGCTGATACTGTAGAAATTGTTGTTTTAGAAAGTCCCCTCCTCTCAAGTCCTGCAGAGCTGCAGCAGACATCACTTGATACTGATCAGGCTGATTCCCTACAAATAACGGTTCCAGCCTTTGCTGAACCCAAGGGTTCATACCAAGTGATGGATAATTAAAGGATTGAAGGCCTTGCTCTCTAGCATCCCCTCTCAACCACATAAAAGCATTGCCCTCATCTGCCATGCCCTCTGAAAAATTATTGATAGGAATTTATAGCGTGTATTTGTAATGGCTTAAGATCAGCATACGATTATACATTTATACTAGATATATGTGCGGAAATAAATCGTGGAAATCAGATAAATGTGAAATTATACCACTAGGAAAAGGTACTCCAGGGTGCCAAGGGCGTTTAAGCCTTAGTGGGAACAATGATGGATACATGGGAAATGCGGTTAAAGGATCAATTTCCCACAACGAAACTCTAGGTTGTCTGTCACCAGCTGTAGATTCATCCCAGCCTACCTATATTTCACATTTATGGTATATCAGTTTGAAATAATCATGCACATTTTCTAGAGGATCAACAGAAAACCAACACAGTACTGCAACAAGGAAATTTAATAAAAACAAGAACGCCGGAGAGATGACGGGAAAAAAAGAGAATTAGCATGAAGAGAAGACAAATAAAAATGTTAACGACCATAAATGTCTTGGACAGCAGGTAATCTAAGACAGGATCTGCACAGATCTGCCATAATCAAGGTCGCTGATGATTTTTTTAAAAAAGGGGTTTGGATTCAACATCTTCCATTGGTCATAACATTTTCTCAAGCAACTAAACTAATGGGTAAACTAAAAATCTGGTATGTACACAAATGGTTCTAATCACGGCTGACCATGATCCGAGATGGTTGATTCCGATCCTAAAATGACCATCCGAGTTCCAATACTAAGATTTTAAACCTTGGTTTTGGGTTCACCAATTGATTATTAGGGTGTTGATATTGAGTTTATCAATGGGTTAATGGTTTAGTAGTGGGTTATTGGCTTATTTGACATCATTAATGACTAAAAAAATGTCCAAAAGTTAATAGTTATCTTTACAACATATTTAAAAAACGACTCTAGACGTCATTAATTACTAAAACATCAAAACTGCTGTTTCTAGTTAATTTTACTATATTAAAAATATTTACTAATTTTTTAAAATTTGTTTAGTCAAGCGATAAAGGAGACAATATTCATGCCCAATAAAGTCGACATGCTCTGATCCCAAAACAACCACCTGATAGTAGTACCAATTCCGGCATTTAAACCAGATAGGCTGGAGAAAATGGTTTAAAATTAATTGCTTGAGGTTTCTCACACTTTTTAATCCCTAGTGGAGCTGAGACACCAAACAAGATCTGTTAATTGTTTCTTTCCAATGTATATAAACTTGTTGGTGTTGGATAAGACTGTTAAGCAGAAGCAAGCACATATGCGCACCTGTCTACACTGCATCCTAGGTTCACTATCATTCTTGTTATGTTCTTTTTCTTTTTAATGACTCAACACCAACCTATGTGCCGTTTCGAACCCTATTTTCTGGGATGCAGCTATAATATGGGAGTGAAATCTTGCTAGCACATATATGATTTGATGAGCTGATGATCCTTGAGGTCAATTTCCATCAGATGATACACAGAAGTCACACAAACAGATTTATCCGATGGTCCTGACAAAGACCAGAGCAGGTGGGCATGCCAAGGCACCATGCCATAAATAAGAAAAGGATGTTAATGATGGGTCATTTTTCTTATCAAGTATTCAAGGTGACCTGTTAATATTCTGCTTAAATATTTTTTAGCATTCTTTTAATTAATGATATACCAAATTTATTTGCTAAAAACGCACAACAAGCTGATCTAACTTTATAAATCAAAACAGTTTTTGACTGTCTTTAGAGTGGTATATGCTCCTGAAATTATTCAAGGGTTCAATTGATTGTGCTATTATCACAGCATACAACGTTTCTTAATATAAACACAATTACATGACCTGTATGCAAAGGCTCCAAGGTATATGTCAAAGAATATGATACATGACACACAGATAACAAGATTTTCACAGATTTTTACCTTGACCGACCTCCATTGAGAATTCGGCCAGCGCACAGGATCCAGATCGCCTATGCCTGTAATTGTTCCCATGTACCTTTATGCAACATGAGATTAATGTAAAAAAGAAATAAAACTGGCAAAGTAGCAATGCTGTATAATGAACACAATAAGGCTAGACAAATCAAAATAGTCATTTAAAATCTCAATATAAACAAATGACAGCTGAATGTTTTCATTGGACACATATGTAATTTCACTAAATCCACAAAAAGTTTACTGTTTAATAACCCAATCATTTTTCTTGGAAAACAGTGTGAGCTTAAAGCTGCTGCTAAACTCTGATATAATTTACCTGCGAACACTTGATTCTTCAGTCTCAAACAGCATCCGAAAGCGCATCCCAACTGATACTCGAGTGTGGTATACAGCTTTAACATATCTTGATAGTGGTATCACAAACTCAGATGGGCATGCCCTAATATAAGTGTGAATCGAAATAATACATAGGTTCATATCAGTAAGAACTGTTGCTATTGCAAGTTACCGATTACTAATATGGAGTCCACTTATACCTTGGATTATAAAAGATGGTGAATCGGCTATTTGTGGCTGCAGCATGAGCTGCAGCAGCAAGGAGCCCTATGTGCATGCTATCACTCGACAAAACTGATGAGGGCAATACTGTTTGTGGTCGACTGGCACGTCGAATTCCCAAAAAAAGCTGGTTCTTTTCATTCCTACAAACGGTGAAAAAGAAATTTAAAAAAGTCATGCATTGCATCCTACATGGCCATAACTTTCATAAATTCATTTGAAATATCATTAAATGAAAGAATGACAGTAAATATTATAGACCATATGAAAATAACAGAATCCCCAGCAATCAGTCTCTTGGCACTGACAAACACACTCCAGCCTGTTGTGAGAAGATGCCTTTTGGGTTGGCCTGCCACAAAGAAGATAGATACAAAATACTTCGAGTTATTTCATTTTTTTTTTTTAAAGTATGCATGTCATATGAGTCTGCTAAGTATGAAAGTTATAACTGGTCATATTAAGACTGATAAGCTCATAGGAACTCTCACGATGCAAAACAATTGTTTATTAGCCAATTCAATAGAAAAGGGCATAAAGTCAACCAACCAACCACACACCAGCTCAACCCACAAGCACATGCATCAGTGCATACGCACACAGAGTAGAAGTCTCACCAAACATGGTACAAATATACAAGTGTTAACTACATCGTAGGTCGTCCACATTTGACCTGACATTGTTGTAACACCCTAGCATGATTGTACATTATTTATTATATTAAATAAATATGTTGGGCATTTATATTATTATTGTTATTGAGTTATGATTGATATTTGGATGGTTATTATGATAATCATATTGTTTTGCCTTGCCTTGATCCCTGGTTTGAATTGATATAATATTGGTACCCGACCCGCATGCATATTAACCTATGACAATTTGTCAGTATTTAAGTTTTATTGCTAATCGTATATATCTTATTCATATAATTTATGTTAAAATGTCATGAGATAAGAAAAGAGTATTATATTAGTAGAATATATTTATGGTTATCTAGTTTGTTAAATAAAGGATAATTAGTATCTAATATTTTGTTGTTAATCTACCAACATCTGTTTTAATATCCATACAATATATTATCAAATATTAGTTTTATAACAAAAAAAAACATTATGATTATCTAAATAGTTAAACATATGATAATTAGTTTTAAGTTTATTTGCTAGTCTAATAATATCTTATTTTAATGTTCATATAGTGTATTTAAATATTAGATATATTAGTATGTTGTTTTAACAAAAAGATATATCTTGGTTTGATAACTTTAAAAGAGATCAGATTCTTGATGTTTGGGTTTGTGAGATGGTTAAGGTTTTTTTTATGCTTTTACCTTAATCCTATATTTAAATCCCTTTAAACCTTTTAAAACTTTTAAAAAACAATCCTAAGGGCTTCTTTGAAGTTTTCCCTTATCTTTTATAAATAACCTAATTCTTCTCAATCCTCAAATACTTCATCTTCTTCGATCCCAACCTTCACCGAATGCCCCCTCATCACCAAGATCATCAACTCCAGCCATCTTCTTCCTCACCTTTGATCGGCACCGATCAAGTCTCACACCAAAGCACCGAGAATCACCACCGCAAACACCCAAGCAACGGCCTCCATCGCTTGCAACCGCCAAAACCTTCACCGTCGCCGTCGACCAAACCTTGCCATCGCCATCATCTTCCTCCTTCCACAAAACCCATCACCTGCATCACTCGTCTTCAACTTCTTCGACTCCCCATCGCAGCCCCAAACCCATATCATCACCTTCTCCACCGAGACCTTGCTCGACCCCTTCACCCATTCACTGTCATCTTCCTCTCTCCATCTCCGACCTCAAAACCGAACCCAAACCCCATCACCTTCATCGCCTGCATCTCTTCGGTCTTATCACTTCAGCCAACCAAACAACCCTTGATCCCTTCATCCTCGTCTCAACCTCGACCGAGCATCCTTCGACCACTGCGCAACATCACCTCGACATCATCTCCTTCCTCCTAATCCATCTCGCTGACATCAACACCCCATCACAGCAACACCGAGATCCAAACTCTCATCATCGCCGATCTCTCTTTTCCTGAGTAGCTTCCCTGCACCCTGACCCGAGCACCACACCATCGCCTGCAACTTCAACCAAGAACCCAACCGAGCTCAACTACAAGGTCGCAATGCCCATAGCCGAGCCAACTTCAAGCTGAATCACCATATTGAGATCCAAGTCGAGATTTTGCATCGTGTCGTGGTGCGTTTGTGTCTCCGTCGTTTCCATTACCCCGTCCGTCGTCTCCGAGGCAAGTATACTACTACTTGCTTTACATGATAGATACAACGGTGGCCGTCGTAGTAATATTTATCATTTAGCATATGCTAGATTAGTTTAAATAATAATAGTTTGCATTGATATTTAGATTGTAGATATTTTACATTCGAAACATATAAATAAATTCATGGTATTTTAATATTAAGTAATATATATAATCTATTTTCACTGACTATTGCAAACTGGAAACTATGACCCAATCCTTTAGCACGCACTGTTCTATTGGAATATAAAAATTGAAGTTTAAACATATGATGTGAGATAGGATACATTATAATAACCCTATTCTAGTTAAAGCGAAATATAAAACATGATAATTATATTAAAAAAATGCATCCCTTTTATTGACATGTATACTACTCCGATATGATAATATAGCGACTGCTTTCATGTATCCATATTACCGATATAGTGATCCTTACCATTACCATTATCGTGATCATTACAATTATTTGACTTGACTTGATTACATCATCCCAGTTATACTTGTACATTTATTCATGACATGTAACTTGCTATCCTGTTATTGGTACTGTACTATTACCGTTATCATGCCAGTACATACGTGTCTATAATATTTACCAATATCAACAATCCTGATATTAACTCGACTAGTTGTCCTGATAGACGTATTTCTTGTTGTTCTGATGGACGTATTTTGTATCTGCTTATTTCTGTGTTGGCATTAGGTAGATATTGAACCAATACCTGACAGAACATGAAAACCCGATGGAAAAGGGGAAATCAAGAATGAAATCCGACTTGTAACTCAACAGTTCACTTTTGCCAGATACTGATCAGTCGATACGAGATTCAGGCTCCGGAATGATGATGCTGACATCATTCATCTATACATGACATTGTTTTATGGTCTAGTGGCACGTCTCGGATGCAGTCCCGAGAATCATAACCGCGGTCCTGGACACGCACGGAATACTATCGAGTTATATCGAGAATTTCATTGATTTGTTTCAAATATCTTTAAGATAGATAACATAGCGACATGAACCATTAAGATACACATGATATGGTTGATATTGATATCTTACTTGTTGCATTACATGTACTGTTATCGCTTATTGTTTATACTCATGACATCCCGTTTTTGCACATGACATTATATCGTCTATTGTTTATATTATTATTATTATGATATTTATGACGCACTGACGTCTGGATTTTGCATAGCCCAGATCCTTTGACTTTAGCACAGGAGGATCGTGAGTAAGTTGACATGATTGCGGATCAATGAGGAGCTTTCCACTGATATAGTTCTTATTATGGTTTAGGTATTCTTGTTTCTTTCTTGGATCTTTATTGATTCCGCTATTGTTTCATGTTATTATTTTTTGTGGCTATTGGACATGTGATAGATAGATCTATTATTAAATTGTTCTTAATTACTGATTAACAGCCGTAATGTGACTATAGAAAGATATTTCCTTCCGTAGGCAGTATGGTTGGGTTTGTTACGTTTCAATTTTAAAGTATATTGGGAAGCAGGGCGTAACAATTGTTGAGCAGGAGGCGCGAAAATTATTTACCATCATCGTGAGAAATCCTAAAACCTATACATGCATTTCTCATCATTATTGGGTTAATATGACAATTGTTTAGGTGACGTGTCCTAACCAAGTCCCTCAATTCTCTCCATTACAAGGTTAAGGTCTAACGTCACTTTAGCATGGCATAGCATTACCAACACGCGCGTCCGTGCGGACCCACCCACACATATATGGATAGGGATAAGGCTATTTTACTCCCAGAGTATGAGTAGCTTAATTATGCAATGTGGATAAGTAGTAAATATCTCCTTCAATTAAGGAAAAAAAATAAGGGCGGGACTATAATTTAATAATAAATCTAGCAATAAGAATACTTTTAAAGATAACAAACTAAATATATCTTCCTATAAAAGTAAAAACAAATAACTAGTTCTGGATGTTTTCTATGTTGCTTTTGATGTTTCTCTTGGATGGTTTGGTTTATTTTTGTTCTCTCCATAAATCTAGAAACTCTTTTCTAAATTGAATTCTTTCTCATTGATATCTAATTTCTATCTCGGCGAATTAATGGATTCTGATGGACAGAAACTACATAAATATTTTTTCTATTTTTGGGAAGGGATATAGATTGAGAACTACAGAATGGTTAAAGTTCATTAGAGATTAATACTATTTAGCTTAACATATTTGCGCTGTTGTTTTTCTCTGTTAGCTTTAACTGTTGTCACTTGTTTCAAACCTTTTGTTCATGGAAGGTTATTGGCAATAAAACCCATTCTATTCTTCAAAGTTGAAATCAAAACCACCATTTCATTTTTGCAATTGATTGATAAAAATCAAGCATCTTTTGATAAATTAAGCAAAAGCCCATAGAATCAGCACTTGCGGCCGATATCATTTAACATCTCCTTCAAAGTCCTAACATACCACATGTTACCCTTAGGGAAAAAACAAAGGGTGGCAGAGAAAATCGCTGAAAAGGGCTCCATCCCTCCCCCAAAAAAAACAAAGGGTTAGTTGCCATATAATACCCCAAAGTTTCACCCATATTGCAGTTATATACCTTTATTATTTTTTCCCTGCGTTAATATACCCTATAGTACGAACAGTTACCACTTAACTATCCTCCGATAATCTCCTGTTAGAATATTTCCAAATAGATTCTCATGTGCTTAACAAGTGACTATTTTTAGACTTTTTAATCCTTAACCAAATAAAAAATGGCTTTCAAATCTACCTTCCTTAAAAAAACTTGTGTTTTAAAGCAAAGTAAATTGATTTTTCATTCTTTTGCTTTTCTTCTTATTCATATTTTTTCTCTTGATCTGCCCTAAAGTATGGGTTCTTCTTCCTCATCCTCTTTGCCTTATTTACCCCGAATTGCGGCTTCTTCTCCCTCCTTTCTTAAAATTCCATGGCCTCATATCCACAAGATTTAGGTTTCTTTTGAGTGGATCATCAAATAATCAAGATGAATTTAAAATTTGCAAGTAAATTAGTAAACTATAACTAGGTTTTCGCTTGAAAAGAAGTTAAAGAGTTTACAAGGAAAAATTGAGGCTAACGGAGAAAAAGTGAAAAACCCTAACCTTTTCCATTTTGAAGCTTAAGATCTTCGAAGATCTCGATTTTTTTATGGAGGGATTGAAGAAACCCAAACTTTTCCCTCTCTTCTTCCTCGTTACTTGTTGATTTGAGAAATTTGGGGTCTATGGGTTTTTAACATTTTGTTTTGGAGAAAGATTGAGGAAGAAATGATAAAATATGAGGGAAATATTTTTAATCCATCTCCTTACAAGTATAAGGGCACTAAGGTCATTTCATTTTTTCGTTAATGTTGTATGGGGGTAAAGTGCAAGTTCGTACTTCAGGGTATTTTAATACATGGAAAATAACAATAGGATATATAAGTGCAACATGAGTGTAACTTTGGGTATTATAAAGCAATTAACCCAAAAACAAACATATATTTACAGGATACAGGATCTATAAATTCTTTATGCTAGATTTATTATTAAATTACAATCTTGTCCTTACTTTTGATATTTAGTAATTATCTATAGGGAATAATCAAGCCAGATAGTAGCCTTACCCCAACCCCAACACACACACAAATAGCCCATTAACTTCTTCCTGATCAATTAGATAATAAACTTAACATCGGTCCATTTTCCTTTTCAAACCAACACTAATAACAGTATATGCTATTTGTCTACGGAATGGATGAGCGAAGTCACTAGTATAGAGATGGCTTGCCCCTACGGATAATAGAATCCGTAGGGACAATTAACGAATGCCCCTACGGATTAAGCCGTAGGGCAACTAATGCCACTACGGATAACACCGTAGGGGCATATATAAATAAAAATTTGTTAAAATTTAACTTATGCAGTTGCCCCTACGGTGCCGTAAGAAAAGAACCTATGGATATATCTGTAGGGGCAAATTTTAAATATTAAAAAAAATAAAACCAAATTGTTATCGTCCCGGTCACCATACCCTAATTCCCAATTCCCCCTAAAAATTTTCCGCGTGCGTCTCCTCCCTCGTCGATCGTCGCCTTCGACCTCTTCCGACCTCGTTGCCTCCTCCCTCCTCGTTGCCTCCTCCGACATGTCAACGTCTCCTCCGAGCTCCCGTTCCCTCTTCCGACCTCGTTGCCTCCTCCGACCTCCAGTGCCGCCTCTTCATCAACGTCGAGCTCCTCCCAGCTTTCTCGTCATCGTCAAAATCGTCAACGGGATAGTTAATTTATTGATAAATTTAAATTTTTATTTCCGTAAATTGAATTTGGTGGATAGGGCTTCAATTTGGGGATTTTGAATTGTTATGGTGGTTGTGGTAGTCTGTGGTGGGTGGTTGCTGTGGTGGTGGTGGGTGGCGACGGCTGTGGTGGTGGTCGGTGTTGGGTTGCGGCGACTATGGTAGTTTGGGGATATGGGTGGCGGCGGTGGTGGCTGTGGCGGCAGCTATGAGTGGTGGCGGCAGCGCTGTAATTAGGTCTAAGGTCAGGGTTAATTGGGTATAGGCGGCGGCTATGATTTGGGGATGTGGATGGCGGCTGTGGTGGGGATGGTGGTGGGCGGCGGCGGCTACGCTATAATTAGGTATACGGTTAGGTTTAATTGGTTCTAGAGTTGGGGGTAAGGTAGTTGTAGTTAATTGGGCCTAGGGTGAGGGTTAAGATTAGGGTATTTTAGTGTTGGTGTATGTGTGTGAGAGAGAGATAATGTTGATGATGATATGCGTGTGTTTGTGTGTCTGTGATAATGATGATGTTGATCTCTCATATTAAATAAGGCCAAACCCTAATTTTAAACTTAACACCAGAACTAAATCCAAAATCTTAAACTTCACACCAGAACCAAATCCAAAATCTTAAACTTGATTAAGAAAACCATTAATTTTAAAAAACTTTACCTAAACTAAAAACTTAAAACTCTCGAAATTGAAACGTAAACGTAAAACTAATTCAAATTAAATCTTATAATAAGTGTATATATGATAATCGATGATAATATGAAATTTTCATATGCTCATCGATCATCATATATGAAAATCAAAGCGCGACTTAGTTCTCGTCTATCGGTTAACATACGTTCAATGTTCGTCGTGATATACAACTATACGAATGTTGTTAAACATCAGACGGTATTGTTCGGTGCTAACAACCGTCATGTAGTCTATATGATGAGAAGATTCAATCGTATGATAACCGATAGATTTGTCCAGTTTGAACAAATTAGGAATTTATAAAGCAAACACCTACATTCACTTGTGTTTTCATTCATTTCGAGTTATTGCGTCGGTACTTTTCCGCTGGTTCTCCGTGTATAAAGATAGATTAGATGTTCATTTCAACGTTGTTTTACAGCATTGAAATAATTATCTATTTTATTACAGTGTACTCGGAGAACAGCGGGAAGGTGCTACCGAAATTTACTCGAAACGGATGAAAGCACAAGAGAATAGATGTCTGCTCTATATATTCTTAATGGAACAGAAGCCTTACCCTCGACAGCCGAAACACACACATACAACACGAATACACAATACATGCACACATAAAACTCATAAACACTACCAATCTTACACCTAAACGAAATCATAAATTGAAACACATACACAGAATACAACTCATACCTAGATATCTTCAAACCTAATTTTGTTAATCGATAATTTTATCATTTTTAACGACAAACTTGCCTCTACGGATTTTCTTCTTTATTAATAACCATTTCGTTCTTAGATTTCTCAATATAATCACCATAAAAAACCAAAATGCATAACTTACAATTTATGTATTATATAGTCTAACATGGCCCATGAGTACATCAGAGTTAAGGACTGGATGTATATGGATTGGTGACAACGCATGCAATTTAAGTTTGTTGCAGAAGTTGCTGCTTTTATTGAATTTGCACGCGCACATAATAAGATCATATCAGAGAAGATTCTCCGTCCGTGCGATAGATGTAGGAATAAGTTCTGACAAAAAGTAGAAATCGTAGAGCTTCACATCGTTAAACATGATTTTACAAGATTTTATATAGCTTGGTTATATCACGGAGAAGGACAAGAAGAAAACGGTAATGCAGCAGAAGAAGGATAAGACGGCAATGCGGTGGAAGAAGAAAACGATAATTTCTTTTCAGGAGAAGAAATGGAGGATATGGTAGAGGCTGCTCTCGGTGATAGTAATCCTACCGAAAATGATATTCCTTCCGGTCAAGGACCGCGTGCGGATAAGTATGAAAAGTTCATAAATGATGCTAGAAGACCAATTTATGAGAATACAAAGTATTCCACCCTATAATGGTTCGTCCAACTTTTCCAGATTAAGTGCTTAAATGGATGGAGCAACAAGTCATTCACGGTACTTCTGAAGTTCCTGAAAGATTTTATACCCCCGGGAAATCACGTGTCCGATAGCTAGTACGAATCCCAGAAGATGTCTGATTTGGGTCTGAACTGTGAGAAGATTCATGCATGTTCTAAACATTGTGTGTTTTACCGGAAAGATAATTTAGATTTGAAAGAGTGTCCAACATGCGGAGAGGCCAGATATAAGCCGTAAGAATCTGATAAGAAACCTAATATACCTATCAAGATAGCACGATACTTTCCCACAACACAGAGGCTGCAAAGGCTATTTAGGTGCAAGAAAACAGCCGAGATAATAATTTGGCATCACCAGCTGCTCCAAGCGAAGATGGAAAAATGAGTCATCCAAGAGATTCACCGGTATGGAAGAATTTCGATAGGAGGTACCAAATATTCAGTAGTGATTCTCGTAATGCCAGGCTCGGACTGGGTAGTGATGGTTTCTGCCCATTCAACTATACGGCTGGAGGCTCCAGCACATGTCCCGTTGTAATGATGGTTTATAACCTGTCGTCTTGGTTGGTTATGGATCAATTCTACTTTATGATGCCTTTTCTTATTGATGAACCAAACTTACCGGGAAACAATATCGACGTCTATCCCTGACCTCTGATCGATGAGTTAAAATCTTTATTCATTGATGGTGTAGAGACGTACGATGCAAACTAAGATACAACCTTCACAATACGTGCGGCTTTAATGTGGGCAATTAATGACTTTCATGCGTATGAAATGCTATCAGCTTGGTCCGTACATGGTCGCATGCTTTTACTGCCATCAAGATACAACATCGAAATGGTTGAATTTTAATAGGAAGGTTTGTTATTACGGTCATCGGCGTTTTCTGCAACTAGACCATCCCTACAGGTTAGACGCTGCTCACTTTAATGGTCATCAGGAGTTTCTTGGACCTCCAGCCTCATTGTCCAGAGAGGATATGATTGGTCAGTGGGATAGTTACAATAACATGACCTTTGGGATAGATCCAGCAAAACAGGTCAAACCACCCTACTGGAACAAATTAAGCATTTTCTACGAGCTTCCGTACTGGTCAATAAATTTAGTGCATCCTTGTATGGACGTCATGCATATAGAGAAGGGAGTATCCGAGTACGTACTTAACTTACTTCTTTGTAAAGACGGAAAATCGAAAGACAACCTCCATACTCGGATGGATCTTCAGGACTGAAAAATTAGAAGTGAATTACATTCTAAACCGATAGCGGATAAACCAGGCAAGTTTGTACTTCCCAATACCGCATATCATATGTCAAAACCGGAGAAGAAAAGATTCCTACATGTGTTGCATGATTTGAAAGTTCCCACGGGTTTCTCAGGATCATTTAGCAAGATAAAGATTATAAAAGACAAGATCGATAGACTGAAAAGTCATGATCAACATATTATTATAAAGTACCTTCTCCCATTAGCCCTCAAGACTTCCCTTCCCGAATCGGTTGGTCTATTAATCAATGACCTTTGTTACTTTTTTAGAGAATTGTGTGTTAAAACCTTGGATGTTGTGACGCTGGAGAATCTAGAAAATTCTATTTCATCGATATTTTGCAAATTTGAGCGTATTTTCCCGCCGTCGTTCTTCGATATTATACTACACCTGACGGTTCATCTTGCAACCGAGACTAAGTTTGCCGGACCGGATGGAAGTATCCCGTTGAAAGGTACGTTGAATTTTTTGTTTCACGCATTTTGTAAAATTATTGTTGTGTTATATGTCCGTATTTATTTATTTAACATATTTTTCTTTAGGTAGCTCTATACTTTAAAAAAGTATATACGCAATACAAATCGACCAGAGGGTTCTATCATGCAAAGTTATCTTCTAGATGAAGTAACCACATTTTGTTCTCACTATCTAGACGAGAACATTGAGACGAAGCTTAACTGGTCTCGGAGAATTCAGAACGGGGCATATGGTAAAGTTGATTATAAAAGAGTAGACCCCATATTTATCAACAAGATATATTGGTTTATTCTCCTTAATAGCGTATGTCCGGAAGAAATTAGCGAGTAAGTTTTCTTTAAATTAATTGTTATATTTGTGTTGGTATGGAATGATATAATATTGATATCATAATTTATTATTGAGAACATAATTCATATTGATGAGGTATGGGAGGGGCATTCTGATTGGAATGATGAACGATTGGAAAAATATCATCAGGATAATTTTTGCGTTTGGGTTGCAGATCATGTAAATTGTTTATTGTTACAAGTCTTAATCTAAACTTATATCGTTATATATTTGCCGTAAAATTCATTTTGTCAGATCCACGATTCGAACTTGTTTGCATCATTAGAAAGAGATTCAAGATATTTAACTCAGTTTCTAGTATGGAGGTTGCATGCTATAAAGAATTCGGTGTTCTTGGATACAAATTTGGAGTTAAGAACATAGAAACATCTCGAACCAATCAGAATAGTGGGATTGCGACCGTAGAATCGGATTGTGTGATTTATTATGGGTACTTAAATCGCATACTTGGCATCCACTATTGCGGACGATCAGATTACTTTTATATATTTCAGTGTATTTGGTACAATACACGAATCGATATGAATAAGTGAAGAAACAATCTCGGAACTTGAAAAGATGAATATTGATTGACTAGTGTAAACACACTTCAATTTTACGGTCAGGACAATCCATTTATCTTTCCACGAATGTTTTAAGTATGCTACACAGTGCTTGAAGCATCCGAGATAGAGTGTCGTATGCCGTTGGAAACCCAGGAATGTTTATGATGTCTCGGAATTCGAAAATCGTATGTAGGGTAACGATGAGGATGAAGAAAGAAAACTTAGAGTGCTCCGACCGTATGTTTCCAAAGACGGGTTGTCTTCGGCTGATCGTGAAGTTACGTGGGTTAGAAATGATATCGATAATGAAATCTAAGTAGATATGTCTAATGCGTCCACGAAACGAAAAAGGTTATGAGTAATGTTATATTATTATTTCACATTTCTACGATATATATATATATATATATATATATATATATATTGCATGTATATATAATAATTGTACTCTTATCTAGGTCTGATGACGATGCCGGGAGCAGTGAGGGACGGCAGGAGCATCAGCCATGACAGAGGCAGAGACAGAGCGGTTCTGCCGTCTGGGGAGCTGTGTAGGGAGCTCCATATCCCCTTCGGATGACTCCTTCCGTGTGGACTTTACCATACCTCCAGATATATTGCATGCGTATTCATTTCGAATGTAATATTATAGATATACATGCGTATTTATTTTAAAATTACTTATATAGTCAATGTTTAATTGTCTGGCTGTAGGTGGTGCATCCATATCAGAGGCAGAGGCCACTACCACACCGGCCGATATGTTTATATATCCTATAGTGCATGCATATTAATTTAGAATGTTATATTATAAATATACACGCATTCTTTTTGCTTACTTATATAATCAATTTTTTATTGTCTAGGTGTAGGTAGTGCCTCCACATCCCGGACAAAGGCTGCCACCGCACCTGCATGTATGTTTATATATCTTATATTGCATGCATATTGATTTAAAATGTTATATTATAGATATACGCATATTCTTTTTGCAATTACTTATATAATCTATTTTTAATTGTTTAATTGTAGGTGGTGCATCCACATCTGGCGCATGCCACTCCAGTCACTTCCGTATCCTCCGTGCAGTCTGCAGATTAGTATTCTTAAATATAAAATATTTTTTTCATTTTACATATCCTCTAAGAATAACCATGAACTTCATGTAATTTTATCGTCAATGTTTATTTTCTAGTTGGAAGGGATGCATCCACATCCGAGACATTGGTTGTTCCTCACCGGCGGAACTATCGTCCCGCTCGTGCTGCTGCCCATGCCCAGGCTCATCCTACTGTCGCCAGAGGTATATATCGCATTTCAATTTTCGTTAATCCTTGATTTCTAAATAGTGTTGTCTTGATATTGCTTGTCTTGATATTTCTTGTAGATGCAGGGCAGCCCCACCCTGAGAAGACTCGAGGGCCGACTCGGTCCCACAGGCTGAGGCCCGAAAAGGCTAGGGAAGACATCATTCCTTCTCTTCTTTACTCCCGATTATCGCTATATCGACAATTATGCCGAGAGGTTCAGCCGATATATGAGGATGAGAGACGTCATTTACAAAGAGATTTTATTCACGTTGAGTGGGGTGATCAGCACCGGCGCTTATTTACCCTCTTCTGGAATCAGGCTCGGGTATTAATATATATTTTTATTTGACTTATCAAATAAATTTATTATTATTTAACACTTATAATTTAAATACATTATTTTTTTTATTTGCAGTTAGATTACGACTTTCAGCCTGTACCCGACCCTGATCACCCTAACAGAGTGCTCGATCTTCACGCTCTTTACCCGGACCTCATGAAGAACATGTAATCTAAGGTCCGATATAATAGGAACGGGCTGAAGATCGATTGCTATTTGGTATGGCTGGCGACCTCCGAGACGGAAAGAGTGGCTCTCCTATATTCTCCGGCCTTTGCCAGAGTCGACGTAGATACATGGCCTCTGTTGTGCCAATATTATGGCTCTGAGCACAAACAGGTTTGTAATTTAAATGTAATTCATCATTTAGTACATAATTTATTTTTTGTGTTGCTTAATTAGAAAACTAAATCTGATTGTGTTGTGCAGAAACATACCAATCAAAACAAAAAGAATAGGAAGTCGGCGAAGAGGGATCGTCCCACTTACACAGGTGGCTCGGAAACATTACTCGTGTCATGGAGTCATTGGTAAATTACAATAGATCTATTTTGATATAATGTAATATTAAGAGTTATTTTATAATATATATAAATTTTTGGCGAATTGCAGAAAGCTCAGATCCTGGCGCAGGGTGGTACACCGAGCGTGTTGACCGTGTATCTTGTCGTCCATGGCAGCTCGATAGATCACGCCGCGGGCGAACTTCGATTCCCCGACATCGCGACCCAGGAGTACTGCGTAAGTGTTAATATTTATTCTAATTCGAATGAAATTTTTGTTTTGATAAGTTCTAATTTAAACGATATACTTATATTTTAATGGTTAACATGGGTGTAGGAGCGGGTGGTGGAGCATGCGGAGGAATTGAGGATCGATTTTAGTGGACAGACCGATCCGATCCTACTGACCCCAATCCTAGGCGCCACACAAGGAGGGCACCACGGAGGTTGGGAGAGAGGCCGGAGACTTGGTCCTAGCAGGGGCCCATATGAAGTTGGTCTTCACTCCGGCGGTTACTTCCCCCACCTCCGTGAGCGACGTCTAGAGCATAATGTTGCCGTCTTGAAGACCACTGTTGAAGAGTTGAAGAAGACGTTGGTACGTATATTACTGATTAATAAAATATTATATTGCATTATAGATAGTAACATATGCAATACTAGTAGCATGAACTTATTTGGTTTTGGATTTAGGTTTGATTAATCAAAGTTACATAAAACTATTTAATTAAACTGAATTCTATAATCATAATCATACCACATCTTTCTTTTTGGAGTTTAAAAAGTTATGATTATCCAAATTCAAAACTTTAGAAGAAAACATTTCTTTGTAAATTAGATAACTCCAAAATCAAGTGTCCAATCAAAACTAAACAATTAAAAAGGGGTACGGGCTTACAAGTTAAAGTAAGCATCATTTCTACCTTCATTTAAAATAAACTACAGTTTTTCAAACTAGATATCCAAACTAAGTCTAAGTCTCTAAGTATTCTTAGATTAGGGTATAAAAGCATAGTCCTGAATGTGTGGATTTTTAATATGTATAAATTCTCATACATAACATATAAAATTCAACAGAACGTATGAAATCTCACTAAAGCATATATAAATACGCGGTTTCATAATAATCTAATAATGATACGAATTCGACTAAAATCTAATACACGGTTTTTATTCGTTTATTACACAAACACAAAATTTTACAGATTCGGTAGGCTATTTCGGCTGCGGCTCCGCATACATCTCCTTTGGTTGCGGCTCCGCAAGCCACTATCTCGGTTGCGGCTGCGCAGACCACTGTTATAGCTCCACAGTCTGCTCAGACTCCTGCACAGTCCGTTCCTTCATTAGTCAAGTTTTTGACGACTTAGGGTTGCACCAAGGAGCAGAGGTGCCAGATTACGGCGATTATCAGAGGTGAAGGAGCTAGACCGAGTTAGGATAGTTTTATTTATATTTTTGAGGATGTATGTACTTATTTGATACATATTGTATATTTTGGACGATGTTGGGGGTTGTTCGTATGTTTACGGTGAATTTAGATTGATTTCGTATTCTTTTGTGTATTTCTTTTATATATTATGCGTGAGATGTTTATGAATATTTCGGTATTTGGCTATATAATATATATTATTGTGCATAGGGCGGGGAAAAACGAGAAGCAACAACAACCGAGTCTTTTATCCCAAGCATATGGGGTAGGCTACATGAACCAACATGAAAATCACGCCGGATCCAGCACATGAATCATCCGCCTCCACTCACTCCTATTGAACAAACGGGAAGCCCCTTTTAAAAAAAGATGATATAATGTCCCTACGGATTAATCCATAGGGGTTAATCCATAACGACAAGTTTTGTCCTTATACATTTCTCCGTAGGGACAAAATATCAGAATATATAATATTTTGTCCCTATGGAGTCAGTAATTGGGGCAAAACGGGTTACTCTGTAAGAGCAATTATTTTATTTTATAAACAGATAAATTAAATAAAGATTATGTTCATACGTGATGGAGGTCTGGATCTCCTTCAGATGTTGTCCTCCGTCGATCTGTTGCGAGCGTTGATGAAGAGTTGAGATTGGTGTTGAAGGTTGTTTCCTTAGACGTGTGGATCTCAAAGGGTTGATTTTGATATGAAGCCGAGCTACCTGCAAAGAATTCCCGGGGTGGTTGTACCACCTTGGACCCTTCGATGATCAAGTTAGCCGAGAAATTTGAGCAGAGTAGCGGCTTGTTGAATTGAAATTGCCTTACCTGAGTCGTCTGGGAAAGGGGTTTTTATAGTGGTCGCATGGAGCGAGCTGGCGCGAGATTTTCGCCGTCAGTTACGCTCCTGACGTTACGCTTACGTGAATGACGGGATCGCTCCATTAATAACGAGATACGCTTGTTAATGGGAGGATACGACGGCGTGGAATGCGGGATGTTAGATAGCGGATATCTCGCTTCTTGCATGATACGCGGAGCCGTGGCGGAGGCGCTTGGACTCTGCATTCTTGGTTGCTCGGTAGAACCGGGAAGGCTTAGCTCGGCGGGAGGCTCGGAGGCGAGCGGGAGGCCAAGAAAGCTCGGTTCTGTGATAGCTCGGAGGCGAGCTGGGAAGGCTGAGGAAGCTTAGCGTGTAGGAGGGCTCGGAGGCGAGCCGATGGTTATTTGTAAGGCGAGCATAGGAGTGTTCTGGGAGGCCATCGAAGGTCGGATCAATCCTCGGGACGAAAGCCCAGGGAATGCCTTCAATGTATCGTGCTTGCTCCTATCTCGTAAGCCCGGGACACGTCATCTACCACGTGTTATGATCTGGGAAATTTCCACTTATGAGTATCATCATTAGCCCCCCACTCCTGTCTCGTAAGCTCGGTTCTGTGATAACATAGGAGGGGATAGTTGTTTTTCGGGTAGACCTTTGTTCAGGTCTATGAAGTCGACATACATGCGTCACTTTCCGTTCATCTTTTTAACCATGACTACATTCGCCAACCAATCCGAGTAGTCAACATTTCGAATGAAGTTGGCTGCGAGCAATCTATGGACCTCGTCCTCAATCGTCTTTTGCTTGATCGGCGCGAAACTTCGTTTTTTTTGTCTGACGGGTCGGGCCTTCGGGTCGACCCCGAACTTGTGCGATATTAATTTGGGGTCGATACCGGACATGTCAGCAGGCGCCTAGGCGAACACGACCGAATTCCCTCAGAGAAAATGGATCAAGTCTTCGTGCCGGGCTCCCGTTAAAAAGGGATCCGATCTGGACGGTTCGTCCCTCATTCCCCTCGACGAAGGGGACTTCTGTTAGCGCCTCCGCTGGGGCTCCTCGGATTTCTTTCTGTTCGTCGCGAGTGTCCAAGGACCCCGGAAATCATTTGCGCCTTCGAGGTCGTCGCTCTGCTCTCCAGTGGTGGATGTCGCGGTGAAGCAAATCTTGGTAATTAGCTGGTTCCCGTAGGCCCGGCCTATCCTCTTGATCTAATGAAAATTTGATCGTAAGGTGGTAGGTCGAGATTTGAGTCCGGAGGGTGTTTAATGTCGGGCGTCTCAGGAGAATGTTGTAAGATGAGGAGATCCCAGCGACGATGAATTCCATCGGTATGGTCCTCGTATGGTCCGCTTCCCTAATGTTGAGGAGGAGGGTGACCACTCCCTCGGCCAGGATGGAGTGGTTGGTAAACTCTGATAGGACGTGGAAGGTTGGCCGTAGGTCGAACGGCCCTAGCCCCATACGCTGGAGGCAGTCATAGAAGAGGATATCTGCCGAGCTTCCAGAATCGACCAATATCCTCTGAACCTCGTAACGGTGGACCCGTGCTGTAATCAGGAGAGGGTCGTTGTGAGGCAAGAATATATCGCGGTCTTTATCAGTGAAGATGGTAGACTCGGCGGTCCTGCATTTCTTCTGGGCCAGGTCGCTTGTTCCCTCGACGGGTAAGAGGCGGTGAGTCTTGCCGGCTCCACTGGCAGACCCCGAAGAAACGACCATGATTTGGTCGATCGTTAATTCGCCGGGAGGGGGCTGGTTCTTGTGCTCCCTGTCTGCCTGTCGCTTGTCCCGCAGGTGGCCAGAGCGGATCAACTCCTCAATGTAGTCGTCGAGTTGTTTACAATTCTCGGTCAGGTGGCCCTGCGACCTATGGAAGGCGCAGTATGGATCCCGGATTCGTTTAGCCGCTCTATGGGTGACCAGCGAGAGCTTGAAGAATCACTCACCCTTCGGCTCCTCTAACAGCTCGGTCTGGGAGATGTTGAGAGGAGCATACTCCTGAAACTTTGGGGAGTATGGTTTTGGCCGGTTGACCTTCTCTTCTCTGCCTCTCTTCGTTTGGTCAGCTTGGTCGCTCCGAGACAGGTTGGCATTCACCTCAGACTCGAGTTGGATCTCTCGCTCGGTCCAAGCTTTTACCTCGGCCATGGTCTTAAGTTGCGCTAATGCAAAAGAATGGAGGCACTGTTTGTGCCTAAAACCCGACCTTAGGGCAGTGATGACAGTTTCATCCCAGCGCTCGGGAATTTCGAGAAGAGCGTTGTAGAAGCGAGTGATGTATCCCTTAAAGGATTCCTTGTCCCCGCACTTTATGGTGAAGAGATAATCGATAGTCCGCTTCTGTCGTCTGTTTCCGACGAAATGTCCGAGGAACTGGACGGCCAGCTCATCAAAGGTAGAGATGGAGCGTGGCGTGAATCCTCGGAACCAGTCCCGTCCAGCCCGGATGAGGGTGGCGGGAAATGCTCGGCATTGGGTAGCGTCGGAGTTATCCTGAAAGCTCATGCCCGCCGTAAATGCGTCCAAATGATCCTTTGGGTCAGATTTCCCGTTGAAGAGGGCCACCTTGGGAGGGTTGTTCCTGGACGAGACGTGTACGGCGAGCAACTCTTCGGTGAAGGGCTTCGTAAGTGAGTCAACGGCGCACTTGGCCCCTTCACCGAATGGATGACCCTCCCAATGTATACCCTCGATTTTCTTTTCGAGGACGTCGAGGTGGTCATGATACCTCGAGTGTTCGGCGCAGTTAGAGTGGCGGCTCTTCCCGCTTGTGGTCTACGCCAGGCTGCGACTCCGATTCCGTTCTATCAAATTCCTCAGGCCCCCGGCGAGGTCCTTCTTGAGTCTTCATGGCGAGTGTCGTTTGCGCGATCTCGTCAAGGGAGAGGGTGTCGGTCATGTCTGGAAGCAGGCGAGCTGACCGATACCTCCTCGGGAAGGACGGGAACGCAACTGGCCTCGGGGCGATGGGGCTCTTTCACGAGACCGCGCCGTGGATCCATGTGGCGCCCAGCAGGCCATTGAATCGATCGCCGCGGGGGAGCCGTGGTCGCCGGAGTGAGCACAACGTTGTTCGGTGGTGCCAGTGTAGGCCGTGTCATCCACCCCTCTGCGGAGGTCGTGATCCTTGGAAGGGGGAACGGCGACCTAGGGGCTGGGCCCGCCGTTTGGACACAGAAAAAGGCGTCCACTATGGACGCGAGCCCGTCGATCCTTGCCGAGAGGGCGTGGATGGCGTTCAGAAAGGGAGTAGATCCGTCTGTGCCTCCGTTGTGGGGAAGGCGCCGGCTTGTGCTGGGATTGTCACGGTTTTCACTCGCCATAGTCAAGAGCGGAAGATCAACTTTTGATGGGTGGAAAAAATTGGATTCCCACATACGGCATCAACTGATGGAGGTCTGGATCTCCTTCAGATGTTGTTCTCCGTCGATCTGTCGCGAGCGTTGATAAAGGGTTGAGATTGATGTTGAAGACCGACTTCTTAGACGTGTGGATCTCAATGGATTGATTTTGAGGTGAAACCGAGATACCTGCAAAGAAGTTCCAGGGTGGTTGTACCATCGTAGACCCTCCGACGATCAAGTTAGCCGAGAAATTTGAGCAAAAAAGCGACTTGTTGGATTGAAATTGCCTTACCTGAGTCGTCTGGAAGAGGGGTTTTTATAGTGGTCGCATGGAGCAAGCTGGCGCGAGATCTTCGCCGTCAGTTACGCCTCTGTCGTTACGCCTACGTGAATGACGGGATCTCTCCATTAATGACGAGATACGATCGTTAATGGGGGATACGACGGAGTGGAACGCAGGATGTTGGGTGGTGGATATCTTGCTTCTGGTGAGATACGTGGAGCCGTGGCAGAGACGCTTGGGCTTTGCGTTCTTAGTTGCTCGGTAAAACTGAGGAGGCTTAGCTCAGCGGGAGGCTAGGAGGCGTAGCTCAGGCCGAGGAAGCTCGGTTCTGTGATAGCTCGGAGGCGAGCTAGGAGGGCTGAGAAAGCTCGGCGTGTAGAAGGGCTTGGAGACGAGCCGATGGTTATTTGTAAGGCTAGTATATGAGTGTTCTGGAAGGCCATCGAAGGTCGGGTCAGTCCTCGGGACGAACGCACGGGGAATGCCTTCAATATATCGTGCTTGCTCCTGTCTCGTAAGCTCCGGGACACGTCATCTACCACATGTCATGATCTAGGGAATTCACACTTATAAATATCATCACTACAGAATAATCTGTAGGGATGCTTGCCCCTACGGCTTAAGCCGTAGGGGCAAATATTACTCTGTAGGGACATGATCATGGCTAAGACTTGCACCTGTGACCTTTGAACCTACAGAGAGACTTCATATCCTTACGAATATATCCGTAAAAGTAGCTCTTTACCCCTACGGCTAAATCCGTAAGGGCAATTGAATATTGTAGTAGTGAGTGTGAAAGATGCACGGGGCTAACAGAAGGATAAACAATACATACCAAAGAGGGGGGAAAGATTTACCACTGTTAATATTAAAGAACCTTAACTACAATTACTGATTTTTGGAATGTGCAAACAATGTGTTATATAGGCTGCTACTTGAATGATCTTTGATTAAAACAAAAATCGAGGCCGTTTGACAATACATGTTTTTTCCCTCCAAAGGGCAATGTGACATGCAACTAACAAAGAGAAAACTATTTATCATTAAACATGTAATATGCCTGCAATAAATCTTTAGGAATCTAATATATCAAGAAATTATTACACCAGGGGCAATTTTGTAATTTTCTACGATGCATTGCTCTCTTTTTCCCCTTGTAGATTATCATAACTCGTTAGGCAAGGGACACGGCCCAATGCATTCCGTATTTCAAAGATTATAACACTGGGGAATTGCATTTGAGGAGGGCTATTCAGTTACTTGTGCTTAGTCTGCAAAACATTAAAATATTTCCTGAATGTTGGGTAAATGTTACACAACATTATCAATAGGAAATGATATTCACATAAATAATTTATTTAACTATTTCTTGATGTTTTAAGTGCAGTAATGTATAGTGGTTGTATAGTTCAAGAAATTTGACATGCTAGTCATATAAATCTCTCTTTTTTCCTTCTTTCTTCTCCTTTTCCTGTGAGGAAAAGATTATACTGCTCATCATGTCAGTTACGAGGGGAAAAACAAACTAACCTCGGAAGATATGCCTAAACTTCCACTCAACATCATGAATATCACGGGCAATAAGCTCCTGTGCAGGCGGCTGCTGCGAGAAATCCTAAAATCATATGGACAAACCACCATGTCACTTACTTTGAAAGGCAATTCCAACACGGTCTAATTCAACAAAACACCCAATCATGACCCACAAACCAGAGGTGGAAACACTTTCTCAGCTGCGCGACGGGGGACAGAGAAACCTCCGTGGGTACTCGTATCGCTCGCAGTTAAGGTTTTACAGAAATAGTTCGTCGGCTGCTTGCTCGGGATGCCCATTTCAATGGGAATATATGTATCCTTCTGTTCCTGCTGCAAAACCACATCAATTGTGTTCGGTTAATAACTGAATAATCTCATAAAATGATCATCTTCGTAGTACCGGGCTTAGAGGTTGCAAGGTCATTTGAGCATAGACTTCATCAGTTTCGACATCTGCCTGCGATTTCAATAGATATTATATCAACACTCTACTCTCTATCATTCACTCAATTCAACTTAACAGTACAAAAACTAGTATGAAAACTTACATGCATTGTGACATTGTGAAGCTGGCATATCAATTGGGCAGGCAAGTTAGGATAATTAGGGATGTGCCCCTCAACCTCCTTGTTAGTCGATGCGGCAACCTTTGAACGCACAAATATAGCATTCAATATTCAACACCAAAATTGAATCTTCTTTCCAATTTTAGAAACGAAAATCGAACAAGTTTAGAACTTTCTCACCTGCTCGCTGTGGCCTTGAGGGAAGTAAACAACACGCGTGCCGACCGTAGGCAAGCAGACCAAAGGCCCAGCGCAGGCATGCCATAGCTCCGAGTTCAAGCATCTCTTCTCTACTCCTGCAACAAATAGCAAATACCTCAGAGCTCCAATCTTTACTTCTTTTAATGCAAGAAAGCAAGACAACACAAAATACCTTCTTGATCCTGCTCGCCTAAACTCACAGAGGAGTTCATCTCGAAACCCTAAAGCCTCAACAGAGCTCGAAACAAGAACCATAGACCCAAAGCACGCGCATTCCACCAAACTCACAAAACCTAGGGTTCAAAATCCCACCTTTGAACCGAGCTAGGGTCTCGAACCACAAGCAAAAATCCTCAGAAACTCAAAAAGCAAGAAGCTAAAATCACGACTCAGCAGCAAGCTCAGCCGAGCTCTGAGAAGCTCTCGTCCCTCAAAATCGCCATCAAGATCGAACCTTTGAAGCAAAAACCACAGAAACTCGAACTAAAACCTTCGGAAAAATCAAAGCAAAGAAAATAGAGATAAAGAAAGGGGACTCTGCCTCTTTTTAATGCGATCGCTGTCCCTTTGGGGTTGGGGGCGGAAACCCTCGCTGTCACCTTTATTATTCGCCGGATTAAATAAAACCCATTTTTAAAAATTAAAATTCGCCGGCTTTTTTAAAGACGCCCATCCCCAAAATCGTCCACGAGAGAGAAAAAGCGATGGGTTTCTTATTTGAGGTTTGTTGAATCTCGACTGTTGAAATGGGAGCAGGAAGGATCTGAACCGTTGGATGAGTTGGGGCGATGTGACCCGCAGCATGTGCCCCATCTCTCTGCGCCCTTTTTATTAGTCATTGTCAACCCGTACGGATGCCGTGTTCGAAAAGACCCCTCAATAATTTACTATTTTCACTCTCTCTCTCTCCCCCTCTCCTGATTTTGTCCGATTCACTTCACGTACATTTTGCTCTTCTACAAAGTTTATGTAGAGGTGTATTTCTTATGTCCTCTCGGTGGAAAAAGATTGTAGACTTCGATAAATGCTTCGTCCGAAAACGTAGGTTGATGGATCAGCATGACCTTGATGGTGTGAGAGGATGGTCTTTGCGTCCATGACAACTCGCACTCTCATGATTGATCACATGAGACTATTGCATTTTTTATGGACCAAGGATAATAAAGAATAATCTGGCTCAGCATAAAAAATCTAAGATTGCAACGAGAATTAAGTGGTGGGTCTTTTCAAACATAAGATCACATTGAAACAGGTGCATGATGCGAATCTAATCGAGTTATTGGGTTACCATCTCATGGATCCTTTTGTTCAAACAGAAAAGGAACTGAGAATTGTTTCTCATCATGGCAAAGTCATTACGGCAGCATGTAAGTTTTGGTGTTTAGTTCAGCTGGGGAGAAAAAAGAAGAAAAGCATTCCACTTTATTATAACCTTCCAAAAAAATTATCTATGGCTCTGCTTTGAAAGCACAATAAACCGTCGAACAATACTGGATATAGGTGAACGAGGCCAATGGATATCGCATCGTCGTTTTCTGCATTCATTTTCTTTTCATATCATCTCAAACAAATAAATAGAGTGTTGGAAATAAATTATCGTCTCCTGATTCTTACCGATTTCATCAAACACAGATCAAAACATGGAATTTATCTTTCTCATACAGCACATTTTCTTCAGAGACAAACATAATCTTCAACGTTACGCGTGCTAGCTTGCAAAACAATTCAACCGAGTACTTATTTTCTGCTTTGGTTTTCATAGCAGTGTCGTATAAATAAAATTCAACATCCGATCATCAGATGAACAAAAGCCGATTTAAGAAAGCCCCCAGTCAATTAAAAAAAACCAAAATACCTGTGGTAACTCGTGGCCTCCACACGATGCGGACGAAGTAGTGATGGTAAGCACACGGCAGGGCGTGCACGTATCAGGTGTACTGGCAGGTGGATGCGCATGGTCCGCAGCGGTCCAATCAGACCCAACAAATACCTGCGGCTTCTGTTCCTGGTCCGGTCCGGTTCAATCGAATCGGGAGGGAATTAAGCCGAGCTATCTAATCGATCGCATGATGATAATACGAGGTTAGTACGATGATTACGTTCCCTTAATAAACAGTTTAAGCTCCATGATTTGACGTGATGGCCCTCTTGAGAACCGGGCCGGTGAAGACGTGGGGCCTATTTGTTTCTTTTTTTAACGTTTTTTGGGAGGTCTGGGCTAGTAGTTGTACAACGGTACGTGCTTTGAGTTGTCCCTTTGGTTTTTAAAAGTGTATGCACGTGTGAAGCACGTGGGTTTTGGGAAGGTGGGGTTGCGAGGTGGGGTGGGGATGAGAGAATAAAAGTGGGGATGGCCATGAGTACTTGTATGCAGTTTGGGTGAAAGCATGTTTGTCTTGTCCTGATTTTTTTACACTTATTAGGCCGAGTTATTAAAACTAGTATCCTATACTCGATGCGTGTGTTCAAATAAAAACTATGTTTGAATTTTTTTTAAGTTTTAATTCAAAAGGATTAGAGAAGAATTAAACTTATATGGTGGGAGTGATTAATTTGATTTCATGATTTTAGTTGTTATTTAAGATCAGTAGAATTGAGATGATTATATAGTTATATCTGATTTTGTATTAATTAAATATTTGTTGATGAAATTCAACATTTAATTTTTCTACTGCTGATGCGGCGCTATTTAAGACCATGTCATACCATCAAATTGGAATTAATTTAGGAACCAGCCTCAAGCTTTGTGGTTATAATAGCATAGAAGTGTGTGTATGTGTGCGTGTGTGTGTATATAGTACTCCTGTATAAGCAAATCGACATTTTTTTTGTCCGTATGTTTAGTTAAAATTTGGTGTAAACTAAACTATCCTTACTATAATAAATTTAAATAATAGATTTAAAATAAAAAATATAAATATATATAAAATCTTTATATATTATGTATTTATCCTTTTACATAGAAAGGAAATTAAAAAAAAAATCATGTCCAACTAAATATGTGTGAATTTTAAGAACTAAACTGTTTGTATTTTATAAGTTATTTCTTTTAAAAATAAAGAACATTTTAAATTTTTAACCAATGCACATATGCAATTATCAATTTAAAATCTTTTCAAAACAAACAAATCAAGTGAGTTAAATATATATGAATTTAGGAACTATACGATTTGTATTTCTATAATTTTTTTCCTTTAAAGATAAATAACATTTTAAATTTTTAACCATTATACATATGCAATTATCATTTTTTTAAATTGTGAATAATAAATAATTTATCAATTTTATGCATGCGTAGTATATGAATTTGTTAAAGTTAAAGATAAAACTTAATATTAAAAATTAGATAATTAAGCGGTTTATATATTTTTTATGTTTGCATAAATCATGTTTTGTCTATACTAACAAATTCATATGCTATAGAAACACCCACGTCTCTTCTATCTTTTTAAAAATAAAATCCATGCTTGCTTTTTTATTTTATTTATTTTTGTTTATTATTCTTACAAATGATATAATGTTTTATTTACCTTTAGTTATTTTTTTTTAATTTTTTTCAGAAGATAAGAAGGCACTCGTTATATAAGCCAAGTAGAATTACCAATAAGTATCTTTCTTTTCGCTCTTCACTCTTAAAAAAATTAAGTTGTTTTCGCAGGAAATATAAATCATATGGATGTATAGGGTTCGAAGGATCACTCTCACTCGATTCTGGTAAATACTGATCAAAAACATTATTTTATTCAATAAATATTATTTGAATTTTATTTTGTGTAAAGCTAATATTTTTGTTTCAAAAGTTTTATTGAAAAGCTTGCAGAAGATAGAAATCCATTTGTTGCATAGGCCAAGAAGAATTAATTCATCTACTTCAGGTAATCATCGATTAAAAATCTTATTTCATTCAGTAACTTTTTTTATGTGAATATTATTTTTTGTAAAATTGATTGTTTTGTTTGTTGTGTGTTATTTTCATTTTTTATTGTAAAATTTGCATCTTTTTTAAATGGGTTTTTCACTTGTAGCCCTTCAAAACATAACAAATTCTTTTCTAATCCCCCAAAACCTGGTATTTACTTTTTATCCCCCAAAACTTAAAAAATACATCATTTTGGCTCTCTTTACAATTTTCGTTAGAAAAAAACCCGTTGACCTTAACTTTAATTTTTCTCCATATATTTTAGGTTTACCATTTATATGAAGACAACAAGTAAGACCATAAAAGCATTCAACTTCCTTATAAGTAAAGAAGGATGTGGAAGATGCTCTTGATTTCATGGTCGATTTTAAGATAGGTGCAAGAAAAGCCTAAACCCTAATTTTAATTTGGAAAATAAATTGAGTATTTCCAAAAAAGAATGGAGGTTGGGATATTCTAAAGAAAAACCTAATGTTATGCAGTTAAAAGCAGACTGAAATCGTAAAAGGGGTAAAATAATGTATCTTATCAGCTTGGGGGTAAAAAGTAAATATCAAGTTTTGGGGGGTTAACAAGAAATTTGCTATGTCTTGAGAGGGGGTACAAGTAAAAAACCCTTTTAAAATTTAATATGGTTCTTAATTTTTTTATTATTAATTTTCAAATTCTTTTGTAGAAGATAAAAAGTCTATTGTGGTATAGGCCAAAAAGAACTACCTATTCCGATTTCAAATATTACTAATTAAAAAACTTATTTTTATTCAAAAAAAAATATTTGGATTTTTATTTTGTGTAAAAGCGATATCTTTTCTATCTGTTTTTTTTATATATAATTTAAAATTTTGCATTTTATAAATCTTATATGGTTTTTAATTTTTTCAGAAGATAAAAATGCTATTTTCAGAGATCAAAAGTGAGTGTGATTATCAGAATCTTGTAATTGCTAATTGAAAATCCTATTTTGCTGAATAATTTTTTATTTTAATTTGTATTTTGTATATATCTGGATCTTATATTAATTGATGTTGTCATCATTATGCGCATTAATTCCATAGTTAGGGTTTTGAAAGCTAAAGGACTAGAGTTGAAAAATAAATAAATATTTTATTATTTTGTATTAATCTGCTATCTTTTATATGTATCATTTTATAATTTATTTTTTAAATCTGATATGGTTTTTAATTTATTTTACTTAAAATTAATTGTTTGAATCCATTTAAACAATTTTTTGAATAAAATACAAATGTTAAAGATTTATTACCATTTGGTAAAAATATAAGAAGTTATCTATAGCCACTCACTCCAAAAGCTTATTAAACTTTTCTCTCGTTTTATTTTCTTCTTCAGTCAAAACTAACTTTTAGAATATTTTTGCATTATTTAAATTCTTATGAAAATATAAGAAGATACCATGGTACCATATTCTAAATTTATATGCTGATAATTTTAAATATTATAGACTTTTGTACATTATTCTTTTTCTGGAGTGGACAAGCTCATAAGCTTGAGTCGACAAAAAAATAATAAAATTATTATAGTTGGTTCAGATTTTAACCCATGTTTAAAATTACCATATAATAGTTTTTTTTTCAATTTTCCGTGTAGACGTGCAAAAAACTAGTGTGTGGGTGAGTGGGGATTTCCTTTTATGAGTCGAATGGTGCGATGCTCGAGTGCTGTTCACATCAGAATTTTATACTTTTATACCACCCATTCTTGATCGCGTTGCATATAGGTAGGTACTTTTGATCCGTGTTTGCTATATATTTGCAGGTTACGGGTTCTCAGCCCCAAAAAATGAAAATTAAGAAAAGTCAGGACAAATTCATAACAACTGCCAATAACGGATAAAAAGACGGGTTCCGCTCACCATTCGTCAGGTGCCGCCTACTAGTTTGAGAGACAAAAGTCAAGCAAGAGTCATTCATGCACAAAGCACAAGAGAGGCATCATGAGAATCAAGTTGATAACGCGGAGCTCGAGAAAATCAAGGCAAAAAAGTCCACACTTTTTCATCTTTTGGACTGTTGAAAATCTGGGAGAAAAATGGAATGTTTCTACAAAACAAAGTGTACTAAACAGAACAACATAGCAACATGGAATAGCCCCAGAAAAACGACTCAAGAAAGCCTCCAAACGGCCGTAGAACCGCGGCTAATAGACCCATTTCGCGGCGGTTCCGCGGCCAACACGTGGCGACTCGCGCCAATTCTTCAGGATTACTTTTGGTATTTTGTAATGGCTCAGAAAAAGACCCTAGGACTTCACTTCACAGCCTATAAATACTCTAGACCAGAGCAATATGATGGATATAGATTTTTCACTAGTTTTGTTTTAGAATTTTGTGTAATTTCTCTTTCTTCTTCATCTTTCCTCCATTATCATTGTAGTGAGAGCTTTGAGTGAATGATAAATGAAGAAGAGTTCATTTTATATGCATGTCTTGTAATTTAGTTTTTACATATGTTGCTTGTAATTTTCTTTGATAAGTAGTTTTTTTTTTGTTTGTTCTTTTTCTTCTTCTCTTTTATCCTTGTAACCATGATACTTAAGAGTGATCCTTGTCTAGATGAAGTCCCAAATAGCTAGCTGTAATTTTCTACCTCATTTCTTTCTATCTTCTTTGTTTGTTTTGTTTTGTTTTTCTTTTATAATGAGTGAGTAGTTTCTCACTTGTTAGGGTAAAATAAGGAAAGTTTGAGAGAAATAAATCTCTCACTCTTTTTTTTACCCAACATCTTGATTCGAACTCCCGTCAAGGGAACCACAATCCGCTCCCTACGGCACCCTATCCTATACGATAGCGGCGACATCCTAATGAGACCGGTTGTGGTTGAATTGACCGGAGGTTATGGTTAAGAGCCAAGAACGGACGGACAAGGACCAAAAGGAAAGGACTAAGCATTGAAAAGCCTAGCTTATACTCGCAAGTTTCCTTCCTAGTCGTGCTAATCCCCGTTGTTGCCGATTACCGTAACATCGATATCAAGAGTGGCAAACGAAAGAAGTGAGCGAACTCCTAACTCAAACTAATCTAATCCTAACCCTAACAAGCTCTATTATCATACATATCTAAGCACATGGTTAGTTTTGAACAAACTCAGACACTTTGGACTTAACCCGTTAAAACACTAAGAAAAATATTCCCATCTCTCCGTGGATTGGCCTGTACTCAACCGGCTAGCTACCAAGCGAAACCGTCTTGATTGCGGTAATTAAAAATAGCACACTAAAAGTCTAACAATCAAATGGCGCTGTTGCCGGGAAGACGGTAGTTTATTTCTTTGTGTTGTTTCGGGTTAATTTATGAATATATATATATATAAAAACAAAACAAAATTGTAACAATCATCTTGTTATTTTTTATTCTTTTTGTGCGAGTGTGCAGAGTAGAGAGAAGATCAAGTTCAATGCCAAAGTCAAGGGGAGTTGGACCCACATCTCGCGGCTAAACCGCAGCGGATCAAGACGAAACCGTGGCTAACCGTACAAATTCTGGGGCAAATTTAGTGACCAATTCAAGACTCAGAGGCTCTAAATCAGAAGAGGAGATCAACTTTAGCAGAGGGAAGAAATTTGAAGCTCTAAGTCATCTAACCCACTGCGGAACCGCCGCATTTAAGTAGGTTTGACCGAGAAACCGCGGTCAGCCTGTCACTTCAGAGCCTAAAAACTTTTGTGAGTATTCCATTCTTTTCTCTACCCCCTATGAACTCCACTGAACTATTTTTTCTGCAGTATTTTTTGTGCAAACTCTCCCCCCCTCTCTAATAAAATTGTTTTTTTGCAGGATTCTTTGCGCCGCAGCCAAATAAAATTTTTGCAAGTGTTTTAAATTTTTGTTTTTTTATCGTTTTGCATAAATAATACGGACTTTAAGTGGCTACAACACCAATTCAGATTGGGTGGGGATTTCATCACCCTTCCTAAGACCCCAAAAATCACTAAAAACTTACGCATTACCCTTGAGCTTAATTAAAAAATATCTAGACTCAGCCAACTAAGGATTTGTCGTGCTCAATAGGACAGAGGAAGGTTGTGGGTATTCGGTCGTTTATCTAAACTTAACTTTGTGGTGTCTAGGCTAGACAAGTGAGAAGGTAATTTTAAAAGGCCCGTCTCACGGTGATTCGTGAGCGGAACCCTCCTTACCTCACTTGTGCTTACCTGGCCACAATTGACAGTGAAGAGACGATTTGAGAATTATCTCACAACTTGTTACCTTGGAACAGTTAGGAGCAGTCTAGTGGACTTTAAAGACCATAGCTCTAGGTATGATTGTGCATATTGTGACTGTGATTGTTTGAAGTTTTGTCCATAAATCCGTATATATTTTGCAAAACTCTGTAAAAAAATCAAAACTTTTATAAAAACTTGCCATTTGTCGCCAAATTTCCATTTCACCTACCTTTTACCGACTTTTCTCCATTAACGTTTTCTTACCCTCACATTCTATGCCTTAACTACACTAAACTCGTTAGTGTATGTCCGTTTGGACTCAGGACACTAGTGCCCACCTAGTCCGCGTTACGTCAGTCGCTACCGACTACGCGATCGACTCCGACGTCGAAACTACTTCCATGCCTCTTTCACCCTTACCTTTGCCGGCCAACTCCGACGTTGACCGTGATTCTGTTCATACATCTTCACCTTCACCCAATTCTTCTTACGAGATGTCAGGATCTCCTCCTAACATCACAACAGGAATGATTCCACCACCACTTTGTGTGAATAACCTGCGACCACCTCTTGTTGCAGCACCACAACGAATTGTGCTCTAAGATCGTTTTTATCCTATCCACGCTGCACTCCCTACTTTTCTTTCTCTTCCACCGGCCAATGGGGATAACTTCGAAATTAAGTCCCATTTCATCAACATACTGCCCAAATTTTACGGGCTTGAATCCGAAGATGCCTACATCTTCATCAATAAATTACAGAAAGTATGTGCGATGATGAAGACAACCCAACTGTCTGATGATACTATACGGCTACGAGTTATTCCTTTCACTTTGTGTGACCTCGCTGAAAAGTGGCTATATAGCACCATATCTCATTCGATAACAAGTTGGGATGAGTTTTTAAAAGCGTTTCTGAAGAAATTCTACACAAATCATAAAACTGCACGGATCCGAAACGAGATAAAATCAATTCACCCAGCTTCCAACCGAACCTTTTTGGAAGTGCTTCGACCGGTACAAGGACCTCCTTGTTCAGTGTCCTCATCACGGTATAGAGAAATGACAACTTTGCAAAACTCTGTACGAGGGCCTGAATCCAGCAACTAGACAGTTGATGGAGACCATCTGTCAGGGCCACTTCCTGTCCAAATCTGACGAGGAGGCTTGGCAATTCTTTGACGATCTTGCGGAACAAACATTGCAGTGGGAGAGCACTCAACCGAACGCTTCAACTTCTTCTTCTTCTTCAGGTCTCTCTAGGACAGGAGTTCACCAACTCGACATCTCAATTGCAATGAAGGCCGACATGGCTGCAATCACGCGGAAACTGGAAGCAATTGAGAGCAAATTCTCATCTCCTTCTCCTGCCCTTGTTTCTCCCCCTCGTACAATTTGCACTTGTTGTTCGGATCCATCTCATTTGACCGAAGAGTGTCATTACAATCTACCATCTAAAGGACAGGATCAGGTTAATGCTGCATTTCAGCAAAGACCAAGAAACGATCCATACTCTTCCACATACAATCCCGGTTGGAGGAACCGCCCTAATTTCACCTGGAATCAGAACCAGCATCAATTCCAAGGCCAGAACAACTTCCAGGGGCCTCCTCCTCAACAACAACAAGCTCAACAACAATTTCAGCAGTCTTTCCAACCCCAGCCTTTTCAGAATCTGACGAATAATTTTGCACCTTACAACAATTCTTTTCCTCAAAACAACTTTGTTCCGTCATATAACGATAAGGTTTTCTCGCTAGAACGAAGTCTAGAAACTTTTGTAAAGCAATCGACTCAATCCACCGCCAACATCTAGTCTTCCATTCAGTCTCTGGTGCAACACACCGCTGCACACGGGCAAAGCATCAAGACCATCGAAACCCAGATTGCACAGCTGAACGCGGCCTTGAGCGAGCGAGAGAAAGGAAAGCTTCCATCTCAACCACTCCCAAATTCTGGTCATCCACATAATGTACATGTTGCTCTTGAACAACATAACCATAATGTGAGTGCCGTGACTACGTTGAGATCTGGAAGAATGCTGAATAACAACATTGGCGCCCAAATTTATGATGATGACACCCCGGCCGCTTCTTCCTCTCCTTCTTCTTCTTTTGAGCCTATTCTCCATTCTTCAAAAGGCTCTTCTTCTTCAATTACAATTTCGAACAGATCCACATCTCACTCCACTCAAACTCCAGTTTTGGGTTCCGTTCCATCTCCACAATCTTCTCCACAAGCATTAGACTCAACCAATTTCAAAAATGTTCCATTTCCAAACCGGTTGAGATCCTATAAACAAAATCCACAAATGGAGAAGATTATGGAGTTGTTCAAACAGGTTAACATCAACATTCCCCTCTTAGATGCAATTCAGCAAGTCCCGTCTTACGCAAAAATCTTGAAAGACTTGTGCACTGTTCATCTCAGAATTTTGCATTATTATATTCCCCATTCTTGATCATATTTCAAATAAATAGGTGCTTTTGATCCATGTCTGCTAAATAGTTGCAGGTTACAGGTTCTCAGAACAATACAGTGGGATTCATGAAAAGACGTTACAAAAGTGAGACTACGGCCAACAAAAGATGAATCCGTATGATACCGCCTAACAATTCAAGGAACAAATGAAGATCAGTAAACAGTTCCATGCACAAGACAGTTCAAGGGCAGCACAAGATACAAGATTTCAAAGCGAAGCTTACGGTAAAAGTCCACAAATTCTGCACTGTTGGAAATCTGGAAAAAAGTAGAAAAGATTCTGAAAAACCAAGTGAAGAAAATAGAAGAAAAATGCAACATGAAGCAACCCTGGAAAGTTGAGATAAAGAGCCCCCAAGATGGCCGTGGATCCGCGGCCAAACATGGCATTCCGCCTGTTTCCCCCAATCAGAGCAAAGATCTGTTCAAATCCCAAGGCGGGAAATGAAGCAACGCTTCCATTTCCTCCAATCAGAGCAAGACTCTGTTTTAAAATTTAAATTTTAAAATAAAGGAAGCAGCGCTTCAGATAACTTGCGCTCTGCGCTGCGCGACACATGTCAGCGCAGTTGCGCTGCGCTCTGCGCTGCGCGACACGTGTCAAACGCAGGTGCACTTGCGCCAACTGTGCCAGCACTAAAACTTAAATAAGGAATTATTTAATCAGAATTAAAATTCTAGAAAGATCTTTCCAATCTTGTTAAAAACAAGAAGATTGTCTTCTGTAAAACAGAAGCCTTAGGATCAAAAATCCGACGGTGGGGAAACATCCCCAAATCAATCAGAGAAATATCTCTGTAACTAACTCAACAAACTAATTGGCACTATATAAAGGCCCCTAGACTCCAAGTCTAAAACATACAGAGATAGATATACAGAGCTCCTCTAAAATTTTTGAGAAGAACTCAAAGAGAAAAAAGGTAAACCTTTGATAAAAAAAGAATTTCTTCTAAAAATATCAATGATCTAAGAACAAGATCAAGATCTTCAATAAAAAAGAAAAGAAAAAAAATCAGAAAAGATCCATTCATAAAAATAAAAGAAGTAATTTACTTCATTTCTAGATCTTCTGATCTACATAAAGGCATTGCCTTTTGATGAACCACTGGTTCTTGAAATTTGAGGTAGAATCTCTTTGGAACAAGAAAAAACTTGTTTCCTTGATCTAAATTTGATCAAGATGTGCTCTGCGCTACTGAACAGTGCCTTCCACTCTTGATTTGCGCTGTTGCGCTCTTGGATTGGCGCAAGTCACCAGAGTGCGCCACGTGTCAGCAGCGTACTAGCGCAGCGTACTGGCGCAGCGCACTACGCTAACAGACTTGCGCTCAGCAGAGCGCGACACGTGTCAGCAGCGCACTTGCGCAGCGTACTGGCGCAGCGCACTTGCGCAGCGTACTGGCGCAGCGCACTGCGCTTGTTGAAGTCAAAATTTGCACCCCGGTTGACCAAGTCAAAGTCAAGGTCAACCCCAAGCTAGGTGGGCCCAAGCCCCGGTCAAGCGGGCCCATGCCCAAGTCAAGCCCGCAGCCAGCCTCCCCATGCCAACAACAAAATCATGTAATAAACAATTTTTATGTAATTTTTTATACATGAATGTATGCAAAATGGGCATAAAGCCAATATTTTGTAAGCCCGTGGCTTATGTGCAAAAATGAAATGGCACATGAGCCATGAGATGGCTAAAATGCCATTTTGTAAAGCCCAAGGGGCTATATGTAAATATGTAAGCCTATAAAAGGCAACATGATGAATAAGAAAAAAAATACTTTTTCATTCCCCCAAAAACAAGGGTTCTTTGTGCCTCCTGCTCCTTCTCCAAGGTTCTAAACCTTCTCAATTCTTTTGAATTAAATCAAGAGTTTTACTCTTTCTTTTCCAAAACTAAGTAGTTTTCCACCACAAAACCCACAAAGGGGAACTCAGATCTCCCATCAGATCTCAAAAAGGAGTGATTTTTAAAATCTCCTACTTCTTGATCTTCAAGACCCGGCCAAACAACAGAAGGAAGAAGAAGAACCCCCTTCATCAGCTTCAAAACATCCCGGGAGTCTAACTCCATACATATATACATAACAAATATTTCCTTTCTGAAGCACAGCTTCTGTTTCTTAGGCTAAAAGCCACTTTTTCTCGCCGGCGCTCAAGCGCAGAGCGCCCGCGTACCGACACGTGGCGGGCTTGCGCTCAAGCGCAAGCGCCCGAGCGCAAGTCGCCGACGTGCCGACAGGTGGCGCGCTTGCGCCCAAGCGCAAGCGCCCGAGCGCAAGTCGCCCCGGTGCCGACACGTGGCGCGCTTGCGCTTGGGCGCAAGCGCCCGGGCGCAAGTCTCCCCCGTGCCGACACGTGGCGCGCCTGCGCCCAAGCGCAGGCGCTCGAGCGCAAGTCTCCTCCGTGCCGACACGTGGCGCCCTTGCGCTCCAGAGCAGGCGCTCGAGCGCAAAGCGCCTACGTGCCGACACGTGGCGCGCTTGCGCTCAAGCGTCCAGCGCTCAAGCGCAGAGCGCCCAGCGCTCAAGCGCAGAGCGCCCACGTGCCGACACGTGGCACTCTAGCGCCTGAGCGCACAGCACCTAGGCGCACAGCGCCTAAGGTGCTGCCCCCACACATCCTTTGGATGCCCTTTCCCCTCTTTCTTTTATATATATACATATATACATATATATATATACATATGTATACATATTTGCACACACACGTGCTCCACAACACTGTCCCTGTTAGAAAAAAATTCTAACGGGGCGCTGCCCCGCACCCCGCAAGGGGGCTGCTAGCCCCCTTGACCCCCAGCCCGCTATCCGGGTAGCGGGACCCCCATAAAAACTCTGCGTGGCTCCCGATATATCCAAAATCCCCCTTTCAAAACACAACACACGCACACTGCACATTGAGTTCGCATGGCCAGTTTAACCCGTCAATCGGAGGTTCCCTCGTTCCAAAGGCGAGGGGTAATTAACGGCAGCTTAGTCCGCGGCTACCAGAGATTCGGATCCCCACAATCATTAAACCCCGGCCTACCCTAGGCAGGGAGAATCTGTAGTACGCCTGACAAGCGTGCGCATATTCCCATCTCAATGGGGTGACGAAAAACACCCTACAGATTCTGGCACGCCCGGTGGGACCAATCTCTCCTCCCATATTTCGGGTTAAGCGTTCATGCGAACTCAATCAATATACATACCTGTATTTATACTAAAAATAATGCTTTTTCATACAGGTTTTCAAGCAATCACTCTCCAACAATGTCTCCAAGGACGATCTCAGCTCTCAGCACGACTCCCGTCTCCTACACGATGAAGATAGACTCCAGGACGATCCTTCTGGCCAGTCTCGGGCGACAATGGGAGGAGGAGCCGCTACCATTCGGCTCTATCATGTTCATGCCAGTTGGCGCCATCCCATCTCCTCAAGCCCCGGTGGCAGACAAACCGGTCTCGAAAGGCAAGAGACCAAATGCGGTGATCTCGAGAGCGCCCCAACCCAAACGCAAATCGGTATCTGAACGACTTTCCTTGGCCCCAACTGGGGGCAAGGCCATCAACACCGACAAAGCAACAAGGCCTTTTGAGCAAGCTCCGACGGTGCTCTTGACAACTGCTCGATCGGGTATCTTCTCTAAGCTCCCCATCACTCAGCCTATGGCGGCTTCCCGGAGAGCAGAAGCCTGCCAAGCGCTCAAGGCAGAGAAACTGAGGAAGAAGCGGCTCGGACACAGAGCCAACAAAAGGGCTAGGGCTCCGGCCATGTTAGAATTTATGAATTTCCAAAGCCCGGACCGCTCCGCGAAATCAGCCGCCAAAGATAAAGAGATGGCTGGGTACGTAGTCTACACTGTCTACATGGCCGGACAAGAAGAAATGAACCCTCCTCTTCTTCACAGCCATGGTGATGATATGGTTGACGCTACCCAGCATCAACTCGATCTAAATGATGAAGAGCCCGCTCACGCCGATAAGCCAGAGAAGCCCGTGGTTCCTACGGAATTGAGCTCAGGCAATAAAGATTACCCGGTTGTCATAGCTGGAACTACAGAACAAGCATTATTCCAATGGCTTCAAAGGCAATTTCACGACAGGGATGAGAAGATGGCCGAGGTCTATTCCAAAGTCGACGAGCTGGCAAACGTCGTGGCAGATCTCGCGACCCAAGTCGCCCGATTGCAATTACAGCAGAATCAAATTTTGGCTCATGAGCCAGGGATTGATACCCGGGGGCAGCCAACTGATATCCCTTTCAACCTAAAAGAGGAGCGCCTTCGCGAAAAACGGCCGCAATCAGCCTCCAGTCCCTCCGATACATACGCCGGGGGGGAATCGCCTCTGAAAGAGAAGCTGGAAAAGGTCTATTCCTTCAAGAGGGAAAAGGTCCACAAGATATTCAGGGACGCCCTAAGAAACGGTCTACAACTGCCAGAATCAAAGAGACCGCAAGAAGAGAATATGACCGACGACCCAGAATATTGCCCCTATCACAGGGTGATAGGTCATGCCATTGAGGACTGCTTCGTCTTCAAAGATTGGGTCGAAAGGCAATACAAGATGGGAGAGATAGAATTGTCTAAAGGCGTGCTAGCAAACAGTCAAGCTACGATCGCCAATTTCATGCAAATGGAGACCGAAACCTTTCGGGAACCTAATCCTCCCAGACATGTGCCTCGAGGACCAGCATCAGTAAAGGCACCTACTCCAATGGAGGGAAAGAAGAAGGTATACTCCTTCAGGAGGGATGAAGTCCGCAAAATATTCATGGACGCTCTGAACAGCGGTCTGCAACTGCCTGTTCCAAAGAGGCCACAGGAAATGAACATGACCGGCAATCCCATATACTGCCCATATCATAGAGTGGTGGGTCATACCATCGAAGACTGCTATATTTTCAAAGATTGGGCAGAGGACCAATATAAGCTTGGAAAAACCTCACAATCCTCGGATGTATCGGCAAGCCACAGAGCTAGGTCATCAACACAGCTCCGCCAAGATCAAAGTTCAAGGAGCTGGGATAAGCAAAAAGGACCACCACGTCGTTAAACTGGGAACAGCTGACCACCACGTCGTTAAACTGGGAACAGTCGACCTCTAAGTCGTTAAACTGGGAATGTAAAAATATACATATATATATATATGTAAATAAACAAAAAAATGTGTGTAAATAAAAGAAAAATAGAGAAAAGCCGAAATGATGGGGCAACTCGCAATAAAAATCAGCGAATAAAATAAAGATGAAAATAAAGCCGAAATGATTGGGCAACCGCGAATAAAAGCCGAAAGGATAGGGCAATCGCGACCTTCGCGATAAGAAAAGCTGAAAGGATAGAGCAATCGCGGTAAAACAAAAAAAAACACAAACAAAAATCCAATTTTTCAAAATTCCCTCTGGCCCTACGGTTAGTCCCCAAATTGACTACCGTATACAATCCACGGGCTCAAATAATTCTCATCATACCCATGCCCCACCGTAATCACCAGTTACGCGGCTGGTCTCCGCCTTTAGAATTATGCTCCATTGAGAAGACCCACTCATGTGTCCTCATGATACATGAGGAGAACAAACCTTTGTGGGATCCTTACGACTCATAAAGGAAAAACACACTTAGGAGTCCTCACGACTCCTAAGGAGAAAATACACCTGCGGGGTCCTTACGACTCGCAGGGAGAAAATGCTTTTATGGGATCCTCACGGCCCATAAAATTGAAAAGCCTTAGGCGATAGGGACCTAAACCCGTCTCCTAAGCCATCGCTCCGCCAACAAGAGTAGGAAAATGATGAATTGCTCCTGGCACCTCAGCTTCAGTGTTAGCAACGCTGATGCTGGCCCCTACCCCAAAATTCTAAGCTCGCCATCAATAGACCCCTAAGTCTTTAAACTGGAAACAGATAGACCCCTAAGTCTTTAAACTGGAAACAGATAGACCCCTAAGTCTTTAAACTGGAAACAGATGACCTCCAAGTCGTTAAACTGGAAACAGATGACCACCAAGTCGTTAAACTGGAAACAGATGACCTCCAAGTCGTTAAACTGGAAACAGATGACCTCCAAGTCTTTAAACTGGAAACAGATGACCTCCACGTCTTTAAACTGGAAACAGATGACCACCACGTCGTTAAACTGGAAACAGTCGACCTCTAAGTCATTAAACTGGGAACGAGGGAAATCCACTCATGTGTCCTCACGATACATGAGGAGAACAAACCTTTGTGGGATCCTTACAAGTCACAAAGGAAAAACACACTTAGGAGTCCTCATGACTCCTAAGGAGAAAATACACCCGCGGGATCCTTACGACTCGCAGGGAGAAAATGCTTTTATGAGACCCTCACGGCCCATAAAATTGAAAAGTTTTAGGTGACAGGGATTTAAACCTGCCTCCTACGCCATCGCTCCCCAATCCCCAAGTGGCGAATGATGAGTCGCTCCTGGCACCATATTCCGGTGCAGCGATGCAGACGCCAACCAGATTCCAAATCCCATACCCCGACGGCGAATGATGAGTCGCTCCTGGTACCACATTCCAGTGCAGCGATGCAGACGCCAACAAAGTCCTGAAATTTTTCTGGCCCTACGGTCTGGATCATACATCCTGCAAAACCGTATACAATCCACGGGCGTAAAACAATCCCGATCTCTCCAAAAAAAAAGAAAAAAAAAGAAGAACGGTATGTCCACAAGCAAAACGGGCACGGATGAAAACCCGAAAGGGCTCCGTGAGTAAAAACAGCAGGACTGCCGGCGAGTTTCTGAAAACCCGAAAGGGCGCAAACTCGTAAAAGGAAAAAAAAGGAAATGAAATGCACTCGCAAAGTCCTCTCGACTTTGTGAGGAGAAAATTCCCGCGTGAGATCCCTACGACTCACAAAGGAGCAACACACTTAGGAGTCCCCACGACTCCTAAGGAGAAAATATACCTACGGGATCCTTACGACCTGTAGGGAGAAAATGCTTTGTGAGACCCTTACGGCTCACAAAATGGAAAAGCCATAGGTGATAGGGATCTAAACCTGTCTCCTAAGCCACCAATTCTCAAATCCTCTCGGGGCACATGATGAGTTGCTCCTGACATTATTCCAGTGCAGCAATGCAGATGCCAAACAAACCAAATCCAAATCCTCTCGGGGCACATGATGAGTTGCTCCTGGCATTATTCCAGTGCAGCAATGCAGATGCCAAAAAAAAAACCAAATCCAAATCCTCCCGGGGCACATGATGAGTTGCTCCTGGCATCATTCCAGTGCAGCAATGCAGATGCCGACAGAAAACCAATTCCCAAATCCTCTCAAAGACAGATGATGATTCGCTCCTGGTACCATATTCCAGTGTAGCGATGCTGATGTCAACCCAAATCAAATCAAACAAACAACCTCTATGGCAGAATCATGCTCCGTCCCAGAATTTACCCCGTGTCGAAATCATGCTTCGCCTCGGGATATCTACCTTCCCTGCCGGAATTACGCTCCGCCACGGAATCAAGTCAACCCGACACTCCGCATCGGGGAAAAGTCCATCAGCGACACTCCGTGCCGGGGAAAAGTCAACCCGCGACACTCCGCACCGGGGGAAAGTCCATCAGCGACACTCCGTGCCGGGGAAAAGTCAACCCGACACTCCGCGCCGGGGAAAAGTCCATCAGCGACACTCCGTGACGGGGAAAAGTCAACCAGCGACACTCCGCACCGGGGAAAAGTCCATCAGCGACACTCCGTGCCGGGGAAAAGTCAACCCGCGACACTCTGCGCCGAGGAAAAGTCCATCAGTGACACTCCGCGCCGGGGAAAAGTCAACCCGACACTCCGCACCGGGGAAAAGTCCATCAGCGACACTCCGTGCCGGGGAAAAGTTAATCCGCGACACTCCGCGCCGGGGAAAAGTCGATCAGCGACACTCCGTGCCGGGGAAAAGTCAACCCGCGACACTCCGCACCGGGGAAAAGTCCATCAGCGACACTCCGTGCCGGGGAAAAGTCAACCCGACACTCCGCGCCGGGGAAAAGTCGATCAGCGACACTCCGTGCCGGGGAAAAGTCAACCCGCGACACTCCGCGCCGAGGAAAAGTCCATCAGCGACACTCCGCGCCGGCGAAAAGTCAACCCGACACTCCGCACCGGGGAAAAGTCCATCAGCGACACTCCGTGCCGGGAAAAGTCAACCCGCGACACTCCGCACCGGGGAAAAGTCCATCAGCGACACTCCGTGCCGGGGAAAAGTTAACCCGCGACACTCCGCACCGGGAAAAAGTCCATCAGCGACACTCCGTGCCGGGGAAAAGTCAACCCGACACTCCGCGCCGGGGAAAAGTCAACCCGACACTCCGCGCCGGGGAAAAGTCCATCAGCGACACTCTGTGCCGGGGAAAAGTCTACCCGCGACACTCCGCGCCGAGGAAAAGTCCATCAGCGACACTCCGCGCCGGGGAAAAGTCAACCCGACACTCCGCACCGGGGAAAAGTCCATCAGCGACACTCCGTGCCGGGGAAAAGTCAACCCGCGACACTCCACACCGGGGAAAAGTCCATCAGCGACACTCCGTGCCGGGGAAAAGTCAACCCGACCTCCGCGCCGGGGAAGAGTCGATCAGCGACACTCCGTGCCGGGGAAAAGTCAACCCGCGACACTCCGTGCCGAGGAAAAGTCCATCAGCGACACTCCGCGCCGGGGAAAAGTCGATCAGCGACACTCCGTGCCGGGGAAAAGTCAACCTGCGACACTCCGCGCCGAGGAAAAGTCCATCAGCGACACTCCGCGCCGGCGAAAAGTCAACCCGACACTCCGCACCGGGGAAAAGTCCATCAGCGACACTCCGTGCCGGGGAAAAGTCAACCCGCGACACTCTGCACCGGGGAAAAGTCCATCAGCGACACTCCGTGCCGGGGAAAAGTCAACCCGCGACACTCCACGCCGAGGAAAAGTCCATCAGCGACACTCCGCGCCGGGGAAAAGTCAACCCGACACTCCGCACCGGGGAAAAGTCCATCAGCGACACTCCGTGCCGGGGAAAAGTCAACCCGCGACACTCCACACCAGGGAAAAGTCCATCAGCGACACTCCGTGCCGGGGAAAAGTCAACCCGACCTCCGCGCCGGGGAAAAGTCGATCAGCGACACTCCGTGCCGGGGAAAAGTCAACCCGCGACACTCCGTGCCGGGGAAAAGTCCATCAGCGACACTCCGCGCCGGGGAAAAGTCGATCAGCGACACTCCGTGCCGGGGAAAAGTCAACCCGCGACACTCCGCGCCGAGGAAAAGTCCATTAGCGACACTCCGCGCCGGCGAAAAGTCAACCCGACACTCCGCACCGGGGAAAAGTCCATCAGCGACACTCCGTGCCAGGGAAAAGTCAACCCGCGACACTCCGCACCGGGGAAAAGTCCATCAGCGACACTCCGTGCCGGGGAAAAGTCAACCCGACACTCCGCACCGGGGAAAAGTCCATCAGCGACACTCCGTGCCGGGGAAAAGTCAACCTGACACTCCGCGCCGGGGAAAAGTCCATCAGCGACACTCCGTGACGGGGAAAAGTCAACCAGCGACACTCCGCGCCGGGGAAAAGTCGATCAGCGACACTCCGTGCCGGGGAAAAGTCAACCCGACACTCCGCACCGGGGAAAAGTCCATCAGCGACACTCCGTGCCGGGGAAAAGTCAACCTGACACTCCGCACCGGGGAAAAGTCCATCAGCGACACTCCGTGACGGGGAAAAGTCAATCAGCGACACTCCGCGTCGGGGAAAAGTCGATCAGCGACACTCCGTGCCGGGGAAAAGTCAACCCGACACTCCGCGCCGGGGAAAAGTCGATCAGAGACACTCCGTGCCAGGGACAAGTCAACCAGCGGCACTCCGCCTCCGGGAAATGTCGACCAGCGACACTCCGTGTCGGGGGCACGTCTACCAAATCGCTCCGGATCAGAGCGTCGACCGTCCACGTCGTAAAAAAAGGGCAGTGCAGGCTCCCCACAAATCGGGAACCAAATCACTCCGGGTCAGGGAAGTGTCTACCACGGACACTCCATCTCGGAGACGCGTCAAGCGTCGATCGTCCATGTCGTAAAAAGGGCAGTGCAGGCTTCCTACAAAGCAGGAACCAGATCGCTCAGGGCCAGGGAAATGTCTACCATGGACACTCCGTCTCGGAGACGCATCAAGCGTCGACCGTCCACGTCGTAAAAAGGGCAGCGCATCCCAAAAAGTGGGAACCAAGTCAAGTCGTCTCCACGTGAAAGAAGATCCATCAATTTCATGCACACGACTCATATATGTGGTGTGCATTTATTGATGGGGGGCACTTTGTTGAAGTCAAAATTTGCACCCCGGTTGACCAAGTCAAAGTCAAGATCAACCCCAAGCTAGGTGGGCCCAAGCCCCGGTCAAGCGGGCCCATGCCCAAGTCAAGCCCACGGCCAGCCTCCCCATGCCAACAACAAAATCATGTAATAAACAATTTTTATGTAATTTTTTATACATGAATGTATGCAAAATGGGCATAAAGCCAATATTTTGTAAGCCCGTGGCTTATGTGCAAAAATGAAATGGCACATGAGCCATGGGATGGCTAAAATGCCATTTTGTAAAGCCCAAGGGGCTATATGTAAATATGTAAGCCTATAAAAGGCAACATGATGAATAAGAAAAAAAAATACCTTTTCATTCCCCCAAAAACAAGGGTTCTTTGTGCCTCCTGCTCCTTCTCCAAGGTTTTAAACCTTCTCAATTCTTTTGAATTAAATCAAGAGTTTTACTCTTTCTTTTCCAAAACTAAGTAGTTTTCCACCACAAAACCCACAAAGGGGAACTCAGATCTCCCATCGATCTCAAAAAGGAGTGATTTTTAAAATCTCCTACTTCTTGATCTTCAAGATCCGGCCAAACAACAGAAGGAAGAAGAAGAACCCCCTTCATCAGCTTCAAAACATCCCGGGAGTCTAACTCCATACATATATACATAACAAATATTTCCTTTCTGAAGCACAGCTTCTGTTTCTTAGGCTAAAAGCCACTTTTTCTCGCCGGCGCTCAAGCGCAGAGCGCCCGCGTGCCGACATGTGGCGCGCTTGCGCTCAAGCGCAAGCGCCCGAGCGCAAGTCGCCGACGTGCCGACAGGTGGCGCGCTTGCGCCCAAGCGCAAGCGCCGGAGCGCAAGTCGCCCCGGTGCCGACACGTGGCGCGCTTGCGCCCGGGCGCAAGCGCCCGGGCGCAAGCGCCCGGGCGCAAGTCTCCCCCGTGCCGACACGTGGCGCGCTTGCGCCCAAGCGCAGGCGCTCGAGCGCAAGTCTCCTCCGTGCCGACACGTGGCGCCCTTGCGCTCCAGCGCAGGCGCTCGAGCGCAAAGCGCCTACGTGCCGAAACGTGGCGCGCTTGCGCTCAAGCGCCCAGCGCTCAACCGCAGAGCGCCCACGTGCCGACACGTGGCACTCTAGCGCCTGAGCGCACAGCACCTAGGCGCACAGCGCCTAAGGTGCTGCCCCCACACATCCTTTGGATGCCCTTTCCCCTCTTTCTTTTATATATATACATATATACATATATATATACATATGTATACATATTTGCACACACACGTGCTCCACGACACTGTCCCTGTTAGAAAAAAATTCTAACGGGGCGCTGCCCCGCACCCCGCAAGGGGGCTGCTAGCCCCCTTGACCCCCAGCCCGCTATCCGGGTAGCGGGACCCCCGTAAAAACTCTGTGTGGCTCCCGATATATCCAAAACCCTCCTTTCAAAACACAACACACGCACACTGCACATTGAGTTCGCATGGCCAGTTTAACCCGTCAATCGGAGGTTCCCTCGTTCCAAAGGCGAGGGGTAATTAACGGCAGCTTAGTCCGCGGCTGCCAGAGATTCGGATCCCCACAATCATTAAACCCCGGCCTACCCTAGGCAGGGAGAATCTGTAGTACGCCTGACAAGCGTGCGTGTATTCCCATCTCAATGGGGTGACGAAAAACACCCTACAGCGCTAACAGACTTGCGCTCACCAGAGCGTGACACGTGTCACCTCCACATCAGTTTGCGCCTTGCGCTCCTCAATCGGCGTAAAGCGCCTGACAGGCCACGGGGCGCGCTGTCAGACCATTAAATGCCATGTATTATTAAAAAGGGGCAGAGCCCAATTAAAAGGCCTAACAGGCCTAATCTAAATGCTGTGCATTTAATTAAAAAGTCCAATGCTGTGCATTATTAAACAAGGGCAGAGCCCAAATAAAGACCTGACAGACCAAACACAAATAAAATGTTGAATATTCTCAACTGGACTTTGCCTAATTCTGGCCATAAGTCCTCAAATTAAATTGAACTGAGCACAACCGCTCTCCCAAATCAATTTACATCCGGTTCAAGGGTTCATCTCTGAACTCCTCTGATATTTGTCGTTGTAATCCTTCAACGTCGTCAGAGAGGTGACGGGTCCCGACAACCACACATTGCTACGGAATGTGGGGTCCTTAAACTCATGGACTAATGCGTCCTTAAACCAATTTTCATCCCCAAAATGGGAATGTTGGACCACCATGTCCCTAAACTGGTAATACGGACTGTGGGGTCCTTAAACTCATGGACTATGATGTCCTTAAACCCATATTCGTCCCCAAAATGGGAATGTTGGACTACCATGTCCCTAAACTGGTAATATGGACTGTGCGGTCCTTACACTCATGGACTATGAGGTCCTTAAACTAATATTCGTCCCCAAAATGGGAATGTTGGACCACCATGTCCCTAAACTGGCAATGGACCACCATGTCCCTAAACTGGAAATGGACCACCATGTCCCTAAACTGGCAATGGACCACCATGTCCCTAAACTAGAACAATAGAGCCCCCAAATGCTCTTTTGTCGGATCTAAATGATCCTGTTAAGTTGATCTTAGTCTCAAATCAGACTAACGTATTATTAACAAACGTTTAAGTTGATCTTAGCCTCAAATATGGCTAACGTATCCTTAAACCAAAACCCCAAACCCAAATCTAAGAAAATACGGATTTGGACTAATCCACGTCCTACGGGTGACCACATAAATTAGTCTCCGTATATAATCCACGGGCAACCACAAACAAAACAAACACCCACGACACGAAGTGACCATCTGGAGAAGGAGAAAGTTGTTACCGCAATGAGGTAGCGTAATTAACTGCAGGGGCTTGCACCTGCAAGGAAGAGCGTCCCCACAATCAAAAACCCCTCAAGCGAGGGGGAATCTGACGAAGTGTTCTACATCAGCCGCATCTGTCTAAACTTCCGATACATGGTGCCATAAATCAACTTGGGATCTTCGGAGAGGTGGACGGATAAAACCAAATAGCATCTGCCTCGAATCTCAGGCAAGACGTCTCTCGTCGCGCCGTCATTCGGAGGGGAACAGATTCTGGCATGCTCGGTGGGACCTCTTCCTCTTTCCACTCCACACTTCGTGTGTCATGTTCGCGAACGAATCGCGGTTTGCTGTGGTTGCCTGTGGATTCGAGGTACTTAGATTTGGTGTCTTGCTCCATGCAAAAAACAGAAAATCAATGGCTTCAAACTGCACTACCTGCAACTGCAACTCTCGCTCCGTCCCTGCTGGAGGAGTGACTTACGGGCCCCGAGCGGCCTCTCTTTTCAAGATGCCGGTGGAACAAGTGACTCAGGCTACCACCGGTCTGTTCTTCGGGACCATGCTCCCACCGATGAGCTTCAATGCCCCAATGACGTCGCGAGAAGCTCCAAAGAAGTCGGTCTTTGATCGACTTACAACTACCGCGGCCCCTCTCAACGGGTCGCCCAACTCCACTGCCTCAGTTTTTAACAGACTAGGCCAGAGCTCCAACGGGCCCATAAAGAAGCCTGCAATACCAGAAGGCGTTATCCCAAAGTGGATAGCCATCCCTGCTCCCATTCCAGGCGAAATCACCAAGGTTGCTTCCTCTACTCGGAAGTCCGCTTTTGATAGGTTGGCCGTCCCCATTCAACGGACGTCGGTCCTTAAAAGGCTGATACCGGCAAATTCTGACCAACACAGGGGGCATGAGGAGGTCACCCCTACGGCTAAACCAACTCCAATCGCGCGACATGCTCGCCGTCGTCACTAGAGCCGAGTAAGGAAGGCTGGGGGCAACTCCCCCTCGGGGCTAACTCCACCAGCCCCAACGGTGGAAGTCAATGCTGCTGTTCCAACCGGGAACAGCTTTGAACTGCTCAACAAGGTGCGCAGAAACTCTCCTACTTACTGCAGTGCTGAAGAGAACTCCTACATATGTGGATAATGCCCCGAAAGTGAAACTGGAGCAGCCCCCTCAACGTCCGCCCTCGAAAATTTACAAGGTCCGGCGTCAAGTCCAAGACTCCGTAATGGATCAAGACTATCTCCGCCGACAGAAAAAGATGAAAGTTCGGCAGGAGAAGGACTATTCTGTCAAGCCACAAAGGACGACAGCTACTTGGGTGCCCACTACAACGGCCCCCTCAACTTCGACCGCTCAAAAAAGAAGGAGGTCGGAGAAGATCCCCGTGTCTTTGGCAAATCGCAAAGACACTGAATCTAAACGCCCCAAGTCTGGGGGCATGGTGGTGCACACTGTTTACATGACATCTGGGAAGGAGGATAGCCGCGCTTCTACGGATCACCGACCGCTCACCCGATCTGTGACAAAAGCCCAGGAGCAACAGTAGAAGCTTCAAGAGATGCTGACTGCAATGGCCGCACTCACCGGGCCAATAGAAAGCTCAGAGGCATCATCAGAACAGCGTCACGAACAAGAAACTGACGCTGACTTCGTACGCAGATCCTCGAAAAGAAGGACAAAGAAGCCGCAGAGCAAGCGGCTAATATAAAACAAATGGCACTCCTCTTCCAAGATATGGTGGGTATGATGATCCAGCAGGACCCTCCTGCCGAAGATCCTCCGATTGTCCACGAAGATGACAGAGGAGAAATATTTAATCCTCCTCCGGCTCATTCAGCAGCCAAGGAGGAGACAATTTCCAAAGCTGCCCTGGATGACTATATAGCTCATCAGATACGAGTCCACAGGCAAATGAAGCGGCCGATCAAGTTGTCAAAATGGGGCGACCATATCCGAGCTGGTATGATCAGATCAAATACTCGCCGGGCTACACGATCCCAAAATTTCATGTCTACAAGGGGACGGGCAATCCCCACCAGCACGTTGCCCAGTTCAGAGCCCTGTGCGGCAACACCGGCGGCGATGATAAGCTCCTGCTTCGCCAATTCGTCGGCAGCTTATCGGAGACGGCGTTTGAATGGTACTCCGAGCTTCCAACGACTCCGTCAAAACTTTCGCTGAAATGGAGTTGTTGTTTACCCAGCGTTTCGCAAGCGCCAGCGAGCGTACTCCAATAATAGCTTTGAGCAATGCAAGGGTGAAGCCGGGCGAGACCTGGGTTCAATACGCAATCCGATGGCGGAACATGTGGTCGAAGTGCGAACAGCGCATCGAAGAAGCACCGGCGGTGGGCATGTTCGTGAGCACCCTAGACCCTCATGCAACTATTTCACAGTTCATGATGTTCTTTAAACCAACCACGTTCCAGGCCTTGATTGACAAATTACCCAAATGGACCAGATGGGCCATAGGCCTTCCTCTTCAAAGACGGAGCCTTGGAATGAAAAGGGCAAAGGGAAAGCAACCTTCGTCGCCAACGCTCAACAACAACCGAGTGACCCGAGACAGGTTGTTCGCCAAAGCAACAAGCGGCAATCCCTCGATGAGAAGATGAGACGTCCTTACTCGTTTCCCCGGGATAAAACAGGGAAACTGTTTAAACTGGCAGTGCGCAAGGGGCTCATCACTCTACCGGAGTCGAGACACCCAACGCGACCGAACGACGTCAACGATCCTAATTACTGCCCTTACCACCGAGTATTGGGCCATCCGATTGAAAACTGCTACGTCTTCAAAAACTGGGTCGAAGACCAATACCAACAGGGCAAGTTCGCGCTGTCCGAAAATTGGAAGGTGAGACCGCCACAACCACATGCTCCGAAAAAGATGGACATACCGGGGGCATCATGCTCATTCATAGAGAAAGCCCCATGGACCACTATGTCCTAAAACTAGCTAATGACCGAAACGTCTTTAGACTACTACCGCAGCATCCTCAGGCTGACGTGATAAAAAAAAAGGAAAAAAACGGTATGTCCATAAGCAAAATGGGCACGGATGAAAACCCGAAAGGGCTCCGTCAGTAAAAATAGCAGGGCTACCGGCGAGTGTTTGTGAAAACCTGAAAGGGCGCAACCTCGTTAAAAAAAAAAAAGAATATAAAAAAAACGGTACGTCCATAAGCAAAATGGGCACGGATGAAAACCCGAAAGGGCTCTGTGAGTAAAAACTGCAGGGCTACCGGCGAGTATTTGTGAAAACCCGAAAGGGCTCTGTGAGTAAAAACTGCAGGGCTACCGGCGAGTGTTTGTGAAAACCCGAAAGGGCGCAAACTCGTTAAAAGACACTTACAGGGTCCTCTCGACCTTGTAAAGAGAAACCACCCGCGTGAGATCCTTACGACTCACAAGGGAGCAACACACTTAGGGATCCTCACGATTCCTAAGGAGAAATTACACCTGCGAGATCCTCACGCCTCGTAAGGAGAACTCTCTTATGGGACCCTCACGGCTCATAAGATTCAAAAGCCTTAAGTTACAGGGATCTGAACCTGTTCTTAAGCCACGACCTTCGATATTGCCCTACAAGCGGCTCAATGCTGACCCTTGTATACAATCCACGGGCGTGAATAAATATTTCCCTAACTAAGTCCCATCCGTGACTGGGGATATGTTCGCACGGTGAACAACCCTTGTAAGTCCTCTCGACTTATAAGGAGAAAGCACTCTTGTAGGATCCTTAAGACTTATAAGAGAACATGCACTTAGGAATCCCCACGATTCCTAAGGAGAAAACACACCTACGAAATCCTCACGACTTGTAGGGAGAAATACCTTTGTGAGACCCTTACGGCTCATGAAGTCAAAAGCCTTAGTCGACAGGATCCTAACCCTGTTTACTAAGCCACCTTTGTTCAACATCGACAGAGGCAAATGATGATTCGCTCCTGGCAACATCCCAGTTGTAGCGATGCTGATGCCTAAATCGGTATCAAATTCCAAGTCCTTTCATGGCAAATGATGATTCGCTCCTGCCAATATTCCAGTCGTAGCGATGCTGATGCTAAGATTGGCATCAGATTCCAAGTTCCACACCCGTGATAAAAAATCAGCGAGCCAAAAATGCATATGAAATAGCCGAAATGATGGGGCAACTTGCAACGAAATCAGCAAGTAAAAATGTATGCATACAAAAACAGCCGAAATGATTGGGCAACTCGCAATAAAAATCAGCGAGTAAAATAAAAAAAACAGCCGAAATGATTGGGCAATCGCGACCTTCGCGATATAAAAGCTGAAATGATGGAGCATCACGGAAATAAAATGATAATATAAAAAAAATGAATGAAACTTTTGCCCTACAGGTGAAATTACATCAATCCCTGTATACAATCCAGGGGCACAAACAAATAGAGAACCATACCTTCCCAACAGGCTCCACCAGAAAGCGAAGCCAAAGCTCGACGGTTCATAGACAGCCTAGAGAAAATATCGACATTTGTCGCAATATTGCAGACACAATGTCAACAAACGAAGCGAAGGAAGATCCCTAGCTTCAGGGTCTCGACGTCGATATTGACAACTTAGAGATCACCAACGGCGTTTCTCCTCACTCCAACCAGATGCAGACATGACGTCAACAACCGACCTCAGAGTCGCAACGAAATGGAGCCACGGCATAGTCCCTAGTTCCAAAGCTTAACAGCAATATCTACAGCCTAAGAATCAGCAATGGCGTTCCTTCGCAGTCCAACAGGATGCAGATGCAACGTCAACAAAAGACCCCATGGTCAGTAAAACGGAGCCACGACAAAATCCCTAGTTCCAAAGCTCGACGGTTCACCAACAACCTAGAGACAACCTTGACATTCGTCTCAATACAGCAGACGCAATGTCAACAACAGTGTCCTTCCTCCAACAGGATTCGGACATGAAAAAACAAACGAAGCGAAGGCCAAATTTCTAGCTTCAGGGTCTTAACGGCAAGTCATATAAAGCCTAAAAGACAATCGGAGATCATCTCGCACCAGTGCGGAGTGGTCACCACCTCGACGTTCGTCTCGACACAGCAGACGCAATGCCAGCAAACGAAGCGAAGGCCAAATTCCTAGCTTCAGAGTCTTAACAGCAAGTCATATAAAGCCTGAAAGACAATCGGAGATCATCTCGCACCAGTGCGGAGTGGTCACCATCTCGACGTTAGTCTCGACACAGCAGACGCAATATCACCAAAAGGAGCCACGGCAAAATCCCTAGTTCCAAACCTTGACGGTTCACCAGCAACCTAGACACAACCGCGACATTCGTCTCGATACAGCAGACACAATGCCAACAAACGAAGCAAAGGCCAAATTCCTAGCTTCAGGGTCTTAACGGCAAGTCATATAAAGCCTGAAAGACTATCGGAGATCATCCCACACCAGCGCGGAGTGGTTATGACTCATCGGGGCTTTCCAAAATGAGCCTAATCTCAAGTAAAAAGCGGCATGGCAAAATTTCTAACGCTTGCTCTTCCGACGGTCAAACTGCCTAGGAGGATTGCTTGAAGACGTCTTGTCCAGCCCCAGAAGGGATCGGAGACACGACAATTGCAAGGCTACTCGAACAGCAAGACTGTCTATCGAGGAATACATCAGCCAACGCGACGGTACGACGGACAAAACCCTAAGCACCACAGACCCTAACGGATCTCTGTCGTAAAGAGCAGAGGTTAACTGTGACGTTAGTATATTCTTGGCAAAACCTCGATTCGCGTCGACCCGCGGAGAAATCAGCGTCTTCGCAGGAATACCTCGATTCGTTTCAACTCCGAGGAAATCAGTGTCCTTGGCAAATACCTCGATTCAAGGAAATCAGCGTCCTTGACGAGAGCATCTTGATTCGCGTCGAACCGCAGAGAAATCAGTGTCTTTGCAGGAATACCTCGATTCGTCTCAACCCCGAGGAAATCAGTGTCATACCTTGATTCAGGGAAATCAGCGTCCTTGACTAGAATATCTCGATTCGCGCCGACCCGCAGAGAAATCAATGTCTCTGCAGGAATATATAACGTCAGCAAAGCGAAACCGTGGCAAAGTTCCCAGTTCCATGACTCGGCGGTGCACAGACAACCCAAAATCAACCCTCGACTCCCTGTTGAAGCAATGCATTAACTCGGGAGTAGATCAACTCATCAATCACTTACGAGTCCTCTCGACTTGTAAGGAAGAAAATTCTCTTGTGGGATCTTTACGACTCTCAAGAGAAAACGCACTTAGGAATCTTCACGATTTCTAAGGAGAAAATACACCTACGAGATCCTCTCGACTCGTAGGGAGAAAAGTCTTTATGAGACCCTCACGGCTCATAAAGTTGAAAAGCCTTAGGTAGCAGATCTGAACCTGCTTCCTAAGCCATCACTACTCCCCAAAGTATTCAAGACAGAATGTTCTATATTACCTACAGGCTATGCTTACTTAAGGAATATGCCAATAACAAAGCAGAAAATGAAAGGAAGGAGGCAAAAGATTTGTCATTTATACTCGGAAAGGTTCTTACAATTATAAAGAAATAAACAAAGACATTATCCAAATGATTACAACGGCAAAACCTCAAATCCTGGACATGGATTGAGGAACTCGAAAGTGACCTTGTCCAAGACTTTCCAAGCCTGGCGAACCATCCTAGTGTGCTTCCTTTCGCGAGAACGGACGTCTGGATCCCCACTGATGTCCTCCACCCTCCGATAGGCAGCAAGAATGGCGGACTGTTGAAAGGCCTGGTGCAGGAGATCGACAAGATTGTCTCGCCGTCTCTTCGAGATTAGGTTCATCGGGTACACCGAATGCACCTTATCCTCGGCGGCATCTAACGCCCTGAGCGGCACGCCGTTAAAGAATAGGGGAAGCGCTTCCCAAATTGCTCCCACAATAAGCTTCAGGAGAGGGGAGCATCGAGGAAGCAGTTGACCATTGTATGCATCGAAGCGACTCATGATTTTGGCACACTCGGCATTTGTGAATTCTCGATTTTGAGAACGGCCAAGTCGGCGGATGTCCCCGTAAGAGATAATCTCGTCGAGATCGTACATGTGGGCGTCCATTACTCCTGTAGAAGAAAATCAACAAAATCAGCAGTAAGACTGATTAAGCAAGATGATATAATTCATCAAGACTATATGATTTGGAAGGAGCAAAGCTTCATTAATGAATTAAGAAAACACAAGAAAAATCCTTTTAAAGAGCAAAGCTCTATTGATGGAACCCTAATAGGGTTCTCTTTAGATCCCTTTAGACCTATAGAGTAAAGCTCTGCTAATGAAACCCTAAATGGGTTTTCTTTAGATCAGGGATCTATTGAGAGTAAGGCTCTTAAAATTAATTTAATTTAATCTAATTTAAATTTTACCTAAAAAATTTTTCTAGAGTTTTTAAAAGTGCTTGAACAAAAGAGCAAGGCTCTGAACAAAAATTCTTATGAAGAGATGAAAATCATCTAATGGACCAAAAGTCCTATTTATAGGCTTTGAGAGCCGTTTCAACTTCTAAAAGATGGCGCAACGGTTAGAATTCTGCCACTGCTGCGCTCATGTCTGGGGCCACGTAAGCGCAATGATGGAGGGGCATTTGTTTCCCCCAATCAGAGCAAAGCTCTGTTCAAATCCCAAGACGGGAAATGAAGCAACGCTTCCATTTCCCCCAATCAGAGCAAGGCTCTGTTCTAAAATTTAAATTTTAAAATAAAGGAAGCAACGTTTCAGATAACTTACGCTCTGCGTTGCGCGACACGTGTCAGCGCAGTTGCACTGCGCGACACGTGTCAAACGCAAGTGCACTTGCGCCAACTGTGCCAGCACTAAAACTTAAATAAGGAATTATTTAATCAGAATTAAAATTCTAGAAATATCTTTCCAATCTTGTTAAAAACAAGAAGATTGTCTTCTGTAAAACAGAAGCCTTAGGATCAAAGATCCGACGGTGGGGAAACATCCCCAAATCAATCGGAGAAAGATCTCTGTAACTAACTCAACAAACCAATTGGCATTATATAAAGGCCCCTAGACTTCAAGTCTAAAACATACAGAGATAGATATACAGAGCTCCTCTAAAAATTTTGAGAAGAACTCAAAGAGAAAAAAGTTAAACCTTTGATAAAAGAAGAATTTCTTCTAAAAAGATCAATGATCTAAGAACAAGATCAAGATTTTCAATAAAAAAGAAAAGAAAAAAAATCAGAAAAGATTCATTCATAAAAATAAAAGAAGTAATTTACTTCATTTATAGATCTTCTGATCTATATAAAGGCATTGCCTTTTGATGAACCACTGGTTCTTGAAATTTGAGGTAGAACCTCTTTGGAACAAGAAAAAACTTGTTTCTTTGATCTAAATTTGATCAAGATGCGCTCTGCGCTACTGAACAGTGCCTTGCACTCTTGATTTGCGCTGTTGCGCTCTTGAATTGGCGCAAGTCACCAGAGCGCGCCACGTGTCAGCAGCGCACTGGCGCAGCGCACTGCGCTAACAGACTTGCGCTCAGCAGAGCGCGATACGTGTCAGCAGCGCACTTGCGCAGCGCACTGACGCAGCGCACTGCGCTAACAGACTTGCGCTCACCAGAGCGTGACACGTGTCACCTCCACATCAGTTTGCGCCTTGCGCTCCTCAATCGGCGTAAAGCGCCTGACAGGCCACGGGGCGCGCTGTCAGACCATTAAATGCCATGCATTATTAAAAAGGGGCAGAGCCCAATTAAAAGGGCCTAACAGGCCTAATCTAAATGCTGTGCATTTAATTAAAAAGCCCAATGCTGTGCATTATGAAACAAGGGCAGAGCCCAAATAAAGGCCTGACAGGCCAAACACAAATAAAATGTTGAATATTCTCAACTGGACTTAGCCCAATTCTGGCCATAAGTCCTCAAATTAAATTGAACTGAGCACAACTGCTCTCCCAAATCAATTTACATCCGGTTCAAGGGTACATCTCTGAACTCCTCTGATATTTGTCGTTGTAATCCTTCAACGTCGTCAGAGAGGTGACGGGTCCCGACAACCACACATTGCTACGGACTGTGGGGTCCTTAAACTCATGGACTAATGCGTCCTTAAACCAATTTTCGTCCCCAAAATGGGAATATTGGACCACCATGTCCCTAAACTGGTAATACGGACTGTGGGGTCCTTAAACTCATGGACTATGATTTCCTTAAACCCATATTCGTCCCCAAAATGGGAATGTTGGACCACCATGTCCCTAAACTGGTAATATGGACTGTGGGGTCCTTAAACTCATGGACTATGAGGTCCTTAAACCAATATTCGTCCCCAAAATGGGAATGTTGGACCACCATGTCCCTAAACTGGCAATGGACCACCATGTCCCTAAACTGGAAATGGACCACTATGTCCCTAAACTGGCAATGGACCAATAGAGCCCCCAAATGCTCTTTTGTCGGATCTAAATGATCCTGTTAAGTTGATCTTAGTCTCAAATCAGACTAACGTATCCTTAACAAACGTTTAAGTTGATCTTAGCCTCAAATATGGCTAACGTATCCTTAAACGAAAACCCCAAACCCAAATCTAAGAAAATACGGATTTGGACTAATCCACGTCCTACGGGTGACCACATAAATTAGTCTTCGTATACAATCCACGGGCAACCACAAATAAAACAAACACCCACGACACGAAGTGACCATCTGGAGAAGGAGAAAGTTGTTACCGCGATGCGGTAGCGTAATTAACTGCGGGGGCTTGCGCCTGCAGGGAAGAGCGTCCCCACAATCAAAAACCCCTCAAGCGAGGGGGAATCTGACGAAGTCTGCTACATCGGCCGCATCCGTCTAAACCTCCGATACATGGTGCCATAAATCAACTTGGCATCTTCGGAGAGGTGGACGGATAAAACCAAATAGCATCTATCCCGAATCTCAGACAAGATGTCTCTCGTCGCACCGTCATTCAGAGGGGAACACCGCCGCAGTTCCGCGGCCGTGCTGTGCACGTGTTGGTGCAACTTGTCGGTGGTGTCGGTGCTTTGACCCGGCTTTCTTAGGGTAGTCTTGTAATTTTAGATGTGGATCAGATGTAAACCCTAGGGTTTCTCCTATCTATAAATAGGAAACCCTAAAGCCTAACTAGGCATGTCTCTTTTAATTTCTAGATTAAATTTTTAATTTCATTGTAATCATCAAGAGGTGTCAATAAAAGTAAGTGTTCTTCAATTCTATCTTGTGTTCTAAATTTATTTTTCTGCAATTTTTATCTGTCATATTTATTTGCAAGTTAATTAGTTTATTAAAAAGGAAAAAATTATAAAAATGAATTTCATCGTAACCATCCTAATGAGTGAGTAGTTCCTCACTTGTTAGGGTTAGGATTGGGTAGGTTTGAGAGATGGAAATCTCTCACTCCTTTCTTGCCCATATAATATTTTAATTAGGACTTTATATAAAATCAAACACACACCGCTCACGGCACCCTATCCTACGAGATAGCGGTGATTCCCTAGTTAGACCGGTTGTGGTTGATTTACATAGAGGTTAGGGCTAAGAGTTAAGAAAGGACGGACAAGCACCAAAAGGAAGAAACTACGTTTCTGTTTACCCCAATCAGAGTAAAGCTCTGTTCAAATTCCAAGGCGGGAATTGAAGCAACGCTTCTGATTCCCCCAATCAGAGTAAGGCTCTACTTTGAAAATGTAAATTTTAATAAATGCGGCGACGCTTTAGATTTCCTGCGCTGCACGCAGAGCGCCACGTGTCAAAATCTGGCACGCCAGCGCAAGGAGTGCAGCGCCCAAGGCAGTGCGCCCAATCAGAGCAAAGCTCTATTTAAAACAGAATTAAAGGAAGCAACGCTTCAGTTGCGCAAGCGTTGCGCTGCGCGACACGTGTCAGCGCAGGTGCGCGAGCGCAGTTGCGCTGCGCTGTGCGCTGCGTGACACGTGTCATGCGCTGGGGCATTTGCACCAAACATAATTAAAATTTTAAAGAAATCTTTCTGTTCTTGTTAAAACAAGAAGATTTTCTTCAGTAAAACAGAAGCCCTTGGATCAAATATCTAACGATGGGGAAAATTCCCCAAATCACTCAGAGAAAGATCTCCTTAACAAATTTAACCAATTTATGGGCACTATAAAAAGGACCCTAGACCTCAATTCAAAGGCATCAACATTGGAGAAAAATCAAGAACTTCAAACAGAGAAAACTCTAAAGAAATTTTAAGAAAAAAGTAAAAACCTTCATAAAATAGAAGAAATTTCTTCTAATAGATCATTGATCTAAGAACAAGATCAATGATCTTCACATAATAAACAGTGCTTTGTACTTTTTATGAACCACTGGTTCTTTAAAACAAGAAAAACAAGAAATACTTGTTTTCTTTGATTCTAATTAAATCAAAGAAAACAAACAGTGCTTTGCACTTTTTCATGAACCATTGGTTCTAAAAAATTCTCAAATTATAGTGCCTTGCACTTGTAAACTGCGCTGTTGCGCTCCTGGATTGGCGCAAGCCACCAGAGAGCGCCACGTGTCAGCATCTGAACCATCTGCGCTTTGCGCTTTTGAAATAGAGCCTTACTCTCTGGAATTGGCGCAACTCACCATAGCGCGCCACGTGTCAACAGCGCAAGCGCAGTGCATTGGCGCAGCGCACTGCGCTTGCGTGACACGTGTCAACACCACAAGCGCGTGCGCTCTCTGATTGGCGCAAAGCGCCCGACAAATGCAATGCATTTCTTAAAGGGCCAGGCCCAAATCAAAAAGACCTAGTAGGCCTAATTAAATTGCAAAGCAATAAATGGGCAGAGCCCAGGTAAAATTGATGCTCTGTATCTTTTATAAAAGGGCAGAGTCCAAGTAAAATTAATGCTCTGCATCATTCATAAATGAGCAGAGCCCAAAATAAATTAATGCTCTGCATCCTTTATGGGCAGAGCCCAACCAAAAATAGAAAATAATGCAATGCATTATTTAAAAATGGGCCAAGCCCTAGTACAGGCCAAAAACAAATAAAAGTGTCAAACATTTTTCAATTGGACTTAGCCCAATCGTGGCCGTAAGTTCTCAAATTAAATTGACTGAGCAAGACTGCTCTCCTAAATCAATTTACAACCGGTTCGAGGGTACATCTCCAAACTCCTTTGACAGCTATTGTTGTAATCCTTCAACGACGTCAGAGACGTGACGGGTCCCGACGACCGCACACCCATACGGACTGCGGGGTCCTTAAACTCGTGGACCGAAACGTCCTTAAACTAATGTTGGACCGAAACTTCCTTAAACTAATGTTATTCCGAAACGTCCTTAAACTAATGTTGGACCGGAACGTCCTTAAACTAATATCGGACCGAAACGTCCTTAAACTAATATCGGACCGAAACGTCCTTAAACTAATATTGGACCGAAACGTCCTTAAACTAATGATGGACCACCGTGTCCCTAAACTGGCGATGGACCACCACGTCCCTAAACTGGAACATGGACCACCATGTCCCTAAATCGGAACAATAGAGCCTCCAAATGCTCTTTTGCCGGATCTAAGCAATCCCGTTTAAGTTGATCTTAGCCCCAAACACGGCTAAGGTATCCTTAAACATTCAAATGGACTATAAAACTCCAAATCAACTTTGGTTCAAGGGTACATCTCTGAACTCCTCTGACACCTATTGTTGTAATCCTTCAACGACGTCAGAGAGGTGACGAGTCCCGCCGGCCATTTATTAAATGGATCACCACGTTAAGTTGATCTTAGTCTCAAACAGGACTAACATATCCTTAACGAACGTTTAAGTTGATCTTAGCCTCAACACGGCTAACGTATCCTTAAACTAAAACACCAAACCCAAATCTAAGTAAATACGGATTTGGACTAATCCACGTCCTATGGGCGACGACATAACTTAGTCTCCGTATACAATCCACGGGCAACCACAAACAAAACAAACACCCACGACACGAAGTGAAATTCTGGAGAAGGAGAAAGTTGTTACCACGACGCGGTAGCGTAATTAACTGCAGGGGCTTGCGCCTGCAGGGAAGAGCATCCCCACAAGTAAAAACCCCTCACCATGAGGGGGAATCTGACGAAGTCTGCTAAATCGGCCGCATCCGTCTAACCCTCCGATACACAGTGCCATAAATCAACTTGGCATCTTTGGAGAGGTGGACGGATAAAACCAAATAGCATATGCCCCGAATCTCAGGCCAGACGTTCAGTCTCGGCCGTTTTTCGGAGGGGAACAGATTCTGGCACGCCCGGTGGGACCTTTTCCTCTTTCCACTCCACACTTCGTGTGTCGTATTCGCGAATGAATCGCGGTTTGTTAATGGCTGCCTTCGGATTTTAAGTTACTAAGGTTTGGTCTTTTGCCTGGTGCAGAAATCAAGCATCGATGGCCTCTACCTGTTCGAAGTACTCCAACTGCAGCTGAAGCTCGCGTCCGGCCTCAACTGGGGGCATAACCTACGGGCCCCAAGCGGCCTCTTTGTTCACCATGACCGTGGAGCAGATTACTCAAGCCACCACGGGGTTGTTTTTCGGAACTATGCTTCCGCCAACAAGCTTCAGCACCCCCGTGCCCGTACAAGAAGCTCTTAAGAATTCGGTCTTCGATCGACTTTCAGTTACTGCGGCCCTTCTCAATGGGTCGCCCAACACCAATGCCCCGGTCTTCTCCAGAAACTCCTGCGGGCCCACAACGAAGCTTGCAATCCCAGAAAAGGTTATTCCAAAAAGAGTAGCCAAACCTGCTTCTGAAGTCGTCAAGGCGGCTTCTCCTGCTAAGAGATCGGTCTTTACAAGATTGACCGTCCCAACTCCCACTCCTGCTCTTGCTGCTCAAAAGACATCAGTCTTCAATAGGCTGACGCCGGTAACAACCCTACACCTGAACAGGGGGCAAGAAGAAGCTTTTTCTGTCTCTGAACCAATACCGACGACTCGTCGCGCCCGACGACGCCACTGGCGCCGGGTAAGGAAGACCGAGGGCAACTCCCCTTCTGGGATGACCCCGCCAGCTCCAACGGTGGAAGTTAACGCTGCTGTTCCAACTGGGAACAGCTTCGAGCTACTGAATAGAGTACGCAGAAACTCGCCAACGGCGGTGCTAAAAAAATCTCCTCCACCGGTAGAGACCGCCGTAGAAGCATAAAAGCCGGAGCAGTCTCCTCAATCGCTGTCCTCCAGGATTTACAAGACATGGCGACGAGTCCGAGAATCTGTGATTGATCCTGATTTCTCTCGCCGACACAAGAAGTCAAAAAGTCGGCAAGAAGAAAATTCCCCGATCAAGCAGCGGAAGGTAACGACCACTTGGGTGCCCAAAGCAACGGCTCCCTCAACTTCAACGGCCCATAAGAGGAGAAGGCTGGAGAAAGTCCTTACGCCCGCGGCAAATGCCAAAGGCGGTGAACCTAAATGCCCTAAGTCTGGGGGCATAATAGTTCATACAGTATATATGGCATTGGGAAAGGAGGACGGCCGCGCATCCACGGGTCATAGACCGCTTACACGGTCAGTAACCAAGGCTCAGGAGCAACAGCAAAAGCTCCAGGAGATGATGAACGCAATGGCCGCACTCACTGAGCCAAAGGAAACCCCTGAGATGTCCTCAGATGAACGTCAGGAACAGGAAACTGACGCTGAGTTCCTTCGTTGCATATTGGAGAAGAAGGATAAAGAGGCTGCAGAACAAGCAGCCAGCATAAAAAAAATGACCCTCCTGTTCCAGGACATGGTGGGCACGATGATTCAGCAAGACCCACCTGCTGAAAATCCCCCGATCATCCTTGAAGATGATAGGGGAGAAACGTCGAACCCTCCTCCGGCTCTGTCAACAGCCAAGGAGGAGGCAATCTCCAAAGCCGACCTGGACGAATATATAGCTCAGCAGATCCGGGTCCATCAAGCGACGGAAGCAGCCGGTCAGGTCGTAAAAACGGGGCGGCCGTATCCGGGCTGGTACGACCAGATCAAGTACCCGCCAGGTTATACGATACCAAAATTCCACGTGTATAAGGGGACTGGCAATCCCCACCAGCATGTTGCCCAGTTCAGGGCGCTTTGCGGCAACACCGGCGGGGATGATAAATTGTTGCTCCGTCAGTTCGTTGGCAGCTTGTCAGATACGGCGTTCGAGTGGTATTCCGAGCTCCCGAATGACTCTATCAAGACCTTTGCTGAAATGGAACTGCTATTTACCCAACGTTTCGCGAGTGCCAGTGAGCGTACCCCGATAACGGCACTGATTAACGCCAGGGTAAAACCAGGCGAGACATGGGTTCAATATGCTATATGGTGGAGGAACTTATGGTCAAAGTGCGAGCAGCGCATTGAAGAAGCTCCCGCAGTGGGTATGTTTGTGGGAACCCTTGATCCGCAAGCAACCATCTCACAATTTATGATGTTCTTCAAGCCGACCACCTTCCAGGCACTGATCGACAAGCTGGCGCAAATGGATCAGATGGGCCATAAACCTCCTCTTCCAAAGCCGGACTCCCGAATGAGAAGGGGAAGGGGAAAGCGATCGTTATCCCTAATGCTCAACAACAGCCGAACAACTCGAAGCTGGTCGTTCGTCAAAATAATATGCGCCCGTACGTAGCCCTTGAGGAGAGAATGGGACGTCCTTACTCGTTTTCCCGAGATAAAACAAGAAGGTTATTCGAGCTGGCGTTGCGCAACCGACTCATAAATCTGCCGGATCCAAAACGTCTGTCGCAACCAAGTGATGTCAATGATCCCAACTACTGTCCTTATCATCGAGTCCTGGGTCATCCAATCGAGGATTGCTATGTCTTCAAAAATTGGCTTGAAGACCAGTACCAACAGGGCAAGTTCGCGTTGTCCGACAAATGGAAGGTGAATCCACCGCAACCCCACACCTCTAAGGGAATGAATACGCCAGGGGCAACATGCTCTGTCGTTGTAGAAGGTCCTTGGGAGGTTGTATTATCAGCCAAGACAAAGAGGATGCTAAATGATCTTCAAACATGCCCAGCGATTAAGTGGAAAAACCCGTTGGAGCCGCAGGTCATTGAAGGAATGTTGAAGCCTCGTCCAACTCAAAAGATCGATGAAGGTGGCCTAAGCATTCACAACCAACCGTCGAAGTCTTCAAAGAAGAAGAAAAAGAAGTCAAAGAAGCCTGTGAAGCCTGGCGACAAGCGCACGGACTTGCAAAAACAAATTGACGCGCTGGAGGAGTACAACCAGAAGGAACGGACTCCCATTACATTCCAAGAATTCCTCAATCACGTCTTGCAAGAGGAAGATGAGGGAGAAAGTTCATCTGACGAATCTGAAGAATACGTGGCGAGTTGTCATGTGATTTCCTATTCCTTCATGGGCGATGAGGAGACTCCTTGTACTGAAACGCTGGGGGCAGATCCCGAACCAAAAATTCTAGGGCCATCAGATGAAGTAATTGACGTATTCCTCAATGAAGCTCTCTTGAAAAGTAAAGCTGATCGTGAGCGCGAGGCGATCATATTTGAAAGGGCCAAGCGCCAACGCCTTGACGAAAGAGCTGAGATACTCCCGCTGGAGCAAAGTACACCCACTACGGATAAAATCAAATCCAAGATGCGGAAGAGGTTTGCTAAAGCCGTGTCAATGGGTATGAAGCTACCATCTTCTGAGGGAAGCATTACTGGTGAAGCGGAAATGCACCCCTCCTATTGCTTGTATCATCGAAAGATTTCGCACCCCACTGAAGAGTGCAAAGCTTTCGATAGATGGTGGCAAGGATATGTTGCTCACCGGCAGCATCTCAAGTGGGAAAAGCGCAAGACTTGCCGAGAGCAGAGCGATACGACCGAAAAGCTTAACAGAACTACCGGCAATTGTCGCATAGTTAACGCCGGGGAATCACAAGTGCTCACATTCGGGAGTGATTCTGACGAGGAGCTGGCTCTTAGCCCCCTCTTTAAAGAGTCCACTTCGGGAAAAGAAGAAGAGCCGAAGATTTGTGAAAACATCCGGCTGCGTAATCGCACGCTACCCGAAAAGAATCTCGTACCCTCAAAAAAAAAAGATAAAGGGAAAGAAAAGATCTCTGAGGACATCGCCCTAGATGACCAAGTCATGGAAGAGCTAACTGCCAAAGACCCGCCGAAGAAAAATAAGGTGGATTACAACGTCTTAGCGCATTTGAGAAAGCTACCCTCGCAACTCAGCATTCTTGACGCCCTTTTACTATCAAAGGAGGCGAGAGATTCGTTAATTAAGGCACTACAGGAGTCGGAGCAATTCCAAGCTTTCCTGGCTGAAGAGAAGAGAAGGATGAATTGGAGGAAGTGCACACGGCCGATGTCACTTTTGGCGATGAAGACCTTCTCCTTGGGACATGCGAACACAATCGCCCCCTCTACTTCTCAGGATATTGCCATGATATAATGATAGGCAAAATCCTGATCGATAACGGATCGTCTGTTAATCTCCTTAACGTGCGGGTGCTGAAGGAAATCTGCATGAGCGTCCAGCACCTTGCTCGAGACAAGATCACCATCTCCGGATTCGACTCCCAATCATCAAAGACTCTTGGATCTGTGATACTGACGCTACGCTTTGGGCTGCTCGTCACGGACATTAAATTCCACGTCATAGATGCCAAGACATGCTTCAACGTTCTGCTCGGCCGACTATGGTTACACGAGTACAACATCATCCCTTCTACACAGCATCAATGTATGAAATATTTTAGGGATGGTCTCGAGTATACCGTGACGGGAGAATTGAATCCGTTTTTCGTGAATGAAGTTCGCAAATATGAAGATACCAAATACTTCTTGCCGAATTTCGAAGACACGGAAAGGTGTCGCAAGCCGGAGAACAAAACTAACGCTACCATCCCTGTCTTCGGCAGTGATACCGAGGAGAAAGAGGAGATAGTTCATTCGGGTCTGCCCCAATACACCAAGCCGGGACCATCCGCTCCTACGTTGATCTTTGGTAGTGATTCGGAGGATGAAGTCCATGCCGTATTCTCTGCTCGACCTTCAATACGAGCTTCCGCTGACGAAGAGCAAAGTCTGCAAGTCGCCATGGTGCCGCTTAAACATTATAAGGAACTGGATGCACTTGACATCTACAGTGTAGAAGAGCTGCGGACGTTCTATGTCCCTCCCAGGAGAAAAGGCGAAAAAGCAATTCTATTCTACCGCTCTGAAGAAAACAAAGTGGAGAAAGAAATCTGGCACGGGGCGGATCCTATGCTGGACAGGCTTCAACCCATCCGTCTACCCAGATATTATACAGAATGCTTGAAAAGATTGTTGAAGCGCCAAGGGATACCCTTCAAACAGACCGTTAGAAAGGCAAAATTCTATGACAGGGTCTGGAACGTCCCCGGAACTCAGCACAAGCTGCCTAGTGGGAGGATGGAGACGAAAGGGCTCGGATACATTCGCTCCAAGAAACGAGAGCTGCTCCGCGACTGTTACGTCGTGCACGACTTCAATGAAGAAGTAGATGCTCAACGGGAGGACACTAATCCCGAGCCAGTAAAAGTTCCTGATGCAAAAGTGCCCAGTTCGTCGTTTGAAGAACAAATGGACAGGCTTATAAGGGAAGCTGGTCAAAAAGTCCGCGACGATCACAACCGCGAAATGGACATCTACGAGAAAGCCAAAACGCAACGCCTCCTTCAACAGGCCGTCAAAGATGAGAGTGCCGCCCCTGTCAACCTGTTATAAAAAAAAGCTCGACGCAGAGGCAGAAACAAGTCGAAAGGCCAAAAAGGCGCTCAACAGCAACAAAGCGCGGCTAGGAAGCCACGCAAATGAGAGTCGAGCGTTATTGATTTATCCCCCATGAAGAAAATAGGTCGAGCGTACTCGTTTCCGCGGGACAAGACAAAGAAGATACTTGATCTTGCTCTAAAATATCAAATGCTTACACTGCCGGAGTCCAAAACCCCCGAACGAGCAGGTGAAGTCTCTAACACAAATTATTGCTCTTACCATCGAGTAATAGGGCATCCTCTTGAAGATTGCTTCACCTTCAAGAATTGGGTCGAAGATCAGTATCAGCTTGGCAAATTCGCTCTGTCTGACAACTGGAGGGTAACGCCGCCACAAAAGCACGAACCCAAAGCCACAAGAACAGAACCAACTCCACATTGGGATTAGAAGCGGATTCGCACTTGTCACATGATAATAATATTAAAAGAAGAGCCCGAGAACGTGGATAACCTTCCCTGGTGCTTCGAGAACAGCCATAATGAGGTAATCTCAGAATTTCTGCCAGCTTCGAAAGAACTGGAGGATGGAATACATACCTCTGCAGATAACCTCAGGAAAATTGAGTTGGAGACGGCGAATGATCCGCGACCAACATTTGTCAGCGAGCTACTATCTGAAGAAAGGGTGGCTGCATTAAAGGACGTCCTTGTACAGCATAAAGATTGCTTCGCATGGAACTATTCCGAAATGCCAGGACTAGACCCAGAAATCGCTGTGCATAAATTGGCGATATCTCCGGACGTCAAGCCGGTCAAACAAGCGCCAAGAAGAATGCGGCTCGAGCTTGAGATGAGTATCAACGCCGAGGTCAAGAAGATAACGACTCTGGTCTTATCCAGGAGGTTCAATATCCTGAATGGATCGCTAACATCGTCCCGGTGATGAAGAAAAATGGGACGGTGCGCATATGTGTGGACTTTCGGGATCTCAATAAAGCCTGCCCGAAGGATGATTTCCCAGTGCCAGTCACCGAATTGATGATAGACAATACGTCCACTCATGAGGTTTTCTCCTTCATGGACGGCTCATCAGGGTATAATCAAATAAAGATGCATCCCGAAGACCAGAAGCATACCGCTTTCCGAACCCCTTTGGGAATATTCTGTTACAAGGTGATGCCCTTCGGTCTAAAGAACGCCGGTGCCACCTATCAAAGGGCCATGATGAAGATCTTCGATGACCTTATACATGAAATCATCGAGTGCTATATCGACGACCTCGTAGTTAAGAGCAAATCATACGAGGAACATCTCGAGCACCTAAAGACTGTATTTCGACGCCTTCGACAATACAACTTGAAGATGAACCCTCTCAAGTGTGCATTCGGAATTTCTTCGGGCAAATTCCTGGGATTCATCGTCCGACACCGAGGCATCGAGATAGATCCGTCAAAGATCAAGGCGATCATGGAAATACCTTCACCAAGAACTCTCAAACAGTTGCGGTCTCTCCAAGGGAAGCTCGCGTATATACGGCGATTCATAGCCAACCTTTCAGGCAAGTGCCGTCCGTACAGCCATCTGATGAAGAAGGGAACCCCGTTCGTCTGGGATCAGAAATGCCAGGGCGCACTGGACGAAATCAAGCAGTATCTGCAGAATCCGGCGGTGCTGGCTGCTCCAGTCAAGGGAAAGCCTCTCATTCTTTATACAACCGCCCTCGAAGGTTCTTTAGGCGCATTATGGGCGCAAGAGAACGACCAAGGGAAAGAAAGAGCACTCTACTATTTAAGTCGAGTTCTACTGGGGGCAGAAAGCAACTATTCTCCCATTGAAAAACACTGTCTGGCATTGATCTTCGCGATAACAAAGCTCAGGCACTATGCATTGGCGCACGAAGTCCATCTCATCTCGAAGGTGGACCCCCTTAAATATTTGATGTCAAAGGCCATACTGACAGGGAGACTCGCTAAATGGGCTCTGCTTTTGATGGAGTTCTCGATAACCTATCAGCCCCTCAAGGCAGTGAAAGGCCAGGCCATTGCCGACTTCCTCGCTGAGCATCCGATACCTGCCGATTCTCCTCTAAATTGCGATCTTCCAGACGAACATGCGTTTGATGCGATCGACGGTGGTGATACCCGATAGGAGCTTTATTTCGATGGAGCATTTTCCATGAAGAAGCGCAAACAAAGTACACCTATAATCAAGTCGGGGGTAGGCCTCATCTTCGTGACCCCACAAGGAGGAATAATGCGCTTCGCCTTCTCCTTAACAGAGCCGAGGACGAATAATGAAGACGAATATGAAGCCTTGATTGCAGGTCTCGAAATCGCCATCGACATGGAAATTGAAAACCTCCTCATATACGGAGATTCTCAACTGGTCGTTTGTCAAGTAAACGGCGACTACCAAACGTGTAAACCGGAGTTAGTGAAATACGGTGAAAAGATGCAATGACTGTTGATCCAAATTCCCTCCTGTATTTTGGAGAGCATACCACGCGCAAAAAACAGCAAAGCAGACGTGTTAGCCAAGCTCGCTAAAGAACTGGCTGACGAAAACCTCGATGACGTTAGAATCGTGGTACAAAGTCGTCGGGTGCTTGCCCCGGCAGAAATATCTCCGGAATCATCCGAAGAGAAGGGAGCGACTGAACAGACGACCTTGCAAACAGAAGACCGGGAAAAGGCTGAAGATTGGAGGGAAGTCTTCATAGACTACTTTAAGTCCCACCGAATGCCCGAAGAAGCGTCCACAAGACATCAACTCATGAAACGAGCTCTGTCTTTCGCCTTCGTTAATAATACTTTGTACAAGAGGTCGTTTGATTCTCTGTGGTTGAGATGCCTAGGACCTGACGAAGCGAAAAGAGTCGTTCAGGAAGTTCACGACGGACTCTGCGGTTCTCACCAAGCAGGCCCAAAGATAAAGTTGAAAATAAAACGGATGGGCTACTATTGGCCCATGATGATTCAGGACTGCCTCGAATATGCGAAGCAATGCCACTCATACCAAATCTATGGGGACTTTATCCACCAACATCCAAATCCATTACATCCAACAGTGGCTAGCTGGCCATTCGAAATGTGGGGGACTGACATAGTCGGCCCCATCGAACCAGCATCGTCCAGAGGACATCGTTTCATCCTGGCGACGACCGATTACTTCTCCAAATGGGCAGAGGCAGTACCGTTGAGAGAAGTGAAGACGGAGAATATCCTCCATTTCTTCAAGACGCACGTCATATATCGGTTTGGAACTCCGCGACGGATCATCTCCGATAACGGGCCTGCCTATAGGAGCCACAAGATCAGTCGCTTCGCGCAACAACACAATATAGACTGGAGATATTCCTCGGTTTATAATCCGCGAGCTAATGGTCTAGCCGAGACCTTCAACAAGACCCTGACAAAGATCATGAAAAAGACGGTGTCTCGAAATAAGAAAGACTGGTACGAGAGACTGCAAGAGGCTCTTTGGGCGTATCGAACTACGTTCAAGACGGCCACGAACACAACGCCGTACGCGTTGGTATTCGGTACGGAAGCAGTACTCCCCCTCGAGATAGAATTACCCTTTCTACGAGTGGCAGTCCACTACGAGCTGACGAACGAAGAAAATGCTCACCTTCGGCTTGAGGAGCTTGATGACCTTGAAGAAACACGGCTCATAGCGCAACAAAATCTGGAAGCTTATAAAGCAAAGATGACGTGCTCATATGAAAGATTGACCCGACCAAGGACATTCCACCAAGGCGAACTCGTGCTAGTGGTCAAAAGGCCTATGATCCCCAATCGCGCCAAGCGGGGAAAATTCGAGCCAAACTATGAAGGCCCATACATCATAGACAAAGTCTACCAGGGTGGAGCCTATCTACTCATGGATATGCACGGTGAAAGGCCTTTCAGGCCAATACACGGTAGATTCCTAAAGAAATACTACGCTTAATGAGCCACAGCCTAGGTCAATGATAGATGACGACGACTATGTCCGCTCGCTATCTTCCTAAGCTCAAGCTTTATAAGCAGTAGCCAGCCTTCGAAATGACGGACCGAAACGTCCTTAAACTAATAGCGGACCGAAACGTCCTTAAAACTACTACCGCAGCATCCTTAGGCTGACGAGATAAAAAAAATAAATATAAAAATAAATATAAAAAAATAATAAAAATAAAAATATAATAAATAAAAACGGTATGTCCATAAGCAAAAAAGGGCACGGATGAAAACCCGAAAGGGTTCCGTGAGTAAAAACAGCAGGGCTACCGGCGAGTGTTCGTGAAAACCCGAAAGGGCGCGACCTCGTAAAAAAAAAAAGAAGAAAATAAAAAGAATAAAAAAAAAGGTATTTCCATAAGTAAAATGGGCACGGATGAAAACCCGAAAGGGCTCCGTGAGTAAAAACAGCAGGACTACCGGCGAGTGTTTGTGAAAACCCGAAAGGGCGCAACCTCGCTAAAAGACACTTATAGGGTCCTCTCGACCTTGTTAGGAGAAACCACCCGCGTGAGATCCTTATGACTCACAAAGGAACAACACACTTAGGGATCTCCATGATTCCTAAGGAGAAAATAGACTTGCGAGATCCTCACGACTCGTAAGGAGACCTCTCTTATGGGACCCTCACGGCTCATAAGATTTGAAAGTCTTAAGTTATAGAGACCTAAACCTGTGCTTAAGCAAACCCCACAACTCTCGATATGGCCCTACAAGTGGTTCAATTCTGACCCTTTTGTATACAATCCATGGGCGCGAATAAACATTTCCCCGGCAAAGCCCCACCCGTGACTAGGGATATGTCCATATGGTGAACAACCCTTATAAGTCCTCTCGACTTATAAGGAGAAAGCCCTCTTGTAGAATCCTTACGACTTACAGAGGAACATACACTTAGGAATCCTCACGATTCCTAGGGAGAAAATACACCTACAAGATCCTCACGACTTGTAGGGAGAAATACCTTTGTAAGACCCTTATGGCTCATGAAGTCAAAAGCCTTAGTCGACAGGACTTTAACCCTGTTCACTAAGCCACCCTTGTTCGACATAAACAGAGGCAAACGATGATTCGCTCCTGACAATATCCCAGTTGTAGCGGTGCTGATGCCGAAATCGGTGTCTAATTTCAGGTTTACGGCGAAAAGCCAGTAGGTCGCACATGCATACGAAATAGCCGAAATGATGGGGCAGCTTGCAATAAAAAGCAGCGAGTAAAAACGTATGCACACAAAATAGCCGAAATGATTGGGCAACTCGCAATAAAAAGCAGCGAGTAAAAATAAAATAAACAGCCGAAATGATTGAGTACCGCGAAAAATAGCCGAAATGATTGGGCAATCGCGACCTTCACGATATAAAAGCTGAAATGATAGAGCATCGCGGAAATAAAACAAAAAAAACAAAAAAAAATGATGATAAAACTTTTGCCCTACAGTTGAGATCACATCGATCCCTGTATACAATCCAAGGGCGTAAACGAAGAGGGAATCATACTTTCCCAACAGGCTCCGCCAGAAAATGAAGCCAAGTCTCGACGGTTCATCCCAACTCCGAAGAAACCAGTGTCTCCATGAGAAATTCTCGTCTCGTTTCAACACCAGGGAAACAAATAATCCTTGGCAAATACCTCAACTCAGGGAAACCAGCGTCCTTGACGAGAAAATCCTGATTCGCGTCGACTCGCAGAGCAACCAGTGTCTCCGTGGGAAATTCTCGACTCGTTTCAACACCAGGGAAACAAATAATCCTTGGCAAATACCTCAATTCAGGTAAACCAGCATCCTTGACGAGAGCCTCCTGATTCGCGTCGACTCGCAGAGCAACCAATGTCTCCGTGGGAAATTCTCGACTCATTTCAACACCAGGGAAACAAAGAATCCTTGGCAAATACTTCAACTCAGGGAAACAAACATCCTTGACGAGAGCCTCCTGATTCGCGTCGACTCGCAGAGCAACCGGTGTCTTCGTAGGAAATTCTCGACTCATTTCAACACCAGGGAAACAAATAATCCTTGGCAAATACCTCAACTCAGGGAAACCAACATCCTTGACGAGAGCCTCCTGATTCGCATCGACTCACAGAGCAACCAGTGTCTCCGTGGGAAATTCTCGACTCATTTCAACACCAGGGAAACAAATAATCCTTGGCAAATACCTCAACTCAGGAAAACCAGCGTCCTTGACGAGAAAATCCTGATTCGCGTCGACTCGCAGAGCAACCAGTGTCTCCGTGGGAAATTCTCGAATCGTTTCAACACCAGGGAAACAAATAATCCTTGGCAAATACCTCAACTTAGGGAAACCAGTGTCCTTGACGAGAGCCTCCTGATTCGCGTCGACTTGCAGAGCAACCAGTGTCTCCATGGGAAATTCTCGACTCGTTTCAACACCAGGGAAACAAATAATCCTTGGTAAATACGTCAACTCAGGGAAACAAACATCCTTGACGAGAGCCTCCTGATTCGCGTCGACTCGCAGAGCAACCAGTGTCTCCGTGGGAAATTCTCGACTCATTTCAACACCAGGGAAACAAATAATCCTTGGCAAATACCTCAACTCAGGGAAATAAACATCCTTGACGAGAGCTTCCTGATTCGCGTCGACTCGCAGAGCAACCAGTGTCTCCGTGGGAAATTCTCGACTCGTTTTAACACCAGGGAAACAAATAATCCTTGGCAAATACTTCGACTCGAGGAAACAAGTGGCCTTGACGAAGAAAATCCTGATTCGCGTCAACTCGCAGAGTAACCAGTGTCTCCGTGGGAAATTCTCGACTCGTTTCAACACCAGGGAAACAAATAATCCTTGGCAAATACCTCAACTCAGGGAAACAAACATCCTTGACGAGAGCCTCCTGATTCGCATCAACTCACAGAGAAACCAGTGTCTCCGTGGGAAATTCTCGATTCGTTTCAACACCCGGGAAACAAATAATCCTTGGCAAATACCTCAACTCAGGGAAACAAACATCCTTGATGAGAGTCTCCTGATTCGCATCGGCTCGCAGAGAAACCAGTGTCTCCGCGGGAAATTCCCTATTCGTCTCAACATGCAAGATGAAGTCTCAGGCAGCAGGGATTAAAAAACTTGCTTCCTGAACAATGGGACCCTGCAGTCTCTTGCATACTATTCACGGGTCTCACTCTCCAAAGTCGAGTTTCGACAAGGAGGGAAACAACCGCTTACGGGTCCTCTCGACTCGTAAGAGGGAGAAATTCTCTTATAGGATCCTTACGACTTATAAGGGAAAACACACTTTGGAATCCTCACGATTCCTAAGGAGAAACCCACCTACGAGAACCTCTCGATCCGTAGGGAGAAAAGTCTCTATGAGACCCTCACGGCTCATAGAGTTGAAAAGTCTTAGGTAGTAGATCTGAACCTGCAGCCTAAGCCATCGCTATCTCGTGAAGGAATTAAGGTGCTTACTCTGTTATCTGTCAATTATGTTCATCAAGACAGCATACGGATAATAAAAGAAAGAAGATAGCGACAGAAAGAACATCTGATTGGAGTTGGATCAAGCATTCGAGACACTCATTCATGCATGTGCAAAAGACTCAGAACGAGGAATAAGACAAATTGAAATAAAATTTTTCATTCATATTCCAAAAAGGTTCTTACAATCATAAAGAAATAAGCAACAACATTATTTAAAATGGTTACAATGGTATAACCTCGGACCCATGACATGGATTGAGGAACTCGAAAGTAACCCTATCTATGACTTTCCAAGCCTCGCGGACCATCCTAGTGTGCTTTCTTTCGCGAGCACAAGCGTCGGGGTCCCCCCTTGATGTCTTCCTCCCTCCGATAAGCAGCGAGTATGGCGGACTGTTGGAAAGCCCGGTGCAGGAGATAGACAAGATTGTCTCGCCGTCTCTTCGAGATTAGGTGCATCAGATACACTGAGTGCGCCTTATCCTCAGCAGTATCCAATGCCCTAAGCGGCACGCCGGAACAGAATAAGGGAAGTGCTTCCCAAATGGCTCCCACGATCAGCTTCAGGAGAGAGGAGCGTCGAGGAAGCAGTTGACCATTGTACGCGTCGAAGTGACTCATGATCTCGGCACACTCGGCGTTGGTGAATTCTCGGTTCTGAGAATGGCCGAGTTGGCGGATGTCTCCGTAAGAGATGATTTCATCAAGGTCGTACATATAGGCGTCCATTGCTCCTGTAAAAGAAGATGAACAGAATTAGTAGACAGACTGATTAAGCGAATCCTTGTTAAAGACAAGCACAAAGAGTTAAACTCCTCGAGAGCAATGCTCTGCGAACAGGGGTGACACCTGTCAAATTCAGTAATGAGGAGAATTTGAAGAAAATCCCCTAAAAACATTGAGAGCTTTGCTCTGAGAAGATAATAATAATAATAATAATAATATAAAAATATCATCTTTAATTTCCAAGATCCACGAAGAATTCTTAAGGGTTCTTCTATACGATTTGGAAGGAGCAAAGTTCCATCAACAAATTAAGAAAGTACAAGGAAAATCTTCTAAAGAGCAAAGCTCCATTAATGGAATCTTAATAGAATTCCCTTTAGTTCTCTTTAGATCCTTTCAGACCTATAGAGCAAAGCTCTGCCAAGAGAAACCCTAAGTGGGTCTTCTTTAGATCAGGGATCTATTGAGAGCAAGGCTCTTAAAAATTGATTTAATTTAATCCAAATTAATTTTTACCTAAAAAATTTTCTAGAGTTTTAACTCTTAAAGGTGCTTGAACAGAAAGAGCAGGGCTCTGGGCAAAATGCTTATGAAGGGATGAAAATCATCTTAGGGGGGGCCAAAGGCCCTATTTATAGGCATCAAGTGCCCATTCGGCTTCCAAAAGTTAAGTTGCCGTAAAGCTTGGAATTCTGCCGCCGTTGCGCTCACATTTGGGGCCACGTAAGCGCACCAGCGGGGGGGCATTTGTTTACCCCAATCAGAGCAAAGCACTGTTCAAATTCCAAGACGGGAAATGAAGCAACGCTTTTGATTCCCCCAATCAGAGCAAGGCTCTACTTTGAAAATGTAAATTTTAATAAATGCGGCGACGCTTTAGATCCCCTGCGCTGCGCGCAGAGCGCCACGTGTCAAAATCTGGCATGCCAGCGCAGGGAGTGCAGCGTCCAAGGCAGTGCGCCCAATCAGAGCAAAGCTCTATTTAAAACAGAATTAAAGGAAGCAACGCTTCAGTTGCGCAAGCGCTGCGCTGCGCGACACGTGTCACCGCAGTTGCGCGAGCGCAGTTGCGCAGCGCTGTGCGCTGCGCGACACGTGTCAGCGCTGTGCGCTGCGCGACACGTGTCAGCGCAGTTGCGCTGCGCTGTGCACTGCGCGACACGTGTCATGCGCTGGGGCATTTGCGCCAAACAGAATTAAAATTTTAAAGAAATCTTTCTGTTCTTGTTAAAATAAGAAGATTTTCTTCTATAAAACAGAAGCACTTGGATCAAAGATCCAACGATGGGAAAAATTCCCCAAATCACTCAGAAAAAGATCTCTTTAACAAATTTAACCAATTTATGGGCACTATAAAAAGGACCCTAGACCTCAATTCAAAAGCATCAACATTGGAGAAAAATCAAGAACTTCAAACAGAGAAAACTCTGAAGAAATTTCAAGAAAAAGGTAAAAACCTTCATAAAATAGAAGAAATTTCTTCTAATAGATCATTGATCTAAGAACAAGATCAATGATCTTCACATAATAAACAGTGCTTTGTACTTTGTATGAACCACTGGTTCTTTAAAACAAGAAAAACAAGAAATACTTGTTTTCTTTGATTCTAATTAAATCAAAGAAAACAAACAGTGCTTTGCACTTTTTCATGAACCATTGGTTCTAAAAGATTCTCAAATTATAGTGCCTTGCACTTGCAAACTGCGCTGTTGTGCTCCTGGATTGGCGCAAGCCACCAGAGAGCGCCACGTGTCAGCATATGAACCATCTGCGCTATACACTTTTGAAATAGAGCCTTACTCTCTGGAATTGACGCAACTCACCAGAGCGCGCCACGTGTCAGCAACGCAAGCGCGGCGCATTGGCGCAGCGCACTGCGCTTGCGTGACACGTGTCAACACCATAAGCGCTTGCGCTCTCTTATTGGCGCAAAGCGCCCGACAAATGCAATGCATTTCCTAAAGGGCCAGGCCCAAATCAAAAAGACCTAGTAGGCCTAATTAAATTGCAAAGCAATAAATGGGCAGAGCCCAGGTAAAATTGATGCTCTGGATCTTTTATAAAAGGGCAGAGCCCAAGTAAAATTGATGCTCTGCATCATTCATAAATGAGCAGAGCCCAAAATAAATTGATGCTCTGCATCCTTTATGGGCAGAGCCCAACCAAAAATAGAAAATAATGCAATGCATTATTTAAAAATGGGCCAAGCCCTAGTATAGGCCAAAAACAAATAAAAGTGTCGAACATTTTTCAATTGGACTTAGCCCAATCGTGACCGTAAGTCCTCAAATTAAATTGACTGAGCAAGACTGCTCTCCTAAATCAATTTACAACTGTTTCGAGAGTACATCTCCAAACTCCTTTGACACCTATCGTTGTAATCCTTCAACGATGTCGGAGAGGTGACGGGTCCCGACGACCATACACCCATACGGACCGCGGGGTCCTTAAACTCGTGGACCGAAACGTCCTTAAACTAATGTTGGACCGAAATGTTCTTAAACTAATGTTGGACTGGAACGTTCTTAAACTAATAGCGGACCGAAACGTCCTTAAACTAATATCGGACCGAAACGTCCTTAAACTAATGATGGACCACCGCGTCCCTAAACTGGCGATGGACCACCGCGTCCCTAAACTGGAACATGGACCACCATGTCCCTAAACCGGAACAATAGAGCCTCCAAATGCTCTTTTGCCGGATCTAAGCGATCCCGTTTAAGTTGATCTTAGCCCCAAATACGGCTAACGTATCCTTAAACATTCAAATGGACTATTAAACTCCAAATCAACTTTGGTTCAAGGGTACATCTCTGAACTCCTCTGACACCTATCGTTGTAATCCTTCAACGACGTCAGAGAGGTGACGAGTCCCGACGGCCATATATTAAATGGATCACCAAGTTAAATTGATCTTAGTCTCAAACAGGACTAACGTATCCTTAACGAACGTTTAAGTTGATCTTAGCCTCAACACGGCTAACGTATTCTTAAACTAAAACACCAAACCCAAATCTAAGTAAATACGGATTTGGACTAATCCACGTCCTACGGGCGACGACATAACTTAGTCTCCGTATACAATCCACGGGCAACCACAAACAAAACAAACACCCACGACACGAAGTGAAATTCTGGAGAAGGAGAAAGTTGTTACCGCGATGCGGTAGCGTAATTAACTGCAGGGGCTTGCGCCTGCAGGGAAGAGCGTCCCCACAATCAAAAACCCCTCACCATGAGGGGGAATCTGACGAAGTCTGCAAAATCGGCCGCATCCGTCTAAACCTCTGATACACGGTGCCATAAATCAACTTGGCATCTTCGGAGAGGTGGACGGATAAAACCAAATAGCATCTGCCCCGAATCTCAGACCAGACGTTCAGTCTCGGCCGTCTTTCGGAGGGGAACAGATTCTTCCTAGTCGTGCTAATCCCCTTTGTTGATTATTACCCTAACACCTAAATTCTTAATTAGAGCAAAGAAAGCATTGAGCAGAATTCTTTTTCCAACTAACCTAATTCTAATCCTAACAAGGTTTTAAATCAAATCAAATTCACTCTTAGTTTTTATAAAAATCAAAACCACCATTTCTTTTGGACTTAACTCGTAAGAACTCTAAGAGATAACACGATTTCCCTGTGGACCGACCCGTACTCAACCGGTTAGCTACCAAGCGTCACCGTTATTGATTGCAGTTAACTACTACACATAAAACGGAACAATCAAATGGCGCCGTTGCCGGGGAAACGGTGGTTATTTCTTTTTGTAATTTCGGGTTAATTAAAATTGAAAAGATATAAAAATTGAAAAATATAAAATCATAAAAAAAATAAACCATCTTGTTATTTTTTGAAAGGTTTTGTGTGAATTTCGCAGGAAAGGAAGACGGACAAATTCAGATCTGGAAAAAGCACAGGGAACAAATCAAGAAACAGAAGATCTGAACAAATAGAGGAAAACCACAACAGCGTACAGCAAAATTTCGGAGAGCCAAACCCACCAAGCTGCCGCGGAACCGCGGCCGATTGAAGCTTTTGACCGTGGAACCGCGGTCAAAACCGTGACGTCAGCGCTTCAAAAAGTTTCTGTAAGTATTTTATCTTCTCTGTAATCCTCTGATCTCCACTGAAAAATTTTCCTGCAGGTATTCTTTGCGCAAAAACTTCTTCTCCCTCTCAAATAATTCATTTTGTGCAGGATTCTTTGCGCCGCAAATAAAAAGCAAAATTTTTTAGCAAGTGTTTTGGATTTTGTGTGTTAATTGCTTTGCATATTTAAAACGGATTTTTAAGGGGCTCAAGCTCAAACACCAATCAAGATTGGGTGGGGAATTTCACTACCCTTCCTAAGACCCCAAAAATCACAAAAAGCATTTGCATCAACCATTGAGCTAATTAAAAAAATCTAGACTCAGCCAATTAAGGACTGTCGCGCTCATTAGGACAGAGGAAGGTTGTGGGCATTCAGTCGTTTATCTAAACCTGACTTTGTGGTGCCTAGGCTAGACAAGCGAGAAAGGTAATTTTAAAAGGCCCGTCTCATGGTGATTCGTGAGCAGAACCCTCCTTTCTTCACTTGTGCTTACCTGGCCACAATTGGCGGTGAAGAGGCAATTTGAGAGATATCTCACAACTTGTCGCTTTGGACCAGTTAGGAGCAGTCTAGTTGACTTAGGAGACCCTAGATCTAGGCTTGATTGTGCATGTTAACTGTGGTTGATTGAAATTAATTCCGTACAAATCTTTGCACACAAATCTTTATAAAAAAAAGAGAAATTTTTATAAAAACTTGCCATTTGTCGCTAGAATTCCATTGCACCCCACCTACATTTCACATTTCCCCATTGATGTTTTCTTACCCTCACCTTCTACTTTTTGACTACTCTACAACCCGTTAGTGTATGTCTGGTTGGACTAGGGACACTAGCGCCCGTTTAGTCCGTGTCTCGTTAGTCCCTAATGACGACGCGTTCGACTCCGAAGTCAAAATTCCCTCCACTTTTTTACCTTCATCTTCACATTCATCATCTTCTAAGGAGATGTCAGGATTCAATCCTAATAACACCTTACCTACTTCGGGACTGATTCCACTTCAACTGGGTGTGAATAACCCGGATCACCCGCCTGTTGAAGCGCACCAATGAATCGCGCTCCAGGATCTTTTTTATCCCACCCGCTCCGCACTTCCTACATGTCTTTAACTTCCGCCGCCTAATGGGGATAACTTTGAAATTAAGCCCCACTTCATCAACATATTGCCCAAATTTCACGGGCTGGAATCCGAAGATGCCTATATCTTCATAAACAAATTCCAGAATGTTTGTGCAATGATGAAGACAACCCAACTGTCCGATGATGCTATAAGGCTACGAGTCATTCCCTTCACATTATGTGACCTAGCTAAAAAGTGACTATATAGTACAACATCGCATTCCATAAACAGTTGGGAAGAGTTTGTTAAAACTTTTCTTAAAAAGTTTTACCCCCATCACAAGACTGCGAGAATTCGTAATGAAATTAATCAATTTTCCCAGCTTCCTTCCGAACCTTTTTGGAAGTGTTTCGAAAGATTCAAAGACCTTCTTGTTCAGTGCCCTCATCACGGTATTGAGAAATGACAACTTTGCCAAACTTTATACGAAGGACTGAACCCAACAACTAAGCAGTTGCTGTAAACCATTTGTCAAGGTCACTTCCTAACCAAATCGAGCGAGGAAGTTTGGCAATTTCTCGACGATCTTGCTGAACAAACACTTCAGTGGGAAAGCATTAGACAGACCACTTCATCCACTGCATCTACCTCTTCCGGTCAGTCTAGGGCAGTCACCCCTCATATTCCGTATTTTGGGAAGCGGGGCGTGACATGGTTTTGTTGGTATCAGAGTCAGGTTGGATTCGATTGAGATTGCAATTTCCGACTAGAGCTTGACAATATAAGCCGCCCTTTCGGTCTAGATTGTAAACTTGTTATCCTTGATCTTGATTCATATAGTGTGTTCTGCTACATATTTTGATCCATTCGCTAGAATTTTGGGTAACTTGGTAGAGTTATGTGATTGTAATTATGAACTGCAGCATAGTTACAATACTGTACTCTATTTGAGTGACTTGGAGTTCTACATTTGTTTTCCACTCGTTTGAGTTTCACCTCACCCGATATTCTTGTTTCTTTGTCTATCCTATATCTTATTCTGATTCTTATTCCTTGTATCTTATATCGTTCTCAAATTTGTTGTTTCAGTACCATGTCTTTTAATGACTCTTCTTCTATCTCCACTCCCCAGAATCAGACTGTCGAGATTTTGAGTGTACTGCAAGGCTTGAAGGAAGCTCAGGAGCGAACAAACGATCTCTTAGCTGAAGTACTAAGAAGGCAAATGGCTCGAACACCAGCGGGAGCCCCCAATCGGAAGGGAATCCCTGTTAGACGAAAAAGTGGTGTAGGGATGAAGCGCTTCTTTGTTCCTTAGCAACAGAAGCAGCGGAGAACCCAACGTTGTGGTTATTGCGGGAGACCCGGACACCTTCACAGAGACTGTCGCAGGGCTAAAGGGCAATGCCTGATTTGTGGATCCAACGAGCACCTTATCAATGGTTGCCCTCGAAGGAAAGAGCTACAAGGAGGAGATTCGTCAATACCTTCCACATGTACTTGAGCAACTTGGTTGCTTCATAGTTCGAGTTCGAGGATGATATGGACCCAGCACAAGACTCGGACTTGTCTTACGAGATTGCAGAGATAGATATCGACGCAGAATTATCACCTTTTCTGTTTTCAATAAAAAAATATTGTCACTCTTTAGTAAATGTTCCATTTCGTTTAAAATCTTGTATCCGTTGAACTTCTTAGTTTGAATGCAATAAAATTGTGAGTTGTGATCTATGTATCGTTCCTATGCCACTCATTTTCATTATACTGCTTACTGCTTCATCATTCAAAATTTTGATTTTTCAGTCCTTACCTGCCGTATATTTTCCATATGCTCTATATCCTTGGTTGTTTTCTTTGTGTGTTCCACTATCTAATCATGACTCCCCCTTTTCAGGCTATGGCCAATCCTGGAGCAGCGCCGCCTATCGATGAGGACACTCGGTTCAGCGTTTCCTTGGACTGCATGCTGGTAAGGTTAATAAAACGCAATTTTTTTTTGCGTGTTATTAACTATTTCCGTTTTACTTATTCTGAATACTTTACTATTCGTCATATTTTCAATAGCGCAAATATATGTCGCACATACTATTTTTCTTATTTCACCATATGGGTTTCCTCAAGTTATTTTAAATTGCTTGACCGATATTATTTCTAAAATATTTTAGCCTATCGGCAAATCCTTCACTATTGTTTATTATTGTTGTTCCGTGTGTTGTACATATATAGTTTATCATTATAAATGGTTATACCCTGTGCTTAATTATGATTGTTATTCTATTTCTTAAATATACGTGTGTGTGTGTGTATGTGTGTGTGTGTGTGTCTATATATATATATATATATATATATATATATATATATATATATATATATATATATATATATATATATATATATATATATATATAGGATTATGATATTTATCTAGCTGCTTCTACGTAGATCACTATATAGTAGTATTTGATTTTGCGGCTTCTCGCATATTATTTTATAGCTTATCGTTTATTTTAATTTCGAGGACGAAATTTTATATAAGTGGGGTATGATATAATACCCAGTTCCTTTAAAAGTAATTTTCATATTTATAAATAAACATTTCCTATATTTTTCCTTATTTAAATATTTCTTATATTTTTCTCTCTTTAAATATTACTTTTTCCTAACACTACCCAGACCTAACCCAATCCCTTCTCTCTCTCTCATTTCTTTTCTTTCTTCTTTTTCTCTTCTCTTTTTCCCCCAAGCCCAAAGCTCAGGCCCACTCCGTAAAACCCCAAACTCATTCCCTTTTTCTCCCGAGCCCGGCCCATCGCACCCACAAACCGTGCCCACTTTCCCCCGACCCATACCCGACCCGCTCCCCCCTCATCTTCCTTCCTCGCTCATCTTTTTCCCGCCTTTTCCCCCTCGCGACCGCTTCTCGCGCGCGCCCACGTCCTCGCCTCCCTCAACTACCCCGCGTGCTTCTCTCGCCAAATCCCCGCTCCTCGCGCCCGCTTCCCCATGACCCGCACCGACGCCCTCACGGCCTCGACGACAAATTCTGCTTCCCCAACGGCTCTCCCCCACGCTCGCACTCACCCCCTGAGACCCACGCCTCTCCAACGTCTCCACGAACTCGTCCATACCCTAACTGTTCCTCAAGATCCCCTTGCTGCTCCCATTCTCTCTCATTCACTCCTCTCTCTCTCACCAACGGCGCATAGCTGCTTCGAGTTTCTTCTATCTTTTCTCCCTTGAACCTGCTCAGCTTGCAAAATCCCTCTTTTATCATCCAAAACTTCATAAAATCTTCAATAAAGTTCTCAACGGGTCTCTAAAGAGTGCAAAAGTAGCTCTTTCATTCAGATCTAATGTCTGATGACCATGCTCCATACTTTTCTCATCAAAATAGATCATTTGCATTCAGAAATTAGAACTCCTTGCAAGAAATCGCCTTCAACAAGCTCCAGTCATTGAACTCCAAGGTCTCCACTTCAAAAATTGAGTATCATTGTGCAAGCTTCCGTTTTCCCTACCTCAGACTGCCCAGATGCGTTCATGATTCTCTTTCAAGAGATCCAGTGATGATGTCATTCAGAACCCTAACCATTCCAAAAGAATCTAAAGCATTAACTTTTCTAAGCACTAACTTTGGGGGATTGCATGCTACCATGATATGCAGAGGCATTGAAAGCAATACATGTTTAATGAGAATGAGCCTTCCTGCACTTGATAGAAATTTATTCTGCCAACCTTTTAGCTTTATTTCTGACCTTTTCAATGATTTCTTCATAATAAACTTCTTTGTTTCTGCCAGGATAAATTGGAGCACACAGGTAAAATAAAGGCCAGGTCCCTTTAGAAATCCCAAATAAGTTTGCAATTTTGGTACAAAATTCATCGGGGGGGGGGGGAGGCAGAGTCTGGAGAAATAAACTGCACTCTTTTATTTACCATCTGTCCTGAGCAGCTCTCATATATATTTATAAATTCAAAAAGATTCTTAAGACTCTTGCTCCCCACCTCCGAGCTGCGAGCTCCAAGCACCCAACACCGAACCCAACACCCTCGTTCCCTGCACCCTCACCTGAGCTCCGACCCCCGTCGCCTCCGCGCCTCGCCGACCTCGCCACGACAAGCTACCCGAGCCAGCCACCCTCAAAACCTGCTCGCCATTGCCCTGAGCCACCTGAGCATCACCACCCTCCACCTTCAACGACCACCAGCACCACCGACCTCACGGAGTCGCTGACAGCCGAGCCCAACCGAGCTTGCTGCCGTTGCTGTTGCCCGTGCTGGTGCTGTGTCGCTGCCACCTCTACCGTGTCGCCGTCGCTGTACCATTTCCAGGCAAGTTTCTGAATTTGCTATCATGCTACATACACTCAAATATACTTATGCATGTGTGTGTGATAAATCAATACAAAAACCTATAGTTATGATTATTAAAAAAAACTCGATAATCATCTTTTGATACATATATCTATGTTCCGTCAATTAAAACTCCTGTTTCTTGATATATATAGATCGTGTACTATTAATCAACTACATGGTGGGATTTAAAAGTTAATGTTTCTATATTGGAAATAATATCCCCGAGAACCGACGCTAAATCTGGAAATCCCCGTACATATCACGTTGTGAAATCAATAGTAAATTAAATACAAATCGAAATGCGATCTTATATGGCTCGTATCGAAGCAAACAGATAAACCTACAACACCCCATAGTTTATCTTTGTATTTTGATAAGTTATATCCATGAACACTAAGGCGATTCGCGACCCTGAACTGCAGTCCGGGGCAGCGCTTCGTTTTGGATACCCAGCTTTGGAACACCTGTATACCCCTTATTTAAACTGATAATGCGCGGAGCCCCATATGGTATAATTTAGTTAGCTAACCCCTGAATCTGGTCCCGTGTTGTTCCGCCGTCATTTGATATTTAATTTGTATTTTAGAATACCGTGGTGTTCTGCAGTTTCTGCAGTGACCCCTCTTACACCGGCACCTTGTACATAACCTAGCTTCTAATACAGGAATTCTATTGATAATCCGTTTAATGAGTTGGAAAGATAACAAAAAAATCTACAATTAGTTGAACTTTAGTATTGCCTAATTATGCTCCCAACTGGGAGTAAAACGTGTTACGAAACGGACTCTCAGTTCTAAAACTGGATTTCTAGCAGTGAACACTTAAATTGAAATGACCATAACTAACAAACCTGAAATCCGATTGACGCGAAACAAATTTTGATGGACAGATAATTAAACATACTGCTTACCTTTTTTATTGTTTTGCTTAATTCTGCACGTATGATTTACAGTAAATTATGCAAGTGGTAGGACACTGGTTACTGATATTTTATTCATATCATAATTATTGCATTCTCATCATATCATGTAGAGGTCATTACACTGGTAACCTAGTGATCGTGTACATTACCCAGTGATAAGTATTAGTGCTTGATTGTGGCAAGTACGTTAGTGTTAAAGCGTGAAGGAATAAGTGAAGTGATACGTACTTGTACACAATCAGCGGACCCAGTTAAATTATTGCATTGTCGACGTCTATAGGACATATATAAGTGTAACTATAACTGAAATGGGATGGTTATGGAGCACTTATATTGGTGTCATAGGTAAGGCACCAAACACCGTCCATTTATCTTGGGCACCAGTCGAGACACGCTTGATGGAGATCCTGTCTTCAGTTCTCGCGTAGACTTGTCATGGACCAACTAGTATTTAAGTTTATGGTTGGTGTTTGATGTAGACCACGGGGTGTGGGGTAGTTTGAGTGTGAGTTCAACGGAATCTTGGGAGTCCCATTACCGGCATATACAATGATTCTGGGAGTCATATGGGTGATATTACTGATTATTAGCGAGCGTTTCGGGCCCGTGTTCCCTTGCCCCTGGGCCCTACCCTTGGGTTGGAGATACTCCTGCGTGGTTGACACTCACATTTGGACTGACGATAGGTTTAGTGACCTGAACAGTGAGACTTAGAGACTGATAGGTTTAGTGACATGTACATGCATTGATACTGATTCGATATACCTGCTTTACTGTTTACCTATACTGGTTATTTCATGCTCATGTCATCACTCCATGCTTACTGTTTCATATTCATCCTTATTGTACGTGTTTACATATGTATTTATATTTATTGCTATTGTGTCGCTCTGACGACCTGAGTATGCATGCTCAGAATGAGAAGTGGATTTAGCTTCGATCAGGACCTGACGCAGCTCGAGGATATTGCGGATATCTAGATCAGCGACGTCAGCGCTATCTTTTATTTGACTCTATCCGGTTAGTTTTATAACTGTTTTGATTTAGTGACTGCATTTCTCATTACCTGTGCATTGATTACTGATTACCACGTAAAGGTAGAAGCCGAAGTGTGACTACGACAGGATATTCCTTGACCGTAGGAGCATGGTTGGCCTTGTCACCCATCGTATTCCGTATTTTAGGAAGCGGGGCATAACAAGAGCTGTCACGCCCCGCTTCCCGGTGTACGGTAAGGGGACGCGGCGAGGCCCGCTACGTATTTACTCAGGAGTAAACACGCTAAGCGTATCTAAGCTATATAAGGTAAAAGTACACAAGAGACATGAATATAATGAACAACAACTTTATTTATTAAACATTCTTTTACAGATACAACTGGAAATGTAAATACAAGGATGGAATACAATGCCTAAACAATAGCATGAACTGAAATGAAAATTTGTACAAGTGAGTATAGCTCGGGGTTTTCAGTGTACTGCTCCAAGTGCTCCTGACTGGTCTAGATCTCTAGTGCGTCCGATCCACCTGACAACATTCCAAAGAAGAAGAGAAATAGGAATGTCGTCGGCGAACAATCGCTCGGTAAGTCCCAAAGGAAGGAAGAAATAGAATAGACAGGTGAGAGAATATAATGATATAATGTTTGATCGTTATGTTATCACGGTTGTTTGTAGCTTGGTACAGAATATGCCAGTGTATACGAGAGGAGTCCAACTTATATCGTGGACTTTGGTAACCCGTAGTACAAGGCTCCGTCGAAAATACCACGGAACAACGGCATGGATGTAATTACGCGTTTAGTGATCACCTCGTGCCACCTTTAACATGTTCCGTACCAGTCTACCCCTTTATAAACCCCGTAGTGTCTTATGTATTGATTGTATTGAAGGTATTGTATTGTCTTGTAGTAAATGGAAGACTTGCCGAAACCATGATATCAGTAAATGGAATGGATATAAATGGAGAGTCATGTAGACGGAGTATATCCATGGTTCGGTTCGGTCAATATAGATTGATATAAATTGAATAGACGGATTCATGAATTCATATTGTATTGTAGTTTTATACTTGAATTATATTCAAGTCAGATTGATTAGATTGAGACCCAGTCTGAGTCAGACACTTTGAAAAGAACTTGAAATCCTGAATTAGTTTTGATGTTATCGGTAACTGCTGCACATGCACGGCAGGATTTGTGTCTATTTCCAAGACAATTGCCGTATAGATAACACCATTTGTTAGATTGTCTACCTTAGATAGGCAAGCACCCACATTCTCCGGCTCCCTGAGGCTCAAGAGAATTGGTCCCGCTTAAACCTATATTTACTAGGGTCCTAATTGTAATTTAGTATAACTTGAGGGGTTTTATGTAAAAATAATTTTGGTATAATTTCAAAATAAACCTCAAGTATTTAATTATCGTCTTTAGGGTTTTTATAGATGTATATTTTATAAAAGTGAAATTTCTAGTGAGTAGAACCTAGTTTCCATGGTATATGGTATTTTATTGAAATATTGGAATTTTGCATTGAACTGTAATGGTATTTTCCTGTAATGGTGATTCCTTTGATTTAGAAAACTTGGAATATTTTTACAATATAATTAAAATAGATATTTTGATAATAGCTATATATATATATATATTTAATGAAAATAAATTTTATTTATTTTTGTAGAAATCTCATTTTTTTAAAGAAAATGCATTAAAATTCCATCGAGATCGAATGCTCCTTTCGGAGAGGTTAGCATCTCACTCTACTAGACCCGAGGATGTGCGATAATCTGCACCATCCCGAACGGGGTCCCCAAAAATGGGTTGTAGAGGCGTAATTGCAAGGAATTGATTAACACACTTTTTAAAGAAATGGTTTTGCAAGTATGATGGTATTTATTTGTAATGTCGTATTATCCCATAACTATATTACCAAAATTTCATCGTGCTGTGTCAAAAATGTGTGTTGTGATGAGATAGGTCATTACCTTGTGAGTTATCTAAAGGTAATACAAGTATTATGTGAATTATGGCGAAATGTAAAGTATGTGGTATTTTACCGTAAAAATACAATAAAAATTGCATAAAAGATTCTTTTGAGATGGAACTTGTTTTATTGTGTTTGTTAATATTTGTTAAACATTATATGAAAATATGGTATTTTATTACTTAAGAAAAATAGACTTTTAAAGGAAAAACCGAATCGGAAGTCGGATTAACTTCGCTTCCGTCAGGTTTTATAAATTAAAGTTTTTAGAATAGAAGATGAGAGGGGGAGAGGGGGCTTACTGGCTAGAGAACAAGAGAAGAGAGAGAGGAAACTAAGGAGGGTGTCGGGGCGTCGTTTCGTCGCCGGAATCTTCTCGAAACTTCGCCGAAACTTTACCCTTTGCTAACTCCACTTGCACACTATAAGGACTTGAGAATTTTTGAGAGTTTTGGTAGAGAATTTCTGAGTGAGGATGGGTGAAATGGAGTGTGGTATTTATAGGAAAAAATAGGGTTTAGAGAGTTAAAGAATGCATTAAAATTTGCATTAAAAATTAGATTAAATGGTGTTTTATTGTTCTTTGGATAAATTCAAAGTAAACAAACAACATGGGGGTAGTGGGGTAGGAGAAGAGGTGCTAGGGTGAAATTTTCAAGGCATTACCTACGGGAGGACCCGGCTGTATCGGTTCCATATGCATACGTCGCCGGTCCAAATCCGGTGGAAAGTGTTTGGATTTGTGCCATGTGTCCCCGTCGCCTCATATCCCCTAGTGCACATGTTTATTTATTCTGTAATTTATCATCTTACGTGTAGTGCACGTGTAAACCCTTGGGCTTCTAAAAGATTAAAAGAAAAATAAATAAAAAGATAATGAGGCTGGGGGGATTCGATCACAGGGGCTACGTCACAGCAGTGCAAGGCTTTACCAATGTGCTACAAGTACTTTTTTGCTGTTTAAAAGCAAAAAAAATTTATAACTTGTGCTGAGGCTTACGTATTCCTTTTGTATTTTGGAAAAAATTTATACAGAAAGTTTAGAGCTGTTACATTCTATCCTCCTTATAAAAATTTCGTCCTCAAAATTTGTAGAAAGAAAGTGTAACAGATTTAAAACAATTTGATGATCGTGATTGTGAAAGAAATACTGGTATTGCATGAAAAGTAACAAGGGTTTGAAAAGATTGAAAAGAATTACCAGTGTTACCTTGGTCTACAGTCTCGGCTTCTATGGCTGCTAATGTGAAAGCCTGACGCCGGAGTACATTCCTCCTAGCTGGAGGCACATTCCTCTGTCCTTGGGACATGTTTCTCTACCCTCGAGGCATGTTCCCCAGTGCCTGATGGAATTGGCGATTATGCTGTGCAGGAGGTCCACGTGGCGGTGGAGCTGGAAGTGCAAGACGAGGTGCAGGAGCCTGGATAGCTGGCCGCTGCGGGTAAGTGTTGTGAGTTGAAATTGGGTTGCGTCTATAAGGACATGTTTCAATTCCATGATTGGATGCGCCACAAACTAAGCACAGGCCTTTTGCGTGCCTACAGTCCTTCCACAGGTGTCCATCCCTTTTGCAATAGAAGCAAAAATTTGGACTTAGCTAATTATTGGTTTGTTCCGGTCTCCTGGGTTCAACAGTTGGCCTTGAAGAGGCCCCTCCTGCCATCTGAGTGGCGGGGCGCTTCACTCCGACGGATTGGGGTCTGCCCTTTTTCTTCACTACTGCCTCGTATCTTCGGGCAGCTTTCAAAACCAGGTCATGGGTTGGGAAATCCCCTGTAGCTAAGGTAGCTTGGATTTCCTGATCCAACCCTTACTGAAATCGTCTGGACCTGATCTCAATAGTTGGTATTAAATGTGCCGCGAACCTGTTAAGGTCTTGTGTTAGCTGTGTAGTATGTGATATTTGAAAATCGAATATTGAGACATATCTTACCTACCGAGAGCATAGTAAACTCATTATCATACTCATCCACGGACTTGGTCCACATCGAACCCTATTGTAGATGGATAAATTGCTGCTCCATGTCGAATCGGGAAGTCTCTGGGAAGTATTTCACGTCAAACATATCGTGAAAAGTCCTCCATTCGATAGATTGGTCAAGACGGATTTCTTCCGCCTTCCACCAGACTCGTGCATTGTCAGTATGCTGTAGTTTCGCAACTCGAACCCAAGCGATCTCTGGCACTTATGCCGCTGCTAGATCATCTTCCATATTTTAAGCCCATTCCTCAGCTTCCAGAGGGCTCTGTTTTCCCGAGAATTGCTTGGGATGCAAATCCCGGAATTGCTTTACCCCAGGTGCTTCCACTTCTGGACGGTTTATCAAAATAGCAGTCTGCTGCTGCTATCCTTCCAGGAGGCTGCGAATCGCCTCAAGCAGTACCGTCTGCTCATTGATCGGAGCAGCGACGGTAGGTGTAAACGGTAGAGGTGCTGGTGTTGTTTGGGGAATCCATAACCTTGAAATAAAATTTTGGGTTATGACAGATTCAAAATATTTGAAATTGGAAGATTCAAGAAATATGTAAAGAATGTTTTTAGTTGCTGATTCTTGTGTTATATTGCTTAGGACTTCATGCAGAATTAACCCGCATGTCCATGCAGAACTGACATGCATGTCCATACAGAGCTGACCTGCATGGGCCACCAACAAAACCTGTCACGTCCCGCTTCCCGGTGTACGGTAAGGGGAAGCGGCGATGCCCGCTACGTATTTACTCAGAAGTAAACACGCTAAGCGTATCTAAGCAATATAAGGTAAAAGTACACAAGAGACATGAATATAATGAACAACAACTTTATTTATTAAACATTCTTTTACAGGTACAACTGGAAATGTAAATACAATGATGGAATACAATGCCTAAACAATGGCATGAACTGAAATGAAAATATGTACAAGTGACTATAGCTCGGGGTCTTTAGTGTACTACTCAAAGTGCTCCTGACTGGTCTAGATCTCTAGTGCGTCTGATTCACCTGACAACATTCCAAAGAAGAGAAATAGGAATGTCGTCAGCGAATAATCGCTCGGTAAGTTCCAAAGGAAGAAAGAAATAGAATAGACAAGTGAGAGAATATAATGATATAATGTTTGATCGTTATGTTATCGCGGTTGTTTGTAGCTTGGTACAAAATATGCCAGTGTATACGAGAGGAGTCCAACTTACACCGTGAACTTTGGTAACCCGTTGTCACGCCCCGCTTCCCAGTAGATGGAAACGGTGACGTGGCAAGCCCGCGACGTATTTATTCCGAGAAGGTCATTTCTCGAAATAAATACGCCAAGCGTCTATAAGCAACATAAACTAACAAGAATAAACAAAAGAATGAAATCCAACTCTGATTTATTACATTCATGATTCATAGTAGACAAAATATCCGAATACAAGATATTTAACATGGTAAGCCTTAACAAGGAGGCATACATAAATAAGGTGAAATGAAATGAAAAGCTGAATGAAACTATACGTCCGGTTGTGATGCGAACTGGTTGTACTCCTTTTCGACCGCTTCTATCTCCTTTGTCTCAATACTATCTGACGAACATTCCAAGAAAGAAAGAAAGATGGGTGGAATGCCCGTTAGCGAACTAACGCTCGGTAAGTCCCTAAAAAGATGGAGTGATGTATATAAATGAAATTCAGGGTGTAATACGATATATGATATAGCATGGATATAAATCATGAACATGTAAACAAGTATAATAGCGTACATGGTAATGTGTATGTCAACTATAACAGCATAAAAATGTAGCATGAGCATAACAAACAAGTATAGCATGGCCGTGAAGTGTAGGTATAATGAATATGAAGTAATGTATGTGTCCTAAAAGGTCTCTAAAAGGGTAAATTAACTAACGTGAGTTCAAGTGTGAATGTCAACCAATCTGTCACGACCCAAGTTCGGTCCGTGACCGGCACTTAACCACGTAACGTCTACAGGCGTAACGTGGCTAGGTAAGCCGAAACCCAGAAATCAAAAACCATTAAATATAGAGTGTTAAGACATTTTTAATGGAAACATTTGAAAAATGTTTAGAAAACCTTAATTAATTTAGTAGAAATCCTTTTTAAGTTCAAGTGTTGTTTTTAATAATTTTGACAACATTTCCTTTATAAAAAAATTGCCCCGAAATCGGTTAAAAGACAAGATGTAAGTAAAATGTCAAGTGAAATAAATAGAGCATCCCAAATGGGAGAATCGCGCCCAACGGCGAACCAACACCACAATGATAATATACGACGTCGTAGCAAAGAATGAGCAGTAGAATGAAAGCAATTATCATAAAAGGATAAGACTGCATAAGTAAAGTCGGCTCACAATGAGCTCGATACCAGAATACGAAAATAATATACATCGTCCTCACAACTGGTCTCTAAGTCAATACATGAAGGTAGATGGAGAATACAAGATACATCAATGTACAACTGAAAAGTAAACAGATACCGCACAAAACCCACCTAATAGCAAAAGTGCTAGCACGCCAAAGCAGTGGTATCTGTGCCAAAAGATGCGATAACCAGCCAGCCGCGACTACTCCGAAGGGCAACCTGCAAGCACTGTGGCACAACGGGGGTGAGTTGCCAACTCGTGAATAGTAGATAACATATAAAGGTAATCGCGAGTATGCACGTGCTGCGATACTCAACCTATGCCAACAGATAACATCTATATAATGAACTGGATGCTCAATATCATGCAACAAGTGCGATCTAATGACATCTCCATGTGATGAGCAAGATATGTGATAATCAGGTATGGCAATGCAATCTAACAACCTTATATAGAATGAGCAGGGTATGCAATGATCGTACAAGCATGTGTACTATATCAGTACAATAGATACAGGATGAGATATCATATACTAATGCTGAGCATGGGAAAATATAACATCTACACGGAATGTCATCGTGGAAAATATAATCGGTGCCCATCAATGCACCCAAATCCCAATACAACTCAGGCGCCGTCATCCTCCGTCCCTCAAATCTTGTAAATCCCATGAAATCGTGAGTGCCCAACATCGGCACTCAAAATATCAAGAAATACTCGTGTCCAGCATCGACACGCAAATCCTCATATATCGGGCATCCGTCAGTCCGGGTCAGCCCACGGGCTCCGTCTGCAGTATCGGCCCTCGGCCCCGGCAGTACGAGTCGTCCCGTATCCATCTATCGACTCTGGTCAGTATCCTCCGGATAACCGCCAGGTCCAACCAATCACCGGTAGGTAGTAGTCCCTCTGCCAGGCTCACCGTCTATATCACAGCGATCCGCTCTTGCCCCGGGGTACCATACCGGGTCTACCATGTACCCGCAATCGGTGCCTACCGCTCCTCGAATTGGGTATACTCACACAAGCTCTCTGGAACCGAGAAAACTCATGGTGGACGCACTGAAATATCATATCAAGGGAAACCGGGTTTTTAAACAGTGCGTATTTTCTTTAAAATAGTACTCCGGTTCCCAAATCCAGAAATCAAGTAAATCCAAACTCAATGCGTAAATCCATGCAATGTGTCGTATGACACTAAGAGTAAAAGAAAGGGAAAACCGCTCTTTTAAAAGATCCAGTTTTGAAAATATCACATGCGGTCCCTTAGTTTTTTAAATCAAGTCAATATCATCCATGTAGGTAACATATGAATATGTGTATATGTATGGATGTGCGAAAGGATAAGTACGCAAAGTGAATGTAGCAATGTACATGTGCACTAATGTGGACATATGATGTATATGTGCCCAAGTATGAATATATGATATATATGGCACAAGTATGGATATGTGATGTGCTACGATGAATATAAAGGGTACATGTGCACAGGTAGTGATATATCCATGAAGGTGTGCACAAAAGTGAGTATGCAATGTGCCTGGTATGAATATAACATATGCTAATATGCGGCAAATCATGACAAACATCAATAAAGCGGAATCAATATGATATATGATTTATAGAAATCCTATAATGTGAGTGGCATGGCAATCACTAACGGTGTGAGTGTAGCATATAAATCGTGCTCGTGCAACTTGAACCGTTAGTGACAGTGCAGTGTTCTATACTACCCGTTCTATATGTAACAAGAGAGTATGCTACTAGTATATCTATATGAACACACATGACTAAATATCCTATTACGCCCTGACGCTTAACGCCGTACGGGTGATTTCCCCGTAGATGTTAAATCTACTCACCTGGTCGCGTGCTAAGTATAGCCGACCACCTGCTTCCCTTTCCTGGCGGCGTCTGACGTACCCGTCTGCGAACCTGGAATTTGCACAAGAATCCAAATATAAACAAAAATCTCGCAAAACGCGATATCGAATCAAAACGGGAACTCGCGTCGCGAATTAACGCGCGTGTGTGCGATACGCTGAAACATGTGTGTACGCGTCTAAAACTTAACCCGACACGCCGCGATACGCTAAATCACAAAACCCACTCGCGTATCGCGCGTATCGCGTAAACTAAAAATACCAGAAAACGACATACGGCCCCAGATTTTACCCAGGTTAGAATATTACAAATCTATATATACCATGGACCTACAAAATGTAGCAGACACCTACCCTAAAAACCCTAGCTCCTATCTCTCAAGTCTGGCCGCAAATTGCGGCCATAACTATTTTTCCGGCGGACTGGGATTGGGGTGGTGGGGTCGGGCTCTTGTGGTGTGGTCAGGGCATCTCCAGTAGGCTACAGTCCACTCAATTTCATTCTGAAATGCCCAGGTCTAAAGCAGATTTTAAAAAGCTAAGATTTTGCTTAAAAACGTCAATTTTGCACAAAAATGGAAACTGAGGGTATTTTAGTGTAATCTGGGGTTTACCTATGTTAACTTGGCCCTAACAACACTTAATTAAGCTAGTCTAACTAATACTGACCTTACTTAAACAAAGTTCACACTAAACACCACATATATCACAAAAGCATATAATCTAGCACTAACAACCACAAAGTAACACTAATTAAGCTAAACTGACACACAAGTCTAGCATACAAGCAAGTGGAGCTCAGAGGTTATACCTCACTTGACCCTACGATGCTGGGTCAGGAGAAGAAGAGAAGAGGAAGAGGGTGTGTTGCTGCTACCTGCTTCTGATGCTGCTGCTGTGTGGTTGTTGCTGTTGTTACTGCTACTGCTGATGCTGCTGTTTGTTGTTGTTGTTGATGATGTTGCTGATGCTGTGCTGAGGCTATTGGGCTGATGCTGGTGCTGCTTGGGCTGCTGCTACGTATGCTGCTGCTGCTACATGGAGCTGCTGCTACTGGGTGTTGCTGCTGCTTGCAACTGCTGCTGAAGCTGATGCTGGAACTGCTGATGTTGCTGTGGTTGCAGCTGCTGCTTGTTGTGCTGGGGCTGTGTGTGTGCGTGAGTGAGAGAGTGAATGAGTGAGAAATGAGAGTGTGTTGCAAACAAAAGAAAATAATAACACAAGAGAGTCAAGCCCCCATTTCCCTCTTGCCTCATTAAATGCAAGCATGGGCACTAGCCATGATGCACCCCCTCTCTCTCTCATTTAATGCAAGTATGGCTTTGCCATGATGCCCTCTCTCTCTCCCAAGCCAACACAAAATAAATTTGAATCCCATTTCATTTAAAAAAACCTTAATTAAAATCATTTTAACTTAATAATGGTGGGTTAATCTACCATGGTTGTTAAACATGGTTTAACCCAAATTCTAACCCTAGTTTATATGCACAAGTTTGTGCAAGCCTAGGAAAATTCTAGAAAAATATTTATTAATTTTGATAAAATATCTGAAAATTAATTTGGTAAACTTTTTATTAAAAATCACATATTATCACATAGTTAACCACTAATCACATCCTAAAGTGTTACACAATCTCAAGAGTATTCTCGAACCCAAGGCATCGTCCAGGGGCAAGAAATCACGGGCCCAAAATAGCGGGACTTCAATTGTTATTGAAGTATTCCAAACCCGACATGCTATCATCTAGGAGCTTGGAAACACGAGCCCTCATTCATGTATTCGTGATGTACCGTTTCAGCCCGGTACCATAGCATATTTGTACCGTTTCAGCCCGGTACCACAGCAACGTTATTTGTATTAATGGGACTCATGAGATTCCGTTGGATTCATACTCAAACTACCCTAACACCTCGTGTATATAATTCTATGATTAATGTTATGAGTTTTGATCGAATCTATGAATACGAAAGGTGATGTATGATATCAAGTTTTCAAGATTGAGTTCATGTAATCATGTCAAGTGCAAGTCATGCCAATTGTATTTATGGTTCGAGTCAAGTTGGTTCAAGTGTACATATTGGGTTCAAGTATTCATGATTGAGTCGTGTCAAGATCAAATTAATTCTAGCATGTAATGGTTAAATCACAAGTCATATAGATAAAAATAGATAAGCAATCACAGAACATAATATGAGATAAGTATACAAGAAACGTCCAAAAACAATATTGTAAATATGTGATATGTACAACTAGTTAATCAAGTCATTTGACGTCAGAATATAAACGAAAACATAGCCTTAAGTTTTATGCAAACGTAAGTTCCAGTCTCGCCTAAATACGACTACCAATTTTGGAGATATACATGTTTTCGTATCGTCGCGCAAAACAGATCAGAATCTGTTCAGCACCGTCACACATTTTTAAAACGCAGTTTGAATTAATTTCTGTCGGGTTTCAGCTTACAAAAATTATTATACAATTGTAGATCTTTCGATGTACTTATACAAAACACCAAGATTCACGTGATTTGGATTTCTAAAGCTCTAGTTATGATCATTTTAATATCATCGTTTAAAACCGAAATTCAGATTTCTGGACAGCAACTATATGTTATATTGCAAAGCCTATATCGGACTGTTTCATGCATTTCTAAGTAATCTAGTATACATAAAATTATAGTTCTATCAATTGTGCATCTACACATCTAAAGTTTGTCACAAACGGACATCGGGTGTTCGAGTATGTCTAATTTAAAAACAGTGTGCGAATCATGACAGATTCTGTCCAGATTCGTCGCTTAATATTGTAACGCAGTTTTCTATATTTTACGTCAATTTTCAATAAAAGCTTAAAACTAAAAATATAGATTATTCTATGTAGATATCCAAAACACCTGATGTTTCTCAATTTGGATATCGGTAGACCAAATTATGTGTCTAAGAAGTTGACCGATAAATACAGTTTTCTGTTTTTACGAACAGTGAATAAAAACGATATAATTCATAAACCGTTAATCGATTTGATCTGAAATTTTTACAGCATGTACAAAATAATATATTCTATCATAAGTAAATTTCCTGAAATTTTCTAAAGTAAAAATTAATTTCTAAAAATTAATTTAAAAGTAAAGGTATTGATATGTCATATGTGAGAAATGAGAAAAACCATGGTTTTTATTCGTAACTTTGTTTTTTTTACAAAATTTAAATAAAGTAATTTAAAATACAACAACAAACGATGCAATCCTAATTGGTCACATGAAATCTTAACATATAGATTGAGAGTAATGAAAAAGACTTTACAAACTATATATGTGTGTATGTTTGTATGTGTCTATTATTTATATATGTATCAATTTAATTAATTATTTAGGCACTATGATATGATGAGGAAAGTTTTTCATGGCAATATAACAAGAGAAAGATAGAGAGAATGAGATGGAGGGAGAGAAAGAGAGAAGGTACTCACATACACAAGCCGGTATTGTCACCGGGCTTGTCTATCCGCCGATAGTCTCGCGTTTCTAGCGAGACATTCTTGAGAATTTCTTCATGTTCTTTTTCGGGGAATCTAGATAAAGAGGGATATGTGAAATAATAGAAATGTGTGATGATGAAAAGAAAGAGGAGTGAGATATAAAAAATGTTTATGGCCACCATAATTCTAATAAATTATGGTTAATAATCATTCTAATTATTTTGGGAGTTAAAAGGAAGATGAAATGAAATGTCTTATTTGTAAGTTATGAGAAGAATAAAAATTGATAAAAAAATAATTGCAAGAATGAAGATTTGAACATGTGATTTATGGAATAACAATGCAAAGACTTAACCAATGAGCTACAAAGTTGTTCATGCACATATTTAATTAGAATTAAATATTTACTGTTGCTTGAAAAGAAAGTGGGCTTTTTGGGCTCATAGTTTTATAAAAGAAAATAAAAATGAGATTGGATTTGGGTTAGGTATTGCGTTTAATTTGAAATAGTTTAAGATTTAGTTTAAAGAAATGGGTTTGGGAAAAATAAATAGAATAATAAAATAATATATTTAATAGAAAACAAAATTTACGGAAAAATACTACGAATAAATAAATACAATATTTTACTAAAGAAAGAAAACACGAAGGTATAGTAATACTAGGGTCGTTACACCAGTAGTACAAGGCTCAGTCAAAAATACCACGGAACAACGGTATGGATGTAATTACGTCTTTAGTGATCACCTCGTACCACCTTTAACATGTTCCGTACCAGTCTATCCCTTTATAAACCACGTAGTGTCTTATGTATTGATTGTATTGAAGGTATTGTATTGTCTTGTAGTAAATGGAAGACTTGCCAAAACGATGATATCAGTAAATGGAATGGATATAAATGGAGAGTCATGTACACGGAGTATATCCATGGTTCGGTTCGGTCAATATAGATTGATATAGATTGAATAGACGGATTCATGGATTCATATTGTATTGTAGTTTTATACTTAAATCATATTCAAGTCAGATTGATTAGATTGAGACACAGTCTGAGTCAGACACTTTGAAAAGAACTTGAAATCCTGAATTAGTTTTGATGTTATCGGTAACTGCTGCACATGCACGTCAGGATTTGTGTCTTTTTCCAAGACAATTGTTGTATTGATAACACCGTTTGTTAGATTGTCTACCTTAGATAGGCAAGCACCCATATTCTCCGGCTCCCTGAGGCTCAAGAGAATTGGTCCGCTTAAACCTATATTTACTAGGGTCCTTATTGTAATTTAGTATAACTTGAGGGATTTTATGTAAAAATAATTTTGGTATAATTTCAAAATACACCTCAAGCATTTAATTATCGTCTTTAGGGTTTTTATAGATGTATATTTTAAAAAAGTGAAATTTCTAGTGAGTAGAACTTAGTTTCCATAGTATATGGTATTTTATTGAAATATTAGAATTTTGCATTGAACTGTAATGGTATTTTCCTGTAATGGTGATTCTTTTGATTTAGAAAACTTGGAATATTTTTATAAAATAATTAGAATAGATATTTTGATAATAGTTATATATCTATATATATATATATATTTAATGAAAATAAATTTTATTTATTTTTGTAGAAATCTCATTTTCTAAAGAAAATGCATTAAAATTCCATCGAGATCGAGTGCTCCTTTCGGAGGTCTGCATCTCGCTCTACTAGGCCCAAAGATATGCGATAATCCATACCATCCTGAATGGGGTCCCCAAAAGTGGGTTGTAGAGGTGTAATTGCAAGGAATTGATTAACACACTTTTTAAAGAAATGGTTTTGCAAGTATGATGGTATTTATTTGTAATGTCGTATTATCCCATAATTATATTCACAAAATTTCATCGTGTTATGTCAAAAATGTGTGTTGTGATGATGTAGGTCATTACCTCGTGAGTTATCTAAAGGTAATACAAGTATTATGTGGATTATGGCGAAATGTAAAATATGTGGTATTTTACCGTAAAAATACAATAAAAATTGCATAAAAGATTTTTTTGAGATGAAACTTATTTTATTGTGTTTGTTAATATTTGTTAAATATTATATGAGAGTATGGTATTTTATTGCTTAAGAAAAATAGACTTTTTAAGGAAAAGCCGAATCGGAAGTCGGATTAACTCCTTTTCGTCGGGTTTTATAAATTAAAGTTTTTAGAATAGAAGATGAGAGGGGGAGAGGGGCTTACTGGCTAGAGAACAAGAGAACAGAGAGAGAGAAAACTAAGGACGGTGTCGGGGCGTCGTTTCGTCGCCGGAATCTTCTCGGAACTTCGCCGGAACTTTACCCTTTGCTAACTCCACTTGCACACTATAAGGACTTGAGAATTTTTTAGAGTTTTGGTAGATAATTTCTGAGTGAGGATGGGTGAAATGGAGTGTGGTATTTATAGAAAAAATTAGGGTTTAGAGGGTTAAAGAATACATTAAAATTTGCATTAAAAAATGGATTAAATGGTGTTTTATTGTTCTCTGGATAAATTCAGAGTAAACAAACAACATGGGGGTAGTGGGGTAGGCGAAGGGGTGCTAGGGTGAAAATTTCAAGGCATTACCTACGGGGGGACCCGTCGGTACCGGTCCCATATGCATACGTCGCCGGTCTAAATCCGGTGGAAAGTGCTTGGATTTATGCCATGTGTCCCCGTCGCCTCATATACCTTAATGCATATGTTTATTTATTCTGTAACTTATCATCTTACGTGTAGTGCACGTGTAAACCCTTGGGCTTCTTAAAGGTTAAAAGGAAATTAAATAAAAAGATAATGTGGCTGGAGGGATTCGATCAGAGTGGCTACGTCACAGCAGTGTAAGGCTTTACTATGCTACAAATACTTTCTTGCTGTTCAAAAGCAAAACAAATTTATAAGTTGTGCTCAAGCTTAGGTATTCATTCTGTATTTTGGAAGAAATTTGTACAGAAAGTTTAGGGTTGTTACAAGATCCATATCATGGTTATGGATTTTTCTCTGGTTTTGTGTTAGAATTTTGTGTAATTTCTCTTTCTTCTTCATATTTCCTCTATTATCATTGTAGTGAGAGCTTTGAGTGAATGATAAATGAAGAAGAGTTCCTTTTATTTGCATGTCTTGTAATTTAGTTTTTACATATGTTGCTTATAATTTTCTTTGATAAGTAGTTGTTTTTTTTTGTTTGTTCTTTTTCTTCTTCTCTTTTATCTTTGCAACCATGATGCTTAAGAGCAATCCTTGTCTAGGTGAGATCCCAAATAGCTAGCTATAATTTTCTACCTTATTTCTTTCTATTTTCTTTGTTTGTTTTGTTTTGTTTTTCTTTTATAATGAGTGGGTAGTTTCTCACTTGTTACGGTAGGATAAGGAAAGTTTGAGAGAAGGAAATCTCTCCCACTATTTTTTTTGCCCAACATCTTGATTCGAACTTCCGTCAAGACAACCACAATCCGCTCCTACGGCATCCTATCCTATATGACAGTGGCGACACCCTAGTGAGACCGGTCGTGGTTGAATTGACCGGAGGTTATGACTAAGAGCCAAGAACGGACGGATAAGGACCAAAAGGAAGGAACTAAGTATTGAAAAGCCTAATTTATACTCGCAAGTTTCCTTCCTAGTCGTGCTAATACCCGTTGTTGCTGATTTCCGTAACATCGATATCAAGAGTGGCAAACGAAAGAAGTGAGCGAACTCCTAACTCAAACTAACCTAATCCTAAGCCTAACAAGCTCTATTATCATACATATTTAAGCGCATAGTTAGTTTTGAACAAACTCGGACGCTTTGGACTTAACTCGTTAAAACGCTAAGAAAATGATTCCCATCTCTCCGTGGATCGACCCGTACTCAACCGGTTAGCTACCAAGCGAAACCGTCTTGATTGCGGTAATTAAAAATAGCACACTAAAAGTCTAATAATCTAGCGCACAGCCTGATAAATACGATACCGGTAGGTAAAACTGAAAAGGTAAGACCGTGGATCTAACTAAGTATACGGGACCCACTCTCCGGGACCCAACCCCATTTTTCTATACTGGATTTTATGCACATACGATGCACGCATATTATAAGAGAATACAAAAGGAAAATAAATGGAATATCTATATTTATAAATATTGAGAGGGTATGTATAAATTTTCTTCCCACGTTCCAAGATATATGATTGTATTCTTTGGAAGGCACAAAGATAGAAGGATGACGTGTGAAATTTAAAATTTCAGAAATAATTGTTGGAATTTCAACATATTTTTAGTTTCTTCTTAAAAAAAGACAAAATACTATATGTACCTCTTGGGTTCTAATTATATCAGAAGTGATATAAGTTATTATTTTTTTAAGGATTTCTTTACAGGGAACAAGTTATTTTACAATGTAGAAGATGCTGAATTTGGCGGCGATGGTAAAAATTCATTGCTCGACAAACCAACCCTCCCCTTTTATACCGACTTTTGCACAAATCAAATCATCGAGCTCTTACACGAATAGCAAATTTTATCGTGTGGTCTATATTTATCAAGGAACAACCCGGCTTTTTTGTTTATGTCTTGGTTGTTTGATCGAGACCGGCAGCGATATCACCTTTTTCTTTTCGTCTAGCAAAAATACCATTTATCAGGAAAATAACACTTAATGTTGCTACAAAAATCCACATGATCATCTGAGTTAAATTTCACTATAATTAAAGCCTCCTTTCCATAAAACACTTCTGCATGTCCATCCAAGAACTATAAAGACAATTTTAGGAGTTTCACATCACCATATAACATGAAATTTAGCTAAGATGTGAAGATAACGCAATCAGAAAAGTCTAACCACATTTCTCATAGAAAACAGAGTATAAAGCAGCAATATAGAAATTTACTATATTGACGGCAAAATCCATAGATCCATTTACATGTTTTATCTTGAAACTACAAGTATTAATTACACTGAAATTAAAAAAACAATAAAGTGATATGAATACATGAACATTGCATTGTCGATCGTGTGCCCCATCACTATAGAAAATTCCTGCAGTACCATTGTATACTCCAAATCCTCTATATAAAATTCATCATAGGATTCAAGACTTCAAATTAATTTAATTTTATTACAGCCAGAGATGGTATTACACACGATAGCATTTTTTGAAGTTTTGTATCTTGGAATATCATTTTGATCTAATAATTACTTTTCTATGCCTTATTTTATAATTTGGGACTAACTTTTCTTGTTAAATATCTAAATAAATTTCAAAACCAAGATGGTCGTGTGGGGCATTTAACCTTCAGCCTTTTGCAAGGGAATACAAACTTTTCTACTCCATATTTTGCATTTTGGCAGTATTCTTAATTTAAATATATAGAAACATGTAATTGATATATTCTGATATCATATTTTCCAAACAATCTCTCGCTTTTTCCCGCCGGGGGCTCTATGCCTCTATCTCATATATATCAGAGATGAATTGAAAATGTTTTTTTGTTCTGGTTATGATACAGGTTAAATTATCCGCATTTTACCGAAAAACAAGAACCCCCTAAAACCCCAACGGGTTTAATGTTTACATTCCTTTTTAATAATTTTGATTGACGGGCCTAATTATTCTGTTTTATTTCTCATCGTCTTTCCCAAATTCATATTATGTTGAAACCATATAGAAGGTACATAGGCTTTTGAATTGAAGATTTAGGGGGGAAAACAAGAAAAAAAGCTTCGAGAAAAAACCGTGTAAACAAGGAAAAAAGGAAAGAATTTGGAAGGTTTTTTTGCTTTTAGGACCAAGGTTTTCGTGTCTATTTTCCACAACTCTGATGGGAACATGGATGCCAAAATTACTAGTTGAAAGAAAAGGCATCCCTTGATTCTCTCATGTCAACCAAGCTTCTCTCCCTCAATTATGAGGCCCAATGAAAATTTGTCCCACCAAGATTCAGCAATGATGGCAACCAAATCTTTCACCACCTCTCTTTCTCTCTCTCTCAAATAACACCTCCATGATTTCTTTCAACCTAATATTTCTCAGAGGCAAAAAAATGCAGGCCACCCCATACCAACAACAAAGCTCCAAGGGACCCCATACCTAAGCAATAATATTATATGGAGGAGCTCTTTCTTGGTTGGACATGAATGTGATCCAACAACACAAGAGTCCTCCCTGTCACCAATCTCTTCACTTTAATCAAAAGGTTAAATTGCATAAAAAGTTTGGAATCAGCAGAGATATATAAGTCCATAAAAAGTTTGGAACAATTAACGGAAATAACAACGTCATTAGAATCAGAAGAGTATAGTGCAGTTTTCTGAAAATTAAGGTTGCATTATACACACACACATATACATACATACATACATACATACATACATATATATATATATATATATATATATAGAGAGAGAGAGAGAGAGAGAGTTTCCCTCCCAATGATCAAACTCAACTTTTCATGGCTCCCACTAGATTAACCTAGTCAAATACATGCACCTTATCCTAGTCAATGATCACATATAAAATCCTGTAAAACATTCTAATAAGTTTACAGGTTCTTCAGCGGTGAAAAGCCGAAAGCTTATTATCACTGGAAATTTTGAACTTTGAAGCAGGAGTGCAGAGAACAAGTTGTGCTATAATTGCTAAAGAAAACAACCCAGGGATTTTTTCTTAATCAACTTGGCATTCTGGCAGTTTGCTACAGTGTTCAAAATTGTTATATGTATGATGATCTCTGCAAAATTAAGAGTAGCAGCAGAACAGGGAATGGGGCCAATGTTTTCCCTGTCCCACTTGTGGCTACACCAAGGCAATAATACCCTTCATTTTACATTAATATTACAACAATATCAATATATCAGTACTCACACTACTACAGAAACCATTTTAGGCCATGGGGATATGTCCCGGTTCAAACCGTGACTAATTTTGAGTTACGGTCATAAATGATTTGGTCACGGTTGGAACCGTGACCAACTGCAAAATTTTGGCGGGCCCCACAACCACTCGTGATAAACCCCAATTCCACCCCACCCTTTTCCCTGAGCTCTCATTTCTCTCTCTCCAAAAAAAAAAACCCTGCCCCTGTCCTCTGATCGCCACCGATCGCCACCGCCCCCTGTCATCTGTTTACCCTAATCAGAGCAAAACTCTGTTCAAATTCCAAGACGGGAAACGAAGCAACGCTTCTGTTTCCCCAATCAGAGTAAAGCTCTGTATCGAAAATTAAAATTAAAATAAATGAAGCAACGCTTCAGATCCCCTGCGCTGCGCACAGAGCGCCACGTGTCAAAATCAGACACACCAGCGCAGGGAGCGCATCGCCCAAGATAGCGCACTCCATCAGAGCAAAGCTCTATAAAAAAAAAGCTTCAGTTGCGCAAGTGCTGCGCTGCGCGACACGTGTCAGCGCAGTTGCGCAATGCGCTGCGCTGCACTGCGCTGTGCGCTGCACGACACGTGTCAGCGCAGATACGCAAGCGCAGCTGCGCTGCGCGACACGTGTCACGCTCTGGAGCATTTGCGCCAAACAGAATTAAAATTCTGAGAAATATTTTCTGTTCTTGCTAAAACAAAAAGATTTTCTTCTGTAAAACAGAGGCCTTTGGATCAAATATCCAACGGTGGGGAAAATTCCCCAAATCACTCAGAGAAAGATCTTTTTAACAAATTTAACTAATTTATGAGCACTATAAAAGAGACCCCAGACCTCAATTCAAGGGAATCAACATTTTCTATAAAAAAAAAGAGAGAAAGAGAACTCTGAAGAACTCCTCAAGAAGAAAAAAGGTAAAGACCTTTAGAAAAAGAGAAAGTTCTCTTATGAACAGATCATAGATCTTTAATAAAAAAAAAACAAAATAAAGAATAGTGCTTTGCACTTTTTATGAACCTTTGGTTCCTGAAATAAAAAGAAAAACTTGTTTTTCTTTGATCTAAATTAGATCAAGGAAACGAATAGTGCTTTGCACTCCTTTTATGAGCCATTGGTTCTTGAATTTAAAAGATTCTTAAATCATAGTGCCTTGCACTTACAAACTGCGTTGTTGCGCTCCTGGATTGGCGCAAGTCACCAGAGCGCGCCACGTGTCAGCAGCGCAGGCGCAGCGCATTAGCGCAGTGCACTGCGCTTGCGCGACACGTGTCAACACTACAAGCGCTTGCACTCTCTGATTGGCGCAAAGCGCCTGACAAATGCAAGGCATTTCTTAAAGGGCCAGGCCCAAATCAAAAAGACCAAGCATGCCTAATTAAATTGATGCTCTGCATCATTTATAAATGGGCAGAGCCCAAACAAAATAATAAAAATGCTATGCAGATGCGTTGCATCATTCATAAATGAGCAGAGCTTAGAATAAATTGATGCTCTGCATCTTTTATGGGCAGAGCCTAAACAAAAAAATATAAAATAATGCAATGCATTAATTAAAAATGGGCCAAGCCCTAGCACAAGTCTAATAGACCAAAAACAAATAAAAGCGTTGAATATTTTTCAACTGGACTTAGCCCAATCATGGCCGTAAGTCCTCAAACTAAATTGACTGAGCACGGCTGCTCCCTAAATCAATTTACGACCGGTTCAAAGGTACATCTCCGAACTCCTCTGACACCCATCGTTGTAATCCTTCAACGACGTCAGAGAGGTGACGGGTCCCGACGACCACACATCAAGATGGACCGCGGGGTCCTTAAACTCATGGACCGAAACATCCTTAAACTAATATCGGACCGAAACGTCCTTAAACTAATAATAGACCACCACGTCCCTAAACTGAAATATAGACCACCACGTTCCTAAACTGGAATATGGACCGAAACGTCCTTAAACTAATATCGGACCGAAACGTCCTTAAACTAATGATGGACCAACATGTCCCTAAACTGGAACATGGACCACCATGTCCCTAAACTGGAACAATAGAGCATCCAAATGCTCTTTTGTCGGATCTAAACGGTCCCGTTTAAGTTGATCTAAGCCCCAAATACGGCTAACGTATCCTTAAACATTCAAACGGATTATAAAACTCCAAATCAACCTTGGTTCAAGGGTACATCTCTGAACTCCTATGACATCTGCCGTTGTAATCCTTCAACGACGTTAGAGAGGTGACGAGTCCTGATGGCCAGATATTAAATGACTTATCACGTTAAGTTGATCTTAGTCTCAAACAGGACTAACGTATCTTTGACGAACGTTTAAGTTGATCTTAGTCTCAATACGACTAACGTATCCTTAAACCAAAAACACCAAACTCAAATCTAAGTAAATACGGATTTGGACTAATCCACGTCCTACGGGCGACGTCATTACTCAGTCTCCGTATACAATCCACGGGCAACCACAACAAACACCCACGACGCGAAGTGAAATTCTGGAGAAGGAGAAAGTTGTTACCGCGATGCGGTAGCGTAATTAATTGCAGGGGCTTGCGCCTGCAGGGAAGAGCGTCCCCACAATCAAAAACCCCTCACCTCGAGGGGGAATCTGACGAAGTCTGCTACATCGGCCGCATCCGTCTAAACCTTCGATACACGGTGCCATAAATCAACTTGGCATCTTCGGAGAGGTGGACGGATAAAACCAAATAGCATCTGTCCCAAACCCCAGCGTCAGGACATCGCGGTCCTGTGCGCCGCCGTTCGGAGGGGAACAGATTCTGGCACGCCCGGTGGGACCTTTTCCTCTTTCCACTCCACACTTTGTGTGTCGTGTTCGCGAACAAATTGCGGTTTGTTGTGGTTGCCTGTGGATTCGAGGTACTAAGATTTGGTGTCTTGCTCCGTGCAGAGAACTGAAGATCGATGGCTTCAAACTGCACTGCCTGCAACTGCAACTCTCGCTCCGTCCGCGCTAGAGAAGTGACTTATGGGCCCCGAGCGGCCTCTCTTTTCAAGACACCAGTGGAGCAGGTAACTCAAGCCACCACTGGATTATTCTTCGGGACCATGCTCCTACCGTTGAGCTTCAATGCCACAATAACGTTGCAAGAAACCCCGAAGAAGTTGGTCTTTAATCGGCGTACCACTACCGCGACCCCTCTCAATGGGTCACCCAGTTTCAGTACCTCAGTTTTCAACGGACTGGGCCAGAACGTCTGCAAACCTGCGATACCCGAAGCTGCCATCCCAAAGCGGATAGCTATCCCGGCTCAAGCGGACGAAATCATTGGAAGGGTTTCTCCTTCCGAGAAGTCAATTTTTATAAGGCTGGCTATTCCGGTTGATGCTCCAGGCGAGATCCTCAAAGCTGCTTCCCCTACCCAGGGCAGGGGGAATGAAGAAGCTTATCAAACAACGGAGGTGACTCCATCCGCAAGACACGCCCGACGTCGCCACTGGCGCCGAGTGAGGAAGGCTGGGGGCAACTCCCCCTCTGGATTTACACCACCAGCTCTGATGGTAGGGATCGATGCTGCTGTTCCAACCGGAAACAGCTTTGAATTGCTGAATACGGTGCGCAGAAACTCTTTTACTGCAATGTTGAAACGAACTCCTTCAGCTGCGAAGAGTACTCTAGAGAAAAAGCTAGAACAGCCCCCTCAACGGCTGTTCTCTAAAATTTACGGAGTCTGGCGACAGGTCCAGGAGTCAGTGATTGATGAAAACTATCTCCGCCAACGAAAAAAGATGAAGGTTCGGCAAGAGAAGGATTACTCCGTCAAGCCACAAAAACCAATAGCTACCCGGGTGCCCATTACAACGGCTCCCTCAACTCCAATCACTCAAAGGAAAAGGAGGCCGCAAAAAGCCCCTGTGAACATGGCGAAGCGTAAAAGAGCTGAACACAAACGACCCAAATCTAAGGGCATAGTGGTGCATACTGTTTATATGGCTTCTGGAAAGGAAGAAAGCCGCACTTCTACGGGCCACCGACTGCTCACCCGATCCGTGACGAAAGCCCAGGAGCAACAACAAAAACTTCAGGAAATGATGACTGCAATGACTGCGCTTACCAAGCCAAAAGAAAGCTTGGAAGTATCATCAGAACAGCGGCACGAACAAGAAACCGACGCTGACTTTTTACGCAGAGTCCTCGAAAAGAGGGACAAAAAAGCTGCAGAGCAAGCGGCTAACATAAAACGGATGGCGCTCCTCTTCCAAGATATGGTAGGGATGATGTTACAGCCGGACCCTCCTGTTGAAGATCCTCCGATCGCCCTTGAAGACGACAGGGGAGAAACGTCAAATCCTCCACCGGCACTGTCAACAGCCAAGGAGGAAGCAATCTCCAAAGCTGACCTGGACGAATATATAGCTCAGCAGATCCGGGTTCATCAGGCGAATGAAGCGGCTGGGCAAATTGCTAGAACCGGACGACCGTATCCGAACTGGTACGACCAAATCAGTTACCTGCCGGGGTATACGATCCCTAAATTCCACGTATATAAAGGGACAGGGAATCCGCATCAGCATGTCGCTCAATTCAGGGCCTTATGCGGCAATACTGGAGGCGATGACAAATTGTTGCTACGTCAATTCGTCGGCAGCTTAGCAGAAACAACCTTTGAATGGTATTCGGAACTACCTAACGACTTTGTCAAAACATTTGCAGAGATGGAGCTGCTGTTTACTCAGCGTTTTGCAAGCGCCAGTGAACGCACTCCGATAACAGCACTAATAAATGCCAGAATAAGGCCAGGCGAAACGTGGGTCCAATACGCAACACGATGGCGAAACCTATGGTCGAAATGCGAACAACGCATAGAAGAGGCACCTGCGGTAGGCATGTTTGTGGGCACTCTCGATCCGCAGGCGACCATCTCGCAATTCATGATGTTCTTCAGGCCGACCACCTTCCAGGCCTTGATCGACAAATTAGCCCAAATGGACCAGATGGGCCATGGACCGTCTCCTCCAAAACCAGATTCCCGAAATGAGAAAGGAAAAGGGAGAGCGATCGTCGTCGCCAATGCTCAGCAACAGTCGAACAACTCAAAGCCGGTCATTCGCCAAAACAACGTGCGCCCACGCCCATCCCTCGAAGAGAGGCTAGGACGTCCTTACTCGTTTCCGCAGAATAAAACGAGAAGACCGTTCGAGCTGGCAGTGCGCAACAGACTCATTAATCTGCCGAGTCCAAAGCGTCTGTCGTAGCCAGGCGATCTTAATAATCCCAATTATTGCCCTTACCACCAAACGGTAAGTCACCCGATTGAGGATTGTTTCGTCTTTAAGGGATGGATCGAGGATCAGTACCTACAAGGCAAGTTCGCGCTGTCGGAAAACTGAAAGGTAAACCCACCACAACCGCACTCTCCAAAGAAGACGGACACGCCGGGGGCAGCTTCTTCTTTAGTCAAGGATGAAAACGATGGAGAAAACTCATCAGATGAATCTGAAGACTACTTAGCGACTTGTCATATGATTTCTCACTCACTGGCAGATGATGAAGAAGCTTCTTGCGCCGAGAAACCAATGGTGAACCCCGAACCGGAAATTCTACAGCCATCAGACGAGCCGATCGATGTCTTCCTAAATGAAATTCGTCTGAAAGCAAAAGCCAATCAAGAGCGTGAAATGGCCATACTGGAAAGAGCCAATGCATTCCCGTCAAATCAAAAACCATCCACTGTGGATAAAAACAAATTCAAGACGAGGAAAAGGTTCGCCAAAGCTTTATCAGTAGGAATGAAGCTACCGCCCTCTGAAGAAAATACTCTCGCTGAGGTAGAGATGCACCCTAACTTCTGTTTATATCATCAGAAGATCATACATCCTACCGAAGACTGCGAATCTTTTAACTATTGGTGTCAAGGGTATGTCGCTCAAAAGCAACACTTCGACAGGACAAAATGTGAAGCTCGTAGACATCAGAAAAATGTGATAGATGAGCACAAAAGAGCCGCCGACGATTGTCATATAGCCGACTCCAAGGGATTGCAAATTATCACCTTTGGAAGCGACTCTGACGAGGAAGCTGCCCTCAACCCTCTCTTCAAGGAATCCATTTCAAAGATGATAGAATTGAGAAGTTGCGATAACGTTCAGCCGTGTAATCGCACGCTGCTCGGAAAAAATCTCGGCCTCACAAATAAGAGATCGAATAAAAAGGATAAAGGGAAGGAAAAAACAGCCCTCGTAGCCAATGCTCAACAGCAATCAAGTGGCCCTAGACCGGTTGTTTGCCGAAACAACAAGCAGCAACCCCTCCAGGAAAAATTGAAACGTCCTTACTCGTTCCTGCAAGATAAAACAGGGGGACTGTTCGAGCTGGCAGTGTGCGACAGACTCATTAATCTGCCGAGTCCAAAACGTCCGTTACGGCCAGGCGATGTTAATAATCCTAATTATTGCCCTTACCATCAAACGGTAGGTCATCTGATCGAGAATTGCTACGTCTTCAAGAACTGGGTTGAAGACCAATACCAATAGGGCAAGTTCGCGTTGTCCGAAAATTGGAAGGTGAACCCGCCACAACCGCATGCTCCGAGAAAGATGGATACGCCGGGGGCATCATGGTCAGTCATAGAGAAAGCCCCATAAACCGAAAAGTCAATAAACTAGATATTCGCTTCAAATACGGCGACGGCGGACCGAGATGTCCTTAAACTAATAATGGACCGCAACGTCCTAAAACTTGCAAATGACCGAAATGTCTTTAAACTACTACCGCAGCATCCTTAGGCTGATGAGAGAAAAAAAAATATATAAAAAAATATAAAGAATAAAAAAAAAGAAATAAAAAAAAGTAAAAAATGGTATGTCCATAAGCAAAACGGGCACGGATGAAAACCCGAAAGGGCTCCGTGAGTAAAAACAGCAGGACTACCGGCGAGTGTTCGTGAAAACCCGAAAGGGCGCGACCTCGTAAAAAAAAAAGAGAATAAAAAAAAAGAGAAACGGTATGTCCATAAGCAAAATGGGCACGGATGAAAACCCGAGAGGGCTCCGTGAGTAAAAACAGCAGGACTACCGGCGAGTATTTCTGAAAACCTGAAAGGGCGCAACCTCGTTAAAGGACACTTACAGGGTCCTCTCGACCTTGTTAGGAGAAACCACCCGCGTGAGATCCTTACGACTCACAAGGGAGAAACACACTTAGGGATCCCCACGATTCCTAATGAGAAATACACTTGCGAGATCCTCACGACTCGTAAGAAGAACTCTCTTATGGGACCCTCACGGCTCATAGGATTTGAAAGTCTTAAGTTACAGAGACCTCAACCTGTGCTTAAGCAATCCCCACAATTTCCGATATTGCCCTACAAGTAGCTCAATACTGACTCTTGTATACAATCCACGGGCGCGAATAAACATTTCCCTAACCAAGTTCCATCTGTGACTGGGGATATGTTCGCACGACCCTTGTAAGTCCTCTCGATTTACAAGGAGAAAACCCTCCTGTAGGATCCTTACGACTTACAGAGGAAACAAACACTTAGGAATCCTCACGATTCCTAAGAAGAAAATACACCTATAAGATCCTCACGACTTGTAGGGAGAAATACCTTTGTGAGACTCTTACGGCTCATGAAGTTAAAAGCCTTAGCCGACAGGACCCTAACCCTGTCGCTAAGCCACCTTTGTTCGATATCGACAGAAGAAGATGATGATCCGCTCCTGGTAATATCCCAGTTGTAGCGGTGCTGATGCCGAAATCGGCTTACGGCGAAAAGCCAGTAGGCCGCACATGCATACGAAATAGCCGAAATGATGGGGCAACTTGCAATAAAAAGCAGCAAGTAAAAACGTATGCATACAAAATAGCCGAAATGATTGGGCAACTCGCAATAAAAAGCAGCGAGTAAGAATAAAATAAAAAGCCGAAATGATTGGGCAACTCGCAATAAAAAGCAGCGAGTAAGAATAAAATAAATAGCCGAAATGATTGGGCACCATGAAAAAATAGCCGAGATGATTGGGCAATCGCGACCTTCACGATATAAAAGCTGAAATGATAGAGCATCGCGGAAATAAAAGAAATTAAATGATGAAAACTTTGACCCTACAGTTAAGATCACATCGATTCCTGTATACAATCCAGGGGTACAAACAAAGAAGGAACCATACCTTCCCAACAGGCTCCATCAGAAAGCGAAGCCAAATCTCGACGGTTCATAGACAACCTAGAGACAATCTCGACATTTATCGCAATATTGCAGACACAATGTCAACAAACGAAGCGAAGGCCAAATTCCTAGCTTCAAAGTCTTAACGGCGAGTCATATAAAGCCAGAAAGACAACTGGAGATCGTCTCATGTCAGCGTGAAATGGTCACCACCTCGACGTTCGTCTCGACACAGCAGACGCAACATCATCAAACAAATGGAGCCACGGCAAAATCCCAGCTCCACCACGGCATTCGTCTCGATACAGCAGACAAGATGTCACCCCAGCGTTCTTCCTCCTACAGAATTCGGACGTGACAAAGCAAACGAAGCGAAGGCCAAATTCCTAGTTTCAAGGTCTCAACGGCGAGTCATATAAATCCTGAAAGACAACTGGAGATCATCTCACACCAGTGCGGAATGGTCACCACTTAGACGTTCGTCTCGACACAGCAGACACAACAATCATCGAACAAATGGAGCCACGGCAAAATCCTTAGTTCCAAACCTCGACGGTTCATCAGCAACCTAGAGACAACCTAGACGCCCGTCTCGATACAGCAGACGAGATGTCACCCCAACGTTCGTCTCGACATAGCAGACGCAACATCATCAAACAAACGGAGCCACGGCAAAATCCCAGCTCTACCCCGACGTTCGTTTCGATACAGCAGACGAATTGTCACCACAGCGTTCTTACTCCAGCGGGATTCGGACGGGACAATCAAACAAACGGAGCCACGGCAAAATTCCAGCTCCACCTCGACATTCGTTTCGATACAGCAGACGAGATGTCACCCCAATGTTCGTCTCGACATAGCAGACGCAACATCATCAAACAAACGGAGCCACGGCAAAATCCCAGCTCCACCCCGACATTCGTTTCGATACAGCAGACGAATTATCACCACAGCGTTCTTCCTCCAGCGGGATTCGGACGCGACAATCAAACAAACAGAGCCACGACAAAATTCCATCTCCACCTCGACATTCGTTTCGATACAGCAGACGAATTGTCACCACAGCGTTCTTCCTCCAGCGGGATTCGGACGCGACAATCAAACAAACGGAGCCACGGCAAAATTCCAGCTCCACCTCGACGTTCGTTTCGATATAGCAGACGCGTTGTTACCCCAGCGTTCTTCCTCCAGCGGGATTCGAATGTGACAATCAAACAAACAGAGCCACGGCAAAATTCCAGCTCCATCTCGACATTCGTTTCGATACAGCAGACGAGTTGTCACCCCAGCGTTCTTACCCCAGCAGGGTTCAGACGCGATAATCAAACAAACGGAGCCACGGCAAAATCCCTAGTTCCCACCACGACATTCGTCTCGATACAGCAGACGCAATGCCAGCAAACGAAGCAAAGGCCAAATTCCTAGCTTCAGGGTGTTGACGGCAACTCACATAAAGCCCGAAAGACTATCGGAGATCATCCCCACACCAGCGCGGAGTGGTTATGACTCATCGGGGCTCGCCAAAATGAGCCTAACCTCAAGTAAAAAGCGGCATGGCAAATTCCTAATACTTGCTCTTCCGACGGTCAAACTGCCTAGGAAGATTGCTTGAAGATGTCTTGTCCAACCCCCGAAGGGATCAGAGACACGGCAGTTGCAGGGCTACTCGAACAACACGATTGCCTATCGAGGACTATATCGGCTTATGCGACGGTACGATGGCCAAAACCCTAAGTACCACCAACCTTAACGGGCTTCTGTCGTAAAGAACAGAGGTTAAATGCGACGTTAAGATGTTCTTACGAGAAACGCTCGATTCGTCTCGACTTGTGAAGAAATTGTTGAGGCAGCTCGACTCGTGAGATAAAGCCTTAGGCAGTAGGCATAAAAGAAGCCTGTTTCCTAAGCACTGGGACCCTACAAGTTGACCCAAAACGGTCCCTTGCATACCATCCACGGGTCTCACTCTTCAAAGTCGAGTTTCAACAGGGAGGGAAACAACCGCTTACGGGTCCTTTCGACTCGTAAGAGGGAAAAATTCTCTTATAAGATCCTTACGACTTATAAGAGAAAACCACACTTAGGAATTCTCACGATTCCTAAGGAGAAAAAAAACCACCTACGAGATCCTCTCGATCCGTAGGGAGAAAAGTCTCTATGAGACCCCCATGGCTCATAGAGTTGAAAAGTATTAGGCGGCAGATCTGAACCTGCGGCCTAAGCCATTATTATTGCATGGAGAAATCAAGGTGCTTACCAGCTAATTGTGACAGTATACTGATAATAAGAGAGTGACAGAAAGAGCATCCGATTTACATTTGATCAAGCGTTCAAGACACATTCATTCATGCATGGGCAAAAAGACTCAGGACAAAAGATATATAATAAAGACAAGCTGGGATAAAAAAAAAATTTCATTAATATTGCCCGAAGTTCTTACAGTCATAAAAACAATAAACGAAAGTTACAATGGAATAACCTCAGATCCAGGGTATAGATTGAGGAATTCAAAAGCGACCCTATCTATGACTTTCTAAGCCTCGCGGACCATCCTAGCATGCTTTCTTTCACGAGCACAAGCGTCAGGGTCCCCCTGATGTCTTCCACCCTCCGATAAGCAGCGAGTATGGCAGACTGTTGAAAGACCTCGTGCAAGAGATCAATAAGACTGTCTCGCCGTCTTTTTGAGATGAAGTTCAACAGGTACACCGAGTGTACCTTATCCTCAGCGGCATCCAGCGCCCTAAGCGGCACACCGGAACAGAACGGGGGAAGCGCTTCCCAGATGGCTCCCACGATAAGCTTAAGAAGGGAGGAACGCCGGGGAAGCAGAGGACCATTGTACGCGTCGAAGCGGCTCATTATTTCAGCACACTCCTCGTTTGTGAACTCTCAATTTCGAGAGCGGCCAAGTCGGCGGATGTCCCCGTAAGAGATGATCTCGTTAAGAGCATACATGTGGGCGTCCATTGTTCCTGTAAAAGAGGAACAACAGAATTATCAGAAAGACTGATTAAGTAAAACGATATAATACACCGAGAAATAAAATGCCATCGTTAAACTCCAAGATCAATGAAAAACTCCTAGGAGTTCCGTTGAATGATTTGGAAGGAGCAAAGCTCCATTAATGAATTAAGAAAATCCAAGGAAAATCTTTCAGAGAGCAGAGCTCTATGGAACCCTAGTAGGGTCCCCTTTAGTTCTCTTTAGATCCCTTTAAGACCTGTAGAGCAAAACTCTGCTAAGTGAAACCCTAAATGGGTTTTCTTTAGATCAGGGATCTATTGAGAGCAAGGCTCTATCAATGAAAATTAATTTAATTTAATTTAATCCAAATTAAAATTTTCACCTAAAAATTTTAAGAGTTTAACTCTTGAGGTTCTTGAAAATAAGGAGCATGGCTCTGAGTTCTGAAAGTAAAATTTTAGAAATGAAAATCATCTAAGGGACCAGAGATCCTATTTATAGGCATCAAGTGCCCTTTCAGCTTCCAAGGGATGGCGCGACGGTTCGGAGTCTGCCACCGTTGCGCCCACGTTAGGAGTCCACGTAAGCGCAATGGTGGGGGGGCATTTGTTTACCCCAATCAGACTAAAACTCTGTTCAAATTCCAAGGCGGGAAACGAAGCAACGCTTCTGTTTCCCCAATCAGAGCAAAGCTCTGTATCGAAAATTAAAATTAAAATAAATGAAGCAACGCTTCAGATCCCCTGCGCTGCGCACAGAGCGCTACGTGTCAAAATCAGACACACCAGCGCAGGGAGCGCAGCGCCCAAGGTAGCGCACTCCATCAGAGCAAAGCTCTAAAAAAAAGCTTCAGTTGCGCAAGTGCTGCGCTGCGCGACACGTGTCAGCGCAGTTGCGCAATGCGCTGCGCTGCGCTGCGTGACACGTGTCAGCGCAGATGCGCAAGCACAGCTGCGCTGCGCTGTGCGCTGCGCGATACGTGTCACGCTATGGAGCATTTGCGCCAAGCAGAATTAAAATTCTGAGAAATCTTTTCTGTTCTTGTTAAAACAAGAAGATTTTCTTCTGTAAAACAGAGGTCTTTGGATCAAAGATCCAACGGTGGGGAAAATTCCCCAAATCACTCAGAGAAAGATCTTTTTAACAAATTTAACTAATTTATGAGCACTATAAAAGAGACCCCAGACCTCAATTCAAGGGAATCAACATTTTCTAAAAAAAAAAAGAGAGAGAGGACTCTGAAGAACTCCTCAAGAACAAAAAAGGTAAAGACCTTTAGAAAAAGAGAAAGTTCTTTTATGAACAGATCATAGATCTTTAATAAAAAAAAAACAAAATAAAGAATAGTGCTTTGCACTTTTTATGAACTTTTGGTTCCTGAAATAAAAAGAAAAACTTGTTTTTCTTTGATCTAAATTAGATCAAGGAAACGAATAGTGCTTTGCACTCCTTTTATGAGCCATTGGTTCTTGAATCTAAAAGATTCTTAAATCATAGTGCCTTGCACTTGCAAACTGCGCTGTTGCGCTCCTGGATTGGCGCAAGTCACCAGAGCGCGCCACGTGTCAGCAGCGCATTAGCGCAGTGCACTGCGCTTGCGCGACACGTGTCAACACTATAAGCGCTTGCGCTCTCTGATTGGCGCAAAGCGCCTGACAAATGCAAGGCATTTCTTAAAGGGCCAGGCCCAAATCAAAAAGACCAAGCATGCCTAATTAAATTGATGCTCTGCATCATTTATAAATGGGCAGAGCCCAAACAAAATAATAAAAATGCTATGCAGATGCCTTGCATCATTCATAAATGAGCAGAGCCCAGAATAAATTGATGCTCTGCATCTTTTATGGGCAGAGCCTAAACAAAAAAAATAGAAAATAATGCAATGCATTATTTAAAAATGGGCCAAGCCCTAGCACAGGTCTAATAGACCAAAAACAAATAAAAGCGTTGAATATTTTTCAACTGGACTTAGCTCAATCATGGCCGTAAGTCCTCAAACTAAATTGACCGAGCACGGCTGCTCCCTAAATCAATTTACGACCGGTTCAAGGGTACATCTCCGAACTCCTCTGACATCCATCGTTGTAATCCTTCAACGACGTCAGAGAGGTGATGGGTCCCGACGACCACACATCAAGATGGACTGCGGGGTCCTTAAACTCGTGGACCGAAACGTCCTTAAACTAATGTTGGACCGAAACGTCCTTAAACTAATGTTGGATCGAAATGTCCTTAAACTAATAATAGACCATCACGTCCCTAAACTGGAATATAGACCACCACGTCCCTAAACTGGAATATGGACCGAAACGTCCTTAAACTAATATCAGACCGAAACGTCCTTAAACTAATGATGGACCAACACATCCCTAAACTGGAACATGGACCACCATGTACCTAAACTGAAACATGGACCACCATGTCCCTAAACTGGAACAATAGAGCATCCAAATGCTCTTTTGTCGGATCTAAACGGTCCCGTTTAAGTTGATCTAATCCCCAAATACGGCTAACGTATCCTTAAACATTCAAACGGACTATAAAACTCCAAATCAACCTTGGTTCAAGGGTATATCTCTGAACTCCTCTGACATCTGCCGTTGTAATCCTTCAACGACGTTAGAGAGGTGACGGGTCCTGATGGCCAGATATTACATGAATTATCACGTTAAGTTGATCTTAGTCTCAAACAGGACTAACGTATCCTTGACGAACGTTTAAGTTGATCTTAGTCTCAATACGACTAACGTATCCTTAAACCAAAAACACCAAACCCAAATCTAAGTAAATACGGATTTGGACTAATCCACGTCCTACGGGCGACGGCATTACTCAGTCTTTGTATACAATCCACGGGCAACCACAACAAACACCCACGACGCGAAGTGAAATTCTGGAGAAGGAGAAAGTTGTTACCGTGATGCGGTAGCGTAATTAATTGCAGGGGCTTGCGCCTGCAGGGAAGAGCGTCCCCATAATCAAAAACCCCTCACCTCGAGGGGGAATCTGACGAAGTCTGCTACATCGGCCGCATCCGTCTAAACCTCCGATACACGGTGCCATAAATCAACTTGGCATCTTCGGAGAGGTGGACGGATAAAACCAAATAGCATCTGCCCCGAACCCCAGCGTCAGGACATCGCGGTCCTGTGCGCCGCCGTTCGGAGGGGAACATCCTCGATTGCCACCGATCTGCTTCTCGATCGCTTCCCCTGGCCTCCTCGCCGTCTCAAGCCACCGTCTCAATCGCTTACTCACTGTCTGGAGATCTCTCACCGTCCGAAGGTTGCTCATCGCGTGCGTTGGTCGTCGCTACAGCGTCTGGAGCTCGCTCACCATCTTTGCCTCCTTGACTAGCCACATCAGGTAAGTTTTATTCCATTTATTTTGAATTTATGTTAGGATTAGGAGCTTTACGTATTGTTGCCTTAATTCCTAAATTTTAATTTCAATTTGGCCACAATTCTTAAATTTCTTTGTTTAGGATTAAAGGTTAGGCTAGAGATAAATTGGGGGTTAGGGGGTAAGGGTTAATTATGTTAAGGTTTGGGTTAATTAGGGTTACCGTGCTAGGGTTATGAATAAGATTAGTGTTAGGGTTAAGTAGTGTTAGTGTAAATTATTGTTAGGGTTATGGTTAGGGGTTAATTAGGATTAGTGATATGATTAATGTTAGGGTTAGGGTTAATTAGGGTTAGGGTCATGAATAGGATTAGGGTTAGGGTTAATTAGTGTTAATTAGGGTTAAGGTTGAAAGTTCCTAGTGCTCTCGTTGGTTAATTAATGTTAATTAGGGTTAAGGTTGAAAGTTCGTAGTGCTCTCGCCGCTAACTCGTAGTCAATGTGGAATCTGAAAATAAAAAATTTCAAGGCACTCAAAACTTATACCTAAGAATGTAAACCAAAAGCCTAAACTAGCACTACAACAAGATAGAAATTATAACCTTTATAGCGTTTTCATTTGCTCCAATTGGGTTGGACTCTAGCATACTCTCAAGAGCTCCGGATCGCGCTTGCAAGCCGGTCTCTCTTCGCCGAAGATGATCCACCCGAGAGAACCAAGTTCAAGCTTCAATTTTATCAATGAAGTAACTAAAGATCCTATGATACTAATCTAGGATGGTTAGCGATGTGTGTGAGTGTTATAATGATTTTTCTTTCTCTCAATTCTCTTGAATCTCAACTCATAAGAAGATAGAGGAAGAAGAAGGAGGAGTCATAGAAGAGAGGAAACAAAATTGGTGGAATGAAAATTCTTCACAAATTCAAGCATGCTTTAACACTTTTGTAAGAAGAATTTTTTCATTTTAAAACTACAACCATATTTGAATAATATTTGCAAATGAATTATAAATTCATTTGTCCATACTCTCCACCATTTCTCTTTTCCATCTCATTTCTTAATTTCTTAAAAAGAAAAACCTTGAAATGAGTTGTATTTTTCTTAGAAGTATTCTTTTATAAATACAAGAATACGTCCTCGCAAATACATGTTAGTATTCGTATCAAAATATGAATACCCAAGAGATAGACAAATACAATGAACATAATAGTAGAATATACATATCGCGGACAATACTATCTGTACTAGGGTGTGGAGTGTTACATTTATGGTGACTCATGCAGGTCCCTCAGCAGTAGGTCTGTGGTTCGAGGACGAACCATTGTTCAAAGGTAGGGAGAATATCGGGACCCGGTTCTTATTCACGGAATAAAGTGCCACGCCAATTGTCATGCCAAAGAGGTGCGACCCACCTCTTGAGTCCATGAGACCCACTGTAGAACAATGGGGAATTTTCGGAACACATTTCGAAAGAGGACCGAACTACATTATAAATGTAATGATACCACCCTCAATTACAGAGGCACCTTTTAAGTGAACAAGCACTACAGAAGCTTGAGAACTCCGTAGTTAAGAGTGCTCGGGCCAGGGAAGTCTTAGGATGGGTGACTTCCTGGGAAGTGGCCCCTGGTCGGGTTCGGTTCGCCCTAAAGGACAAAATCGTGCGGTTTCGACCAGAGCGGACGATACCATCTGTACCGGGGCGTGGGACGTTACAAAATCGGAACCTTGCACATATCAATATATGACCACTACATTATTGTGCCTGAACTGGGAAAACCCTCCGTATGGGACTCTAAAGACTCGTCAATACGCTGGCAGTGCGTTTAACTACAGTAGGTCTGCGGTTCGAGTTCGAACCATTGTTCAAAAGTGGGGAGAATATCGGGACCCGGTTCTTGTTGAACAAAGTGCCGAGGGCCACCTCTTGAATCCGTGGGAGCCACCTCTTGAGTCCATGAGACCCACTGTAGAACAATGAGGAATCTTCAGAACACATTTCGAAAAAGGACCGAACTGTATTATTAATGTAATGATACCACCCTCAATTACAGAGGCGCATTTTAAGTGAACAGGCACTACAGGAGCTTGAGAACTCTATAGCTAAGCGTGCTCGGGCCAGGGAAGTCTTAGGATGTGTCACGTCCCACTTCCCGGTGTACGGGCAGAGGGCGCGACGAGGTTTGCTACGTATTTACTCAGAAGTAAACACGCTAAGCGTATCTAAATAATATAAAATAAAATGTACACAAGAGACAAGATGTAAATGAACAACAATTTTATTTATTAACTTTCTTTTTACAATACAATGAAAAGTAAATACATGGAATGAAAGCAATGCCTAAACAGAGGCATAACAGAAATGAAAATATGTACAAGTAAACTAGATCTCTGGGTCGAAGGCTATTTGATCCAAGTCCTCGCTGGTGGGCTGTGTCTTCAGAAGGTCCAATCCTCCTGACAACATTCTAAAGAAAGAAGAAAATGAATGTCGTCAGCGAACAATCGCTCGGTAAGTCCCAAAGGTAATTAGAGACAGAATAGACATGAAGAGAATGTAACTTCTGATGTTGTATTATATTATTAACGTTGTTATTTGTAGCTTAGTACAGAAAACGCCAGTGTATATGAGAGGAGTCCCACTATTCCGGAGACTAAGGTATACGATGCACAAGAAACCGTTCAGCTACGGTACAACGACAATGGAGGTTCAGGTTAGGTGTATTATGGTTACAGTCTCGTGCAACTTTTAACACCTTCCGTACCAATCTATCCCTTATAAACCCCGCGATGTCTTTATTGTATTGTTTGTATTGTATTGTATTGTATTGTAAATTGTATATGGATGACTTGCCGAAACCATAATATCAGTAATAGAACGGATATAATAGATGAACATATAAATGGAGTATATCCATAGTTCAGTTCAGTCAAGATTGAATAGATTGAATAGATGGATTTATATTGAATTATGATTTTATACTTGAATCACATTCAAGTCAGATTGCTTATATTTAGACTCAGTCTGAGTCAAACAGTTAGAAAAGAAATTGAAGTCTTGAATTAGGTTTTAATGTTATCGGTAACTGCTGCACATGAACGGTAGGATTTATATCTTTTTCCAAAACAATTACCGTATTGATAACACCTTTTTTAGGTTGTCTACCTTAGATAGGCAAGCATCCATATCTCCGGCTCCCTGAGGCTCAAGAGACTGATCCCGCTTAAACCTATGTTTACTAGGGTCCTTATTGTAATTTAGTATAACTTGAGGGGGTTTTATATAAAAATAGTTTTGGTATAGTTTCAAAATACACCTCAAACGTTTAATTATCATCTTTAGGGTTTTCATAGATGTATATTTTATAAGTGTGAAATTTCTAGTGAATAGAACCTAGTTTCATAGTATATGGTAGTTTTTTGAAATAATGCACTTGTTTTTTATTTGGATGGTATTTTCATATAATAGTGATTCCTTTGATTTAGAAAACTTTGAATATTTATATAATTAAAATAGATATTTTGATAATAAATATTTATATTTACTGAAAATAATTTATTTATTTTCTTGTAGAAATCTCATTTTCTAAATAAAAATGCTTAAAAATTCCATCGAGATCGAACGCTCCTTGCGGAGGTCTGCATCTCGCTCTACTAAGCCCGAGGATATGCGATAATCCGTACCATCCCGAACGGGGTCCCCAAAATGGGTTGTAGAGGCGTAATTGCATGGAAATATTTAATACATCTTTTTATAGAAAACGATTTTGTAAGTTTAGGGTATTTATTTGTAAAGTCGTATTTTCCCGTATTCTATTGTTCCAAACTTCATCGTGCTATGATAGAGATGTGTGTGTGTATGATGAGGTAGATCATTATCTCGTGAACTATCTAAAGGTAAAACAAGGAATTATGATGATTTATATCGAAACTAAAGTATATGGTATTTTTCTGTAAAAGTGCGATAAATCTTACAAAAATGATTATTTTGATGTGAAAGTTGTTTTATTGAGATTGTTAATGTTTATTAAACAACATATGAGAATATGATTTGATCTTATTTAAAGAAGATTGTAGTTTTAAAGAAAACCGAATCGGAAGTCGGACTAACTCCGCTTCCGAGGGGTTTTAGAAATGAAACCTTTTAAAGATGAAGATGAGAGGGGGAAATGAGACTTACTGGCTTAGGGTCAAGAGAAGAGAGAGAGAGAGAGAGAGAATCCTAAAGAAAGCTTTGGTACGTCGTTTCGTCGCCGGAAAACTCCTTGGATCGTCGCCAGAACTTCGTTGGAATTTCGTCCTTCGCTAACTCCATTTGCACAATATAGAGACTTAGGAATTCTTGAGAGTTTTGGCAGGGATTTGTGAGTGAGGAGGGGTGATACGAGGGGTGTTATTTATAGGAAAAGTTAGGGTTTAGTGTAGTGAATGGGTGTATTAAAATTTGTAATAAAAATAGAATTAAAGAGGTATTTTAAATTCTCTGTGTAATTGCAGAGAAGATAAACAGCTTATGAGAAGTGGGGTAGCTGAAAGGGTGCAGGGGTGAATAATTGAGAGCATCAAGGATGGGGGAGACCGGCGGCACCGGGCTTTTTGCCAATGTCGCCGGGCCAACACCGACGGGTGGGGTTGGTCTTCGTGCCATGTGTAGCTGTCGCCTCGTATTCTGTAACAACTTCAATTTTAGTGTACATACAATTTATTTAAAATTAATGTATACTTGGGGTATTTATATTTTCTGTGAGTACTATAAATATTTGTTTTGCTTTTTAATAGCAAGAAAGAGCTTGTAGCTCACTTGTAAGACCTTGCACTGTTGAACCAAAGCATCAGAGTTCAAATCCCATTATCCACATTATTTTTTTAATTAGTTTTCTTTTAAATTTTTAGAAGCCCAAGAGTTTACACATGCATAATTCGTAAAAACCAAAAGTCACATATAAAACAAACTGACCCAGGAGATAGACCAAGAGGTATAGGACACGTGGCGACGAGCCCGGCCCTGACTCGGCTGGATCGGGTCGGCGACTCGGCCGCCGCCGCCGGCCGATTCACCTCGGATCGCCGATCTCCCTTCACGACTTCTGTGTCCTTTTGTCTTCTTATAACCCCTGTATGGTTTAAAAATCCCGCACATTAACAGAGCCAATAAAAACCTCTATTTACTCTATTTTTAATATAAATTTTAATACAATTTTAATACACCTTTCATCTACCCTAACCCTAATCTTTTCCTATAAATATCACTCTATTTCACACCCCCTCACCCACAAACTCTATCTAAACTCTCAAGAAAAATCTCTAGAACTTTTGTGTACAAGTGGAGTTAGCAAAGGGCGAAACTCTTGCGAACTTCCGACAACGACCCTAGGAGCTCCCGGTGACGAAACAAAGCACCGGCACCTCCTACCGTTCCCTCTTCCTCTTCTCTAATCTAAATTCCTATAATTCCCTCCTCCCTTCTCTTGTCTACTCTAAAAACTTTTATTTCTAAAACCCGACGGAAGCGGAGTTAATCCGACTTCCGATTCGGTTTTCTTTAAAATGTTCTAATTTTATTAAATACAACAATACTAAACTTGCACATTATGACTATTAATCATTAACAAAATATATTGAATAAGTTTCATAACAAAAGAATTCATATTGTAGTTTTTATCGTCTCTTTTCAGAAAAATACTATTTAGTTTAGTTTCGACATTAAATATCATAATTCCTTACTATACCTTTAAATAGATCACGAGGTAATGACCCACCTCCTCACAACACTTATATGCAATATAGCACGATGCCTTTCGGGTACATAGAATATGGAAAAATGCAATTTTACACATAAATACTTTTTACTATTAAAACCTTTTTCTACAAGATTATATATATTTTTACAAATCTTTGTAAAGTACCGCTACAACCCATTTGGGGAACCCGTTCAGGATGGTGCGGATTATTGGACATCCTCGGGCTTAGTAATGCGAGATGCAGACTTCTGCAAGGAGTATACGGTCTCGAAAGATTTAAAAATACAAATATCTTAAGAAAATGAGATTTATAGAAAAATAATAAATTTAATTATTTTATAAATACATATATATATATATATATATTATCACAATATCTATTTTTGATATAGTTTAAATATTCTAATTTTTCTAAATCAAAAGAATCACTTTACATGAAAATACCATGCAATTCTATACAAGTTCAATACTTTACAATTAAATACCATATATTATGAAATTAGGTTTTATTCACTAAAAATGTCACATATATAAAATCTATATCTATGAAAACTCTAAAGACGATAATTAAATACTTGAGGTGTATTTTAAATATTATACAAAATAATTTTTATATAAAACCCCCTCAAGTTTTATAAATTACAATAAGGACCCTAGTAAATATAGGTTTAAGTGGGACCAGTCTCTTAAGCCTCACGGAGCCGTAGATATGGGTGCTTGCCTATTTAATGTAGATAACTTAACAAACGGTGTTATCAACACGGTAACCATTTTTAGAAAAGACACAAATCCTGCCGTCCATGTACAACGGTTACCGATAACACCAAAATCCAATTTAGGATTTCAATTTCTTTTCTAAATTGTCTAACTCAGACCGAGTCTCATTATAAATAATCTGACTTGAATATGATTCAAGTACAAACTACAATTCAATATGAATTCATGAATCCATATAAACAATCTGTTCAATTTATTCAATCTGTATTGACTGAACCGAATCATGGATATACTTCCATCTACATGATTCTCCAGTTATATCTATTTACTGATATCATGGTTTCGGCAAGTCATCCATCTATACAATCTATAATACAAGACATTACAATTTACAATACAATCAAGACATCGCGGGGTTTAAGGGGTAGATTGGTCCGGAAGGTGTTAGAAGTGGCACGAGACTGCAAGATTTAAGACAGCTAACCTGTATTCCATTGTTGTTGTACCGTGGTATAAACGGTTCCTTATACATTCCGTTCACTTTAGTCTCTGGTCTACTGAGACTCCTCTCGTATACACTGACATCCTTCTGTACCAAGCTGCAAACAACAATGTTAATAATATAATACAACTTTAAAAACTACATTCTCTCTGTCTATTCTATTTCTCCCTTATTTTTAGGACTTACCGAGCGATTTGTTCGTTGACTACATTCCTTCTATTTCTTCTTTAGAATGTTGTCAAGTGATTCGGACCTTCCGGAGATCGAGCCCACCAGCTAGTCTACGACCCAGAGCTTTAGATTCATTGTACACATTTCATTTCAGTACTTTCCATTTCTGTTATGCCATTGTTTAGGCATTGCTTTCATTCAGATGTATTTACTTTTCCATATACTGTAAAAGAATGTTAATAAATAAAGTTGCTGTTCAATTATATCTTTTGTCTCTTGTGCATTTTATTTATATTGCTTAGATACGCTTAGCATATTTGCTTCAGAGTAAATACGTAGCGGTCTCGTCGCGTCCCCTTCGCCGTACACCGGGAAGTGGGCGTGATATGTTTTGTTGGTGGCCCATGCAGGTCAGAGCTGTATGGAACCCTACCATGCAATTCAGTTCTGCGTGGACAACCTAAGCAATATAACACAAGAACAGCAACTGAAAACATTTTTTACAATTCATATTTCTTGAATCTTACAATCTCATATACTTTGAATCTGTCCTAACCCAAATCTTTCATTCAAGGTTATGGATTGCCCGAACAACACCAGTGTTGGGGTCGAAATTTTCACCCCAGTTGACCGGGTCAAAGTCAAGGTCAACCCTAAGCCAGGTGGGCCCAAGCCCAGGCCAAGTGGGCCCATGTCCAAGTCGAGCCCGTGGCCAGCCTCCCCATGCCGAAATAAAAAAATCATGTAATAAATAATTTTGATGTAATTTTTTATGCATGAATGTACGAAAATGGGTATAAAGCCAAATTTCTGTAAAGCCCATGGCTTATGTGCAAAAAAATTGAGCACATGAGATATGGGATGGACAAAATACTATTTTGTAAAGCCCAAGGGGCTATATGTGAATGTGTAAGCCTATATAAGGCAACATGATAATGAAATAAAAGATATAATTCATTTTCCCCCAAAACTAGGGTTTGTGCCTCCTTCTCCTTTCTCAAGGTTCTAAAGCTTCTTTTTTTTTTGAATTAAATCAAGAGTTTTACTCTTCTTTTTTCAAAAATAAATAGTTCTTCACCACAAAACCCACAAAGGGAAGCTCAGATCTTCCATCTAATCTCCGAAAGGGGAGATTTTTAAATCTCACCCCCTTTCATCCAAGATCCGGCCAACAGAGGAAAAGAAGAAGGGGACCCATCTCAAAAAATCCCACTTTGGGGAAGATTCAGGGCTCAAGGGAGAATCCCCTTTCATCAGCTCCAAAAATATCCAACGAGTTTAACTCCTTATATATATGTATATATAATAAATATTTCTTTTTGGGAGTACAACTTATAGTGCAGGGACCAAGTCCCTTTTCCTGCTGACGCCTAGCGCCAGCGTGCCAAGCACGTGGGACGCTGGCGCCCAGCGCCCACATGCTATGCACGTGAGGCGCTGGCGCCCAGTGCCTAGCGCCCAGCATGCTGACGCCCACGTGCCAACCACGTGAGGCGCCAGCGCCCAGCGCCTGCATGCCACGCACGTGAGGCGCTGGCCCCCACGTGTCCTTTGGACGCTTTTTCCCCTTTTTATATACATGTATACACACACACACACACTCCACGACACTGTCCCTGTTAGAAAAAATTTCTAACGGGGTGCTGCCCCGCACCCCGCAAGGGGGCTGCTAGTCCCCCGTAAAAACTCTGCGAGGCCTCCGATATATCCAAAACTCCTTCAAAACACAACACTGCACATTGAGTTCGCATGACCTGTTTGATCCGTCGATCGGAGGTTTTCTCGCTCCAAAGGCGAGGGGTAATTAACGGCAGCTTAGTTCGCGGCGTCCGAAGATTCGGATCCCCACAATCAATAAACCCCAGCCTATCCTAGGCAGGGGAAATCTGTAGTACGCCTGACAAGCGCGCGCGTATTCCCATCTCAATGGGGTGACGAAAAACACCCTACAGATTCTGGCACGCCCGGTGGGACTGATCTTTCCTCCCATATTTCGGGTTAAGCGTTCATGCGATCTCAATTCATATGCATATCAATTGCTTGTACTAAAATCATGTTTTTTGTGTGTAGGTTAACGTTTTCCAATCGCAATCTTCGGACGCAACAAAATGTCTCCATGGACAAACTCAGCTCTCGACACAGCTCCCATCTCCTACACGATGAAGATGGATGCCAGGACGGTCCTTCCGGCCAGTCTTGGACGACAGTGAGAGGAGCCACTGCTACCATTTGGCTCTATTCTGTTCGTGCCAGCTAACGCCGTCCCTGCTCTTCAAGTTCCAGTAACCGACAAACCGGCCTCGAAAGGCAAGAGGCAAAATGTGGTGAACTCGAGGGCGCCCCAATCTAAATGCGAGTCGGTGTTCAAACGGCTCTCCATGGCCCCAGCTAGGGGCAAAGCCGTCAGAACAAAAGAAGTTGCCAGACGTCGTGGGCAGGCCCAGGCTATACCTTCGACGGACACGCGGGCGGATATCTTCTCAAGCCTCCCTATCACTCAGCCTATGGCGTCTTCCCGAAGAGCAGAAGCCTGCCAAGCGCTCAAGGCAGAGAAGCTGAGGCAGAAGCGGCTCAGATACAGAGCCAACAAAAGGGCTAGGGCTCTGGCCATGTTAAAATTTATTAATTTCCAAAGCCCGGACCGCTCTGCGAAACCAGATGCCAGTGATGAAAGGATGGCTGAATGTGTTATCCACACCATCTACATGGTGGGCACGCGTCCCAGCGACAACCTTCGCAGCAAAAGCAATGATGGGGCCACCGCAACTCAAATCCAATCTTGTGTGAATATGGCTGCCACATTACCAGACTAGCTTCCTCTGGAAGGTAATGAAGACCCTTCCAGTGAGGTCGATAAGCAGAGAGAGCCCTCAGTTCATGAGGAGTCGGGCTCGGAAAGCGAAGATGAGCCAACTTTCCATCCTAAGACCGCAGAGTAGCAACTTCTCTAGGAGCTCTGAAAGCAGCTCAGAAACAAAGATAAGGAGATGGCCAAGCTCTACTAAAAAATTGACGACTTGACAAACGTCGTCTTACAGCTCACGGCCCAACTTACTTCTTAGCCGCCCAATTAAGTGTAGGGTTCTACTCATGAACCGGGAAACGGTGTCCCGAGACAGCCGACGCCTATTCCCTCAAATCCAAAAGTGGGCAGACCGCATGAAAGTCAGTCGCATCCTATCTCGGGAAATATCTTGGCTACTGATGACAGTAGCCTGCTAACTCAAGATCAAATCATGGATTTGGTTGCCAACAAATTCAAAACATTGGTAGGCGAACCCGATGCGCAAAAAGATGTTAGCAGTAGCGGGAGACCATATCCTGCTCAGTATGATCTGGTAGAATTTCCTAGCGGCTATGCCATCACTAAATTCGGAAGATTCGATGGGATGGGAAATGCGAATCAGCACATCGCCCACTTTAAAGCCTCATGCGGGAATACTGGGGGCAATGATGCACTTCTCCTCCGCCAGTTCGTTAATAGCTTGACCGATATTGCTTTCGACTGGTACGCGTGCATATCGGATGGCTCCGTCACAACTTTCGTCCAAATGGAGTCTCTGTTTCGGCAGAGGTTCATGAGCGTCAGCGATAAGATCATCATTGCCTATCTCGTAAGGACCAAGTCAAAGAACAACGAAAGCAACATGGATTTTATAACCAGATGGCGCAATCTCTCCATCAAATGTGAACCGCCGATAGAGCAGGACCAATCTGTCAGCCTCCTTGTTGGAAATCTCAACAATTGGATGGACCCGTTTCTATGCACTGCGGATCTCAAAACATTCTAAGAGCTGACCAGGAAAGTTCAGATGCTGGAGCGCTCAAAGCAGGAGTCCTCCTCGGATTCCCAAAATAACAATAGGTCCTGGAGAAACCGAAAGGACGATAATCGCAAAGGCGGAAATTCCGACGATTCTGAATCTTTCAATACCTCGGCTAACCGAAATAAGCAAGGGTTGAGCAGGACTAATGCCAACCAGCCTCGGAAGCTAGTGTTCGGAGAGGAAGGAGAAGCTGGATAAAGTCTATTCCTTCAGAAGGGACAAAGTCCACAAGATGTTCAGGGAAACCCTAAAAAACGGTCTACAATTGCTAGAATCAAAAAGACCGCAAGAAGCGAATATGACCGACGACCCCAAATACTGACCCTATCATAGGTGATAGGTCATGCCATTGATGACTGCTTCGTCTTCAAAGATTGGGTCGAAAAGCAATATAAGGCAGGAGAGATAGAACCGTCTAAAGGCGTGTTAACAAACAGTCAAACTGCGACTGCCAACTTCATACAAAACAGCTGACCTACATGTCATTAATCTGGGAACAGTCGACCTCTAAGTCGTTAAAATGGGGATGTAAAAATGTGTAAATAAAACCAAAAATAAAAAAATAAAAAAAAGCCAAAATGATGGGCCAACTCGCAATAAAAATCAGTAAGTAAAAAAAAAAGCCGAAATGATGGGGCAACTCGCAATAAAAATCAGCGAGTAAAAATAAAGAAGAAAATAAAACTGAAATGATGGGGCAACCGCGAATAAATAGCCGAAATGATAGGGCAATCGCGACCTTCGCGATAAGAAAAGCTGAAATGATAGAGCAATCACGATAAAAAAAATGGCGAATGATGAGTCGCTCATGGTACCATATTCCAGTGCAGCGATGCAGACGCCAACCAAATCCTAAATCCCTAAATTCCTAATGGCGAATGATGAGTTACTCCTGGTACCATATTCTAGTCCAGCGATGTAGACGCCAACCAAAATTCAAATTCCCAATGGAGAATGATGAGTCGCTCCTGGTACAATATTCCAGTGCAACAATGCAGACGCCAACCAAAATCCAATTTCCCAAAATTCTCCCGGCCCTACGGCCAGTCCCTAAATTGATTACCGTATACAATTCACGGGCTCAAATAATTCTCATAACACTCATGCCCCACCGCAATCACCAGTCCAGCGGCCGGTCTTCGCCCTTGGAATTATGCTCCATCTGGAAAGACCCACTCATGTGTCCTTATGATACATGAGGAGAACAAAACTTGCGAGATCCTTACAACTCGTAAGAAAACACCTTCGTAGGATCCTTACGACTCACAAAGGACAAACACACTTGGGAGTCTTAACGACTCCTAAGGAGAAAATACACCTACGGGATCCTTACGACTCGTAGGGAGAAAACGATTTTATGAGACCCTCATGGCTCATAAAATTGAAAAGCCTTAGGTGATAGGGACCTAAACCTGTCTCCTAAGCCATCGCTCCCCAACAGGTAAAGGCAAATGATGAATTGCTCCTGGCACCTGTGCTTCAGTGTCTGCAGCGCTGATGCCGACCCCTACCCCAAAATTACAAACTTCATATCCATTAGACCCCTAAGTCTTTAAACTGGGAACAGATGACCTCTAAGTCGTTAAACTGGGAACAGATGACCCCTAAATCGTTAAATTGGGAACGAGGGAAATCACCTCACGGCAAATGATGATTCTCTCTTGGTACCACATTCCAGTGTAGCGATGCTGATGCCAAACCAAAACTAAAATCCCCAAATCCTCTCATGGCAAATGATGATTCGCTTCTAGTACCATATTCCAGTGTAGCAATGCTGATGTCAACCCAAATCAAATCAAACAAACAACATCTGCGGCGGAATCATGCTTCATCTTAGAATGTACCCCGTGTCGAAATCATGGTTCGCCTCGGAATACCTACTTTCTCCTTCGGAATTATGCTTCGACTGGGAATTGACCTCTGCGTCGGAATTATGCTTCGCCTCAGAGTGTACCCCGTGTCGAAATCATGCTTCGCCTCGGAGTATCTACCTTCCCTGTCGGAATTATGCTTCGCCCAGGAATCGGCCTCTACATCTAAACCAGTGACACTCCGTGCCGGGGACAAGTCAACCAGTGACCTCCCTGTCGGAATTATGCTTTGGCTCGGAATCAAGTCAACCAGCGACCTCCCTGTTGGAATTATACTTCGACTCGGAATCAAGTCAACCAGCGACCTCGTCGTCGGAATTATGCTCCACCCCGGGAATCAAGTTAACAAGCGAACTCCTCATCGGAATTATGCTCCGCCCTAGAATCAAGTCAACAAGCGACCTCCTCGTCGGAATTATGCTCTGCTCCGGAATCAAGTCAACCAACGACCTCCCCATCGGAATTAAGCTCCGCCTCGGAACCAAGTCGACCAACAAACTCTGCGTCGGAATCATGCTTCGTCTCAGAATGTACCCCGTGTCAAAATCATGCTTCGCCTCAGAGTATCTGCTTTCCCTGTCGGAATTATGGTTCGCCTGGGAATCAACCTCTGCATCGAAATTATGCTTCGGTCAGAACGTCTGCCGCCCGTCGGATTTATGCTCCGGCCCCTTTGGAATCTTAATCTGCTCATCGGAATCATGCTCCGATCCCTGGAATTATGCTCCGCAAATCGGAATGATGTTCCGATCCCCGGGAATCACGCTCTCTGAGGGATGCTCCGCCCTCGGAATGATATTCCACCTCGAAGGCCAGCTTCAAGATCTATCAATTTCATGCACACAACTCATATGCATGGTATGCATTTATTGATGGGGGCACTTTGTTGGGGTCGAAATTTGCACCCTAGTTGATCGGGTCAAAGTCAAGGTCAACCCCAAGCCAGGTGGGCCCAAGCCCAGGCCAAGTGGGCCCATGTCCAAGTCGAGCCCGCGGCCAGCCTCCCCATGCTGAAATAAAAAATCATGTAATAAATAATTTTGATGTAATTTTTTATGCATGAATGTAAGAAAATGGGCATAAAGCTAAATTTCTGTAAAGCCCATGGCTTATGTGCAAAAGAAATGAGCACATGAGACATGGGATGGATAAAATGCCGATTTGTAAAGCCTAAGGGGCTATATGTAAATATGTAAGCCTATATAAGGCAACATGATAATGAAATAAAAGATACAATTCATTCTCCTCAAAAACTAGGGTTTGTGCCTCCTTCTCCTTCCTCAAGGTTCTAAACCTTCTATTTTTTAAATTAAATCAAGAGTTTTACTCTTTCTTTTCCAAAAATAAATAGTTTTTCACCACAAAACCCACAAAGGGAAGCTCAGATCTTCCATCCAATCTCCGAAAGGGGAGATTTTTAAATCTCACCCCCTTTCATCCAAGATCCGGCCAACAGAGGGGAAGAAGAAGTAGACCCATCTCCAAAAATCCCACTTTGGGGAAGATCCAGGGCTCAAAGGAGAAGCCACTTTCATCAGCTCTAAAAATATCTTAGGAGTTTAACTCCTTAAACACACACACACACACAAAATAATAAATCTTTCTTTTTTGGAGTACAACTCCCAGTGCAGGGACTAATTCCTTTTTCCTGCTAACGCCCAGCGCCCAGCGCCCGCGTGCCATGCACGTGGGGCGCTGGCGCCCAGTGCGAGCGTGCCATGCACGTGGGGCACGGCGTTCAGCTAGCTGGAGCCCACGTGCCAAGCATATGAGGCGCCAGCGCCCAGTGCCTGTATGCCACGCACGTGAAGCGCTAGCCCCCACGCGTCCTTTGGTTGCTTTTCCCCTTTTTATATACATGTATATATATATATATAGATACACACACTCCACGACACTGTCCCTGTTAGAAAAAATTTCTAACGGGGTGCTGCCTTGCACCCCGCAAGGGGGCTGCTAGCCCCCTTGACCCCCAGCCCGCTATCCGGGTAGCGGCACCCCCGTAAAAACTCTGCGGGGCCCTCGATATATCCAAAACCCCTTCAAAACACAACACTGCACATTGAGTTCACATGACATGTTTGATCCGTCAATCGGAGGTTCTCTCGCTCCAAAAGCGAGGGGTAATTAACGACAGTTTAGTTTACGGCTGCCAGAGATTCGGATCCCCATAATCAATAAACCCCAGCCTACCCTAGGGAGGGGGAATCTGTAGTACGCCTGACAAGCGTGCGCATATTCCCATTTCAATGAGGTGACGAAAAATACCCTACAACCAGCACTAATGTCAACAACACACCTCCACCACTACTACTCACACCTGCCGTCCCTGCTCCGATCAACGAGTAAACTGTTCTGCTTGAGGCGATCCGCAGCTTCCTAGAAGGACAGCAGCAGCCGACTGCTCTTTCAATGAACCGTCCTGAGGCAGAAGCACCTGAGGTGAAGCAATTCAGGGTCTTGCACCCCCAAACAGTTTGCAGGAAAAGAGAGCCCACTGGAAGCTGAGGAATGGGCTCAGAGTATCAAAGATGATCCGGCAGCGGCACAAGTGCCAGAGATAGCTTGGGTCCGGGTTGCGAAACTGCAGCTCACAGACAATGCACGGGTTTGGTGGAATGCGGAAGAAAGCCGTCTTAATCAACCTATCGAATGGAAGACTTTCTGCGATATATTCGACGCAAAGTACTTTCCTGAGACTGCCAGGTTCAACATGGAACAACAGTTCATCCATATGTAACAAGGTTCAATATGGACCATGTCAGTAGATGAATATGACGCTGGGTTCACCATGCTCTGTCGATTTGCGGCACACCTGATACCAATGGATGAGATCTGAGCCCATCAATTTCAACAAGGTTTGGATTCGGAGATTCAGGCTGCACTGGCCACAAGAGATTTTCCGACTCATAAATCGGCTCTGAAAGCTGCCCACCGTTATGAGGTAGTGGTAAAGATGAGGGGCAGATCTCAATTTGCAGGAGTTAAGCGCCCTACCAACCAGATGGCAGGAGGAGCCTCGTCAAGGCCACTATTTGTGCCAAGGAGACCGAGAGTACCGACAAACCGTCCCAGCCCAGCCTTTTGTAACTACCGCAAGAAAGATGGGCATCTGATGAAAGACTACCGGCGAGCCAACCGTCTTTGTTTAGCCTGTGGCTCAGCTACTCATGATATTGGGTCTTGTCCCCAAAGACACAACCCAATTGCTGCATCCAAGCCAGCAATCACTCACCCACAGTGCCCAACAATCCAATCACCTGCTCCAAGACTTACACTACCTGCTCCACCACCAAGAGGACCACCGAATGCACCTCCTCCTCGTCAGTTCCATCAAGCTCAAAGGAATGTTCCGAGGAATGCTCCTCAGGCCAGAAGAAATGTACCATAGCGACAGGCTTTCATGATGACCATGGAAGAAGCTGAGGCCACTGGCCAAGTCATCACTGGTAGCCCTTTCTTTTCAAGCTTTTCTTTCAGTCTTAACACCTACCTACATATTTTTCCTATACCTAAAACATATCTCACATACCTTAGTTACAATCTTAGTAGCCTCACTTCCTGCACCATCACTCATCAATACTGGAGCATCTCATTACTTTATGTCGCAACGGTTCGTTCGAACTCATGCGATTCCAGTCACACCGCTTGTATCCAGTTGGAATGTTAGTTAAGGAAATGGCGTTCTAAAGGCAACAATGGGATACAGCTTGTGTCCAGTAGTCGTCTGCACCAGAGAATTCTATGCTGACTTCAAAGTGCTGAACATACCGAACTTCGATGTGGTTTTAGGTATGGATTGGCTCGGAACATTTTATGCTACCATTGACCGTCGTCAAAGGAAAGTAGTATTCGAGATTCTAGACCATCCGGTCTTTTATTTCAAAAGTGGAGACCGTACCTTGGAGCCAAGTACTTACAAGGCGAAACTAAAAAAGGCAGTGATTGCAGCAATTCAAGCGGAGGAAGAATCAAAGCCAGAAGTGGTTCTAGAGTTCGACGATGTGTTTCCTGACGATATATCAGGTTTGCCTCCCGATCGAGCTCTTGAATCCAGCATGAATTTAGTACCAGGAGCACAACCGGTGATCAAAGCACCTTATCGATTAAGTCCAGAAGTTTTGAAGGAAGTCCGAACTCAGTTGGACGAATTATTGGCGAAAGGATGGATTCGTCCCAGCACTTCAAGTTGGGGATCATCTGTACTGCTTGTAAAGAAGAAGGAATGTTCATACAGAATGTGCATCGATTATAGAGCCTTGAACGAAGTAACGATAAAGAACAAGTATCCACTCTTGCGCATCGACGATTTATTCGATCAACTAAGTGTATCTTGTGTTTTCTCCAAATTAGATTTTCGTTCAGGTTATCATCATGTGAAGGTCAAGGAAGCTGATATTCACAAAACGGCTTTCAGAACTTGCTTTGGACATTACAAATTTCTTGTGATGCCATTTGGAGTGACCAACGCACCAGCAATATTCATGAACCTGATGAATCAAGTTTTCCGGGAGTACTTAGACAGGTTTGTTGTCATCTTCATCGACGACATCTGCTCTATCCAGTTCGGAGAAGAAGAGAAGGTCCCGGTGTATTCTAAGTGTCGGAAAGAACATGCCGAGCACTTACGAATTGTCCTGGAAACTCTATGACAACATCAACTCTACGCCAAGTACAGCAAGTGCGAATTTTGGCTAGATCAAGTTAGTTTTCTTGGACATATCGTATCAGGCGAAGGAATCTCTGTGGATCCAGCGAAAGTTTCAGCAGTAAGCGAATGGCCGACACCAAAGTCATTAAGGGACATTCAAAGTTTCTTGGGTCTAGCTGGATATTACCGAAGGTTCATTGAAGGTTTTTCGAAGATAGCAACACCCCTGACTAAGCTCATATGTAAAGATGAAGATTTTGTGTGGTCAGAAGCATGCGAATAGGCTTTCGTAGAACTCAAGTCAAGGTTGACATCATCACCTATTCTCGTTATACCGGATCAATCTGGAGGTTTCGAAGTGCATTGCGATGCATCCGGTAAGGGATTAGGATGTGTTTTACATCAGCACGGTAAAGTTGTGGCTTATGCTTCAAGAAAACTGAAGATTCATGAGCACAATTATCTGACGCATGATTTGGAGTTGGCAGCCGTAATCTTTGCACTCAAGATTTGGCGCCATTATCTTCTCGGCGAACGAGTGAACATATACACAGATCACAAGAGTCTAAAATATGTGTTTACTCAGAAGGATCTTAATATGCGGCAGAGACGATGGTTAGCACTCATGGCGGACTTTAACATCAACCTGCAATATCACCCAGAGAAGGTGAATGTGGTACCTGATGCCCTTAGTCGCCAACCCTTAATAACAAATCTCACCGCTCAGTGGAAACTTCAACAGGAATTGCATCAGATGGAGATTGAAGTAGTCATGCCAGGTAACGCTTCAAGTTTGATGAATTTACAAGTTCAATCTACCATTGTCAATCAGATCAAAGCGGCTCAATTAAGTAATACTAAGTTGCAAAAGATCAGAGAACAAGTGGAGAATGGACTCAGAACAGACTTCATCATCTATGAAAATAGATCTTTGAAATACGGCAGCAGATTATGTGTACCAAAGGGTTCTGTTCGAGAAGAGTTAATGAAAGAAGCTCACAACTCTCCCTACTCAGTGCACCCTGGAGGAACAAAGATGTACAAGGATCCACGTCAAAGTTACTGGTGGCATGGAATGAAGCGTGAAGTAGCCAGAAGCGTCGCTAAATGCTTGGTGTGTCAGCAAGTAAAGGCTGAACATCACAGGACTGCTGGATTACTTCAACCGTTACCAATACCAGAATGAAAGTGGAAACACATCATAATGGATTTTGTGACTGCACTCCCTCACAGCACAAAGGGTAACGATGCGGTATGGGTTATCGTAGATCGACTCACAAAGTCGGTTCGCTTTATCCCATTTCGAGTTGGCCAATCAACTGAGACATTAGTAAAGAAGTACATGGAGGTAAGAATCTACTTAAGATTTAAACTTTTCATAATGTACCATCTCTGATACCCATGAACTCATACAGGAAATTGTGAGACTTCATGGAGTACCGGTCTGCATTGTCTCCGATCGTGACACCAGGTTCCGATCGCAATTTTGGCAGAGTCTGCAAGCGATCTTGGGAACAAGTCTGAACTGCAGCACGGCTTATCATCCACAAATTGATGGTCAGTTTGAGCAAACTATTCAGATCTTGGAGGATATGCTCAGAGCGTGTATGTTAGACTTCGGAGGATCGTGAGAAGATCACCTACATCTTGTGGAGCTTTCATACAACAACAGCTATAAAGCAAGCAATGGAATGAAACCTTTTGCAGTGCTCTATGGAAGGAAGTGTCGATTGCCATTAAGTTGGGACGACATCGGAGATAGAGAACTCCTTGGACCTGAGATGATAGTAGCAACTGTTGATGTGGTTCGTATTATCAGGGAAAGAATGCGCATAGCCCAAGATCGACAGAAGCACCGGGTTGATGCAAAGCTACGTCACTTGGAGTTCTAGTCGGGAGATCATGTATTCTTAAAGATATCTCCAAACCGTGGAGTGATTTGATTTAGAAGACGGGGTAAGCTAAGTCCAAGGTACATTGGACCGTTCGACATAATCGAACAAGTCGATGAAGTGGCTTATCGCTTGGCACTTCCATCTTCATTGGAAGGAGTGCACAATGTGTTCCACATATCCCAACTCAGAAGGTATGCGAGTGACCCCAGCCATGTTCTTGATCATTCCGAGCTCAGTGTACAGTCCGACTTGCCATGTGAGCAACAATCTGTTGAGATCATGGATAGGAAAGTGAAGTCACTTCGGAACAAGAAAGTTAACTTAGTTTGAGTGATGTGGAGAAAAGACACTCCAGGAGAATCGACATGGGAAAGGGAAGACGTGATGCGTGCAAGATACCCCCATTTATTTGTAAAGCAGTCCTTAAAATAAAATTTATAAATTTCGAGCACGAAATTTTTGTAAGGAGGGTAGACTGTAACAACTCCAATTTTAGTGTGCATAAAATTCATTTAAAATTAATGTATACTTGGGGTATTTATATTTCCTGTAAGTACTATAAGTATTTGTTTTGCTTTTTAATAGCAAGAAAGAGCTTGTAGTTCACTGGTAAGACCTTGCACTGCTGAACCAAAGCATCAGAGGCCAAATCCCATTAGCCACATTATTTTTTTAATTAGTTTTCTTTTAAATTTTTAGAAGCCCAAGAGTCTACACGTGCATAAATCGTAAAAAACAAAAGTCACATATAAAACAAACTGACCCAGGAGATAGACCAAGAGGCATAGGACATATGGCGATGAGCCCGGCCCTGACTCGGCCACCGCCGCCGGCCGATTCACCTCGGATCGCCGATCTCCCTTCATGACTTTTGTGTCTTTTTGTCTTCTTATAACCCCTGTATGGTTTAAAAAACCTGCACATTAACAGAGCTAATAAAAACCTCTGATTACTCTATTTTTAATACAAATTTTAATACAATTTTTAATACACCTTTCATTTACCCTAACCCCAATCGTTTCCTATAAATATCACTCCATTTCATATCCCCTCATTCATAAACTCTGTCCAAACTCTCAAGAAAAATCCCTAGAACTTTTGTATACAAGTGGAGTTAGCAAAGGGCAAAGCTCCGGCGAACTTCCGACGACGACCTTAGGAGTTCCCGGTGACGAAACGATGCACCAGCATCTTCTACCACTCCCTCTTCCTCTTCTATAATCTAAATTCCTGTAAGTCCCTCTTCCCCCTTCTCTTGTCTACTCTAAAATCTTGTATTTCTAAAACCCGACTGAAGTGGAATTAATCCGACTTCTGATTCGGTTTTCTTTAAAAAGTTCCAATTTTCTTAAATACAATAATACTAAACTTACACATCATGACTATTAATCATTAACAAAATATATTGAACAAGTTTCATAGCAAAAGAATTCATATTGTAGTTTTTATCGTCTCTTTTCAGAAAAATACCATGTAGTTTAGTTTCGACATTAAATATCATAATTCCTTGCTATACCTTTAAATAGATCATGAGGTAATAACTCACCTCCTCACAACACTCATATGCAACATAGCACGATACCTTTCGGATACATAGAATACGGGAAATTGCAATTTTACACATAAATATCTTTTACTATTAAAACCTTTTTCTATAAGATTATGTATTTTTTTACAAATGTTTGCAAAGCGCTGTGAACTAGCCCTACTCGTGTACAGAGATGGCACCCTCCCACTCACTGGACTAAACACCTCAAAGGTATTGAAGGCGAACCCACCTTTAGTCGATGTTCCACGTTTTCCTGCCTATAAGGCAGTTTTGACTTGAGCAAGAAAACTGATGTGCTACCGCACCATTCAAACCAATATCGGGCTAGCGCTCACTCCATTGTTTGGTCATTAGGATCAAGCTTCATGGTCAGATATGAATTCCCGATGCAACAAGTAATGACGCCAATGCGTAGAGCTTGAGGTGAGTGTTTGAAGGGTGAAAATGAGGATTTTCTTCCAGTAGGTTCTCCCTGTTCCCAGTGATGATGTTCCCATGCCTCCTTCTCCCTATACCTTTCCTGTTGTCCACAAGCGCTCCGATGGGAACGAACCGAGTTATGATCATCCTGGAATGACACGGCCAACTGAGATCCAAACTTACGTGAGACAAAGGAAGAAGCTGCAATCCAAAGAATCAACGACTGCCTACCAATCTTCCTCTGAGGACTCAGGTTGTTCTCCTTTGCCTCCTTCAATCCATTAAGCGCAAAAGAGAAAGCCAGCATCATTGCTCAGACTGTTGTTTTCAGACTTCGGTTACGAAAGAAACAAGGAACAATAAAGAGGGAACAACTATTCCTCTGTCTGGATTTTGGAATTCTTGCCTAGGAGTTTCAGGTCCACAAGACTGGCTATCTCGAAATTCAATGCTAATAGGATGGTGCAGATTATCACACATCCTCGGGCTTAGTAGTGCGAGATGCAGACATCCGCAAGGAGCATACGGTCTCGAAAGATTTAAAAATATAAATATCTTAAGAAAATGAGATTTATAGAAAAATAATAAATTTAATTATTTTATAAATACATATATATATTATCAAAATATCTATTTTTGATATATTATAAGTATTCCAACTTTTCTAAATCAAAAAAATAACTTTACATGAAAATACCATGCAATTCTATACAAGTTCAATACTTCACAACTAAATACCATATATTATGAAATTAGGTTTTATTCATTAGAAATGTCATATATATAAAATCTACATCTATGATAACTCTAAAGACGATAATTAAATACTTGAGGTGTATTTTAAAAATTATACAAAATAATTTTTACATAAAACCCCCTCAAGTTTTATAAATTACAATAAGGACCCTAGTAAATATAGGTTTAAGCGGGACCAGTCTCTTGAGCCTCAGGGAGCTGGAGATATGGGTGCTTGTCTATTTAAGGTAGACAACTTAACAAACGGTGTTATAAACACGGTAATCGTCTTTGAAAAAGACACAAATCCTGCCGTTCATGTGCAGCGGTTATCGATAACACCAAAACCCAATTCAGGATTTCAATTTATTTTCTAAATTGTCTGACTCAGACTGAGTCTCATTATAAATAATCTGATTTGAATATGATTCAAGTACAAACTACAATTCAATATGAATCCATATAAACAATCCGTTCAATCTATTCAATCTGTATTGACCGAATCGAACCATGGATATACTTCCATCTACATGATTCTCCAGTTATATCCATTTACTGATATCATGGTTTCGGCATGTCATCCATCTATACAATCTATAATACAAGACATTACAGTTTACAATACAATACAAACAATACAATCAAGACATCGCGGGGTTTAAGGGGTAGATTGGTACGGAAGGTGTTAAAAGTGGCACGAGACTGCAAGATTTAAGACACCTAACCTGTATTCCATTGCTGTTGTACCGTGGTATAAACAGTTCCTTATACATTCCGTTCACCTTAGTCTCTGGTCTACTGAGACTCCTTTCGTATACACTGGAATCCTTCTGTACCAAGCTACAAACAACAGTGTTAACAATATAATACAACTTTAAAAGCTACATTCTCTCTCTGTCTATTCTATTTATCCCTTATCTTTGGGACTTACCGAGCGATTTGTTCGCTGACGACATTCCTTCTCTTTCTTCTTTAGAATGTTGTCAGGTGATTCGGACATTCCGGAGATTGAGCCCACCAGCGAGGATCTGGACCAGCTAGTCTACGACCCAGAGCTTTAGATTCATTGTACACATTTCATTTCAGTACTTTCCATTTCTGTTATGCCACTGTTTAGGCATTACTTTCATTCAGATGTATTTACTTTTTCTTGTACTGTAAAAGAATGCTAATAAATAAAGTTGCTGTTCAATTATATCTTTTGTCTCTTATGCATTTTATTTATATTGCTTAGATACGCTTAGCGTATTTGCTTCAGAGTAAATACGTAGCGGCCTCGTCGCGTCCCCTTCGCCGTATACCGGAAAGCGGAGCGACATATTCTTCAATGCACATGTTTAAATAATTTGTAACTCTTCAGTTTACGTGTTGTGCACGTGTAGACCTTTGGGCTTCTAAAAAGATTAAAAGAAAATAAAATAAAAAGATAATGTAGCTGATAGGATTTGAACTCTGGTGCCATGTCCCAGTGCAAAGCCTTACCAGTGAACTACAAGCTCTTTCTTGCTGTTCAAATGCAAAATAAATTCTTATAGCATTCACAGGATTCGCAAATACCCCAACTAGGAAAACCTCCGTGTGGGACTCTAAAGACCCGTCAATACGCTAGCAGTGGGTTTAACCACTAGCGTGTCAGCATCACTGGCTGTACGTAACGGCTACCCAGGTATTGAGCAAAAGAAAGGCCAACGAGCAAACTCTTCTGTACCCCTACTGAGCCTGTCTGTGACAATCTCCATACAGTCCGGTCTCTTCGTCTGAGAGAATAGCATACCGAGTCTAGGGGTGGATAACGTCAGACCTTTACTTACCCGATAAGTCATGCCGGTCTGAAGCTCATCACCCATTAAGAAACTACTGACACCACATTAGTAAATCTCATCCACATTGGCCAAGGATTTCTGGTGATGGATGACCCAACACAGCGCGACATCAACTCCCAATACTAGGAGAGACGAATCCCTGACGATTGTTCCTTGCCTCCATGTGGTTCGAAACTGCACCTAACTAAAACCTATTTGCACGACTCCTTTAATCCATGGTAGGGTAGTAATCTATGTACAATGGGAACTCATACGAGACAAATGAAAATCTCAGGTCAAAGGACTAACATGTACTCATGTCACAAGAGAACTTCCATCTGACGATAGGTATAATATCATTTAGAAGTTCTCGGTCAGTCCGTCCGGTGTACTCACCTTCAGTGAGCACCTGTCTACTATCTTAGGTGACTCAACACCAATGGCTCGTGAGACCAGCCACCATCCCTCATCGGGATCTCGAAAAGTATACACTAGTCTATTCTGGAGTATCAATGCCTAGTCTCGATACTCTCTCGAGTAGGGACATTTAAGGATGTGCTTATAGACCACCCAGCTCCCACGTATATGATCATCATCATAATACTGATAGTCAAGCAATAATCCTATTGGCTTTATCAAAACGTATACACATAATGATAAAAACATACCGGATAGCATACTATCATCTCGAGTAAGACCGTTCTATCAGTATAGGTCCTCGTTCAATTATGATAATAGCCTACATGCAATTACAATAATTGCCTTGAGGGCATTATATTCAACAATCTCTGACTTGCACTTAAGGCTAATTATTGCGGCATCGCATACTCATAGCTCGTGTGCTACCGAATACCCAATTTCTCTATCAGTCAGTTTCTGAAAACTCGTTTTGAGAAACTTAAGCGTTCGAGAAATAGCCTTAGTGAGTGGATCTGTTCCAATATTTCTATCTTTATCTCTCTATATCTCAGCTTTGCGGAGAACGACTATTTCCCGAAAAGAGCGATATCTGTCTTAGAACTTGTCTAGATATTTGATGAGACCTTATTCATAACATGAACACTAAATCCAACAAGTTTCTTTAGACTATATCCATTGCTGATATAATCAACACCTGGCGCCATGACCACTTTAGTATCCTGCTTGGAAAACTATCCAACATACTGCATCTCAGAAGAGCGTAAATTTATAACTCTGATATCTACTCTGTCATCCAGGTCACATTGAAAGCCTAAACCGGTAACCACCTCCTGCAAGAGGCGGCATTACCATACAGTAAGAACATCCTCTTATGTTCTTAACTGCTTTCCAATGTTTCTCCAGGATTGGATTAATATATACTTATTGCAGCTAATACAAAAGCAATATCCGGTGTGGTACTTGACTGTTAGTCATATGTATGCCCCAGAGGCCATTATTGTATATTATAGTGGATGCTTGGACACACACACATACACACATAGAGGATTTTCTTTCTCGATATGATAGTATGCTATCTAGTTGCACTTTATCTTAACATGTATACTTATATTATTCTGTCTCTCTGATACATGTTGATAAAGCCCTTAGGATATTAGCTTGACTACCAGGACTATGATGCAGATCATACTAGTGGGGCTTGTATAGTCCGCAAGCACATCATTTAATCGTTCCTAGTCGAGGGAGTATCGAGACAGGGCATCGATATTCCAGAGTAGACTAGTGTGTATGTTTCTTGACCCTGTATGGGGGCGATGGTTGATCGCACAACCATTGGTGTTTGACATCAAAGATTGTACACTTGTGCTTATTAGAGAATGGGTACACCGAACAGGACTCGCCGAGAACTCCTAGATGGTACCATACCTATCGTCAGATAGCAGTTCTCTAGTGACATTGGTACAGGTTAGTCTGTAGACCTGAGATCGTCATAGTATCTTGTGTGGTTCTCATTATGCTTTGATTTCCTTCCTACCATGGCTCAAAGGAGTCGTGCAAACATGTGAATTTTGGGTACAGTCCCAAATCACATGGAGGCATTGAGTGATAGGAGGGGTTTCGTCTCTCCCGGTATTGGGAGTTGATGTTGCGCTATGCTCGATTGGCTATAACAACAAGCCCTGGCCAGGGCTAATGATATTTACTGGTAAGTGTTATCAGTAGTTTCTCGAAAGGCTATAGGCCACACATCGGCATGACTTATCAAGTTACCAGGGTCTGACGATTCCACCCCTAGACTTGATATGTGACATATCATATGAAGAGACCGGACTATACGGTAAGTGTTGCTTATAGGCTTTGCGGGAGTTTGGACAAGCTTGCTTGTTGATCTTCTATTCGCACAATACCTGGGTAGCCGTTACGTACAGCTAGTACCGCTGACGGCTTGTGGGTGACTGATATGATCATTACCTACTGCTGGAGTATTGACGAGTCTTTATAGTCCCACACAGAGGTTTCCTAGCTCAAGCAAAATGAAGTAGGGCACATATGGTGATATGTGTGGGTGCTTTATTAAATACGAGTATGTTATGTCGTATTCTAATCTCGCGATATGTGATATCGGTTAGGTTATATGTGATATAACCAGATTGTTTAATCAAAGTGTTAATTCAATGATATGTATATGTATATATATTTGATACTGGCCGGTTATATATGATATGATCGATTATATATGATATGACCGGAGTATTGAATCAAGTGTTTATTTAATGTAGTATCGAATATTTGCCGGTTATATGTGATATGACCGGATTATTGAATCAAGTGTTGATTCGATAATGTAATACACATATAAGTGATAATAGTCGGTTATATATGATATGACCGGATTATTGAATCAAGTGTTGATTTAATAATTTGATATATATTTTTATATTTGATATATTAATATATATTAACTAATATTGTGCTCACTAAAGATTTTCTTCTCTTTGAAATGCATTTAATATATATGTGATATATATTAATATATGTATTTATATTTTGTGTCATGGTGGATGATTGTCACGACCCGAAATGGCACATGACTGGCACTTGAATCATGTAAAGTTTATAAGACCCCGCCTAATTCAAGTAAGCCAAAAGCCCAGAAATCTAAACCATTTTTAAAGGAAAGAGTGAAGGAAAACTTGTTTTAAAGCAAGTGGTTTTAACAAAATAAAGCATTAAACATTTTAAAAGCAATATCACATTTTCCCAAAAATTTCGGCAAAGTCTCTTTTGTAAATACTGGCCCTCAAACGGGTACAACACATGAAATACATAATAATGAATAAAGGCATCCCCAAGCGGGAGCTAGCTCTTCGCCAAATGGCGGAAACCACCACACAAGCAAAATAATATACGACGCCGAAGGGCGGGGATCAAAAACTCAAAAGGAAACCAACAACTTTAAGAAAACCAGAGAAGAATCATAATAATACAAGCGCACGACTCTAAAGTCGAAAGAATATACAGCTGGTTTTATAAGTCTATCAAATATACAAGTCTGGTTGATGGAGTTTACTAGATACAACTGAATATAAATAAAAGTATAATGGTGGTCACGATACAAGTGAACCCACCTACCTAAGCAATCACCCAGAAGGAAGCAGTGTGTCAGCAAGCCGCAACGAAACTTGTACGGCTAAACCTGCAAGAAACTGTGGCACAATGGGGGTGAGTTGCCAACTCGTGAGTAGAAAACATCACCGAGAAGAAATCGCATGTATGACTCTCTCATAGTTCATACAATAATAATATCCTCAAAATATAACCTGAAGCATCTAATAATGGCAAAGGTAAACATCTATACATAAGTGTAATACCAAGTGCTCGTGTCAGTGTCTCAGGTAGCAACATGTCACATATATGATGTACGGATGCACTAAGAATGAAAGCAAAATACATCATTTATGAGAAAACCGTTTTCTTATCTCAGTGAGATTTTTTTTGTATAAAAACCGAAATATCATCAATGAAATCAATAGAGAATCCGTGTCAAGTATCGACACAAAATATATATCCCAATATCTCAATATCTCGGGCTCCGCATGAACAGGATCGGCCCATAATCATCTCAAATCTCAATATCTCAATATCTCGGGCTCCACATGAACATGATTGGCCCATGGGCTCCGCATGATTAGGATCGGCCCATATCATCAACTCTCAATATTTCGGGCTCCGCATGAATAGGATCGGCCCATAACCATCTCAAATCTCGGGGTCCGCATGAACAGGATCGGCCTGTAACCATCTCAAAACCGAGAAAATATCATATCAAGGAAAACCACATCTTTCTCTTTAAAACAAATCATAAGTTTATAAACAACCACATTCGGTTTCCAAAATCCAGAAATATCATAAAAGATCCGAAATCTCAAAATCATAAGTCAGTGAAAAGTGAATATCGGCATAAAGCTCCATGATATCGCATGACAAATGAATATATATACATGCATGGTATTTAAGCAAAGAATGCAATATTTAAAGTAGCATAGTAATTAGATATCAGAACTATCTATTAGCAGTTATATCCATGAAGTAATATTTTCTAGAGTGTACATGACATGGAAATTACCGATGATAATGTGTGTGAGCCAGCAAGCAAGTGTACGTAGAGCATACGCATTATCGGTAATTGTGCCGGTGTCCTGACAACATGGGTTCATAATAACAAAAGAAATCACAAGTATACGCATGCAATGCGATAAGGACAACATGAATATATGGGAAAAGATATAGTAATCGCAACATATAAGAATATACATTTATATATACGAGTCATACCGTTTTGGCATTTGAAATAGCACGAATCGTGGTTTTTAGAAAATAGGGGCTACGGTGTTTTTAAGAAAAGGTACGTCCTTTGAAATATCCGTAGTATCCCTTGGCCTGTCTTTAAAATTGTAACAACCCTAATTTTATTATACACTTTTTCCTATAAAAATTTTTTCAAATATTTTTTAAAATCCATAAAGGGGTATTTATTGCCTGAGCACAAGACTTAAATAATTGATTAACAATTTAATTACAAGAAGAAGCTTGTAGTTCATTGGTAATACCTTGCATTGCTGAACCAAGCCACCAAAGTTCAAATCCCATGCCCCACATTATTTTTAATATTTATTTTGTTTTAAATTTTTCTTCAATATTGTGTCTCTTCATCTTCTAAACCCCCATGTAAACTTCAAATTCCTAGATCGGTTTCAAAGACCTTTGAAATCCCCATTTACTCCAATTTTTAATGATTTTATACATTTTTACATTAAAACCTTTCATATACCTTATTTACTCCAACTTTTAATGATTTTATATATTTTTACATTTTTTATATAAAAACCTTTCACCTACCCTACCCTATCCTACCCTATAAATAGACACCCCTACCCCCTACCCTCTCATTCCAAAACACTAGGTTTACTCTCTTGAAATTTTCACAAGAAGGGTGTGCTTTGAAACCGAGTTCACGGCGAAGCGCTGACGGAATTCCGGCGACGTTTTTTTGAAACAACCGGCGACGAAACAACACCTCGGCCACTCATCTAGTTCCTCTATACTCTTTAGTATAGATCGAAACCCGTAAGTCCCATTCTATCCCCCTTTCTATTTCTCAAAAATACGAAATTACGAAACCCGACGGAATCGGAACAAATCCGATTTCCGATTCGGTTTTCTATAAAATTTCACTTTTAATCAATTCAATCATGTCTAAACATCTTTATCATGATTATTAAATTTGTAAAAATCAATTTGAATAAGTTTTCACACATGAAATGATAACCTTTTCAATTTACCGTATTTTTCTCACCTTAATACCATCATGTTTCAATTTCACATTTAACCCCTTAACCTTAATATACATTTAAAATAGAGCACGAGATAATGACCTACCTCCACACACACGCAAATACAACCCTAAAATGATATCATCAAAACTTAGAATACGATAAAACGAAATTTTCATTAAAATACCATAATCTTCATAAAACCATTCTTAAAGGTTTTAGATTTGTTACACTTTTAAGTAAATATTTCTTACTAGGAAAATACGATAAGTTGTGGACATCGATCGTTTGTCTAAACTGACTTTGCGGTGTCTAGGCAAGTGTGTCTAAGGCAAGTGGTTACTTAATTAGGGCCACTACTTGTAGTGGAGAGCCTCCCACTTACCTGACACTTACCTGGCCGCAATTGGCGGTGAAGAGGCGATTTGAGGCTTCTAACGACTTGTCGTTTAGACCTTTTAGAAATAGGCTAGTTGGCTTAGGAAACCCTAGAATCTAAAATACGGAAAATTACACTTTGCAAATAAATACCTTTTACTTTATAAAACCGTTTTCTAAAGGATTAGTATTTTACAATCTTTGCAAAGCGCCGCTACAACCCATCTTTGGGAAACCCGTTCGGGGTCGTGCGGTTTATCGCGCACCCTCAGGCTAGTAGTGCGAGATTCAGACCTCCGCAAGGAGCATTCGGTCTCGAAAGGTTTAAAATATGACATCTTAAGAAAATGAGATTTTTGGAATATAAATTATTTATTAAAACTATTTTTATAAATATATGTATATTTATCATTTAAATATCTATTTTATTATAATATAAATATTCCACCTTTTTCTAAAAATCACATGAATAAATTTTACACTAAAATACCATGAACTTCAAATAAATCAATATTACAGATAAATACCCTTATTTATAAAACTAGGATATTTTCACTAGAAATGTCACAACATAAAATCCAACCTCATTACAACCCTAAAGACGAATAATAAATACTTGAGGCGTATTTTGAAAAGTATATAAAAGTATTTTTACATACAACAAACAACAACAACAACTGAGCCTTTTATCCCAAGCATATGGGGTAGGCTACATGAACCAACATGAGAATCACGCCGGGTCCAGCACATGAATCCCGAGTCAGACAATCAGGATGTGAATCGAAGTCTTATAATTGCTAGGGTCCTTAGGGTAATTTATAAACTTGAGGGGTTTTATGTATAAAAGTATTTTTACATAAAACCCCTCAAGTTTATAAATTACCCTAAGGACCCTAGCAATTATAAGACTTCGATTCACATCCCTGATTGTCTGACTCGGGTTTGAGTCTGATCAATCTGACTTGAATATGATTCAAGTCAATCCATAATCTCCAAGTTTCCAATTCAATATGAATACATGAATCCATGAATACAATTATCAGTTTATACAATCTGGCTGAACCGAACCATGGATATATTCCTTTTACATGATTCCCAGTATTCCATTTACATGACTCTACGGTTATAACCGTTTTCTGATATCATGGTTTCGGTCAGTCAGTCAATCAATTATACAACCAACACAATTTACAAGATAACAATACAAACAAGACATCGCGGGGTTTAAGGGGTAGATTGGTACGGAAGGTGTTAAAGGTGGCACGAGACGGTAAGATTAAGACACCTAACATGAATCCAATTGCCGTTGTTCCGGGTTGTATAACGGAGCCTTGTACTAAACGTGCCTCTAGTCTCTGGCATATAGAGACTCCTCTCGTATACACTGGCATTCTTCTGTACCAAGCTACAAACAACAGCGTTAACACTACATTATAACAATATAACAATATAATACAACTATAAAAGCAACTCTCTCTCTCTCTCTCTTACTCTCTTTCTATTCTATTCTTCCCTTATCTTTGGGACTTACCGAGCGACCTGTTCGCTGACTACATTCTATTTCTTTCTTCTTTGAATGTCGTCAGATAGTTTGGAACCGGCGGAGATCGAGCCATCGCAAGAAGACTTAGAGCAGTTTACTGAAGACCCTGCACTGTAGTTTCATTGTACACTTTTCTATCTGTACTTTTCATTTCCTGTTATGCCACTGTTTAGGCATCTTTTTATTTCAGTTGTATTTCCTTTCATGCATTGTATAAAGAATGTTAATAAATAAAAGTTGCTGTTCATTTTATTTCTCGTCTCTTGTGTATTTATTTTATATTGCTTAGATACGCTTAGCATATGTACTTCTGAGTATATACGTATCGGACCTCGTCGCGTCCCCTTCGCCGTACACTGGGAAGCGGGGCGTGACAAAAATACTCATGATTCGGTAGTTTGAAAATAAGTATGACTCAAGCCCAGTCTAATATCTACCTGATAACTACAGGTCTAATCGAAAGGGTAAGGGAAACCACCTAAAGTCCGAGTCGATATATCTAATAGTCGGCGATCCCGCTTCAATAGAGTCACGTATGGTGAAATATATAATACAACATCCTCGAATCAAGAGTGCGGATCAATCATCATATCAATGCCTCGTACGGTAAAATCCCTCGTACTGCATCCCAAATCGGGGTACGGGTCAAATATCCCATATATCTCACTATTCACATGGTATTATTATCATAATATCCTGAATTAGGGGTACCATTCTAAAATCTAGGATATTCTGATACCATCAAACATATATCCGCGTGAGAATAAAACACATCGCCCAACGATCTGCTATAATATTATGTCATATCTCAAAATACGACCCAAATCACGTAACCGATCTCACGACATCATGCCCGATCGCATCGACTCATCTCCAAGTATCATATACCATCCTCATCATCCGTGTATACGTATATGTATACACACACACACACACACACCCCAACGCATACACACACACACAAACATATACACCCAAATAATCATAACACGTGTGTGCATGTGTGTGTGTCAACCTTACTCTAGGGTTCGCGATTGAGAAACTAACTAAAAACACTTTCATCCAGTTACACAAAAACCAACCCATGGTCTCTTAAGGCCTTTCTTGCTAAGTATTCATATCTCGCAATAACACATACGTGTGTGTGTGTGTGTGTGTGTGTGTATGTGTGTGTGTGTCATAACCTACAAATTGCGGAGGTGCTATACGCCATCCACCCGACTTCCCCCGTAGATATACATCTACTCACCTGGACGCCTCGACTAATCTGATTCGATTTCAGCTCTGTCATTTCCGCACCACATCCGACGCCTCTGCATCTGATCCTAGGAATGCACACAAGGAAAAAGAGAATAAATATATAATTAGTCGCGGACACAACCAATACAAGTCAACCACGCGCATTAACTAGACGCGCACACACTTGGTGCATGAAACGGGCCGCAACAACGCCACAAACTACAACTAGGGTCACTGTTTCCCCAAACCAGAGCAAAGCTCTGTTTTAAAAATTCAAAATTTAAAAAATGAAGCAACGCTTCAGATTCAGCGCTAGGCGCGTTGCGTGCCACGTGTCAAACACAGACGCGCTAGCGCCAGGTGCGCTGCGCCCTAGGCAGCGTACCCTCGATCAGAGCAAAGCTCTGTTTTAAAATTCAAAATTCAAAAATTGAAGCAACGCTTCAGATCTAGCGTTAGGCGTGCTGCGCGCCACGTGTCAAACACGAATGCGCTACCGCCAGGTGCGCTGCGCCCTAGGCAGTGCACCATGAGTGCGCTAGCGCTAGGCGCGCTGCGCGCCACGTGTCAAACATGGGTGCGTTAGCGCAGGCTGCGCTGCACTCTACGCTGCGCGCCACGTATCAAACATAGGTGCGCTAGCGCAAAGTGCGCTGCGCTCTGAGCAGCGCACCACGTGCAAAGTACGGGTGCGTCAGCGCTGGAATTAAAAATTCCCTACCATTAGATCAAAAGATCTAATAATGATAAATCATTAATTAATCAGAATTAAAATTCTGTTATGGAAAGATCTATCCAATCTTGTTAAAAACAAGAAAATTGCCTTCTATAAAACAAAAACCCTAGGATCAAAGATCCAACAGTGGGGAAACATCCCCAAATAAATCAGGGAAAGATCTCTTTAACTGATTCAACAAATCAATTTGCCCTATATAAAGGCCCCAAGACTTTAAGTCTGAGATATAGAAAAAACCCCTACAAACTTTGAGAAAACTCAAAAGAAAGAGAGCAAGCTCTGGAAAGAAGATCATTTCTTCAAGGTAAAAAGAATGATTCTTGAACAAAGAGATGAAATCATCTCATTAAAACAGAAGAATTATTTTCTTAAAAGATCATAGATCTATAAAGACCAAGGTCTTTCATAAAAGAGATCAAAAGATCTCATCACATAATCAAAGAAGAACATGTTCTTCATGTAAGTGCAAGGCGGCGCCCCGGCCGTCAATCCGACGCCGGAATGCGGAAGCGGTGATAAACTTTAATTTTGCGAACTAAGCAAACCGGCACCACCGCGCACTAAACACCCGGATCGAACCATTAACTAGTCCTAGCTAACTACAAGACGGGTTAGAGATATACCGAGTGATCCGAGTCCTCCGGTCTTCTCGTCGTCGTCCCAATCTCCTGCGGAATGTCCGGTCGTCGCCTCCTTGCCGGAAGGGTACCGCATCGTCTGCATCTTTTACGGGCTCCCGCCTCTATACCGAGGCAACTCGGGCACGAAGCTGGCAAGTCGACGTGCCCAAGATTTGCTGTAGAAGTAGTGTAGAACATGTTGTCTCTTTTGGGGTAGTGAAGTTGCCTTTGGATGATGGAGGAATTAAGAACTTTGGAGAGAGGTTGAGAATTTAGCAAGGATGCAAACTGAGATGTGAATAATCCCTCATGAAAAATGAACCTCTCATCCTCTTTTTTCAAAGTGTCCGGCCCCCCCTTATCATCTCACAAAATGGTGGAGGGAAAATACAAATCAAGAAGGGAGGTGATGGTAGTAAAAGGTGCAGGGTGACCACATCCAAACATCATGATAACAAAACTCAAATCAATTCCTAATCAACTCTAATCACCATAAATGAAAAAGGTTGACACAAAAGGAATCTCATCATGATGCCACACAATTACAAAGGACCCCCTCCACAAATACCAATTTGCACAATTGCAAATTAGTCCCTCCATCGGAAAAGTCCGGCCGGGAAAGAACAAAGGAAAACCGGCCGGAATGGAATGCAAACTGGCAACCTCAGAAAACTGGTCCCGTAATAAATTACAGGAAAACCCCGATACTGTGCATACACACCCGCATCTGTATTCCGACCGGATACAAATGCAAAGAGACAAAATCTACACTGTACTAAACTAGGATCCGGCTTAAACCAAAGCCGGCTAGTAATATCCGTTCGATCCTGATCCGTGCAATACCGCACGTATCTGATCGAACCTTTCCATATATCTATACGTCCTCCAGTACTAACCATCCGATCCTGATTAGTGCAATACCGCACGTATCTGATCGGACCCTGCCATATCTCCATACGACCTCTACAGCGTTTCGCCCGAGAGCTTGAGTAACTAAAAGTGTGGTGGACTCTAAAGACTCGTCAATACTATGGCTGTGGATTTAACCACTAGCACGTCAGAGGTATAAGCCAATACGTGACGGGCCACCAGCTATTGACCAAAAGGGACGTCGATGAGCGAACTCATCCTGACACCCTACTGAGCCTGTCAGTGACAATATCCATACAGTCCGGTCCGTTCGTCTATGAGTATCGCATGGCGGGCTTAGGGGGTTGGTAAAAGTCAGGCCCCCAAAAGCGGTACAAGTCGTGTCGGAGTGTAGCCCAGAACACCCTGAGATACTACTGGAATACCTACCAGTAAATCTCCTGCCTTGGCCAAGGACTTCGTGTAATGGCTCTCCTAGACACAGCGCGAACTCACCCCCAATACCGGGAGAGACGAACCCCTGAAGATCCGCTCACTGCCTCCATGTGGCTCGGGACTGTACCCAACTAAAACCTGTTTGCACGACTCCTTTGAGCCGTGGTAGGGTAGTAATCAAAGCACAGTGGGAACTCACACGAGACAAATGACGATCCCCAGGTCGATGAACTAACCTGTACACATGTCACCTGGGAACTGCTATCTGACGTCAGGTATAAGACCAACTAGCATGTTCCCGGCGAGTCCTGTCCGGTGTACTCATAACCCAATGAGCACCTGTATACATCTTAGGTGAACCAACTAACACCAGTGGCTTGTGAGACCGGCCACCGCCCCTCGTCGGGGTCTCGACTGTATACACTAGTCTACTCTGGAGAATCGATGCCCTGTCTCGAAACTCCCACGACTAGGGACCTTTTAAGGATGTGCTTATAGACTCCAGCTCTCACTTATATGATCGCCCTCATACTGCTGGCAGTCAAGCAAGAATCCTAGGGGCTCTATCAACGTGCAATAGCGACCTGTCAGGTCACCTAAAGCAGTACACGATGATAAAGGTAAACCAGATAGCATACTATCATCTCGAGTAAGACTGTCCTACCGGGATAGGTCTTCCCTCAATCATTGCAATCACGTGCCTGTGATCCAATAATTGACTCTGAGGGCACTATCTCCAACAATCTCCCACTTGCACTCAAGGCTAATTATTGCGATGTCGCATACTCACAGCCCGTGTGATACCGAACACCCAACTCCTCTACTAGTCAGTCTCACAAAATCCGTTTGCGAAACTATTGCGTTCGAGGAATAGCCTCAGTGAGTGGATCCGCCTAGATGTTTCTTTCTATGTCTCTCTATATCTCAAGTTCGCGGAGAAAGCCATCTCCCGAAATGAGCAATACCTGTTTTAGAATGTCTGGATGTCTGATGGGACTTAGCTCATAAATGAACTCCAAATCCAAACTTCTTAGACTGTATCGTCAACTGAACTTAATCAGTATCCTGCGCCATGCCTCCCTCAGTATCTTCCTGGATCACTTGTCCAGAATACTGCCCCTCGTCAGCGGGAAAACTATAACTCTGACAATCACCCTGTCGTCCATGTCACCTTGGAAGCCTGGAATGATAACTGTCTCCTTAATGAGGCTGTCGTTATCATTTCCCTAGAACATCTACTTATGTTCTAAAGTTGCTCCCGACTGTTTCTCCAGGATTGGATCAATATCAACTTATTGCATCTAGTGCAAGAACAACATCTGGTGTGGTACTTGACATCTCATGATTGACTCAATTGCCTAAGCAAGTGATCTGCCAATCATGTACATCCCTCTCTACTTTAATCTATAAGACACCTTTAGAGAGGGTGACTCCATCACCTGCAGGTACACTACTGTGCCAGGAGTCGTCCATTCTAAATACTCTTAGAATGCTGTCAAAGTACCCTGATTGGGAAACCACCCAAATCCAGATCTAAAGCCATTGATCTAGTAACCAGTATGTCAGATACAAAATCCATTTCCTTTGTGGAGAAACCACTGTGTGACGACCAAAGTATAACCGATCGTAGTATAGGAGTTTCTTTTCCTATTCTGTGTATGTCATCCAAAACCCGGATATCACACCCTACTACCTTCTCAACAGATCCATCCCCTATTCTGATGACGTCAAACCTATGACTGTCACATCAGAAATAGATGATCTATCTCCGCTATATCTGCTTTAGTCTATAAATAGACATAAGCCTGATGTCCACCAATGCTTCCGCTGCTCCCACTGACTATGACAACCCTCTGGCAGAGTCATATAGACGTGCACTTCTAAAGCTAGTTTAGAACGACGCTATACTCATCCTCCCACCGGGTCTCGCAGCCTGGAACAACAGCAATGGCAAGTGTGGGTAAACAAGAACCTCCCTGCCACCGTCCTTGAGGCTACCGGAGTACCTCTCGGGTGCCTGAGGTTACCCACCGTATCGGCGGAGTGGCCAATGGAATGTCAAACCAGATTGAATCTTTAGGTTCCTTATCAAATCTTCAGTAATCGTTTGCGGTTCTGGAATCACCTCCATTCTACCATACTCCCACTACTGTTTTTGAAAAAATCCATTTTTATTAAAACTGTGGCGAGTCTAGAACAATATTACCATTGATCTCCCAGATGGTAGAAAGTCAACCCTCGTCATAGCCTGGGTCAACCCACAAACAGCCATTACAGAAACGTGCCTTGAGTTGTCCAGTGTCTGGTTTTAATCATAAGCCGGACAACTCCCCGTACCTTAAAATCGTTAAGATATGAACTGTTCTATATCCAATATAGAATCAGAGGCACTGATTTAATTGAACCAGATTCAAATCATGCAGCTGTCTCCAGTGCATGTCAACTAAATGGAAAGAGGCCGATCAGCGTTACTCAACTTAGGAATACTTCCAATTATGAGTAACCTGTAAGAGAAGCAAGTTCTCTTAATCATTACTATCATCTGAATACCATGCACAAATATCTACATCTTCGATCACCTTGAAGAATCCCGATACTTGCAATATCTGGTTCTCTACTTTATCCTTATACCTATAACTCCTCAAAACTTAGACCCTGTGTTTCTACGAAACACATGTCTAAGAACTAGAGAAGTTAAAAGTAAACAGAATATAGTATGAGGACCAACCCCTCTGTCCTAATGGATACTGGACAACATACAATACTTTGTATAAGTCCGCTGAGTCTAACAACTCTTTCACTGTGTGTCGCAGGTTGAAAACTGTACTTATGGTTAAGAAGAATTACACCGCTGTTTAATGCTCCTTACCTAACCATCCACTGATATAGGTAAATGTCATCGACATAATATCAAAAGGTATATCTCACTCTATGAAATAGACGTACAGATATATCAATTTGAAATTGGTGCACAACAGCGGATATTCAAAACCAAATATTTGCCGACCGGCAAACAACCCAGGTGATCTCCTCAAATATCACCGATTACAACGAATCCCGATATAATGAGGATGATCACCCAATTCCCAATAACTTACTCCCACTCGTCATCTGTAAAACCATACAGATGTGAGAATCATACCTGGTAAATACATACCCTGGAGTAAGTATCTAATCGGGAAATCAGGTTTCCTTTAACAGTACACAGTGAAACTAAAACATTTAAATGTTTCGATGGGGTATCCCGGTATTCCTAGTAATGCCTCTTCCAGATTCACGACTGTAACCGTATAATTCTTTGCCACTTTTCCAAATCCCTTTATATGTCTTTAGTCATTACCTTCTGCACACCCCTTTAGGCCAATTGGTTTTCTTCCTTCCCTACCGTTCGGCACCAGCCTATGGTTTGGAAGAAGACTATCCAATAAGCATAATGGGTGTACTGTCCTAATCCTAGGAGCACTCGCAATGCGAGAGAAGGTGAAGATAAAAGACAACCAAATAAACCTTATTCCTATTTCTCCTGGACCAGAATCCATCCCCGAACTGGAACAAGTTCCTTTCGAGTTCGTATATAACCATACGATGGAGTATCCAATAAACTGTGGATCTTCGTAGTGATACGGAGTGTCCTGGAGAAATACAAAGGTGATTTAGGATTGGCGAAGAAATACTTGGTTTGGTCGTGAATATCAGTCGCAATTTACTTTGCCCTCTTACTAATCCCTTGCTTTGTCTTAATCTTAATACCTTCTGCACACCATCGTTATGCTAATTGGTTTTCTTCATTCCCCACTGTTCGGCACCAGCCTAAGGTTTGGAAGAAGACTATCCAATTTGCGTAATAGGTGTACTATCTTCTAAACTAAGGAGTACTCGTAACTTGAGAGAAGGCAAAAAGGAAAAGACAACTGAATAAACCTTATCCGTTTTCTCCAGAACCGGAAACCATCCTCGAATTCCTTCGAGTTCGTATCTAACCATACGATGGTTTTGTCCAATGGAAGTGGACGTTCGCAGTAATACGGGGTGTCCTGGAGAAAAGGGTAAAAGTAGGAGTGGCAATGAGGTCTGCAACTATGACAATCCAAAAGCCAGTGTTTAAGAAGGTTCGGTCAACTTGGTCACCGAGTCATAGTCTAGGGTCGGGTCAATGGTCGCTGCCAAAGAGAGAGAGAAAAGAAACACTCAGCGTGCACTCTAACCTAGATCAGAATGGTTATCACTTTATCTAATCTGGAAACCTCCCACTGTACCTCAAATTCTCCTCCAAACCTGAAAGAAGAATTAGTCGGGGTCACCCGAGGAGTAAACCAACTCATCAGTGGGAATCGGGATCCAACTATCATCGCATGATAACGTGACGGAATCTGCTCACGCTATCACACTCCAGAAGGTATGCGCATATCTGGCAAGTTTCAGTTATTTTGAAACTCCCGATGTGGATTTTTGCCCCATGCTCTTATGACCTTGACTTTGGCCAACATATCATAAGTCACATGTCAAGTTCTACCCGTCATTCTCCAGGTTAATTTGAATCCACCCGTACCTACCCTTGACTTTGGCCAAAATGGCAGTACGGCTGTCCCAAACCAACGCATCTATCTATGCTGCATATGAATACCCAACAGCTACCAAACACTGTGCCTTGACTTTGGCCAACATACACAGCTTGAATACTATTGACTATCCATATGAAACGACGGAGGGCTACGAATGGTTTCTGGCGAAAACCTTTAACGTAATGAACTTGATATCGTTGAAGGAACGGATAGCTTTTTAGAAAATATAGTGACGAAAACCTTTACTAAAGAGGTCACTCCCGGTGAAGGGATCTCGGCTCTTTCCCCGTAGAATGGGGTGCAGGATATTCCAAATGAATACCACGATGCAAAGCAAAAGTAATCGGCTATAGTGAAGTTAATGCCCTGACGCAAACTTCTGTCCAAGGGGTCACTCCCGGTGAAGGGATCTCGGCCCTTGCCTCGTCGACTGAGGAGCAGGATATTCCAAATGAATACCACAATGCAAAACAAAAGTGAACGTCCTTGCAATAACAGCTTTTTGAAAAGTGTTCCAACAACATCAGATTAGGTTTTTTTTAACTTGCATTGATCCGAATCAACGCAGTCCCATCAATTGATCACACCATAAAGAACGAAAATATACTGATATACGTATATGCCATCCGCATTCGCCACTGGGTCCCGTCATTACCCGTTAGGTTAGCTAACTAACGACAGAGCGGGGACTGGACTAGCGCGGATGTAAAACATATACAACATCTACTAATATATATACCAATATATTATATTCGCTCAAGGCGTGATAAAAATGCAACATAACAGAAATGTACAGCATCACAGAACAATACAGATATCTGGGATCCCCGGGTTTCACAGAGCCACTACTGAAACCCGACGTTCCCCTGGTCGTGTGGATAGCCTGTGCAATGAAATCCTAGACCCCTACGGGAGCGGCAAGTTACCCGCCAAAACCTGAAGCGAGGCAGCCCCCTTCAGCAACGTGAATGGACCACCTGGCACTTCACGGAATCCGGTAACTTGGGCACCCCTCCTGGGTCAACCTGTACCCCCTACGAGTGCGGCGAATAGCCCGCCAATTCTGGAGTGAAGCCCCCTCCTTCTCAATGCCATGAGATGCGGGCTTGTTGCCCTCTAGAACCCGGCTATCCGTGCACCCCTCCGCGGGGTAATCCTAGTACAGAAAGTAAAATATACATACAACGGGTACATCGACCGCAACCTGACCGTGCCCCAAAATAATAATACAAAAAGGCAGTGACGGCAGTCCACATGTCGGACGCTCGCCCCGCAATATCAAATGTACATAATACAACAAAAACTGTACTAGCATTGCAACCAGGCTATCCCCCACGACCGATCCGCAACATGACAGCAAAATCACAGAACATCAACGTGAAAGTCACGTTCGCAAATCCGTCTAACCGGGCTATAGCAGTTAGACTGGATTTACCGATCAAGTGACATTCACGGTCGCAGATATAATGTAAATACTGTGAAATAATGTGTTTAAAATATCCGATCGATCAAATTTTAACAAGTGGGCCCCCAAGCACTACTGTAGCATATCAAGAAATTCTGGGCCCAAAATTAATATTCCAGAAACCCTAAAATCAACCCAGAGAGCAACTGCAGAAATTTTATGCAGTGATCTCAACATAGTGCGGCGGAACTGCGGCCCAAAGGGGTGTTTGGCCGCGGTTCCGCACTCCCACTATGGAGTCACTGTATCGAATTTCTACAGTGTTCTTACAATTTCCAGTACATCACTTTTCTACAACCTGAAAAATTTTTCGAGCAAGAAAAAATTCAACAGAAAACTGATGTATGTGAAAACGCGGGTTTTTGGAATTTTGGTCGATCAGAAATGTAAACACATTAAACAAAGCTAGACTATGTTAATGGCGAGGCTCTGATACCACTGTAAGTGCACGGCGGCGCCCCGGCCGTCAATCCGACGCCGGAATGCGGAAGCGGTGATAAACTTTAATTTTGCGAACTTAGCAAACCGGCACCACCGCGCACTAAACACCCGGATCGAACCATTAACTAGTCCTAGCTAACTACAAGACGGGTTAGAGATATACCGAGTGATCCGAGTCCTCCGGTTTTCTCGTCGTCGTCCCAATCTCCTGCGGAATGTCCGGTCGTCGCCTCCTTGCCGGAAGGGCACCACATCGTCTGCATCTTTTACGGGCTCCCGCCTCTATACCGAGGCAACTCGGGCACGAAGCTGGCAAGTCGACGTGCCCAAGATTTGCTGTAGAAGCAGTGTAGAACATGTTGTCTCTTTTGGGGTAGTGAAGTTGCCTTTGGATGATGGAGGAATTAAGAACTTTGGAGAGAGGTTGAGAATTTAGCAAGGATGCAAAATGAGATGTGAATAATCTCTCATGAAAAATGAACCTCTCATCCTCTTTTTTCAAAGTGGCCGGCCCCCCCTTATCATCTCACAAAATGGTGGAGGGAAAATACAAATCAAGAAAGGAGGTGATGGTAGTAAAAGGTGGAGGGTGACCACATCCAAACATCATGATAACAAAACTCAAATCAATTCCTAATCAACTCTAATCACCATAAATGAAAAAGGTTGATACAAAAGGAATCTCATCATGATGCCACACAATTACAAAGGACCCCCTCCACAAATACCAATTTGCACAATTGCAAATTAGTCCCTCCATCGGAAAAGTCCGGCCGGGAAAGAACAAAGGAAAACCGGCCGGAACGGAATGCAAACTGGCAACCTCAGAAAACTGGTCCCGTAATAAATTACAGGAAAACCCCGATACTGTGCATACACACCCGCATCTGTATTCCTACCGGATACAAATGCAAAGAGACAAAATCTACACTGTACTAAACTAGGATCCGGCTTAAACCAAAGCCGGCTAGTAATATCCGTTCGATCCTGATCCGTGCAATACCGCACGAATCTGATCGAACCTTGCCATATATCTATACGGCCTCCAGTACTAACCGTCCGATCCTGATCCGTGCAATACCGCACGTATCTGATCGGACCCTGCCATATCTCCATACGGCCTCTACAGCGTTTCGCCCGAGAGCTTGAGTAACTAAAAGTGTGGTGGACTCTAAAGACTCGTCAATACTATGGCTGTGGATTTAACCACTAGCACGTCAGAGGTATAAGCCAATACGTGACGGGCCACCAGCTATTGACCAAAAGGGACGTCGATGAGCGAACTCATCCTGACACCCTACTGAGCCTGTCAGTGACAATATCCGTACAGTCCGGTCCGTTCGTCTATGAGTATCGCATGGCGGGCCTAGGGGGTTGGTAAAAGTCAGACCCCCAAAAGTGGTACAAGTCGTGTCGGAGTGTAGCCCAGAACACCCTGAGATACTACTGGAATACCTACCAGTAAATCTCCTGCCTTGGCCAAGGACTTCGTGTAATGGCTCTCCTAGACACAGCGCGAACTCACCCCCAATACCGGGAGAGACGAACCCCTGAAGATCCGCTCACTGCCTCCATGTGGCTCGGGACTGTACCCAACTAAAACCTGTTTGCACGACTCCTTTGAGCCGTGGTAGGATAGTAATCAAAGCACAGTGGGAACTCACACGAGACAAATGACGATCCCCAGGTCGATGAACTAACCTGTACACATGTCATCTGGGAACTGCTATCTGACGTCAGGTATAAGACCAACTAGCATGTTCCCGGCGAGTCCTGTCCGGTGTACTTATAACCCAATGAGCACCTGTATACATCTTAGGTGAACCAACTAACACCAGTGGCTTGTGAGACCGGCCACCGCCCCTCGTCGGGGTCTCGACTGTATACACTAGTCTACTCTGGAGAATCGATGCCCTGTCTCGAAACTCCCACGACTAGGGACCTTTTAAGGATGTGCTTATAGACTCCAGCTCTCACTTATATGATCGCCCTCATACTGCTGGCAGTCAAGCAAGAATCCTAGGGGCTCTATCAACGTGCAATAGCGACCTGTCAGGTCACCTAAAGCAGTACACGATGATAAAGGTAAACCAGATAGCATACTATCATCTCGAGTAAGACTGTCCTACCGGGATAGGTCCTCCCTCAATCATTGCAATCACGTGCCTGTGATCCAATAATTGACTCTGAGGGCACTATCTCCAACACTTCACACAGATTATTGATCTACAAAGGCAAAGCCTTTTCAAAAATAAGAACTGTTGTTCTTGAAACTTGAGGCAAAGCCTCCTTTAAAAAGAACATAAGTTTGTTCACACATTGTTCCCCTCCGAACGGCGGCCTGGACTTGGCGTCCATGCCCGATGTTCGGGCAGATGCTATTTGGTTTTATCCGTTTATCTCTCCGAAGATGCCAAGTTGATTTATGGCACCGTGTATCGGAGGTTTAGACGGATGCGGCCGATGTAGCAGACTTCGTCAGATTCCCACTCAGGATGAAGGGTTTTTGATTATGGGGACGCTCTTCCCTGCAGGCGCAAGCCCCTGCAGTTAATTACGCTACCGCATCGCGGTAACAACTTTCTCCTTCTCCAGAATTTCACTTCGTGTCGTGTGTGTTCATTTTTTTTTGTGGTTGCCCGTGGATTGTATACGGAGACTAAGTAATGCCGTCGCCCGTAGGACGTGGATTAGTCCAAATCCGTATTTACTTAGATTTGGGTTTGGTGTTTTCAGTTTAAGGATGCATTAGTCGCATTGCGGCTAAGATCAACTTAAACGTTCGTCAAGGATACGTTAGTCCTGTTTTAGACTAAGATCAACTCAACATAGTGATTAATTTAATGTATGGCCATCGGGACTCGTCACCTCTTTGACGTCGTTGAAGGATTACAATGACATGTATCAAAGGAGCTCGGAGATGTACCCTCGAACCAGAGTTGATTGGAAGTTTTATAATCCATTTGAATATTTAAGGATACGTTAGCCGTGTTTGGGGCTAAGATCAACTTAAACGTTTGTTAAGGATACGTTAGTCCAGTTTGAGACTAAGATCAATTTAACGGGACCGTTTAGATCCGATAAAAGAGCATTTGGGCTCTATTGTGCCAGTGGTGGTCCGATATTAGTTTAGGGACGTTTCGGTCCGATATTAGTTTTAGGGACGTTTCGGTCCGATATTAGTTTAGGACGTTTCGGTCCATTATTAGTTTAGGGACGTTTCGGTCCGATGTTAGTTTAGGGACGTTTCGGTCCGATGTTAGTTTAGGGACGTTTCGGTCCGATGTTAGTTTAAGGACGTCTCGGTCCAATATTAGTTTATGGACGTTTCGGTCCATTATTAGTTTAGGGACGTTTCGGTCCGATATTGGGTGTGTGGCCGTTGGGACCCGTCACCTCTTTGACGTCGTTGAGGAATTACAACGATGGATGTCAAAGGAGTTCGGAGATGTATCCTCGAACCGGATATAGATTGATTTAGGAGAGCCATTTTGCTCAGCCAATTTAATTTAAGGACTTATGGCCACGATTGGGCTATGTCCAGTAAAAAAATGTCCAAAATTGCTTTTGCATTTCCTTTTATTTTTTATTTGGGCTTTGCCCAGAAAAGATGCAGGGCATCAATTTGTTTTGGGCTCTGTTCTTTATGAATGATGCAGAGCATCAATTTTATTTGGGCTCAGCCCTTTTATTGCTTTGCAATTTATTTTGGCCTGCTAGATCTTTTTGATTTGGGCCTGGCCCTTCAAGTACTGCATTGCATTTGTGCAAAGCACCAAGAATCTTTTAGATTCAAAGAAAGGAGTGCAGAGCACTTTTTAATTTCTTGATCTAAATTTAGATCAAAGAGAAGAAGAAAAAATCTTTTCTTTCTTTCTATCTCAGAGAACCAGAGGTTCTCTAGCAAGTGCAAGGCACTATTTTTTTTAATTATTTTTATTTATTTATTTGTTTATTGGAGATCACTGATTTTGTCTTTTAGATCAATGATCTATTCCTAAGAGATTTTTCTCTTATTTCAAAGGTTTTTACCTTCTTCTTTGTGTTCTCAAGAAGTTCTCTTCTTCTTTTTTTTAATCCAATTGTCTCTGTCTTTGAAATGGGGTCTGGGGTCCTTTTTATAGTGCTCAAAAATCAGTTAAATTTGTTAAAAAGATCTTTTCTGAGTGATTCGGGGAATTTTCCCCACCGTTGGATTTTTGATCCAAAGGCCCCTGTTTTACAGAAGAAATCTTCTTGTTTAAACAAGAACAGAAAAAATATCCTTAAATCTTCACTCTGTTGTTGCTCAACTCACTAGCGTGTGACACGTGTCGCGCAGCGGGGCGCTTGCGCAGCAGCGCTTGCGCAACTGCGCAGACACGTGTCGCGCAGCGGTGTGCTTGCGCAGCAGCGCTTGCGCAACTGCGCAGACACGTGTCGCGCTGCCGTGCGCTTGCGCAACTGCGCAGACACGTGTCGCGCTGCCGTGCGCTTGCGCAGTTGAACGTTGCTTATGTTTTTTTAAAGAGCCTTGCTCTGATTGGACGTACTGCCTTGGGCGTTGTGCTGCCGTGTCAACTTCTGACACGTGGCGCGTTGCGCGCAGCGCAAGGGAACTGAAGCGTTGCTTCAAAATTTGAATTTTCAAATTCAAGCAGAGCCTTGCTCTGATTGGGGGAACAAATGCCCCCCCACCGTTGCGCTCACGTGGCGCGCACGTGAGTGCAGCGGTGGCAAGATCCTGACTGTTGGATCATTGAGGTCAGGTGAAGAGACGCATGCGTCTATAAATAGGACCCTTGGTCCTTGGTAATTCTTTACCAATTTCAAGAATTTGAATTTCAGAGCCTTGCTCTTGCTTAAGAACTTCCAGAGCTTTGCTCTTGTGAGAACTTCAAAGTTCTAGTTTTAGAATCACTCTAGGTAAAATTAATTAAATTAAATTAATTTAAATTAAATTTAATTGACAGAGCCTTGCTCTTATAGATCTTTGATCTAAAGGAAAACCCCTTTGGGGTTTCTTCAACAGAGCCTTGCTCTCAAAAAATTTACAGATTTACAGAGATCTGATCCATGGGTTCTAACCCATGAACAGAGCATTGCTCTTAGATCAAATGTAGATCTTTTTAGATCTGATAAACGGAGAAAAATTTTGTTTTATAAGTTTTCATGGATTTTTCAAGATTCCAAAACTCTAAAGATAAGATTGATGGATCTTTCCACCATTACTATAGAGCTATGCTCTATTAAGGAATCTTATTCCCCTGAGACCAGAGTTTGACAAATGTCACTCTGTGACAGAGCTTTGCTCTAAAAGAGAATATTTCTCCTTGTCTCTAGGAATTTCCCATCAGTGAGGATATTCTTTTGGGGACCTTTTCATTAATTGACAGTCTCATCTAATGATGGGGTTGTCTTATTAAATGATGTACCGTCATCCAGATTTTGTGGGTCCCTCTTTTTGTCCCCTACCCATTACATCATAGTGTTGAGTAAGATTTCAAAATGCCAAGTGTCAGAACACTAACGGTTATTTTTATCTTTCTACAGGAAGCATGTCTGACGACTTATCTTTCCCCTTTGTTCGCTCGGAAGGAGGGTTCCCCCATGCGCCGGTGGACCGGGTGGTGTTCGCCTTGATTAAAGATCATGATCCAGAGTGCAAGAGACTTCACTTGTGGGGAATGTGGTACAGCCAAATCATCCAAGGCCGTCGCAGCTTCAGCTCCGCTTCGCCCTCTGAGCCCATAGTTACGATCCCTTATGCGGACAAGCCCCCGGTGGAGTATGCCGTGGAGGTTAAAAATTGGAATGCCGACGACCTCCTTCAGCCTGCAATCGGTGCCATTCCGGTGCAGCCGCCGCCGGCTATAGATATCTTGGGGAGGCGAATCTGTCAGGGTGAAGCACGCCCTTGGGGACAGGCTTATAACATTGGATTGATCCCGCGGCCGCTTGCCGGATATTAGCAATGGGCCCGTTACATTTTGGCGACGAAGAGGGCTCTCCTGACGACGATTGGTTTATACTCAGCTATCTACGTCTCGCTCTTCGAGTATCCCTCTCCTCCGACGTGGTGGATAAAGGTCTTCATCGAACAATGGAATATCCTCACCCATACCTTCCTGACAGCGGATAGGGAAGTCTCCATCTCTCTGGAGGAGTTTGCTGAGATTTCAGGTCTGCCAATGAGGGGAGAACACTACGAGGAGCTGCTTCCTCCTGACGAGTATGTCTTCGCCACCAAGCAGCTTGTATTTGACTTAACTTCGAAAAATGCCATTCAGCATCAGCACCCGGGCTTGGTGAAGGTGTTGGAGATTTATGAGGAACTCCATTTGGAATCGGGCGACCGGGGCGTCAGTTTCACGGATTTCATTGCTCGTTTTATCCGCCCGGAGTTCCTATCAGAGCAGGGCGAGAAGTTCGCTCAGCTTGCTGACCCCTTTGGTTTCGGCTTGGACCGTCGACTTTCATTGGAAAATGACCAGCGGGATTTTTATTTCCCTGGCACTGCCAGCGTCCCTTTCTCAGAGATCGCCGTTCCTGGCATGGACGAGGAGACTTTTTTCATAGGGTTTTTGGGTCTATGGCTATGCAGCTTCGCGCTTCCCATGCACCCACGCCTTATGCGGTCCTCTGTCTTTTACCCGGCGCACCGAATGGCGGCTGGTTTACAGTTATCAGTAGGGATCGCCGGGCTGGCTTACCTCTACAATGGACTTAGCGTAGCGGCGGATGCTAATGAGCCTGGGATACAGCCTGCTAACTTCCCGATGCACTACTTCACTTCTTGGATGGAGCTGCATGTGCGAGGGGTGTTTGGTGCCTATAAGACTCCTCCGTTTTTTGAGAAATACAGACTCCCAAGAATCATACGGTTGGTCGGGGCTTCAATTGTGGTTGCACCTCCGCGGGAGTCTAGGGGACTGCTCCTGCGTTCACATCTAGTCGGAGCGAAGACCTTTTTTGTGGATAAGGTCATCACCATAGGCTCCGAGACCACTAAGTCAGTGGTGTCGCTGCGTGATGACTTTAAGGGCGGGGTTTCTGTACTGAAGGCTCGGGAAATCCTTCACCTTTACTCCATTCGGCCGGGCTACCTAGTATTTAGGCAGAATGAGACGGCTTTCTTTATGAGGTATAACCCACATCGATTTGCCCGACAATCGAGTTACAATCAAGGGATCCCGATGGAAGCCTTTCTGGAAACACCCGCGGCCAACCAAAGGGGAATAAGGAATGCTATGCATCATTTCACCCGGCTCAATACAGGCTCTTATTTTTTCATCAGTGAGCCTAGCTGTGCCCCTAAAATAATCCATCCGTATGTAGCCTGGTATGCGCATGCTATGGGCCCAATCATTTTAATGGAGAAACGCTTGCTGGTTGACCGTAGGGGTGCGCCTCCTGGTGGTGATCGCAAGGCTCCCTTGCAGCCAAGGCTCCAGGTCACCCTCCCGATGAAAGATGCCGGAGCTGACCGACCACGCGTGTTGTTAGTGTATATGCCCTAGAGGCCATTACTGTATCATACTAGTTTGTATATTACTTGATGGAAGCTTGGGATATTCACCTTGTATAAACAATCTTGCTCAATATAGTAGTATGCTACTTGGTTTGTTTCTACTTCAATGTGTACTTGTGTTTATTTCAGTATATCACTTATACGCATTAGTGGAGCCCTTAGGATCTTTGCTTGATTACCAGCGTTGTGATGGCAGTCACACTAGTGGGGGCTGGATAATCTATAGGCACATCCTTATACAGGTCCCTAGTCGTAGGACTATCGAGACAGGGCATCGATACTCCGGAGTAGACTAGCGTATGCGCTTCTCATCCCAGTGTGGGAGATGGTCTGTCCCACAGCCATCAGTACGTCGTACTGGAGATAGTATACGGGTGCTCGTTGGGTTACGAGTACACTGGACAGGACTCGTCGGGAACTGACAGGTTGGTATTATACCTATCGTCAGTTATCAGTTCCCAGGTGACATGAGTACAGCTTAGTCCGCTGACTTGACACTGACACTTCGCCTCGAGTGTGTTCCCACTGCACTTTGATCACTACCCTACCACGGCTCAAAGGAGTCGTGCAAACAGGTGGTGGTTGGGTGCAGTCCCGAAGCACTTGGAGGCAGTGACGGTTAGACAGGATTCGTCTCTCCCGGTATTGGGGGTTGACATCGCGCTGTGTCTAGGAGAGCCATTACACGAGTAGTCCCTGGCCAGGGCAAGCGAGATATACTGGTAGGTTTCCAGTGTTATCTCAGGGTGTTTTGGGCTTCACTCCGACACGACTTGTACCGCTATTGGGGGACTGACGTTTTACCGCCCCCTAGGCCCGCCATGCGATGTATCAGACGAACAGACCGGACTGTACGGAGAATGTCACATTCAGACTCAGTAGGAGTTCAGATGGGGTTTCACCTCGTCAGCCTTCTTGTCGGCATCTACCTGGGGACCGTTACGCACAGCTAGTGCCGCTTGCGGTCTGTGGTTAAACCCACTGCCAGCGTAGTGTCGAGTCTTTAGAGTCCCACACAGAGGGTATTCGCCTCTGGGCAAAACAGAGTAGAGGTCGCATGGTTTTGCGACAAGGTTCGTTCTCATCCGCGCACTTGTGCACGTTTGGAGTTCGGACGGATTATACTGGCAGGCTCTGGTTTGAGCCAGATACTGGTATATGTTTTGGGGGTTGCTTTTATATCTTGGTATTCTTGTTCCTCGGAACGAGAATGCAGGTGTGTATGCACAGTTGCTTGAGGCGGAGAATGAGGTTTTTCATTAGGGTTTCGGATCGGGTGCGTATGCACAGTTGACAGTTATCATTTTCCAAACCCTAATGAATTTGTATATTATCTATTAATAATAGTAATTAAATAAGAATTATGTTATGGTTGTTTTTCTTGTTGACTTGTTGACCTTGGTTGACTTGTTGACCATTGACCACTTTTCATGCCTTGAAAGTCTTCCTTGATTCATGCTTACACTTCATTAAAAGAGGTATGATAGTGGTCATTCCAAAATAACCATCAACTATTCTTATTTCAATTATTATCATTTAGATAATTCATTTTCTTTTGCAATATGGTTGCAAGAAAGAAATAATTGAGCTCATTCTATCATTCTCACTCTCTCTCCTCATTTCATCTTCTTCTTCCTCTTGAAAAGAGAAACCTTCTCATGTGTTGAGAATCATTCTCTTTAGATAGAAAAGCAAACCCTAATCACTCTCTACTCATTCTAGGATGAAGGTTTAGCAAGCCGGAAACCCTAGTTCACTCAAAGATCGAGGAAGAGCCCAAAGGTCGAACCTTCAAGGTGGATCTATCTTCGGCAAGAAGAAGGCGACGAGAAGAGAACCATTCAAGCTTCTACAAAGAACAAGAAAGAAGAACAACAACAAGAAGAGAAGGAGTTCAAGTTTAGGTATAACCATCCTCCATAGTAGCTATCTCTCTTTAGCTTGTTAACTAGTTTTAGTTTAGACAACGATCCCGACATAGTTTAGTCCATGTTGCCTCTTGCGATAAAAATTCGTTTTTTATACCGTTTCCGCCTCCCCGTAAGTACCGGGGGTCGCAATATGGACTTACAGTGGTATCAGAGCCTAACTAAACTTAAACTAGCTTGGTAGTGAAGTGTAACGAAGTTCGGAACCGAAAAATCGCAAAACCGGAAAAACGAAAACCTAACTTTCTGTTGAAATTTTTTCTGCTCAAAATGAAAAACTTTATACTTGTAAAATCGTCTCAGGGTTTTCTAAGAACACACAAGAAATACGATATCATGTTTCCTCCAAACCGCCGCGCTTCCGCGGCCTCACCTACTCATCTGGCCGCGGAACCGCCGCAAGTTGGTGTCTTCTTTGCATCGTTTTTCGTGCAGTGTTCTTCTGTGTTGGTTTTGGGATTTTTAAGATATATTATATGTACCCAGATTTTCCAGAACAGAAGTTCACTTTTGGGGTCCTATAATTCCGTATTTTTTTCCGAACTTCACTGCACTTTAGCTATGTTGGTTATATCTGTGATGTTTGCATGTATTGAACGTCGGCTAATCGCTATAAGTCGATTAGTCGGGGTTATACATGATCTGTAATGTTCTGGAATGTGTATATGAATGTGTTGGACTGTCGCGGGTGAATAGCCGGGGTGGATGTGAGATGAGCTTTTGTTTTTCTTTCATTCATTGTAAATGTAAATTGATGTAATTATATTATTTGTTTGGCCGCACAACCGGGTCGGGGTTGTAGCCGTCATTGTATAATTCTTTTTACTGTTTTTGCTCCTAGGATAGACCCATGGTGGGGTGCACAAACTACCGGGAACATGGAGGGTAGTTTGCCGCACCCGTAGGGGTCTTGGGTGGGGTATTTGCTATTCACCGCGACCGTGTTATCCGCTTTTCGTTTCAGGCTCGAAAGGAATGCGGATTGCTAGTATATCCAATGTATTCATCTGTGATCTGTAATGTCTATCATTGCTTTCTATTTAGGCGTTGCTTATGTTTTACAGCCGCGCTAGCCCAGCCCCCGCTCTGTCGTTAGTTAAGTAACCTAACGAGTGATGACGGGACCCCGTGGCGAATGCGAATGGCATAAGCGTACGTCATATTTTGGTTGTTTTCTGCAATGGTAGGAATTAAATGATGGGACGCATTAAAAGAACTAATGCAAGAATATCACGCATTAAAAGAACTAATGCAAGATAATAAACCAAGTTTTAGTCGATGGAACACTTTCGAAAAACCACTCGGTTCTTTTCAAAAACTAACTTTTAAATGCGGAGCTTGAGCCACTCCTTCTAAAAGCTATCTCGTTCCATCGATTATATCAAGTTCACTACGTTCACGGTTTCGCCAAAACCATTCGTAGCCCTCCATCATTTCAGTTAAATATACGGTAGTATTCAAGCTATGTATTTTGACCTCACGCCAAGGCATAGTGATTGGTAGCTGCCGGATATTTATCTGTTGCATAGATAGAATGCGTTGTTTTGAGACAGTCGTACCACCATTTTGGCCTACGTCAAGGGTAGGTACGGGTGGATTCAAATCAACCGGGATAATGATGGGAAGAACTTGACATGTGACTTATGACATTTTGACCTCACGCCAAGGTCATAAGAGCATGGGGCAAAAAAAAAATCCACATCGGGAGTTTCATAAGTACTGAAACTTGCTAGATTTGCATACCATTTGGAGTGTGATGATTATGGTAGGATTCCTTCATTTTCATCACGCGATGATATTTGGATCCCGATCCTACTGTGAGTATATGCTACTCCTCGGGAAATTTCTCACTAAACGATCAATGCTATAAACCTAGTAGGTGCCTAGAAAGGTGTTAGCGGGGCTACGCCCCCAGGGAAAAGAGGTTCTTAAATTAAGGAACTTCGCGAAAGCGTTGGAAAACCTCCCTCGAAGTACCGACACTGGCCTGGCTGAACGGTTAAGCAAGTATTGTACGGTGGGATTGATCCCGTCTAATTCTTCCTTTGTGGTTTGAGGAGGGATTCGAGAGACAGTGGGAGCCATCCTGTTTAGACAAATTAAAAACCATTCTAAACTTGCAAGAGCATCGTGCTAAGTGTTTCTTCTCTCCCCCTGCAGCGACCAAATCGAAATGACTGGACTTAAGTTACTTCTAGATAAAAACATATTGACAGGGCCAAACTACAAAGATTGGCTCAGGAATGTCAAATTGGCAATCTCTTACGACAAGCTAGGGTATCTTCTTACCAGCAAAGCTCCCCCCGTCCCAGGTCCCACCTCTAGCGTCGCGGATAAGGAAATCCGTAAGACTTGGGAGATTGACAGCGCGAAGGCCAGATGCCTCGTACTTGCCTCAATGGACAATGACCATCAGAGGAGGCACGAGAATATGGATTTGGAATCCATATTTCTTCATACAAAAGAACTGTATGGAGAGCAGTCTCGTATCGCAAGATACGAAGTGTCGAAGAAGTTATTTTCGACTAAGTTGGCCGTCGGATCATCGGTAGCGGACCACGTGCTTAAGATGATTGGCTACACTGAGGAGCTCGCGGAACTTGGGACCACGTTGGATAGTGAACTCTACACAGATATAATTCTCCAGTCCCTTCCATCCACTTACGCCCAGTTCATACTGAATTTCAACTTGCAAGAAAAGGAAGTTGAACTTTCAGAACTCCTCAACCTGCTGAGGAGCGCAGAGGGCACCCTACAGAAGGGTAGGGATACATCCACTTTGTTTGTAGGAGGATCTTCTTCTTCTAGGTCCAAGGCGAAAGCCAAGGGAAAGAAAAAGAAAGCCCCCGCCAAACCAAGAGGCGGTGTTAGTAAAGTGGGTGCGAAGGGAAAGGAAAAGGCAACAAAGATAGCGGGGAAGCTTGTTGGTAAAGAGGAATGCTTCTATTGTCACAAGAGTGGACACTGGAAGAAAGATTGCAGGGCTTGGAAAGCCAGGACACAGGAACTGAAGCAGGTTGCGGCTTCAGCTTCAGGTGTGTATGTTATTGAAAACTGTCTTTCTATAAACTCTACTTCCTGGGTATTGGATACCGGATCAGGATCTCATATCTGTAATTCTTTGCAGGCGTTGAGAAACCGTAGGTTTTTGAAGGAAGGTGACATGACCCTCAGAGTTGCGAACGGAGCTAGCATGGATGCTAAAGCCGTGGGGGACTATCACCTAGGAATGTCAGATGGACATGTTTTGGTTTTGCGTAATTGCTTTTTTGTACCCAACGCAACTTGTAATATCATTTCTGTATCTTTGGTTTCTAAAGAAGGTTATGAATTTGCGTTTGTAAGTAATGTTGTTAACATTCACCTTAATCAAGTTCTGATTGGGTCAGGTACATTGAGCAATGGTATATACGTATTAAACCAACCACAGATTTTCAATGTCCAGAATACACACAAAAGAAAGTCACCAGATATTAATCAGACTTTCTTATGGCATTGTAGATTGGGTCACATCAATGAGAGAAGGTTGACGAAGTTACATACAGAAGGGTATTTGAATGCGTTCGAATATCAATCGTATGCCACTTGTCAATCCTGTCTCAAGGGAAAGATGATAAAGACTCCGTTTACTGGACATGGAGTAAGAGCGAGCGAGCTCTTGGGACTCGTACACAGTGACGTGTGCGGTCCAATGTCTACACATGCCCGAAGCGGACATTCTTACTTCATTACTTTTACGGATGACTTCTCAAGGTACGGTTATGTCTTCTTAATGAAACATAAGTCCGAGGCCTTTGGAAAATTCCAGGATTATAAGAATGAAGTAGAGAAACAGACCGGCAAAAGTATTAAGATTCTAAGATCGGATCGAGGTGGAGAATACTTAAGTGCCGAATTCCTGGACTATTTAAAAGAGAATGGGATTCTCTCTCAGCTTACTCCTCCATACACCCCGCAACATAACGGTGTATCGGAGAGACGGAATCGCACCCTATTGGATATGGTACGGTCTATGATGAGTAACGCTGAGTTACCGCGATCATTCTGGGGGTATGCGCTAGAAACAGCTGCATACCTATTGAACCGAGTTCCTACTAAGACTGTGCCTACCACACCATATGAGTTATGGAGTGGGAAGAAACCCTATCTTCAGTACCTGAAGATTTGGGGATGTCCAGCTTATGTCAAAAAGCAGCATGCGGACAAGCTCGAGGCACGCTCAGTACTGTGCAAGTTTGTGGGATACCCAAAGAACTCCAGGGGGTATCTTTTCTATTACGCAGAGGAGCAAAAAGTCCTTGTTTCTCGTAATGCCCATTTTCTGGAACATCAGTTCTTAGAAAAAGAAGTAAGTGGGAGCGCAATAGAACTGGAAGAAATTCCAGAACCACAGACTATTACTGAAAGCTTAATGGAACCAGAGGGTTCAAATGAACAGGACATTCCTATGCCGCTCCGCAGAAGTAGTAGGCAGTCTCATCCGCCCGAGAGATACTACGGTTTTCTCATAGACGGGGATAGAGAGGATTGCATCATAGACTATGATGAGCCTACTAGCTTCCAGCAGGCCGTTCAGAGCATTGACTCGGTAAAATGGCTGGATGCAATGCGGACCGAAATGGAGTCCATGTACACCAACAAAGTATGGACGTTGGACATTGCTCCAGACGGGGTAAAACCCGTAGGATGCAAGTGGATCTTCAAAAGGAAGATTGGTGTAGATGGACAGGTTGAGACCTATAAAGCTAGACTTGTAGCAAAGGGTTTCCGTCAAAGACCTGGCTTGGACTACGACGAAACCTTTTCTCCAGTGGCTATGCTGAAATCCATTCGGATCCTTCTTGCCATTGCTGCCTTCCACGATTATGAGATTTGGCAGATGGACGTAAAAACCGCTTTTCTAAATGGAAATTTAGAGGAGTGTGTCTATATGGATCAGCCGGAGGGTTTCATTCAGAGTGGGAGCAGCGGAAAGGTGTGCAAGTTGCTTAAGTCCATTTATGGACTAAAGCAGGCATCGCGGAGTTGGAACATCTGTTTTGATGAGACGGTCAAGGAATTTGACTTTATCAAAAATCCAGATGAACCGTGCATCTATAGTAGATTTGTAGCGAGAACTGTGGTATTCCTTGTTTTATACGTGGATGACATTCTCTTAATAGGAAATGACATTCCTATGCTACAATCTGTCAAGGGTTTCTTGTCACACAGGTTCTCCATGAAAGACCTGGGTGATGCCTCTTACATCCTGGGGATCCGGATCCATCGTGATAGATCCAAGAGGATATTAGGACTTTCACAGTCCAGGTACATCGACACCGTACTGAAAAGATTCAGTATGGAAGATTCCAAGCGCGGTAACTTACCGGCTTGTCACGGGATCACCCTCTCTAAAGAGATGTCTCCCAAGACTGATTTGGAGAGGGATCGCATGTCTATTATACCCTACGCTTCTGCGGTAGGCTCTATAATGTATGCGATGTTGTGTACCAGACCGGATGTAGCTTATGCACTGAGTGTAGTAAGCCGGTATCAGTCAAACCCTGGGGAGAAACATTGGATAGCGGTAAAGAACATTCTCAAGTACCTGAGGAGGACTAAGGAGATGTTCTTGGTGTATGGCGGAAAAGACCTCCAGATTGAGGCCTTTGCTGACTCCAGCTTCCAGAGTGACAAGGATGATTCCAAGTCCATGTCGGGTTTTGTCTTTACCCTCAATGGAGGGGCGGTGTGTTGGAAGAGTTCCAAACAGGAAACCGTTGCAGACTCGACTATGGAAGCGGAATACATCGCTGCATCTGATGCCGCAAAAGAAGCTGTCTGGATAAGGAAGTTCTTAAAAGAACTTCAGGTGGTTCCGTCCATTGTTGACCCAGTACCTCTGTATTGCGACAACAACGGGGCTATAGCTTTAGCAAAGGAACCCAGGTCCCATCAGAGATCCAGGCACATCTTGAGGCGGTATCACCTGATCAGGGAGATCGTGGATCGCAAGGAGATCGAGGTTCGGAGGGTTGCTTCAGAAGAGAACACTGCAGATCCATTCACCAAGGCCCTACCCCAGACTCAGTTCGAGCGGCTGATCGAGATGATAGGTCTTCGATACGCCAGTACATGGCCTTAGTGCAAGTGGGAGATTGTTAGTGTATATGCCCTAGAGGCCATTACTGTATCATACTAGTTTGTATATTACTTGATGGAAGCTTGGGATATTCACCTTGTATAAACAATCTTGCTCAATATAGTAGTATGCTACTTGGTTTGTTTCTACTTCAATGTGTACTTGTGTTTATTTCAGTATATCACTTATACGCATTAGTGGAGCCCTTAGGATCTTTGCTTGATTACCAGCGTTGTGATGGCAGTCACACTAGTGGGGGCTGGGTAATCTATAGGCACATCCTTATACAGGTCCCTAGTCGTAGGACTATCGAGACAGGGCATCGATACTCCGGAGTAGACTAGCGTATGCGCTTCTCATCCCAGTGTGGGAGATGGTCTGTCCCACAGCCATCAGTACGTCGTACTGGAGATAGTATACGGGTGCTCGTTGGGTTACGAGTACACTGGACAGGACTCGTCGGGAACTGACAGGTTGGTATTATACCTATCGTCAGTTATCAGTTCCCAGGTGACATGAGTACAGCTTAGTCCGCTGACTTGACACTGACACTTCGCCTCGAGTGTGTTCCCACTGCACTTTGATCACTACCCTACCACGGCTCAAAGGAGTCGTGCAAACAGGTGGTGGTTGGGTGCAGTCCCGAAGCACTTGGAGGCAGTGACGGTTAGACAGGATTCGTCTCTCCCGGTATTGGGGGTTGACATCGCGCTGTGTCTAGGAGAGCCATTACACGAGTAGTCCCTGGCCAGGGCAAGCGAGATATACTGGTAGGTTTCCAGTGTTATCTCAGGGTGTTTTGGGCTTCACTCCGACACGACTTGTACCGCTATTGGGGGACTGACGTTTTACCGCCCCCTAGGCCCGCCATGCGATGTATCAGACGAACAGACCGGACTGTACGGAGAATGTCACATTCAGACTCAGTAGGAGTTCAGATGGGGTTTCACCTCGTCAGCCTTCTTGTCGGCATCTACCTGGGGACCGTTACGCACAGCTAGTGCCGCTTGCGGTCTGTGGTTAAACCCACTGCCAGCGTAGTGTCGAGTCTTTAGAGTCCCACACAGAGGGTATTCGCCTCTGGGCAAAACAGAGTAGAGGTCGCATGGTTTTGCGACAAGGTTCGTTCTCATCCGCGCACTTGTGCACGTTTGGAGTCCGGACGGATTATACTGGCAGGCTCTGGTTTGAGCCAGATACTGGTATATGTTTTGGGGGTTGCTTTTATATCTTGGTATTCTTGTTCCTCGGAACGAGAATGCAGGTGTGTATGCACAGTTGCTTGAGGCGGAGAATGAGGTTTTTCATTAGGGTTTCGGATCGGGTGCGTATGCACAGTTGACAGTTATCATTTTCCAAACCCTAATGAATTTGTATATTATCTATTAATAATAGTAATTAAATAAGAATTATGTTATGGTTGTTTTTCTTGTTGACTTGTTGACCTTGGTTGACTTGTTGACCATTGACCACTTTTCATGCCTTGAAAGTCTTCCTTGATTCATGCTTACACTTCATTAAAAGAGGTATGATAGTGGTCATTCCAAAATAACCATCAACTATTCTTATTTCAATTATTATCATTTAGATAATTCATTTTCTTTTGCAATATGGTTGCAAGAAAGAAATAATTGAGCTCATTCTATCATTCTCACTCTCTCTCCTCATTTCATCTTCTTCTTCCTCTTGAAAAGAGAAACCTTCTCATGTGTTGAGAATCATTCTCTTTAGATAGAAAAGCAAACCCTAATCACTCTCTACTCATTCTAGGATGAAGGTTTAGCAAGCCGGAAACCCTAGTTCACTCAAAGATCGAGGAAGAGCCCAAAGGTCGAACCTTCAAGGTGGATCTATCTTCGGCAAGAAGAAGGCGACGAGAAGAGAACCATTCAAGCTTCTACAAAGAACAAGAAAGAAGAACAACAACAAGAAGAGAAGGAGTTCAAGTTTAGGTATAACCATCCTCCATAGTAGCTATCTCTCTTTAGCTTGTTAACTAGTTTTAGTTTAGACAACGATCCCGACATAGTTTAGTCCATGTTGCCTCTTGCGATAAAAATTCGTTTTTTATACCGTTTCCGCCTCCCCGTAAGTACCGGGGGTCGCAATATGGACTTACACGTGTCGGCCCCCCCGCGTGGATTGCCACTGCCTACTACGGTGGATGCACCACTGGCGCCCCGTGCTCCCACAAAGACGGTTAAAGTGGTATCGCCAGAGTCTGGCGCAGGAGCGGATATCGGGACTCGCCGCCCTAAAGTGGCTGCCAAGCGCAAATCCGCTCTGGGTGGGTCTAAAGCTGGTGGACAGCAGAAGAAGAAGAAGTCCGCTCTTTCCCTCGATGCGATCCTCAGCTTAAAGCCTGCGGCTCCTCCCGCCGAGGCCATATGTGAATATGGCAGCAATGAGGGTTTCGTGGTAGATCCTGCGGACACCAATCTGGCTGCCGCCATTGCAGCTTCGGAGCGATCGGCTAGGCTCGAAGCGATGCTAAGCAAACTCGCTGAGTCCGGTAATCATCAGACGCTTCATTTGTCATTTTATTGCACCTTGTATTATTATCTTTAACTAACATTTGCTCCATTTTCAACAGGTGTCTCTACTGAAGAGGCTATTGCTGCCTCCCTGAAAACCTTCCAGGAGGAGGAGGAGAAGCGTGCCTTAGCAGGCGCTGGTATGTTTCACCCCTTTCTCTTTTATAAGGAAAGTTTGTTGTCTTTTTATGATGGTCAACCTAATTTTCTTTCGTTTCTTAGCAGGGGTTATATCAGTTGATGCGGGGATCCTTCCCGAGCCTGTTACTGAAGTCCCGGCTTCGTCAAAGTTGCCGCAAGAGCCTCGGCTTGACAAAACGACGAGGGATGCCCTGAAAACCTTAGAGGCTTTCCTATTCACGGACGAGGATACCTCAATTAGGGAAGCTCTAGTGGCATCCGTCTCGACGGCTCGGGAGGAGCGGAAGCGGTTGAGACGCGAAGCAAAGGCGCGTAGAGCCGCTTTGGCCGCGGGAGCGGGTCCCAGTACCATTCCTCACGCTGACACTCCTTCTGGAGAGGCCCCTATCGCCCTGTCTACTGCTTATAGGCAAGTGGCGCGCGCGGCCCGAAGTGCAAACAATAAATCCCCTTCAGGTAGCATCTCTTTCAGAACCTTGTTGTAAGAATTATTATAAAGCCATTGGCTCATATGCATTCCATCTTGCAGGACCAAGTCCGACTGAGGGGGAGGCGGAGACCGTTGGACCCCAGGAAACGGCGGAAGCGGCGCCTGCCGAACCTGAGTCGACGGTGGGCACCGTCGTCGGGGCCACGGTGCCTGAAACAGAAGTTGAAGGATCCGCCGCCGAGAAGGTCATTGATGCCGCATCTGAAGTGGCGGCAGATGAGATGACTGTCGAGCCGAAGGCAGTAGAAGTCGAGGCGCTTGAGGCTGGAGACGTCACGGTGCCGATGGACGAGACAATCGTGACCGCAGAAACCGAGGGAGTATCGGGTGAGGCGGCCACGATTCCTGAGGAGGAGCGAACCGCTCTTTCTCAGGAATCTGGTAATACTCCGATCATAGCCCTCCCCGCGTATGGTTCCTTGCCGTCTCCCGGGCTCGCGAGCACAACAACGGTTCCCATCGAGTCGGGTGATGAGGCTACGGGCGGTGGTCTCATGTCGATGGATGAGGGGATTGCTTCAGTTTCTGCTGGTAGCTCGTCAGGTAAAATTTTTTGTCACCAGCGTTCCCCCTTTTTTATATATCTTGCGATCTCTTCTAACAAGCTTGTCTTTGCAGGTGCGGCCAGTGCCGATGCTCCTTTGCTCGAGGGGGCACCGTCGACTACTGCTTTGGCGGTGGTCACCTCCCCGCCTTCCCTTGTACCATCACGGATGTTGGAAGGTATGGATTCACGACTCATGCATTAATCTTTCAAAAATGTAGCTTTGTACTAACGTTATACCATTGTGCCTTTGCAGGAGTGCTCTTCGATCATTTATATCAAGTGTTGCTCCCACACTTCTCTTTCCCATCCGAGCTCGCTTCTCCTTCTGGTGGCGCCGGTGAGTATACTTTCACTATAATATCTTTACTTACCCCCTTTTTTCTAGCAATGGGATAATTTCTGACTTTTCCTTTTCTTTATTGCAGTGCCACAAATCGAAGGAGGGGATGCAAGACCTGCCGCGCCACCGGCCCTTCCGGCTTTACCGTCCGTTGCAGCTGGTATAATAAATTTCCTTTTTCGGTAACCCTTCAACATCTTCTGAACCATCGTTTAACCATGTTTTGTTTTGCAGCTATTGCTCCGGCTCCGGTCCCCTTTGAGGCTCGCGTCCTTTCACCGGCAGGCCCTTTCTTGAGACGTCCATCTTCCAAGGGTGCTGTGATGAGTTTGGGCATGCTGAGCGGGTACATTGAAGAGCTCAATATGGACGCTCTCCCTTCTGCCGTAGATTTTGCTGCGGAGGTTAACCCGATGTTGGCGGCGCTCGTAAATTTTCATGACGAAGGCATCGTCGAATCTTAGGTTAACCACTGCAGGGGATCGAGGCCTGTCTATATCGGCTGGAGTCGATGCGCCCTTCTCCCGAAGTTTTAGCTCTGAGCACCCAACGCACAACTTGGCTCGAGCAAAGCACTTCGCACCTCCGCCGCTTGGAACAAGAAGCAGCTTCAAGACTATGGGAATGCCAAAAGACCTCGAACGAAATGGCCCATCTGCGCGCTGAGGTTGAGGCAAATGCTGCCCAAGTGAAGACTATCTTCGAGGGTCTCTTGGAGCGTATCTCCCATGGGCTAAACTTGAAGCGGAAGCTTGACGTAGCTGAGCGCAATACCCCAAGTCGGGAAGCTGCCTATCAGGTCGTCAGGGAGCAGCTTGCGTCGGTCTTGCAGCAGCGAGCCCAAGTGGAGGCAGAGCTGGCGGTAGTAGCCGATCGAGAGAAGACGTGGAAGGAAGTATGTGAGCAATTGTTAAATCTATGCAAGACGCTTCCTTCCCAGTAATTTCTCCTTGTATCATTTGTACTTGCAAAATATATGTATATATTTTTTATTCTTTAGTACAATGTATCCTGTACCCAGTCAATGTTCATGAATAAAAGATACACATTTTTGTAACGTCCTGTGTCATTTCTTCGCCTTTTTTTAAATTCTTTTCAGCATGCCATATTTAATACACCTTATTGACAGATAACTTCATTTCTCCCAGAGATAACGATGGCCTAGACTGCAGGTTCAGATCTGCCGCCTAGGACTTTTCAACTCTATGAGCCGTGAGGGTCTCATAGAGACTTTTCTTCCTACGGATCGAGAGGATCTCGTAGGCGGGCTTTCTCCTTAGGAATCGTAGGGATTCTTAAGTGTGGTTTTCTCTTATAAGTCGTAGGGATCTTATAAGAGAGTTTTCCCCCTTACGAGTCGAGAGAATTCGTAAGTGGTTGTTTCCCTCCTCGTCGAAATTCGACTTCGGAGAGTGAGACCCGTGAATAGTATGCAAGAGACCATTTTGGATTGACTTGCAGGGCCCCATTGCTTAAGAAGCAAGCTTTTTATTCTTTGCTGTCTGAGACTTCATCCGAAAAGATTTCTTCAGAACCTTTTTGTTTAGCGCGAATGCTCCAGGATATGACGCGTGTCGCACAGCACACAGTGCAGCGCAACTGCGCTAGCACATCTATGCCGACACGTGTCATGCAGCGCACGACGCATACACCACTGAAGCGTTGCTTCCCTTGGTTTTGCTTGAAACAGAGCTCTGCTTTGGCTGGGTGCGCTGCTTTGGGGTGCTGCGCTGATGCGTTTGCGCTGGACACGTGGCGTGTAGCGCGCAGCGCAACGCAACTGCGCTAGCGCTTCCGGGCTGAAGCGTCGCTTCTTCAAGACAGAGCTTTGCTCTAATCGGGGAAGGATGAAGCGTTGCTTCATCTCCTGTCTCGGAATTCGAACGGACATTCGCTCTAATTAGGGTAAACTGCCGTGACGACTCTTGGGAGTCGAAGAGGCACTTGAGGCCTATAAATAGGACCCTTGGTCCCCTCCAGATACTTATCATCTTTCAGATTTCCATTTTTGAAGACTTCAGAGCTTTGTTCTTGCCTTTAAGAACTCCGGTGCCTTGCTCCCCTTTTTTTTAAAAGTTTTTTAAGAAGAACTTCAGGTAAAATCGATTCTTAGATCAATCTTAAATAGCAGAGCTCTCGTCTAGTGGGTTTCATCTTTGAACACAGTTTTGCTCTCGAGGAATTTTAGTCATCCATGTATATTATTGCTTTTCTATTGTTGATCTTCCTGTAATATTTTCTCCAGGCGTAATGGCGGCGGTGCATCTATACAGTCTGCACGAGTTCATTACCTACGATGATATCCGCGCTCAGGGTCGTCAACAAAACCAGGAGTTTACAGACGCCGAATGTGCAGAAGTTATGGGTCGTCTGAACGCAAGCGGTGGTTGGCTGTTGCCTCGGCGTTCGGCTCTTTTGAAAGTCGTACTAGGAGCAATATGGAGGGCACTTCCGGGTCTTCACGAGGCCCTACCACTCAATGCGCTGGATGATGCCGAGGACAACGTGCATTCAGTGCACCTGACAGGGCTGATCTCAAAGAAGCGACGGAACGACCTCGTTGACATCCTGCATCAAGTGTTTCAGCAGACGACGATCGTTGCTGCTTATCAAAGGCCGGAAGGGCTTGCCGATGATATCGACACCGAGGAGCGCGAAAGACTGCGCATAAGAATAATTAGAAAGGCCAGAAGAACTCTGGATGGCCTTACTTTTGATTTCCTCAATCCGTGCCCCGGATCCGAGGTTATACCGTTGTAATATTTTGAACAATGTTTCTCATGCATTATTCTTATTCTTGTAAAAACTTTTAGCGGTATGAATGAAAACCCTCCCCCTTTTCTATTTCAGCTTGTCTTATTTCTCGTCCTGAGTCCTCTGTCCATGCATAAATGAATGCGTCACGCATGCCATATCAAATGTAGAACGGATATTCTTTCTGTCATCTTCTTTCTTTTAATATCAATAGGCTGTCTTAATAATCATGGTTGATGGATGTCTAAAACGAGTATTCCGACTTCCTCAGGAAATAGCGATGGCTTAGGCCGCAAGTTCAGGTTTATCGCCTAAGACTTTTCAATTCTATGAGCCGTGAGGGTCTCATAGAGGCTTTTCTCCCTACGGATCGAGAGGATCTCATAGGTGGATTTTCTCCTTAGGAATCGTGAGGATTCCTAAGTGTGGTTTTCCCTTATAAGTCGTAGGGATCTTATAAGAGAATTTTCCCTCTTACGAGTCGAGAGAATTCGTAAGCGGTTGTTTCCCTCCTCGTTGAAATTCGACTTCGGAGAGTGAGACCCGTGAATAGTATGCAAGAGACCATTTTGGATTGACTTGCAGGGCCCCATTGCTCAAGAAACAAGCTTTTCAATCCTTGCTGTCTGAGACTTCTTCTTACAAATTGAGACGAATCGGGAATTTGCTCGCGGAGAGGGTGATGGCTCTGCGAGTTGACATGAGTTAAGAGGCTCTCATCACGGAGTGTTTGTATCCGTGAATCGAGGAGTTTGCTAGGGATTATTTGTTTCCCGAGCACCAAGGATTATTTGTTTCCTTGGGGTTTGAAACGAGTCGAGGAATCCCACGGAGGCGCTGGTGGCTCGGCGGGTCGACGCGAATCAGGTGTCTCTCGTCAAGGAGTGTTTGTATCCGTGAGTCGAGGGATTTGCTAGGGATTATTTGTTTCCCGAGCGCCAAGGATTATTTGTTTCCTTGGGGTTTGAAACGAGTCGAGGATTCCCACGGAGGCGCTGGTGACTCTGCAGGTCGACGCGGATCAGGAGGCTCTCGTCAAGGAGTGTTTGTATCCGTGAGTCGAGGGATTTGCTAGGGATTATTTGTTTCCCGAGTGCCAAGGATTATTTGTTTCCTTGGGGTTTGAAACGATTCGAGGATTCCCACGGAGGCGCTGGTGGCTCTGCAGGTCGACGCGGATCAGGAGGCTCTCGTCAAGGAGTGTTTGTATCCGTGAGTCGAGGGATTTGCTAGGGATTATTTGTTTCCCGAGCGCCAAGGATTATTTGTTTCCTTGGGGTTTGAAACGATTCGAGGATTCCCACGGAGGCGCTGGTGGCTCTGCAGGTCGACGCGGATCAGGAGGCTCTCGTCAAGGAGTGTTTGTATCCGTGAGTCGAGGGATTTGCTAGGGATTATTTGTTTCCCGAGCGCCAAGGATTATTTGTTTCCTTAGGGTCTGAAACGAGTCGAGGATTCCCACGGAGGCGCTGGTGGCTCTGCAGGTCGACGCGGATCAGGAGGCTCTCGTCAAGGAGTGTTTGTATCCGTGAGTCGAGGAGTTTGTTGGGAGAGTATGGCTCCTTCTTTGTTTACGCCCTTGGATTGTATACAGGGATCGATGTGATCTTAACTGTAGGGCCAAAATTTTATCATCATTATTTTTTGTTTTATTTCCGCGATGCTCTATCATTTCAGCTTTTATATCGCGAAGGTCGCGATCGCCCAATCATTTCGGCTATTTTTCGCGGTGCCCAATCATTTCGGCTGTTTATTTTATTTCCACTCGCTGCTTTTTATTGCGAGTTGCCCAATCATTTCGGCTATTTCTTCATGCATATATTTTTACTTGCCGCTTTTTTTTTGCAAGTTGCCCCATCATTTCGGCTATTTCGTATGCATGTACGGTCTACTGGTTTTTCGCCGTGAACCTGAACTTGGACACTGATTTTGGCATCAGCACCGCTACAACTGGGATGTTGCCAGGAGCGAATCATCATTTGCTTCTGTCATTGTTGAACAAAGGAGGCTTAGCGACCAGGGTTAGGGTCCTGTCGACTAAGGCTTTTGACTATATGAGCCGTAAGGGTCTCACAAAGCTATTTCTCTCTATAAGTCGTCAGGATCTTATAGGTGTATTTTCTCCTTAGGAATCGTGAGGGTTCCTAAGTGTTTTGTTCCTCTGTAAGTCGTAAGGATCCTACAGGAGGGTTTTCTTTTTGCAAATCGAGAGGATTTACAAGGGTTATGCGAACATATCCCCAGTCACGGATGGACCTTGGTTAGGGAAATGTTTATTCGCGCCCGTGGATTGTATACAAGGGTCAGTATTGAGCCACTTGTAGGGCAATATCGAAAGTTGTGGGGGTTGCTTAAGCACAGGTTTAGATCTCTGTAACTTAAGACTTTCAAACCTTACGAGCCGTGAGGGTCCCATAAGAGCGTTCTCCTTACGAGTCGTGAGGATCTCGCAAGTGTATTTTCTCCTTAGGAACCGTGGGGATCCCTAAGTGTGTTGCTCCCTTGTGAGTCGTAAGGATCTCACGCGGGTGGTTTCTCCTTACAAGGTCGAGAGGATCTTGTAAGTGTTCTTTAACGAGGTTGCACCCTTTCAGGTTTTCACAAACACTCGCCGGTAGTCCTGCTGTTTTTACTCACGGAGCCCTTTCGGGTTTTCATCCGTGCCCATTTTGCTTATGGACATACCATTTTTTTTTATTCTTTTTATTTCCTTTTTCTCTTTTTTTTTTACGAGGTCGCGCCCTTTCGGGTTTTCACGAACACTCGCCGGTAGCCCTGCTGTTTTTACTCACGGAGCCCTTTCGGGTTTTCATCCGTGCCCATTCTGCTTATGGACATACCATTTTTTTATTCTTTTTATTTCCTTTTTCTCTTTTTTTTTACGAGGTCGCGCCCTTTCGGGTTTTCACGAACACTCGCCGGTAGCCCTGCTGTTTTTACTCACGGAGCCCTTTCGGGTTTTCATCCGTGCCCCTTTTTGCTTATGGACGTACCGTTTTTATTTTATTTTATTTTTATATATTTTTTTATATCTCGTCAGCCTAAGGATGCTGCGGTAGTAGTTTAAAGACGTTTCGGTCTGCTATTAGTTTAAGGACATTTCGGTCCGCTGTTAGTTTAAGGACATTTCGGTCCGCCGTTAGTTTAGGGACATTTCTGTCCGTTATTGAGAAGCTGGCTACTGCTTATACAGTTTGAGCTTAGGAAGATAGCGAGCGGACGTAGTCGTCGTCGTCTATCGTTGACCTAGGCTGTGGCTCATTAAGCGTAGTATTTCTTTAGGAAGCGACCGTTTATTGGTCTGAAAGGCCTTTCACCGTGCATGTCCATGAGTAGATAGGCCCCACCCTGGTAAACTTTATCTATGATGTACGGGCCTTCATAGTTCGGCTCGAATTTTCCCCGCTTGGCGCGATTGGGGATCATAGGCCTTTTGACCACTAGCACGAGTTCGCCTTGGTGGAATGTCCTCGGTCGGGTCAATCTTTCGTATGAGCGCATCATCTTTGCTTTATAAGCTTCCAGATTTTGTTGCGCTATGAGCCTAGTTTCATCAAGGGCGTCAAGCTCCTCAAGCCGAAGGTGAGCATTTTCTTCGTCTGTTAGCTCGTGGTGAACTGCCACTCGTAGAGAGGGTAACTCTATCTCGAGAGGGAGTACTGCTTCCGTGCCGAACACCAACGCGTATGGCGTTGTGTTTGTGGCTGTCTTGAACGTGGTTCGATACGCCCAAAGAGCTTCTTGCAGTCTCTCATGCCAGTCTTTCTTATTTCGGGACACTGTTTTCTTTATAATTTTCGTCAAGGTCTTGTTGAAGGCTTCGGCGAGACCGTTAGCTCGTGGATTATAGACTGAGGAATATCTCCAGTCTATGTTATGCTGCTGTGCGAAGCGGCTGATTTTATGACTTCGGTAGGCTGGCCCGTTATCGGAGATGATCCGCCTCGGAGTTCCAAACCGATATATGACGTGCGTTTTGAAGAAATGGAGGATATTCTCCGTCTTCACTTCTCTCAATGGTACTGCTTCTGCCCACTTAGAGAAGTAGTCAGTCGTTGCTAGGATGAAACGATGTCCTTTAGACGATGCTGGCTCGATGGGGCCGACTATATCAGTCCCCCACATTTCGAATGGCCAGCTAGCTACAGTTGGATGCAGCGGATTTGGGTGCTGGTGGATGAAATCCCCATGAATCTGGCATGAGTGACATTGCTTCGCATATTCGATGCAGTCTTGAATCATCGTGGGCCAGTAATAGCCCATCCGTTTGATCTTCAACTTCATCTTTGGACCTGCTTGGTGAGAACCGCAGATTCCGTCATGAATTTCCTGAACGACTCTTTCCGATTCGTCCGGTCCTAAGCATCTCAGCCACAGAGAATCGAATGACCTTTTGTAGAGAGTATCATTGACGAAGGCGAAGGACAGAGCTCGTTTTATGAGTTGATGTCTTGCGGACGCATCTTCGGGCATTTGGTGGGACTTGAAGTAGTCTATAAAGACTTCCCTCCAATCCTCAACCTTCTCATGTTCTTTTATTTGCAAGGTCGCTTGTCTAGTCACTCCCTTCTCTTCGGGTGATTCCGAAGGTATTTCTGCGGGGGCGAGCACCTGACGACTTTGTACCATGATTCTAACGTCATCGAGGTTCTCGTCAGCTATTTCTTTAGCGAGTTTGGCCAACGCGTCCGCTTTGCTGTTATCCGCGCATGGTATGCTCTCCAAAGTATAGGAGGGAATTTGGGTTAGCAGTTGTTGCACCTTTTCACCGTATTTTACTAACTCCGGTTTGCATGTTTGGTAATCGCCGTTTACTTGACTAACGACCAGTTGCGAATCTCCGTATATGAGGAGGTTTTCAATCCCCATGTCAATGGCGATCTCGAGGCCTGCTATCAGAGCTTCGTATTCGGCTTCGTTGTTTGTCCTCGGTTCCGTCAGGGAGAACGCGTAGCGCATTATCCCTCCTTGTGGAGTTATAAAGATGAGTCCTACCCCCGATTTGATTATAGGGGTACTTTGTTTGCGCTTCTTCACGGAAGATGCTCCGTCAAAATAAAGCTCCCATCGGGTATTATCACCATCGATCGCATCAAACGCATGTTCGTCCGGAAGATCGCAGTTTAAAGGAGAGTCGGCTGGTATCGGGTGCTCAGCAAGGAAGTCGGCGATGGCCTGGCCTTTTACTGCTTTGAGTGGTCGATATGCTATCGAGAACTCCATTAAGAGTAGGGCCCATTTAGCGAGTCGTCCTGTCAATATGGCCTTTGACATTAGATATTTGAGAGGGTCCACCTTTGAAATGAGATAGACTTCATGCGCTAATGCGTAATGTCTAAGCTTTGTTATTGCGAAGATCAACGCCAGGCAGTGTTTTTCAATGGGGGAATAATTGCTTTCTGCCCTCAGCAGCACTCGACTTAAATAGTAAAGTGCTCTTTCTTTCCCTTGGTCATTCTCTTGTGCCCATAATGCGCCCAAAGAACCGTCAAGGGCGGCCGTGTAAAGAATGAGAGGCTTTCCCTTCACTGGAGCAGCCAACACTGGAGGGTTTTGCAGGTACTGTTTAATCTCGTCTAGTGCGCTATGGCACTTTTGATCCCAGACGAACGGGGTTCCCTTCTTCATCAGGTGGCTGTAAGGGCGGCACTTTCCTGAGAGGTTGGCTATAAATCGTCGTATGTATGCGAGCTTTCCTTGGAGAGACCGCAGCTGTTTGAGAGTTCTCGGCGGAGGCATTCCTATGATTGCCTTGATCTTGGACGGATCTATCTCGATACCTCGGTGTCGAACGACGAATCCCAGGAATTTGCCCGAGGAAACCCCGAATGCACACTTCAGAGGGTTCATCTTCAAGTTGTATTGTCGAAGACGTTGAAATACGGTCTTCAGATGCTCGAGATGTTCCTCATATGATTTGCTTTTAACAACGAGGTCGTCGATATAGCATTCAACAATTTCGTGTATAAGGTTATCGAAAATCTTCGTCATGGCCCTTTGGTAGGTTGCACCGGCGTTCTTTAAACCGAAGGGCATCACCTTGTAACAGAATATTCCCAAAGGAGTCCGGAAAGCCGTATGTTTCTGGTCTTCAGGGTGCATTTTTATTTGATTATATCCTGATGAGCCATCCATGAATGAGAAAATCTCATGCGTGGACGTATTGTCTATCATTAGTTCGGTGACTGGTACTGGGAAATCATCCTTCGGGCAGGCTTTGTTGAGATCCCGAAAGTCCACGCATATGCGCACCGTACCATTTTTCTTCATCACTGGGACGATGTTAGCAATCCATTCAGGGTATTGAACCTCTTGGATAAAGCCGGAGTCTATCAGCTTTTTGACTTCCGCGTTGATGCTCATTTCGAGCTCAAGCCGCATTCTTCTCGGCGCTTGTTTGACCGGCTTGACACTCGGGGATATTGCCAGTCTATGTACAGCAACTTCTGGATCAAGTCCCGGCATCTCGGCATAGTTCCATGCGAAGCAATCTTTATGCTGTACAAGGACGTCCTTTAATGCAGCCACCTTTTCCTCGGACAGCAGTTCGCTGACGAATGTCGGTCGCTGATCGTTTATCGTCCCCAACTCAATTTTCTTGAGGTTATCCGCAGTGGTATGTATGCCGTCCTCCAGTTCTTTCGGAGCTGGGGGAAATTCTGAGATCACCTCATCATTGCTGTTTTCGAAGCACCAGGGAAGGCTGTCCACATTCTCGGACTCTTCTTTTAATATCGTTATCATACGACAGGTGTGAATTTTCTGCCAATCCCAATGTGGAACTGGTTCTTCTTTCGTGGCCTTAGGCTCGTGCTTTTGTGGTGGTGCTACCCTCCAGTTGTTGGACAGAGCGAATTTACCAAGCTGATATTGATCTTCGACCCAATTCTTGAAGGTGAAGCAATCTTCAAGAGGATGACCTACTACTCGATGGTAAAAGCAATAATTTGGGTTGAATACCTCGCCCGCGAGCTCGGGGTGCTTGGACTCTGGCAGCGTAAGCATTTGATGTTTTAGAGCAAGATCAAATATCTTCCTTGTTTTGTTCCGAGGAAATGAGTATGCTCGACCCATTTTCTTCATGAGGGCTAAGTCAGTAACGCTCGACTTTCGGATACGTGGTTTCTTAGCTCTGCCTTGTGTTTGTTGAGCGTCTTTTCTGTCCTCTGACTTGTTTTTGCTTTCGCGTCGAACCTTTTTTGTAGCAGGTTGACAAGGAGCGGCCTTTTCATCCTTCACGGCCTGTCGGAGAAGGCGTTGCGTCTTGGCTTTCTCATAGATGGCCGTCTCGCGATTGTGGTCATCACGGACTTTTTGACCAGCTTCCCTTATAAGCCTGTCCATTTGTTCTTCAAATGATGGACCGGGCACTTTTTCATCAGGAACTTTTACTGGCTTAGGATTAGCGTCCTCCCATTGAGCGTCCGCATCTTCATCGAAGTCATACATGACATAACTGTTGGTGATAGTGCCCTCAGAGTCAATTATTAGGTCACAGGTACGTGATTGCAATGATTGATGGAGGACCTATCCCGGTAGGACAGTCTTACTCGAGATGATAGTATGCTATCTGGTTTACCTTTATCATCGTGTACTGCTTTAGGTGACCTGACAAGTCGCTATTACACGTTGATAGAGCCCCTAGGATTCTTGCTTGACCACCAGCAGTATGAGGGCGATCATATAAGTGGGAGCTGGGGTCTATAAGTGTATCCTTAAATGGTCCCTAGTCGTGTGAGTTTCGAGACAGGGCATCGATACTCCAGAGTAGACTAGTGTATACAGTCGAGACCCCGACGAGGGGCGGTGGCCGGTCTCACAAGCCACTGGTGTCAGTTGGATCACCTAAGATGTATACAGGTGCTCATTGAGTTATGAGTACACCGGACAGGACTCGCCGGGAACATGCTAGTTGGTCATATACCAGACGTCAGATGGCAGTTCCCTGGTGACATGTGTGCAGGTTAGTTCATCGACCTGGGGATCGTCATTTGTCTCGTGTGAGTTCCCACTGTACTTTGATTACTACCCTACCACGGCTCAAAGGAGTCATGCAAACAGGTTTTAGTTGGGTACAGTCCCGAGCCACATGGAGGCAGTGAGCGTATCTTCAGGGGTTCGTCTCTCCCGGTATTGGGGGTGAGGTCGTGCTGTGTCTAGGAGAGCCATTACACGAAGCCCTCGGCCGAGGCAAGGAGATTTACTGGTAGGTATTCCAGTAGTATCTCAGGGTGTTCTGGGCTACACTCCGACACGACTTGTACCGCTTTTGGGGGTCTGACTTTTACCAACCCCCTAGGCCCGCCATGCGATGCTCATAGACGAACGGACCGGACTGTACGGATATTGTCACTGACAGGCTCAGTAGGGTTGTCAGGCTGAGTTCGCTCACAGACGTCCCTTTTAGTCAATACTTGGTAGCCCGTTACGTATTGGCTTATACCTCTGACGTGCTAGTGGTTAAATCCACAACCAAGGTGTTGACGAGTCTTTAGAGTCCCCCACATTCTGTTACTCAGCTTTCGGGCGAAAGGTTGTAGAGGCCGTATGGAGATATGGCAAGGTCCGATCAGATACGTGCGGTATTGCACGGATCAGGATCGGACAGTTTGTACTATAGGCCGTATGGATATATGGCAGGGTTCGATCAGATGCGTGCGGTATTGCACGGATCAGGATCGAACGGATATTACTAGCCGGCTTTGGTTTAAGCCGGATCCTAGTATAGTACAGTGGAGATTTTGTCTCATTGCATTTGTATTTCGGTCGGAATACAAATGCAGGTGTGTATGCACAGTATCGGGGTTTTCCTGTAATTTATTACGGGACCAGTTTTCTGGAGTTGCCAGTTTGCTTTCCGTTTCGGCCAATTTCCTTTGTATCGTTCATTGGCCGAAGATTGGTGGAGGAGGGCTTATTTGCATTGTTGCAAATAAGCATTTGTGGAGGGGGTCCTTGCTTATCGTTGTATCATGATGGTTTCTTGATGGTTGCACCATTCTTTGATCACTTGACCTTGACTTCTTGACTTCATGATGGTTCATGATGGGTGGACCATACCTTGACTTTGTGTTGATGATGCTTGACTTTGGATATCATGATGGTTGAGGTGGAGTGTTGGTTTTTGCTTGTCATCATGCTTATGCATGATAGTCTTTTTCCCCTCTCTCTCTTGCATTATGAGATTGGTTATCTTTTGATACATTCTCCTCTCTCTCATTCCTCCCATTCTTGAAGTCATGGCCGGCCCAAGCACAAGGGGGCTGTCCAAAATTTTGAGGGTGGGTATTTGGTTCATTTCATGCTCCCAAATATCCACAAGTTCCATCTCCAAACTCCATAGTTCATCCCTCCACCAAAAGGCAATTCCCACAACCCCAAAGTGAGACATGTAATCCACACAATATTCTACAGCAAATCTTGGGCACGTCGACTAGCCAGCTTCGTGCCCGAGTTGCCTCGGCATTGAGGTGGGAGCCCGTAAAAGAAGTAGGCGATGTGGTGCACTTCCGGCGACGAGGAGGAGACGGGACATTCCGCAGGAGATCAGGACGACGACGAGAAGACCGGAGGACTCGGATCTGTCGGTATATCTCTCTTCCCCTTCTTGTAGATAGCTAGGACTAATTAATGGTTCGATCCGGGTATTAGTGCGCGGCGGTTTGCCAGTTCAAGTAAAATTTAAAGTTTATCACCGCTTCCGCATTTGGCCATCGGATTGACGTCCGGGGCGCCGCCGTGCACTTACAGTGGTATCAGAGCCTCGCCATTAACTTAGTCTAGCTTTGTTTAATGTGTTTTGCATTTCCGATCGACCAAAATTCCAAAATCTACATTTTTGTTCACATCAGTTTTCTGTTGAAATTTTTTGGTGTCGAAATTTTTTTCAGGTTACAGAAAAGTGATGTACTGGAAAATCTAAGAGTTCTGTGAAAATTCGATGACGTAACTCCACTGTAGGAGCGCGGAACCGCGGCCAAACACCCCCTTGGGCCGCGGTTCCGCCGCACTACTTTGGGTTTGCTGCACCAATTTTTTACAGAGGCTTTCTGGGGTGAAAAGTGAGGTTTTGGAATAATAATTATTGGGCCCAGAATTTCTTGATCTGCTACAGTAATGCTTGGGGGCCCACTTGTTAAAATTTGATTGATCGGATATTTTAAACACATTATTTCACAGTATTTACATTATATCTGCGACCGTGAATGTCACTTGATCGGTAAATCCGGTCTGACTGCTATAGCCCGGTTAGACGGATTTGCGAACGTGACTTTCACGTTGATGTTCTATGTATTGCTGTGATGTTGCGGATCGGTCGTGGGGGATAGCCTGGATGCAATGCTAGTACAGTTGTGGTTGTATTATGTACATTTGATATTGCGGGGCGAACGTCCGACATGTGGACTGCCGTCACTGCCTGTTTGTATTATTATTTTGGGGCACGGCCAGGTTGCGGTCGATGTACCCGTTGTATGTATATTTTACTTTCTGTACTAGGATTGCCCCGCGGAGGGGTGCACGGATAGCCGGGTTCTAGAGGGCAACAAGCCCGCATCTCATGGCATTGAGACGGAGGGGGCTTCACTCTAGGATTGACAGGCTACTCGCCGCACTCGTAGGGGGTACAGGTTGACCCAGGAGGGGTGCCCAAGTTACCGGATTCCGTGAAGTGCTGGGTGGTCCATTCACGGTGCTGAAGGGGGCTGCCTCGCTTCAGGTTTTGGCGGGTGACTTGCCGCGCCCGTAGGGGTCTAGGATTTCATTGCACAGGCTATCCACACGACCAGGGGAACGTCGGGTTTTCAGTAGTGGCTCTGTGAAACCCGGGGATCCCAGATATCTGTATTGTTTCTGTGATGCTGTTCATTCTCTGTGATGTTGCATTTTTTATCACGCCTTGAGCGAATATAATATATTGGTATATATATTAGTAGATGTTGTATATGTTTTACATCCGCGCTAGTCCAGTCCCCGCTCTGTCGTTAGTTAGCTAACCTAACGGGTAATGACGGGACCCAGTGGCGAATGCGGATGGCATATACGTACATCAGTATTTTTCGTTCTTTTTGGTGTGATCAATTGATGGGACTGCGTTGATTCGGATCAATGCAAGTTAAAAACAAACCTAATCTGATGTTGTTGGAACACTTTTCAAAAAGCTGTTATTGCAAGGACGTTCACTTTTGTTTAGCATCGTGGTATTCAGTTGGAATATCCTGCTCCTCAGTCGACGAGGCAAGGGCCGAGATCCCTTCACCGGGAGTGACCCCTTGGACAAAAGTTTACGTCAGGGCATTAACTTCACTATAGCCGATTACTTTTGCTTTGCACCGTGGTATTCAGTTGGAATATCCTGCACCTCATTCTACGAGGAAAGAGCCGAGATCCCTTCACCGGGAGTGACCTCTTTAGCGAAGGTTTTCGTCACTATATTTTTAAAAGCTATCCGTTCCTTCAACGATATCAAGTTCATTACGTTAAAGGTTTTCGCCAGAAACCATTCGTAGCCCTCCGTCGTTTCAGACGGGTAGCACGTAGTATTCATGCTGTGTTTGTTGACCTTCGTCAAGGCATAGTGTATGGTAGCTGCTTGTTACCTTTCTGCTGCATAGATAGATGCGTTGGTTTGGGACAGTCGTATAGCCTTGTTGGCCTTCGTCAAGGGCTTGTACGGGTGGATTCAAATTAACCTGGATAATGACGGGTAGAACTTGACATGTGACTTATGATTTGTTGACCTTCGCCAAGGTCATAAGAGCATGGGGCAGAAATCACATCGGGAGTTTCAAAAGAACTGAAACTTGCCAGATATGCGCATACCATCTGGAGTATGATGATGTGAGCGGATTCCGTCACGTTATCATGCGATGATAGTTGGATCCCGATTCCCACTGATGAGTTAGTTTACTCCTCGGGTGTTCCCGACTAATTCTTCTTTTAGGTTTGGAGGAGAATTTGAGGTACAGTGGGAGGTTTCTAGATTAGATAAATTGGTAACCATTCTGATCTAGGTTAGAGTGCACGCTGAGTGTTTCTTTTCTCCCTCTCTTTGGCAGCGACCATTGACCCGACCCTAGACTATGACTCAGTGACCAAGTTGACCGAACCTTCTTAAACACTGGTTTTTGGATTGTCAGAGTTGCAAATCTCATTGCTACTCCTACTTTTACCCTTTTCTCCAGGACACCCCGTATTACTACGAACGTCCACTTCCATTGGACAAAACCATCGTATGGTTAGATACGAACTCGAAGGAATTTATTCGAGGATGGTTTCAGGTTCTGGAGAAAACGGATAGGATTATTCAGTTGTCTTTTCCTTTTACCTTCTCTCAGGTTGCGAGTACTCCTTGGTTTAGGAGATAGTACACCTATTACGCAAATTGGATAGTCTTCTTCCAAACCTTAGGCTGGTGCCGACCGGTAGGGAATGAAGAAAACCAATTAGCCTAACGATGGTGTACAGAAGGTATTAAGTTCAGACAAAGCAAGGGATTAGTAAGAGGGAAAAGTAAATTGCAACAGATATTCACGACCAAACCAAGTATTTCTTCGCCAATCCTAAAATCACCTTTGTATTTCTCCAGGACACTTCGTATCACTACGAAGATCCACAGTTTATTGGATACTCCATCGTATGGTTATATACGAACTCGAAAGGAACTTGTTCCAGTTCGGGGATGGATTCTGGTTCAGGAGAAATAGGAATAAGGTTTATTCAGGTGTCCTTTATCTTCACCTTCTCTCGCTTTACGAGTGCTCCTGGGATTAGGACAGTACACCCATTATACTTATTGGATAGTCTTCTTCCAAACCATAGGCTGGTGCCGAACGGTAGGGAAGGAAGAAAACCATTTGGCCTAAAGGGGTGTGCAGAAGGTAAAGACTAAAGACATATGAAGGGATTTGGAGAGGTGGCAAAGAATTATACGGTTACAGTCGTGAATCTGGAAGTGGCATTACTGGGAATACCGGGATACCCCATCGAAACATTTCAATGTTTCAGTCTCACTGTGTAATGTTAAAAGAAAACTGATTTCCCGATTAGATACTTACTCCAGGGTATGTATTTACCAGGTTCGATTCTCACATCTGTATGGTTTTACAGATGATGAGTGGGAGTAAGTTATTGGAAATTGGGTGATCATCCTCAATATATCGGGATTCGTCGTAATCAGTGATATTTGAGGAAGTCACCTGGGTTGTTTGCCGGTTGGCAAATATTTGGTTTTGAATATCCGCTGTTGTGCACCAATTTCAAATTGATATATCTGTACGTCTATTTTCATAGAGTGAGATATACTTTTTTGAAATTATGTCTGTGATATTTACCTATATCAGTGGATGGTTAGGTAAGGAGCATTAAACAGCGGTGTAATTCTTCTTAACCATAAGTACAGTTTTCAACCCACGACACACAGTGAATGAGTTATCAGACTCAAGGGACTTATACAGAGTATTGTATGTTGTCCAGGGTCCATCAGGACAGAGGGGTTGGTCCTCGTACTATATTCGGTTTACTTATGACTTCTCTAGTTTTTAGACAAGTGTTTCGTGGAAACACAGGGTCCGAATTTGGAGAAGTTATAGGTATTTGAATAGAGTAGAGAACCAGGTGTAGCAAGTATCGGGATTCTTCAAAGTGATCGAAGATGTAGACACTTGTGCATGGTATTCAGTTGACAGTAATGATTAAGAGATCTTGCTTCTCTTTTAGGTTACTCATAATTGGAAGCATTCCTAAGTTGAGTAACGCTGATCCGCCTCCTTCCATTTAGTTGACATGCACTGGAGACAGTTGCATGTTTTGGATCTGGTTCAGTTAAATCAGTGCCTCTGGTCATATATGGGATATAGAACAGTTCGTATCTTAACGGTGTTAAGGTACGGGGAGTTGTCCGGCTTATGATTAAAACCAGACACTGGACAACTCAAGGCATGATTCTGTAATGGCTGTTTGTGGGTTGACCCAGGCTATGACGAGGGTTGACTTTCTACCATCTGGATGAACAATAGCAATATTGTTCTAGACTCGCCACAGTTTTATTAAAAATGGATTTTTTCAGAAAACAGTAGTGGGAGTATGGTAGAACTGGAGGTGATTCCAGAACCACGAACGATTACTGAAGATTTGACAAGGAACCTAAAGATTCAATCTGGATTGACATTCCATTGGCCACTCCGCAGATAAGGTGGGTAACTTCAGGCACCCGAGAGGTACTCCGGTAGCCTCAAGGACGGTGACAGGGAAGTTCTTGTTTACCCACACTTGCCATTGCTGTTGTTCCAGGTTGCGAGACCCGGCGGGAGGATGAGTATAGCGTCGTTCTAAACTAGCTTTAGAAGTGTACGTCTATATGACTCTGCCAGAGGGTTGTCGTAGTCAGTGGGAGCAGCGGAAGCATTGGTGGACAGGTTGCTTATGTCTATTTATAGACTAAAGCAGATATAGCGGAGATAGATCATCTATTTCTGATATGACAGTCATAGGTTTGACTTCATCAGAATAGGGGATGGATCTGTTGAGAAGGTAGTAGGGTGTGATGTCATGGTATTTGGATGACATACACAGAGTAGGAAAAGAAACTCCTATACTACGATCGGTTATATTTTGGTCGTCACACAGTGGTTTCTCCACATGGGACTTGGACATTATATCAGACATTCTGGTTACTAGATCTATGGCTTTAGATCTAGATTTGGGTAGTTTCCCAATCAGGGTACTTAGACACCATTCTAAGAGTATTTAGAATGGACGACTCCTGGCACGGTAGTATACCTGCAGATGATGGAGTCACCCTCTCTAAAGGTGTCTTACAGACTAAAGGGGAGAGGGATGTGCATGATTGGCAGATCACTTGCTTAGGCAATTGAGTCAATCATGAGATGTCAAGTACCACACCAGATGTTATTCTTGCACTACATGCAATAAGTTGACATTGATCCTATCCTGGAGAAACAGTCGGAAGCAGCTTTAGAGCATAAGTGGATGTTCTAGGGATATGATAACGACAGCCATATTCAGGAGACAGTTATCATTCCAGGCTTCCAAGGTGACATGGACGACAAGGAGGTTGTCAGAGTTATAGTTTTTCCTTTTGATAAGGGGCAGTATTTTGGACAGGTGGTCCAAGGCAATACTGAGGGTGGCATGGCGCAGGATACTGATTAAGTTCAGTTGACGATACAGTCTAAGAAGTTTGGATTTGGAGTTCATTTATGAGCTATGTCCCATCAGACATCCAGACATTCTAAGACAGGTATTACTCTTTTCGGGAGATGGCTTTCTCCGCGAACTTGAGATATAGAGAGACATAGAAAGATACAACAAAACGGATCCACTCACTAAGGCTATTCCTCGAACGCAATAGTTTCGCAAACGAGCTTTGTGAGACTGACTAGTACAGGAGTTGGGTGTTCGGTATCACACGGGCTGTGAGTATGCGACATCGCAATAATTAGCCTTGAGTGCAAGTGGGAGATTGTTGGTGATAGTGCCCTTAGAGTCAATTATTAGGTCACAGGTACGTGATTGCAATGATTGATGGAGGACCTATCCCGGTAGGACAGTCTTACTCGAGATGATAGTATGCTATCTGGTTTACCTTTATCATCGTGTACTGCTTTAGGTGACCTGACAAGTCGCTATTACACGTTGATAGAGCCCCTAGGATTCTTGCTTGACCACCAGCAGTATGAGGGCGATCATATAAGTGGGAGCTGGGGTCTATAAGTGTATCCTTAAATGGTCCCTAGTCGTGTGAGTTTCAAGACAGGGCATCGATACTCCAGAGTAGACTAGTGTATACAGTCGAGACCCCGACGAGGGGCGGTGGCCGGTCTCACAAGCCACTGGTGTCAGTTGGATCACCTAAGATGTATACAGGTGCTCATTGGGTTATGAGTACACCGGACAGGACTCGCCGGGAACATGCTAGTTGGTCATATACCAGACGTCAGATGGCAGTTCCCTGGTGACATGTGTGCAGGTTAGTTCATCGACCTGGGGATCGTCATTTGTCTCGTGTGAGTTCCCACTGTACTTTGATTACTACCCTACCACGGCTCAAAGGAGTCGTGCAAACAGGTTTTAGTTGGGTACAGTCCCGAGCAACATGGAGGCAGTGAGCGTATCTTCAGGGGTTCGTCTCTCCCGGTATTGGGGGTGAGGTCGTGCTGTGTCTAGGAGAGCCATTACACGAAGCCCTCGGCCGAGGCAAGGAGATTTACTGGTAGGTATTCCAGTAGTATCTCAGGGTGTTCTGGGCTACACTCCGACACGACTTGTACCGCTTTTGGGGGTCTGACTTTTACCAACCCCCTAGGCCCGCCATGCGATGCTCATAGACGAACGGACCGGACTGTACGGATATTGTCACTGACAGGCTCAGTAGGGTTGTCAGGCTGAGTTCGCTCACAGACGTCCCTTTTAGTCAATACCTGGTAGCCCGTTACGTATTGGCTTATACCTCTGACGTGCTAGTGGTTAAATCCACAACCAAGGTGTTGACGAGTCTTTAGAGTCCCCCACATTCTGTTACTCAGCTTTCGGGCGAAAGGTTGTAGAGGCCGTATGGAGATATGGCAAGGTCCGATCAGATACGTGCGGTATTGCACGGATCAGGATCAGACAGTTTGTACTATAGGCCGTATGGATATATGGCAGGGTTCGATCAGATACGTGCGGTATTGCACGGATCAGGATCGAACGGATATTACTAGCCGGCTTTGGTTTAAGCCGGATCCTAGTATAGTACAGTGGAGATTTTGTCTCATTGCATTTGTATTTCGGTCGGAATACAAATGCAGGTGTGTATGCACAGTATCGGGGTTTTCCTGTAATTTATTACGGGACCAGTTTTCTGGAGTTGCCAGTTTGCTTTCCGTTTCGGCCAATTTCCTTTGTATCGTTCATTGGCCGAAGATTGGTGGAGGAGGGCTTATTTGCATTGTTGCAAATAAGCATTTGTGGAGGGGGTCCTTGCTTATTGTTGTATCATGATGGTTTCTTGATGGTTGCACCATTCTTTGATCACTTGACCTTGACTTCTTGACTTCATGATGGTTCATGATGGGTGGACCATACCTTGACTTTGTGTTGATGATGCTTGACTTTGGATATCATGATGGTTGAGGTGGAGTGTTGGTTTTTGCTTGTCATCATGCTTATGCATGATAGTCTTTTTCCCCTCTCTCTCTTGCATTATGAGATTGGTTATCTTTTGATACATTCTCCTCTCTCTCATTCCTCCCATTCTTGAAGTCATGGCCGGCCCAAGCACTAGGGGGCTGTCCAAAATTTTGAGGGTGGGTATTTGGTTCATTTCATGCTCCCAAATATCCACAAGTTCCATCTCCAAACTCCATAGTTCATCCCTCCACCAAAAGGCAATTCCCACAACCCCAAAGTGAGACATGTAATCCACACAATATTCTACAGCAAATCTTGGGCACGTCGACTAGCCAGCTTCGTGCCCGAGTTGCCTCGGCATTGAGGTGGGAGCCCGTAAAAGAAGTAGGCGATGTGGTGTACTTCTGGCGACGAGGAGGAGACGGGACATTCCGCAGGAGATCGGGACGACGACGAGAAGACCGGAGGACTCGGATCTGTCGGTATATCTCTCTTCCCCTTCTTGTAGATAGCTAGGACTAATTAATGGTTCGATCCGGGTATTAGTGCGCGGCGGTTTGCCAGTTCAAGTAAAATTTAAAGTTTATCACCGCTTCCGCATTTGGCCGTCGGATTGACGTCCGGGGCGCCGCCGTGCACTTACAATAACAGCTATTTACTAGCTCTCGTTTCTTTAGCCGGATGTACCCAAGCCCTTTTGTTTCCATTCTCCCGTTAGGCAGTTTGCGTTGGGTCCCAGGAACATTCCAGACCCTGTCATAGAATTTGGCCTCTCTAACGGTCTGTCTGAAGGATATCCCCTGGCGTTTCAGCAGTTTCTTCAAACCTTCGGTATAATATCTGGGAAGACGGATAGGCTGAAGCCTGTCGAGCGTGGGATCCACGCCATGCCAAACTTCTTTTTCCACCTTGTTTTCTTCAGAACGGTAGAATAGGATTGCCTTCTCGTTTTCTCGCCTGGGAGGGATATAGAATGTCCGCAGCTCTTCTATACTGTAGATATTAAGTGCGTTCAGTTCTTTATGATGTTTAGGCGGCACCATGGCGACTTGCAGACTTTGCTCTTCGTCAGCGGAAGCTTTTATTGAAGGTCGAGCAGAGAATACGACATGGACCTCATCCTCCGAGTCACTACCAAAGACCAATGTAGGAGTGGACGGTCCTGGCTTGTTATGTTGGGGCGGACCCGAATAAACGATCTCCTCTTCTTCCTCGGTATCACTGCCGAAGACAGGGATGGTGGCGTTAGTTTTATTTTCCGGCTTGTGACACTTCTCCGTGTCTTCGAAATCCGGCAAGAAGTATTTGGCATCTTCGTATTTGCGGACCTCGTTCACAGAGAACGGGTTCAGTTCTCCTGTCACGGTATATTCGAAACCATCCTTAAAATACTTCATACACTGATGTTGTGTAGAAGGGATGATGTTGTACTCGTGCAACCATGGTCGGCCGAGCAAAGCGTTGTAGCATGTCTTGGCATCTATGACGTGGAATTTAATGTCCGTGACGAGTAATCCGAAGCGTAGCGTCAGTATCACAGATCCAAGAGTCTTTGACGATTGGGAGTCGAACCCGGATATGGTGATCTTGTCCCGAGCAAGGTGCTGGACGCTCATGCAGATTTCCTTCAACACCCGCACGTTGAGTAGGTTAACAGACGACCCGTTATCGATCAGAATCTTGCCTATCTTTATATCATGGCAGTATCCCGAAACATAGAGAGGGCGATTGTGTTCGCAAGTCCCAAGTAGAAGGTCCTCATCGCTAAAAGTAACATCTGCCGTGTGTACTTCCTCCAACTCATCCTTCATCTTTTCCTCGGCCAGGCATGCTTGGAATTGTTCCGGGTCTTGGAGTGCCTTAATCAATGAATCTCTCGCCTCTTTTGATAACAAAAGGGCGTAGAGAATGCTGAGCTGCGAGGGCAGTTTCCTCAGATGTGCTAAAACGTTGTAATCCACTTTATTCCTCTTTGGCGGGTTCTTGGCGGTTAACTCTTCCGCAACTCGATCATCCAAGGCGATGTCTTCAGAGGCCTTCTCTTTCCCTTTGTCTTTCTTGTTTAAGGGTCCAAGATTCTTTTCAGGTAACGTCCGGTTGCGTAGCTGTATATTCTCGCAAGCCTTTGGTCCTTCTTCTTTTCCCGAAGTGGATTCTTTAAAGAGAGGGGCAAGTTCTAGCTCTTCATCAGAATCACTCCCGAATGTAGGCACTTGTGATCTACCGGCGTCAATCATGCAACAACCACTGCTAGTTTTATCAAGCACTTTGATCATTCCGTTCTGCTCTCGGCGGGCTTTGCGCTTTTCCCGCTTAAACTGTTGCCGGTGAGTAACATATCCTTGCCACCACTTACCGAAAGCTTTGCACTCTTCGGTGGGATGCGACACCTTCCGATGGTACAAGCAATAGGAGGGGTGGTTTTCCATTTCACCCTTAATGTTTTTCTCGGAGGGTGGTAGCTTTATACCCATCGACACAGCCTTAGCGAATCTTTTCTTTATCTTGAACTTGATTTTATCTGTGGTGGGTGTATTTTGTTCTAGCGGGAGTACCGCAATTCTTTCGCCAAGGCGCTGGCGTTTGGCCTTTTCGAATATAACCGCTTCGTTATCCCGATCAGCTTTGCCCTTTAAAAACGCCTGATTTAGGAATGCATCAATTGCTTCATCCGACGGCTCCAGGATTTTTAGTGCAGGCTCTGCCCCCAGCTTTTCAGCGCGAGGAGTCTCCTCATCGCTTGTGGACAAAAGGGAAATCACATGGCAACTTGCTACATGTTCTTCAGATTCATTTGACGAACTACCTCCCTCATCTTCTGTTTGGAAGACGTGGTTGAGGAACTCTTGCAATGTGACGGGAGTCCGCGCCTTCTGGTTGTACTCTTCCAGCGCGTCAATTTGCTTTTGCAAGTCCGTGCGCCTATCGCTAGGCTTCACCGGTTTCTTGGCCTTCTTCTTTTTCTTCGAAGACTTTGACGACTGGCTACTAGTGCTTGAACCCCCATCATTGGTCTTTGGAGTTGGACGTGGCTTTAACATCCCCTCAACGACCTGCGGTTCCAATGGGCTCTTCCACTTGATCGCCGGACATGTCCGAAGATCATTTAGCATCCTCTTCGTTTTTTGATGATAATACAACCTCCCACGGAGTTTCTTCAATGACAGAGCATGTTGCTCCCGGCGTATTCGTCCCTTTAGAGGTGTGGGGCTGCGGGGGATTCAGCTTCCATTTGTCAGATAACGCAAATTTTCCCTGTCTATACTGGTTTTCAAGCCAATTTTTGAAAACGTAGCAGTCCTCAATCGGATGGCCTAGCACTCGATGATAGGGGCAGTAATTAGGTTCGTTGACGTCACTTAGTTGCAACGGACGTTTTGGATCTGACAGATTTATGAGTCTGTTGCGTAATGCCAGCTCGAATAACCTCTTCCTTTTATCGCGGGGAAAGGAATAAGGACGTCCCATCCTATCCTCAAGGGGTACGTAAGGGCGCGTATTGTTTGGACGAGCAACCGGCTTCAAGTCGTTCGGTTGTTGTTGAGCATTAGCGACAATAATCGCTTTTCCCTTTCCTTTGTCAGTTCGGGAATCTGGCTTTGGGAGAGGGGGTTTATGACCCATCTGGTCCATTTGCGCTAGTTTGTCAATTAAAGCCTGGAAGGAAGTCGGCTTGAAAAACATCATAAACTGTGAGATGGTTGCCTGTGGATCAAGGGTTCCAACAAACATTCCCACCGCAGGGGCTTCTTCTATGCGCTGTTCACACTTTGACCATAGATTACGCCACCGTATAGCGTACTGAACCCATGTCTCGCCGGGTTTTACCCTAGCGTTAATCAGTGCCGTCATCGGGGTACGTTCACTGGCACTTGCAAAGCGTTGGGTAAACAGCAGCTCCATCTCCGCGAAGGTTTTAATAGAATCATTAGGGAGTTCAGAGTACCACTCGAACGCTGTATCTGATAGACTTCCGACAAACTGGCGGAGCAAAAGCTTGTCATCGCCGCCGGTGTTACCGCAAAGCGCCCTGAACTGGGCGACATGCTGATGGGGATTGCCAGTCCCTTTGTAAACATGAAACTTGGGAATTGTGTAACCCGGCGGGTACTTGATTTGGTCATACCAGCCTGGATATGGTCGCCCCGTTTTTACGACGTGGCCGGCTGCTTCGGCCGCATGATGAACCTTTATTTGCTGGGCTATGTATTCGTCCAGATCAGTCTTAGAGATTGTATCCTCTTTAGCTGTTAATAGAGCGGGCTGCGGATTTAATGTATCTCCCTTATCATCTCCAAGGACGGTTAGGGGTTCTTCAGCGAGAGGATCTTGTTGTATCATCATCCCTATCATGTCCTGGAAGAGGAGGCCCATCCGCTGTATGTTGGCCGCTTGTTCAGCAGCCTCTTTGTCCCTCTTTTCCAGTACTCGGCGAAGGAACTCGGCGTCGGTCTCTTCCTCCTGGCGCTCATCTAAGGACGCCTCAGGGTTCTCTTTTGGCCCAGTGAGTGCAGCCATTGTGGTCATCATCTCCTGGAGCTTTTGTTGCTGCTCCTGAGCCTTGGTCACTGATCGGGTGAGCGGTCGGTGACCCGTAGAAGTACGGCTTTCTTCCTTTCCAGAAGCCATATAAACCGTATGAACAATTATGCCCCCTGACTTGGGGCGTTTAGGTTCAGCGCTTTTAAACTTTGCCGCTGACGCGGGAGCTTTCTCTGGCCTCCTTCTTTTGTGGGCCATCGAGGTTAAAGGAGCCGTTGAAGTGGGCATCCTAGCAATTGTTGCCCCCTGTTGTTTAATGGGGCGGTTTTTGTCTTTTTCCACCTTTGCCTTTTTCTGGCGATGAAAGTGGTCCGGGTCAATCACGGAGTCTTGAACTCTACGCCAAACCTTGTAAACTTTTGAGGATAGCCGTTGAGGGGGCTGTTCTTGTTTTGTTTCTGGAACTCTCTCCGCAGGTGGAGGAGATCTTTTCAAGGTAGCGGTTGGAGAGTTCTTACGCACTCTCCTCAGTAGTTCAAAGCTGTTCCCAGTTGGAACAGCAGCGTTGACTTCCACCATTGGAGCGGGTGGAGTTATCCCTGAGGGGGAGTTGCCCCCTGCTTTCCTCACTCGTCGCCAATGGCGACGTCGCGCACGACGAGCCGTTGGGACTGGCTCGGAAATCGAGATGGTTTCTTGTTGCCCCCTGTTTGAGTGTGGGGTAACTGCCGATGTCAGCCTGTCGAAGACTGATGCCTTTTGACCAGCTGGGGGAGGAGTGGGAACTGTCAATCTTGTGAAGACCGACTCTCTGATAGGAGAGGCCGCTTTAACGACTTCCGAAGCAGCGGCCGTTGCCCTCTTTGGGACGGCCACTTTATAGTTCTGACCTAGCCTGGTGAAAACAGAGGCTGTCGGTTTAGTAGCGGGCGACCCGTTGACAGGGGCCGTCGGAATAGTGAGCCGGTTGAAAACCGACTTTTTACCCACTTCCGGTGTAGGTATTGGTGCAGAAAATCTTGCAGGTGGGATCATAGTCCCGAAGAACAAGCCGGTGGTGGCTTGGGTCACCTGGTCTACCGGCAGAGTAAGGAAGGAAGCCGCTTGGGGCCCATATGCTACACCTCCTGGTGAGGTGGAGCGTCCGTTGCAGCGGCATTTCGAGCAGTTGGTACAGCTAGAGGCCATTGAATCTTGAATTCTGCGCCAGGTAAAAGACCAAATCTTAGTAACTTGAAATCCGAAGACAACCATTTAATGAACCGCGATTGGTTGGCGAAGACGACACACGAAGTGTGGAGTGGAAAGAGGTCCCACCGGGCGTGCCAAAATCTGTTCCCCTCCGAACGGCGGCCTGGACTTGGCGTCCATGCCCGATGTTCGGGGCAGATGCTATTTGGTTTTATCCGTTTATCTCTCCGAAGATGCCAAGTTGATTTATGGCACCGTGTATTGGAGGTTTAGACGGATGCGGCCGATGTAGCAGACTTCGTCAGATTCCCCCTCAGGATGAAGGGTTTTTGATTATGGGGACGCTCTTCCCTGCAGACGCAAGCCCCTGCAGTTAATTACGCTACCGCATCGCGGTAACAACTTTTTCCTTCTCCAGAATTTCACTTCGTGTCGTGTGTGTTCATTTTGTTTGTGGTTGCCCGTGGATTGTATACGGAGACTGAGTAATGCCGTCGCCCGTAGGACATGGATTAGTCCAAATCCGTATTTACTTAGATTTAGGTTTGGTGTTTTCAGTTTAAGGATGCATTAGTCGCATTGCGGCTAAGATCAACTTAAACGTTCGTCAAGGATACGTTAGTCCTGTTTTAGACTAAGATCAACTCAACGTAGTGATTAATTTAATGTATGGCCATCGGGACTCGTCACCTCTTTGACGTCGTTGAAGGATTACAACGACGTGTATCAAAGGAGCTCGGAGATGTACCCTCGAACCAGAGTTGATTGGGAGTTTTATAATCCATTTGAATATTTAAGGATACGTTAGCCGTGTTTGGGGCTAAGATCAACTTAAACGTTTGTTAAGGATACGTTAGTCCAGTTTGAGACTAAGATCAACTTAACGGGACCGTTTAGATCCGATAAAAGAGCATTTGGGCTCTATTGTGCCAGTGGTGGTCCGATATTAGTTTAGGGACGTTTCGGTCCGATATTAGTTTTAGGGACGTTTCGGTCCGATATTAGTTTATGGACGTTTCGGTCCATTATTAGTTTAGGGACGTTTCGGTCCGATGTTAGTTTAGGGACGTTTCGGTCCGATGTTAGTTTAGGGACGTTTCGGTCCGATATTAGTTTAGGGACGTTTCGGTCCGATGTTAGTTTAAGGACGTTTCGGTCCGATATTAGTTTAGGGACGTCTCGGTCCAATATTAGTTTATGGACGTTTCGGTCCATTATTAGTTTAGGGACGTTTCGGTCCGATATTGGGTGTGTGGCCGTTGGGACCCGTCACCTCTTTGACGTCGTTGAGGAATTACAACGATGGATGTCAAAGGAGTTCGGAGATGTACCCTCGAACCGGATATAGATTGATTTAGGAGAGCCATTTTGCTCAGCCAATTTAATTTAAGGACTTATGGCCACGATTGGGCTAAGTCCAGTAAAAAAATGTCCAAAATTGCTTTTGCATTTCCTTTTATTTTTTATTTGGGCTTTGCCCAGAAAAGATGCAGGGCATCAATTTGTTTTGGGCTCTGTTCTTTATGAATGATGCAGAGCATCAATTTTATTTGGGCTCAGCCCTTTTATTGCTTTGCAATTTATTTTGGCCTGCTAGGTCTTTTTGATTTGGGCCTGGCCCTTCAAGTACTGCATTGCATTTGTGCAAAGCACCAAGAATCTTTTAGATTCAAAGAAAGGAGTGCAGAGCACTTTTTAATTTCTTGATCTAAATTTAGATCAAAGAGAAGAAGAAAAAATCTTTTCTTTCTTTCTATCTCAGAAAAAATCTAAATTTAGATCAAAGAGCAAGTGCAAGGCACTATTTTTATTTTTATTTATATTTATTTATTTGTTTATTGGAGATCACTGATTTTGTCTTTTAGATCAATGATCTATTCCTAAGAGAATTTTCTCTTATTTCAAAGGTTTTTACCTTCTTCTTTGTGTTCTCAAGAAGTTCTCTTCTCCTTTTTTTTTAATTCAATTATCTCTATCTTTGAAATGGGGTCTGGGGTCCTTTTTATAGTGCTCAAAAATCAGTTAAATTTGTTAAAAAGATCTTTTCTGAGTGATTTGGGGAATTTTCCCCACCGTTGGATCTTTGATCCAAAGGCACCTGTTTTACAGAAGAAATCTTCTTGTTTAAACAAGAACAGAAAAAATATCCTTAAATCTTCACTCTGTTGTTGCGCAACTCACCAGCGTGTGACACGTGTCGCGCAGTGAAGCGCTTGCGCAACAGCGCTTGCGCAACTGCGCAGACACGTGTCGCGCAGCGGTGCGCTTGCGCGCAGACACGTGTCGCGCAGCGGTGCGCTTGCGCAACAGCGCTTGCGCAACTGCGCAGACACGTGTCGCGCAGCCGTGCGCACGTGTCGCGCAGCCGTGCGCTTGCGCAGTTGTGCTTGCGCAACTGCGCAGACACGTGTCGCGCTGCCGTGCGCTTGCGCAGTTGAACGTTGCTTATGTTTTTTTAAAGAGCCTTGCTCTGATTGGACGTACTGCCTTGGGCGTTGTGCTGCCGTGTCAACGTCTGACACGTGGCGCGTTGCGCGCAGCGCAAGGGAACTGAAGCGTCGCTTCAAAATTTGAATTTTCAAATTCAAGCAGAGCCTTGCTCTGATTGGGGGAACACACATCATAAATTTGATCAAATGCGCTTTGCACTATTGAAAAGTGCCTTGCATTCTGGAACTGCGCTTCTGCGCTCCTTGGACCGTCGCTCAGCGCCAAAACGTGCCACGTGTCAACCACGTATGCAACTTGCGCTTTGCACTTCTGAAACAGCGCACTGCGCTCGTGGGCCGGCGCTCAGTGCTAAGCGCGCCACGTGTCACTCACTTATGCGCCACTGAACTAGCGCACAATGCTCGTAATCTGGCGCTTAGCGCTAAGTGCGACACGTGTCCTTTTCGTGTGCGCTACTTGGCAGAAGCGCAATGCGCTCTTTAATTGGTGCAAAGCGCCTGACGCGCCACGCGGCGCACTGTCAGAACACACATTGTGCTGATGAATGCTATGCATTCGATACAAGACAAAAAGAAAATGTCAGGATCTAATGCTCAGCATTATTAAAAGGGCCAAGCCTAAGTAAAGGCTCAACATCCCAGAACAATAAAATGTTAAACATTTTAATCTTATTGGACTTAGCCCAATATTGGCCATAAGTCCTCAACTTATATTGAACTGAGCCCATCTGCTCCTAAATATTTAACAGATCTCAGTCCCAAACTGGATTACAGATCTTTCAACCAACTCACACGGGTTCAAGGGTACATCTCTTTACTCCTCTGATATCTGTCGTTGTAATCCTTCAACGTCTTCAGAGAGGTGACGGGTCCCAACAACCACACATTTTACGGACTGTGGGGTCCTTAAACTCATGGACTACGATGTCCTTAAACTTCATAGACTACGATGTCTTTAATCTATGAACTGTGGGGTCCTTAAACTCATGGACTATGATGTCCTTAAACTTCATAGACTACGATGTCTTTAAACTACGGACTGTGGGGTCCTTAAACTCATGGACTACGATGTCCTTAAACTTCATAGACTACGATGTCTTTAGACTACGGACTGTGGGGTCCTTAAACTCATGGACTACGATGTCCTTAAACTTCATAAACAATGATGTCTTTAAACTACAGATTGTGGGGTCCTTAAACACATGGACTACGACGTTCTTAAACTTCATAGACTACGATGTCTTTAAACTACGGACTGTGGGGTCCTTAAACTCATGGACTACGATGTCCTTAACCTGGACTGTAATGTCCTTAAACTAACATTGGACAAGAATGTCCTTAAACTAATCGACCGCAATGTCCCTAAACTAAACAATAGAGCCCAATTGCACTTTTGTCGGATCTAAATGATCCCGTTAAGTTGATCTTAGTCTAAAATTAGACTAACGTATCCTTAACAAATGTTTAAATTGATCTTAGTCTCAAATGAGGCTAACGTATCCTAACCCAACCCCCAAACCAAATCTAAGAAGATACGGATTTGGACTAATCCACGCCCTATGGGCGACAACATACATTAGTCTCCATATACAATCCACGGGCAACCAAAAACAAAACAAACACCCACGACACGAAGTGACCATCTGGAGAAGGAGAAAGTTGTTACCGCGATGCGGTAGCGTAATTAACTGCAGGGGTTTGCTCCTGCAGGGAAGAGCGTCCCTACAATCAAAAAACCCCTCAAACGAGGGGGAATCTGATGAAGTCTGCTATATCGGCCGCATCCGTTTAAACCATTGATACATGGTGCCATAAATCAACTTGGTATCTTCGGAGAGGTGGACGGATAGCACCAATTAGTATCTGCCCCGAATTTCAGGCAAGACGGACCTGCGCGGTCGCGTCTCTGTGTTCGGCGGGGAACATATTCTGGCACGCTCGGTGGGACCTTTTCCTCTTTCCACTCCACACTTTGTGTGTCGTGTTCACGAACGAATCACGGTTTGATATGGTTGCCCTTGGGTTCGAGATACTAAGATTTGGTTTCTTTCTTGGCGCAGAAAACAAAACATCAATGGCGTCTACTTGCGTGAAGTGTTCCAGTTGCAATTGCAACTCACGTCCCGCCTCATCTGGAGGCATATCTTACGGGCCCCAAGCGGCCTCCTTGTTCACGATGCCGGTGGAACAGGTCACTCAGGCCACCACTGGATTGTTTTTCGGGACTATGCTCCCGCCAACGAGCTTCAGCGCTCATATACCAACACAAGAAACTCCCAAGAAGTCGGTCTTTGATCGGCTTACAACTACTGCGGCCCCTCTCAACGGGTCATCCAGCTCCAGCGCCTCGGTCTTTTCTAGATTGGGCCAAAGTTCATATGGGCCTATGATGAAGCCTGCAATTCAAGAAAAGGTTATTCCGAAGAGGATAGCCATCCCTGCTCCCGAAGTCGTCAAGGCGGCTTCTCTTTCCAAAGGGTCGGTCTTCACAAGACTGACTGTTCCGACTCCCACTCCGGCTCCCGTTCCTGCTCAAAAGTCTGTCTTTGACAGGTTAGACACTGCTGCTCGACGGACCTCGGTCTTCAAGAGGCTGGTACCAGCAATGCCTCACCAGAATAGGGGCATGACAAAGCCACCCCCGTCACCGAACCAACACCATCAGATCGACACTCTCGACGTCGCCACTGGCGCTGAGTAAGGAAGGCTGGGGGCAACTCCCCCTCTGGGCTAACTCCACCAGCCCCAACGGTGGAAGTCAATGCTGCTGTTCCAGCTGGGAACAACTTTGAATTGCTGAACAAGGTGCGCAGGAACTCTCCTACCGCCGTATTGAAAAGATCTCCTCCACCGGTGGAGAATGTTACAGAAACAAAGCTCCCCTCAGCGGCTGTCCTCCAAAATCTACAAAGTCTGGCGACAGGTCCAGGAGTCGGTGATTGATCAAGATTACTCTCGCCGACAGAAAAATACGAAGGTTCAGCAGGAAGAGAACTGTCCTGTCAAGCCGCAAAGGACAACAACTACCTGGGTGCTCGCTGCAACCCCTCAACGTCAACTGCTCAAAAGAGAAGGAGGCCGGAGAAAGCCCCTGTAACTACGGCAGACCACAAAGATGTTGAGCCCAAATGCCCCAAGTCTGGGGCATAAAGGTGCATACTGTTTACATGGCTTCCGGAAAAGAGGAAAGCTGCGCTTCAACGGGTTACCGACCGCTCACCTGATCAGTGACAAAAGCCCAGGAGTAGCAGCAGAAGCTTCAGGAAATGTTGACGCAAATGGCCGCACTCACCGGGCCAACAGAAAGCCCGGAGGCGTCATCAGAACAGCGTCACGAACAAGAAACCGATGCTGACTTCCTACGCAGAGTCCTTGAAAAGAAGGACAGAGAAGCAACAGAATAAGCTGCCAACATAAAACGAATGGTGCTTTTCTTCCAAGACATGGTCGGGATGATGTTACAGCCGGATCCTCCAGCTGAAGACCCTCTGATCATTATTGAAGACGACAGAGGGGAGACATCGAACCCTCCTCCGGCTCTGTCAACAGCTAAGGAGGAGACGATTTCCAAGGCCAATCTGGATGACTATATTACTCAGCAAATACGAGCTCACTAGGTGAATGAAGCGGCCGGCCAAGTTGTTAAAACTAGGCGACCGTTTCTAGGCCGGTATGACCAAATAAAGTACCCTCCGGGATACACAATCCCCAAATTCCATGTGTACAAGGGGACAGGCAATCCCCATCAACATGTCGCTCAGTTCAGGGCTCTTTGCGGCAACACCGGGGGCTATGATAAACTTCTGCTTCGCCAATTCGTCGACAGCTTGTCGGAAACGGCCTTCGAATGGTACTTTGAACTCCCGAACGACTCCGTCAAGACTTTTGCGGAGATAGAGCTGTTATTTATGCAAAGATTTGCAAGTGCTAGCGAGCGCACCCCAATCACATCATTGATTAACACCAGGGTAAAGCCAGGCGAGACATGGGTCCAATATGCAACACGATGGCGAAATTTGTGGTCGAAATGCGAGCAGCGCATCGAGGAAGCGCCGGCAGTGGGCATGTTCGTGGGCACCCTGGACCCTCATGCAACTATTTCACAATTCATGATGTTTTTCAAGCTGACGACTTTCCAGGCCTTGATTGACAAGCTGGCCCAAATAGACCAGATGGGTCATAGACCATCTCCTCCAAAGACGGACTCTCGAAATGAAAAAGGGAAAGGAAAAGCAACTTTCGTCGCCAATACTCAACAACAGCCGAGCAACTTAAAGCCGGTTGTTCGCCAAAACAATATGCGTCCACGCCCATCCCTCGAGGAGAGACTAGGACGTCCTTACTCGTTTCCCCAAGATAAAACAAGGAGACTGTTCGAGCTGGCAGTGCGCAACAGGCTCATAAGTCCTTACTCGTTTCCCCAAGATAAAACAAGGAGACTGTTCGAGCTGGCAGTGCGCAACAGGCTCATAAATTTGCCGGATCCAAAACGTCCGTTGCAACCAAACGACATCAATGATCCCAATTACTGCCCCTACCACCAAGTATTGGGCCATCCGATCGAAGACTACCACGTCTTCAAAAACTGGGTTGAAGACCAATACCAACAAGGCAAGTTCGCATTATCCGAAAACTGGAAGGTGAAACCACCACAACCTCATGCCCCTAAAAAAGTGGACGTGCCGGGGGCATCGTGCTCATTCATAGAGAAAGCCCCATGGACCGAAAAGTCAATAAACTAGAAATTCGCCTCAAATACGGCAATGATTGGACCACTATGTCCTAAAACTGGCGTCGGACCGGAACGTTCTTAAACTAACAATGGACCATTATGTCCTAAAACTGGCTGATGACCGAAACATCGTTAAACTACTACCAACCCGCGGCATTCTCAGGCTGACGTGGTAAAAAAAAGGTACGTCCACAAGCGAGAAAGGTATGGATGAAAACCCGAAAGGGCTCCGTGAGTAAAAACAGCAGGGCTACCGGCGAGTTTTGTGAAAACCCGAAAGGGCTCAATCTCGTTAAAAGACACTTGCAAGGTCCTCTCAACTTTGTAAGGAGAAACCACCTGCGTGAGATCCTTACGACTCACAAGGGAGCAACACACTTAGGGATCCTCACAATTCCTAAGGAGAAATTACACTTGCGAGATCCTCACGATTCGTAAGAAGAACCCTCTTATGAGACCCTCACGGCTCATAAGATTCAAAAGTCTTAAACTACAGGGATCTGAACCTGTTATTAAGCAGCCACCACAACCTCCAATTCTTTCCTACAAGCGGCTCAAGGCTGACCCTTGTATACAATCCACGGGTGCGAGAAAACATTTCCTTAACAAAGTCCTACTCGTGACTAGGGATATGTCTGCACGATGAATGACCCTTGTAAGTCCTCTCGACTTATGAGGAGAAAGCACTCTTGTAAGATCCTTACGACTTATAAAAGACCATGCACTTAGGAATCCTCACAATTCTTAAGGAGAAAACCACACCTATGAGATTCTCACGACTCGCAGGGAGAAATATCTTTATGAGACCCTTACGGCTCATGAAGTCAAAAGCCTTAGTCGGCAGGATCCTAACCCTGTTTGCTAAGCCACCTTTGTTCGACATCGACAGAGGCAAATGATGATTCGCTCCTGGCAATATTCCAGTTGTAGCAGTGCTGATGCCGAAATCGGTGTCTAATCCTAAGCTTGCAGTAAGAAGATAGCAAGCCATTCATGCATACGAAATAGCCGAAATGATGGGGCAACTTGCAATAAAATCAGCAAGTAAAAAAAATGTATGCATGCAAAATAGCCGAAATGATTGGGCAACTCACGATAAAAACCAGCGAGTAAAAATAAAATAAATACCCGAAATGATTGGGCACCGCAAAAAATAGCCGAAATGATTGGGCAATCGCGACCTTCGTGATATAAAAGCTGAAATGATAGAGCATCGCGGAAAGAAATATATATAAAATGAAATTTATGCCCTGCAGGTGATATCACATTAATCCCTGTATACAATCTAGGGGCGCAAACAAAGAAGGAATCGCACCTTCCCTCCTCAGGCTCTATTAGAAAACGAAACCAAATCTCGACGGTTCAGGGATAGCCTAGAGATGATCAACAGCGCTCCTCTCCATTCCAGCAGGATTCAGACGCTGTAATCAATTCTGGAACTATGACAAAGCCTCTACTCCAAATCTCGATAGTTCCCAGACAACCTAGAGACCACTTCAATATTCGTCTCATTACAACAGACGCTACGTCATCCACATGACCCCGTCGCGGAAATACGTCATCCACATGACCCCGTCACGGAAATACGTCATCCACATGACCCCGTCATGGAAATACGTCATCCACATGACCCCGTCTCGGAAATACGTCATCCACATGACCCCGTCTCGGAAATACGTCATCCATATGACCCTATCTCGGAAATACGTCATCCACATGACCCTGTCACGGAAATACGTCATCCACATGACCTCGTCTCGGAAATACGTCATCGACATGACCCTGTCTCGGAAATACGTCATCCATATGACCCCGTCACGGAAATACGTCATCCATATGACCCCGTTTCGGAAATACGTCATCCATATGACCCCGTCTCAGAAATACGTCATCCACGTGACCCCGTCTCGGAAATACGTCATCCACATGACCCCGTCTCGGAAATACGTCATCTATATGACCCCGTCACGGAAATACGTCATCCATATGACCCCGTTTCGGAAATACGTCATCCATATGACCCCGTCTAGGAAATACGTCACCCATATGACCCCGTCTCGGAAATACGTAATCCACATGACTCCGTCTCGGAAATACGTCATCCACATGATCCCGTCTCGGAAATACATCATCCACATGACCCCGTCTCGGAAATACGTCATCCATATGACCCCGTTTTGGAAATATGTCATCCACATGTCCCCGTTTCGGAAATACGTCATCCACATGACCCCGTTGCGGAAATAAATCATCCACATGACCCCAAATACGTCATCCATATGACCCCGTCTCGGAAATACGTCATCCATGTGACCCCGTCTCGGAAACACGTCATCCACATGACCCCGTCTCGGAAACACGTCATCCACATGACCCCGTCTCGGAAATACGTCATCCACATGATCCCGTTTAGGAAATACGTCATCTAAATGACCCTGTCGCGGAAATACGTCATCTACATGACCCCGCCTCGAAAATACATTACCCAATGACGCCGTGAAATGCTGATAACGTTAATCTCATTAAACACTTACGGGTCCTCTCGATTCGTAAGGAAGAAAACTCTCTTATAAGATCCTTACGACTTATAAGGAAAAACACACTTAGGAATCCTCACGATTCCTAAGGAGAAAATACACCTACGAGATCCTCTCGACTCGTAGGGAGAAAAGTCTTTGTGAGACCCTCACGGCTCATAAAGTTGAAAAGTATTAGGTAACAGATTTGAACTTGCTTCCTAAGCTATTACTACCCCTCGAAGAAGCCAAAACAAGATGCTCACCTTATCATCTGCCGGCTATGCTTGCTAAGGTGACATGCTGATAACAAAAGAAAGAAGAAAGTAGAGAGATGACACAAGACATTGCGAAAGGAAATGTATCTTTTATTCATGAATTCAATTGGGTACAAAATACATCATATGAAAGAATAAAAGAATGAATACATTTTATTCAAAATTACAAATGGTATAAAAATAATTATTGAGAGGGAAGCGCTTTCAATAATCCGATCAGTCACTCGCGCAATTCCCTCAGCCCCTCCTCTTGATCAGCTGCCGTGACCAACTCTGCTTCGACCTAGGCTCATTGCTGCAAGTAAGACGAAAGTTGTTCCTCGATGGCCTGCTGAGCTGCTTCACGATCTTATGCATCCCGCTCGACGACGTTGAGCTTCTGCTTCAGTGTTAACCCGTTAGAAATGCATCGCAGAAGGCCTTCGAAGATAACTTTCAACTGGGCAACATTCGCATCAACCTGAGCATGCAGTCGAGCAGATTTGCTTGAAGTTTCTTTACATTCCTTCTGCTTTAAAGTCACTTCTTGTTCAAGATGGCGGAAGTAAGAAGTACTCTGCTCGATCCACGCAGCCCGTTGAGTGCTTACAGCTAGATTCTCAGGAACAGGACGCCTAAACTAAAGCTCATGCAGGCAAGCCTCAATTTCCCTGCAGTGATTAACCCAAGACTCAACGACGCCCTCACTATGAAAGTTCATGAGCGTCGCCAGCATGGGATTAACATCAGCGGCAAAATCCGCAGCGAATGTAGGAGTCTCCGCATCAAGCTCCTCAATGTAGTCGCTCAATATGCGCAGACTATTCGCGGCGCTTTTCGAGGATGCGCGTCGAGAAAAGAGTCCGGCCGGCTTTATGATGCGAGACTCGAATGGGGATGGAATCGATGTGATCGCTACAAAACAAATCACAATCAGATGTCGGCTCAAGAAATAAAGAAAAGTACACGAACAATAGAGTCAACTATACCGGCAGCAACAGGGGGCAGAGCTGGGAGTACTGGTGGCACAACGATAGCCTCTTCCCCGCCTTCGATTTGTAAGGCTACAAGCAATACAAAGAGGGATTAGCAATAATGTGACCGCCCGTAAAATAAAGGACGTCGTTTAGAAAAAATACTCACCGACACCAGCAGGCGGACTAATATCTGACAGGAAGGAGAAGTGTGGGTGCAGCACCTGATACAGGTGGTCATAAAGGACTCCTGCAAGGACGCAGTAATGCAACGTCAGTACATAAGTTATATAGCTTAAAAATAAGACTGATAGGTCACGAATCCGCACCTTCCAACATCTGAGATGGTACAAGAGAGGGTAGAGGAGTGGTCACCGTCAAAGCGGTAACTGATGGCGCTGCCTCGGGTAGCGCAACCTCAACGCTCGCCACACCTGCATTAGAAACAAGATAAATACTATCAGGAAAGATTGAAAAGGATTGCAGAATAAAAAGAAAAGCAATGACCTAAAATCGACCTGATGAGTCTCCAGTCAGAACCGCGACGAGGGCGTCACTTGATACAGCAACTGCTTCACCCCCCTCTATCGGAATGGTCTCACCTCTTATCGCCTCGTCCCCTGACTCTACGAGAGCCGTCTTAACGCTTGCGACGCCAGGAGATGGCAAAGAGCCGTAGGTGAAAAGAACGATGATTGGGGCGGTGCCCGACTCTTGAGAGGGAGCGGCCATCTCAGGCTCGGCAATTGTAGCCATCTCACCCGCCTCTACCTCGAGCTCGACAATAATAGCCGTCTCACCCATCGCCACCTCGGGCTCGGCAATGGTAGCTATCTCAGGCTCGGCAATCGTGACTGTCTCACCAGTCGCTACCTCGAGCTCGGCAATTGCAGCCATCTCGCCTACCGCCGCCTCGGGTTCGGCAATCACGACTACCTCCTCTACCGCTACCCCAGGCTCAGCAGTCGCCGCCACTTCTTCGGTAAGACTCGTCCTTGCAAGATAAGATATATGAGAATTAATATTTATAACTTTGACAACGGAACCCCGTGTTACATTACCTTGAGTTGGTCTTTCGACCGCTTCCCGAGCCGCACGTGCTGCCCGTCTATAGGTAGTGGACAAGGCAGCTGGGGATTCCTCTGAAGGAGTAGGGACAGGGGAAGCGGTGCTCGGACCCGCACCCATATCCAAGGCAGCACTACGCTCCCTTGCCGCGCGCATTCGGCGCTTCCTCTCCGCTCGGGCCGTCAAAGCGGATCTTCTAGACGCCTCAATCAACAAGGCGTCGCCATTCGTGCCAATGGTTACCTCTGGAGCTGTTATGGCATCCGTCATCGGTTGCTTAAGTGAAGCTTCCTTTAACTATACTGGCGGAACTGAGATAGCCGGCCCAGCGAGTGTCTCCGCACCACCCTGCGAAGTCGGTGCCACACTCGGAAGAACATGAGTAGAGGTAGTCCTTGCGATAAGATAAAGAAGGGGTCAGATTGTCCATAAGAAAAGAGAATGAAGATGCAATGAGCCAAGACATACCAACGCCCAACAAAGCACGATTCCTCTCCTCCTCCTCAAAGGTCCTAAGGGAAGCCGCCAGAGCCTCTTCGGTGGTAAAGCCTGTTACAGAAAGAAAAATGTCAGTCAAGACATGATAATAAAGATAAGAATGCAATGAAATAACAAAAGTTACGGCTTATACTCACTTGATTGTGCGAGGGTGGCCATTTCCGCTTGGTGGCTCGCGGATCGCACAGAAGCTGCAATAGCAGCCTCGAGATCAGTATCTTCCGGCGCTATGGAGAGACCTTCGTTGGTCCCATATTCGCTCAGGCCCTCGTTATAAGGAGCATGAGGCTCCAGTCCGAGTACAGCATCTAGAGAGAGGACCGACTTCTTCTTCCTCTTCTGCGAGCGAGCTCCGGTCGCCCCAAGCACGAGTTTATGTTTAGCAGGCACCTTGGGATGACGAGTCCCAATTTCTTTTCCGACGTCCGACTCGGGGGACACGGCAGCCATTTCTTTTTCAGACACGCTGGAAGGGGGAACCCGCGCGTAGGGCTTAGCACACGTGGAGGCTCAACTACAGTGACCTCTTTTAGTGGAGGGGGACAGTGGTCCATCGCTTCAAAGGAACGTTGCGATCGCCAGCAGGATGTGCACTTTTGCGATCGAGCAGCAACCACCTCTCTTCCTTAATGACGGCGCCTATTGAATGCTGGTACCACGACGTATACACATTAAGGACCTTCGGGACACAGCTTGGTTCACTGATAAAGAAATTGGACCGCGTGTTCAAGCGCATGAAATGATGCAGCGCGTTTCGCATCCCCTCTTCAGTGGCAGTGGGTTCTAGCAAGAAAGCCTCCAGCGGAACTCCTTGATTATAGCTCAATTGTTGGGCAAAACGATGCGGATTGTATCTCATGAAAAGCGCCGTATCATTTTGCCTAAACACTAGGAAGCCCGGTCTGATAGAATATAAATGGAGGATCTCCCGGGCTGTCAAAACTGAGGCTTCATCTTTAAAAGTGTCCCGCAATGGCCGCACCGTTGTGGCGGACTCTTTTCCGATGGTTAAAACCTTGTCGGTGAAGGTCATGCCGTCTCCAACCGTGCGGGGATGAAGGAGCAAACCTCTAGCATCCCGTGGTGACGGATTTACAATAGATGCGCCGACTAATCGCATAATCCGAGGGAAGCTGTACCTGTCATAAAATGAAGGCCTTTTATGAATACCAAAAACGCCAAGTAGATGTAGCTCGAGCCATGACATGAAGTAATGCATCGAGAAGTTCATATGCCGCACTCCGGGTTCAGTAGTATCCGCCGCTTGACTAAGGCCGTAATACAAATAGGCTAAACCGGCGACCCCGACAACCACTTTCACCCTAATAATCATTTGATGAGCCGGATAGAAGACAGACGGCCTCATACGGCGAAGGTGCATTGGGAGCGCGAACCAGCTCAACCATAGCCCAAGAAATCCCAAGAAAAATGTTTCCTCATCAATCCCAGGGTCTGCGATTTCCGCAAAAGGAACAACTGGGGTGTTGGGAAGGAAGAAACCTTTCTGATCTACCTCCGTCGTTGGCAGGTTGTTTAAACCTAATCCAAAAGGGTCGTCAAGCGTAGCGAATTTAACAGCCTCCTTCGAAAGGACTTCTGGATGAAGAAAACGAGCGATGAAATCCTTGAAATTAACCCCGCGGCTCCCAGATTCGAGGAAAAGGCCCTCGTAAATATTCAACACTTTGATCAAATTAGGAAATTGGTGTTGAACGGCATTCACCGGGGTAAGGCCTGTCATCACTGGCTTGGCACCAAAAACATATTCATTTGTAGAAAGCGGTTCCTCATAATGCTCCCCTATGACCGGTAAGCCAGAAACTTCCGTAAATTCCTCTAAGGAGATTGATACTTCTCGGTCCAGCGAAAGGAAGGTATGGGTAGGGATATTCCACTGCTCCAAAAAGGCCTTAACCCACCAGACGGGAAGCATAGGATACTGGAAAAGAGAACCGTAAATGGCAGAATACAACCCAAGCTTCAACAACTGCGACTTGTTCGCTGATAAAATGTAGCGAGCCCACTGCAGATAACCAGTCGGATGATGAGGGATCAGGCCAATCATATACGGTTGTCCCCACGGCCTCGCCTCGCCTTGACAAATACGTCTTTCCAAGATATCTAAAGCCATGGGAGGATGAACGGGCATCACAGCAATAGCAGGTTGAAGAAGACCTTCTGAAGTCCAATTAACCATCTCCACGGCATAGTTCACCGGGGGTGGGTCGGCGTAATGGATCTCTATGATGGGCTCCGAGGGTACCGCGCATGAAAAGCTTTGTCGACCCTTAATAATCTTATTATACCATGTCCTCCAGAGGTGAAGTTTCTTATGTTCCGGGGTCATGATCTTTGATCAAAGCTAGGACTTCCCGGTCTATAGGTGCTCCAGGAAATCCTCCTTCTGAACGAACAAACGGTAAAGAGAGATCGAAAGACATGTCTCCTGCAAAAAAAGGGACAGAAGTCAACTGTCAGTACTATAATTCAATTTTAAATTCTGACACTCGGTACTTTAAAATTTATACCACACTGCAATGCAGTGGAAGGGGGACTCACAAAATCTATATGAGAATGCATCAATTAATAAAACAGCCTCATCATTGGATGAGACTGTTAATTAATGAGGAAATCCTCAAGAAAAATTCTCATTGAATGAGAGATCCCTCGGGAAAAGGAGATAATCTCCCTTTGAGAGCAAAGCTCTATGACAGAGTGACACTTGTCAAACTCTGATCATGAAGAAATAAAATTCCTTAAAGAGCCTGGCTCTGTAATGATGATGAAAAATCCATCATTACAGAATTAATTAAAATTAATTTTTTATGAATTAAAAAAAAATTCTAGGATCTTCAAGATCTATGAAAAAACTCTTAAGAGTTCTTCATCAAAGATTAAGAAATCTACATGTTATAAAAGAGCAGAGCTCTGATTCATGTGCTAAGAAACCCCAAGAAAAGATCTCTTTAGATCTATGGGTTCATGAGAGCAAAGCTCTGTTAATGAAACCCTAAATGGGTTTTCTTTAGATCAAAGATTTATGAAGAGCAAGGCTCTGTTAATGGGTAAAACCTAATATATTAAATTTTTTAAACTTTACCTAAGTTTTGATGGAGTTCTAACTCTTGAAAAGTTCTTAAACTGAAGAGCAATGCTCTGAATGAAAATTCTCAAGAAGAAGATGAAAATCATCTAAGGGACCAAATGTCCTATTTATAGGCATTGAACCGCCTCTTCAACTTCTGAGTTGATCCAAGGGCTCAGATGCTGCCATCGCTGCCCTCACGTGTGCACCACGTGAGCGCAACGGTGGGGGGCATTTGTTTCCCCAAATCAGAGCAAAACTCTGTTTTAAAAATTCAAAATTTAAAAATTGAAGCAACGCTTCAGATTCAGCGCTAGGCGCGCTGCGCGCCACGTGTCAAACACAGATGCGCTAGCGCCAGGTGCGCTGCGGCCTAGGCAGTGCACCCCCAATCAGAGCAAAGCTCTGTTTTAAAATTCAAAATTCAAAAATGAAGCAACGCTTCAGATCCAGCGCTAGGCGTGCTGCGCGCCACATGTCAAACACGGATGCGCTAGCGCCAGGTGCGCTGCGCCCTAGGCAGTGCACCATGAGCGCGCTGCGCGCTAGGCGCACTGCGCGCCACGTGTTAAACACGGGTGCGTTAGCGCAGGTTGCGCTGCACTCTGCGCTGCGCGCCACGTGTCAAACGTAGGTGCGCTAGCGCAAAGTGCGCTGCGCTCTGAGCAGCGCACCATGTGCAAAGCACGGGCGCGCCAGCGCTGGAATTAAAAATTCCCCACCGTTAGATCAAAAGATCTAATAATGATAAATCATTAATTAATCAGAATTAAAATTCTGTTATGGAAAGATCTTTCCAATCTTGTTAAAAACAAGAAGATTGCCTTCTATAAAACAGAAGCCCTAGGATCAAAAATCCAACGGTGGGGAAACATCCCCAAATCAATCAGGGAAAGATCTCTTTAACTGATTCAACAAATCAATTTGCCTTATATAAAGGCCCAAGACTTCAAGTCTGAGATATAGAAAAACCCCCAACAAATTTTGAGAAAACTCAAAAGAAAGAGAACAAGTTCTGGAAAGAAGATCATTTCTTCAAGGTAAAAAGAATGATTCTTGAACAAAAAGATGAAATCATCTTATTAAAACAGAAGAATTATCTTCTTAAAAGATCATAGATATATAAAGACCAAGGTCTTTCATAAAAGAGATCAAAAGGCAAAGCCCTTTCAAAAATAAGAACTGTTGTTCTTGAAACTTGAGGCAAAGCCTCCTTTAAAAAGAACATAAGTTTGTTCACAGATCATAAATTTGATCAAATGCGATTTGCGCTATTGAAAAGTACCTTGCACTCTTGAACTGTGCTTCTGCGCTCCTTGGACCGGCGCTCAGCGCCAAAACGTGCCACGTGTCAACCACGTATGCAGCTTGCGTTTTGCGCTTCTGAAACAGCGCACCGCGCTCATGGGCTGGCGCTCAAAGCCAAGCACGCCACGTGTCACTCACTTGTGTGCCACTGAACTAGCGCAATGTGCTCATAAACTAGCGCTTAGGGCTCATAATTTAGCGCTTAGCGCTAAGCGCGACACGTGTCCTTTTTGTGTGCGCTACTTGGCAGAAGCGCAATGCGCTCTTTAATTGGTGCAAAGCGCCTGGCGCGCCACGTGGCGCACTGTCAGAACACACATTGTGCGGATGAATGCTATGCATTCGATATAAGACAAAAAGAAAATGTCAGGATCTAATGCTCAGCATTATTAAAAGGGCCAAGCCCAAGTAAAGGCTCAACAACCCAGAATAATAAAATGTTAAACAATTTAATCTTATTGGATTTAGCCCAATATTGGCCATAAGTTCTCAACTTATATTGAACCGTGCCTATCTACTCATAAATATTTAACAGATCTCAGTTCCAAACTGAACTACAGATCTTTCAACTAACTCACACGGGTTCAAGGGTACATCTCTTTACTCCTCTGATATCTATCGTTGTAATCCTTCAACGTATTCAGAGAGGTGACGGGTCCCGACAACCACACATTTTATGGACTGTAGGGTCCTTAAACTCATGGACTATGATGTGCTTAAACTTCATAGACTACGATGTTTTTAAACTACGGACTGCGGGGTCCTTAAACTCATGGACTACGATGTCCTTAAACTTCATAGACCATGATGTCTTTAGACTACGGACCGTGGGGTCCTTAAACTCATGGACTACGATGTCCTTAAACTTCATAGACTATGATGTCTTTAAACTACGGACTGTGGGGTCTTTAAACTCATGGACTACGACGTCATTAAACTTCATAGACTACGATGTCTTTAAACTATGGACTGTGGGGTCCTTAAACTCATGGACTACGATGTCCTTAACCTGGACCATAATGTCCTTAAACTAACATTAGACCAGAATGTTCTTAAACTAATCGACCGCAATGTCCCTAAACTAAACAATAGAGCCCAATTGCTCTTTTGTTGGATCTAAATGATCCCGTTAAGTTGATCTTAGTCTAAAATTAGACTAACGTATCCTTAACAAATGTTTAAGTTGATCTTAGTCTCAAATAAGGCTAACGTATCCTTAAACCCAACCCCCAAACCAAATCTAAGAAGATACGAGTTTGGACTAATCCACGCCCTACGGGCGACAACATACATTAGTCTCCGTATACAATCCACGGGCAACCAAAAACAAAACAAACACCCACGACACGAAGTGACCATCTGGAGAAGGAGAAAGTTGTTACCGCGATGCGGTAGCGTAATTAACTGCAGGGGCTTGTGCCTGCAGGGAAGAGCGTCCCCACAATCAAAAAAACCCCTCAAACGAGGGGGAATCTGATGAAGTATGCTACATCGGCCGCATCCATTTAAACCTTTGATACATGGTGCCATAAATCAACTTGGCATCTTCGGAGAGGTGGACGGATAGCACCAATTAGCATCTGCCCCGAATTTCAGGCAAGACGGACCTGCGCGGTTGCGTCTCTGTGTTCGGCGGGGAACAGTCACTATACGTGAAAACCACAAATCCTAGTACCCACTCATACCAATTGCACACTCATAACACACTAAATATTATGTGAAATAGATTATAACTCACCAAAACCTCAAATTTAAATAAAATCGATTTAACCCAAAAACCTAGTAAGAATCTTTTAACCGATTTAGTACAAACTTGATGTTTTAGCAAAACTAGTTGCTACAATATTCACTAAATATCTTAATCAGGTCACATAAACATTAACTAGATTTTAATCTCACATAATTTTATTAATCCTAAAATATAGTTTGCAATATAGCTTAATTTAAGACAAATTAAATGTAGCAATTAGAAATTTAGCAACTAGATTAGGTTTTGCATGCCCACTAGATATTAACTACACAATTAAACCATGAACAAATGATGAAAACCCTAACTCAATTTCAAACCCTTTTCATTAATTCATAAACTAGCAATTAGAACCAATTAAACACTTAAATAACTTAGATTAAGGTAATTAACTAATAAAGTAACAATGGGTTTAAGATTATACCTCACAATTTTAGAGATCTCATTTGAAATCTAGCCTCCCAATTTGCTCTCTAGATCCAAGATCCATGCTTGAATGGATAAAGAATAATGTGTAGGGTTTGATTAGGAGTTAGAGGGAAATTTATGTGGATTTTTGAGGCAAAATTAATGAACTTTTGGAGAGAAATGAGATGGGGAAAATTTTGGATAGCCAAGGGGGAGGGTTCGGCCAGTAGCCATGGGGGAGAAAGAGAGAGAGAGGTGTGTGGATGTTGTGGCCAAGTCAAAAAAAAAAACCCATACTCATTTAACTTTAAACCTTACCTCATTAATTATTGTTTTCTTTTCATTTTTTCTTTTGTTGTGAGGGATGAAATGGGGACTTGGGGGATTGGGGCTGCTGTGCTCGAAATTGGAAATGAGGAGGTCAGTGGGGTGAGTGAAAGAAAGAGGTGACCATATCCATCCCCCCCCCCCCACAACATCCTTCATGTCTCATTATTCATTTATTTTATTATTCTCTTTAAACTTTTTCTTTAAATTTCAAGAACCAAATGAAAATTTCATTTCATTTCAAATACAACATGTTACATTTTAGTTTAATGTGTCATGGTTCACTAAAGCATAATTAATCCATTCCAATTTGTAATTATCACTAATTAAATATATTAGCGAAAGCTTAAAATAATATTAAAATAATTAATTACGGAAAATATTTTAGTAAACTAGAATTTTATAAGTGACCCATTAAATACCAAATACTAGCAATTACATAGTTAGAATATGTATATTTAAATCTTTGTTGATAAATAATTATATCTTAGCTTTTATGGAAAACACCCGTTAATTTACCGATTATCCGAAATTTCACCTAAACGCTTTTCAAAACGTTACAGTCTTCCTCCCTTAAAGAATTTGGTCCCCGAATTTAAATTAAAACTCCCCCAAATACTAAAACATTTCAGCAAAGCACTCAAATAGGCGGGCTCCGAAATCTTAAATACTTAAGACACATCTTAGCGCAATGTATGCGCATGAAACGAGTATATAACTCAAAATCAAAACTCCTTCAAGCATCACATAATCATCGGAGTCATGGTGAAGATACCAGTGTCAAAGTCCAATACGAAAACCAACATGATATACTCAAAACTATAACATGTATATAGTACGCATCGTTGTAAACTCGTCAAAACATCTGGAAAGAAATGCATGCCAAACCTTTTTCAAGTCGCTGTGCGATGCGCGTGTCACAGCACAAGTAGCGGACGTTTATTGTAAGAAAATAACTATATATATATATATATACTTTGTTTAACATACACGTCCCGCTGTTTAGAAAATAATTTAGAAGGGTTCCTTTGTAACAAGTTTCATGTCATCTCGGACACATAGGAAAATACTGAGACTATAGCTCCTTTTTGGAAATCTCTTCGGTAACTGTCGATGCATGCAAAAACATATTCAGGTACTGTACTCAGACTAGTCCTGCTCAGCTACAATACCAAATAGTAAATATCATAAAACATACTGCTCAAAGGAAATCATACTTGATAGTATAAGCAATAATGCCACGTGCGTCTGGTGCGCACAGAAACAAAATCTAAGTGCAACGGGTGTGCACGAAAACACCTGTCAAGGTCTACGGGTGTGCTTGACAACATATCAGATGCATCTGATATGCACGAAGAATCCCGATTTAGTGCATCTGGTGTGCACCAAAATCGTATCAAGCGCACCATGTATGCGCAAGAATCTAAATCAAGTGCACAAGGTGCATGAAAACAAATATCGAATATAATAATCGAAATTGACGGTATACAACATACCTCAATCCCAACAGGTATACCGTGGTATTATCTCACAACCACATGCATCAGCATGCACAAAATCGAATCAAAGTACTAAAAATACATGAAAATTACACTGAAAGAACAAGTCAAATCACATACATACCATAGGCATGAAATCAAAATCAAACATCTCGAACGATATCAAATCGAAATCGAGTGCAACTGTGGTGCACGAAAACTCAATCATGCAAATATATCACCCAAAATACCGAAATCCAAATGACGGATACGTGATATTAGAATCACCAAATCACAATTCGTAAACACTGTCGTTGATATGTACTTCCTTCAAAGTCGAGAAGGTGTCGATGCATCCAAAGCGAGCAGAGCAAGATATCTACTTGGCTTATGTTCATGGTCTGGCGCCTTGTGCCCTTAGGCTCTCGTCTCTCATTGCGAATTACCAGTTACATAGCTCCTCGGTTTAACGGCCCAATATGGAAGATGATAGAAATTGTTCCGCTCTGGCACGTCCTCTAAAGATCTCTGGCCAACAATCATGGTCACTCGTAATATGTCTCGTCGATGATGCCGAACTATGGCTTACTGGGTGTGCGTGATACGACCGATCCTGGGTCCAATTCTTCTCGCTTAGTATTCCAGAAAGATTCTGTCAGGGTCTCTCCCAAATCTTGTTTCTGCCGAACTGCCTGGGCGTTATCACCCTATACTAAATCCGTTTCTGGTTCCGGAACAGCTGTATACTCATCACGACTCCTTCTAAAAGATATATCTATATTCTATGCCTATGCATACGTATCACATCTCTGATGTCAACGGAGTGGAACGTCATCTCATCAAAATCCCGTGGCAACCGATCAATTGAGACTAAATTGCTAGATTTATAAAATTCAAATTAGTTTTCTTGTGGATTCCAAGTATTGTATCCCATCACATGATATCCGGACGACGTTAAACTTTTCGATCGATTCATCATAGTCCCATAATTCCCCGAGAGCTCAACACTTGAGCACACTTTAATAATACCTCGTACATGCCACAGTACCTATGGACCAGCCGTAGAAGGGTAGACCCAAGCCTCATTAATGGCACCGCGGAACTGTCGCAAACTCTAAGGTTCAAAAGCGGTTCCATGGTCATTATATCGAGTTAGGGTTTCATTCTTCTAGAGGGTTCACAGAATTACTTGCATGTTTTTCCGAATACCTTAAACTTGGAAAAATGGGCTTCTAACATTCGTTCGAACTTTTTAACTTTGTCTAGACAACATATGAATACCCCTCGTCCACACGCTAAACAATGCCTTAATCCTCAAGGATAGACGATACATTAATAGTCATCACATTCTAGACGGCCTATAGTAGTGGCCCAAACCTCTGTGCTGATCTGAACGTTCGAGAAATCTCAGTAAAAATAATCCATCAAGACGCTCAAGTCATGAAAAACACAAATAAACGACACATCTACACAATCGTGTGTCACTGGAATACATCCTGGTCAGTCCTCGTCCCTGACGAGCTCGTGCTGACCGCAACTCTAGCCGCAGCTATCTCTGCCCGTGAAACCGTGGTAACAGAAACCACCATCCGACATCGATGAATATAGATCAAAGGAACGAATAGAATACGGTGCAAAGAAATGTACATCATAAGGCTTCTTAAGCGGAGTAGCGTATCGTAAGTATGCCGCAGAACATACATACGGTACGCTACTCTACTTAAGTCACCTATTCCATCAACCAAGGTCAACCTACGCGACGAAAGTTTAGGTCTAATACCCCCTCGACCAAGTCTAAGTTCCGTAAGTTCAAGCTTAGGTTCTGAATATATATATACGCCCTAGACTCCGCATAGTCAAATCTAGACTCAAACCAAGGTTAAACCTAGCGCTCTGATACCAACGTTGTCACGACCCGAAATGGCACATGGCTGGCACTTGAATCATGTGAAATCTATAGGACCCCACCTAATTCAAGTAAGCCAAAAGCCCATAAATCTAAACCATTTTTAAAGAAAAGAGTGAAGAAAACTTGTTTTAAATCAAATGGTTTTAACAAAATAAGGCATTAAATATTTTAAAAGCAACATCATATATTTCCAAAAATTTCGGCAGAGTCTCCTTTGTAAATACTGGCTCCCAAACGAGTACAACACATGAAATACATAATAATGAATAAAGGCATCCTTAAGCGGGAGCTAGCTCTTCGTCAAATGGCGGAAACCACCACACAAGAAAAATAATATACAACGCCGAAGGGCGAGGATAAAAAACTCAGAAGGAAACCAACAACTTTAAGAAAACCAGAGAAGAATCATAATAATATAAGCGCGTGACTCTAAGGTCGAAAGAATATACAACTGGTCTTCTAAATCTATCAAATATACAAGTCTGGTTGATGGAGTTTACTAGATACAACTGAATATAAATAAAAGTACAACGGTGGTCACGATACAAGTGAACCCACCTACCCAAGCAATCACCCGAAAGAAAGCAGTGTGCCAGCAAGCCGCAGCGAAATCTATACGGCCAAACCTGCAAGAAACTGTGGCACAACGGGGGTGAGTTGCCAACTCGTGAGTAGAAAATACTACCGAGAAGAAATCGCATGTATGACTTTCTCCTAGGTCATACAATAATAATATCCTCAAAATATAACCTGAAGTATCTAATAATGGCAAGGGTAAACATCTATACATAAGTGTAATACCAAGTGCTCGTGTCAGTGTCTCAGGTAGCAACATGTCACAAATATGATGTACGGATGCACTGAGAATGAAAGCAAAATACATCATGAATGAGAAAACTGTTTTCTTATTTCAGTGACATTTTTTTTTATAAAAACCAAAGTATCATCAATGAAATCAACAGAGAATCCGTCTCAAGCATCGACACAAAATATATATCCCAATATCTCAATATCTCAATATCTCGGGCTCCGCATGAACAGGATCGGCCTATAACATCTCAAATCTCAATATCTCAATATCTCGGGTTCCGCATGAACAGGGTCGGCCCATGGGCTCCGCATGATCAGGATCGACCCATATCATCAAATCTCAATATCTCAATATCTCGGGCTCCGCATGAACAGGATCGGCCCATAACCTTCTCAAATCTCGGGCTTCGCAGAACAGGATCGGCCCGTAACCATCTCAAAACCGAGAAAACATCATATCAAGGAAAACCACATCTTTCTCTATAAAGCAATTCATAAGTTTATAAACATTCACATGCGGTTTCCTAAATCTAGAAATATCATAAAAGATCCGAAATCTCAAAATCACTAGTCAGTGAACAGTGAATATCGGCATAAAGCTCCATGATATTGCATGACAAATGAATACATATACATGCATGGTATTTAAGCAAAGAATGCAATATTTAAACTAGTATAGTAATTAGATATCGAAACTATGTACTAGCAGTTATATCCATGAACTAATATTTTCTAGAGTGTACGTGACAAGAAAATTACCGATGATGATGTGTGTGAGCCGACAAGCAAGTGTACGTAGAGCATACACATCATCGGTAATTGTGCTGGTGTCCTGACAACATGTGTTCATAATAATAAAAGAAATCACAAGTATACGTATGCAATGCGATAAGGAAAACATGAATATATGGGAAAAGATATAGTAATCGCAACATATAAGAATATACATTTATATATATGTGTCACGACCCGAAAGTACGGAACATGACCGGCACTTAGATTACGAAGTGTCTAGAGGCGCAATGTAACCTAAGTAAGCCGAAGCCCATAAATCTAAACCATAAAAAGAAGAAGAAGTAAAGGAAAACATGTAGAAAACAAGTTTAAAAGCAACATCCAATTTTCTCAAAAATTTCGGCAGAGTCTCCTTTGTAAAAATTGGCCCCAAACGGGAACAAACAAGAATAATATATATATAAACAATAAAAAACATCCCCAAACGGGAGCTAGCTCTACGTCAAAAGGCGGAAACAACCACATCAATGCACAATAGTATACAACGCCAAAGGGCGATGCTCAAAACTCAAAAGAAAACAAAACCACCAGATATCATAATAATACAAGCGCGACTCTAAGGTCGAAATAAACAACTGATCCAGTAAACTATCAAGTAATACAAGTTTGGTTAATGGAGTTTTCTAGATACAAATGAAATAATAAAAGTACAATGGCGGTCCAGATACAAGTGAACCAACCTACCGTGCAAATCACCCTGAATGAAAAGATGTGCCAGCAAGCAGCCAGGAAAACCTGTACATTGAACCTGTAATAAAATTTGGCACAACGGGGGTGAGTTGCCAACTCGTGAGTAGAAGATATCCGCGAAAAGAAATCGAATGCACGACGCTGTCCTAGGTCATAATAATATACTAATATACTACTAGTCATCAAGTAAAGACAGGATAATAAGCTATGTCATGTGAATGAGTATGCATTCACCATGAATGTGAAATAACCAATCCTGAAATCTAGATATATCTGTATAAGAAATCTTTAACTTTTATCATGGTAAAATGTGTATAGAAATCTGAAATATTAACGATGATATCCATGGAAATCCATGTCAAGTATCGACACAAAACATGTAAATCTCAAGTCTCAATACCTCATAATCTCAATGACTCATAGTCTCAATATCTCGGGCTTCGTCAGTCCAGATCGGCCTATATCATCAAATCTCACGACAACGGTCGGTATCCTCCGGATATCCGCCGCGCCAGACATCACCGGTAGGTAGTCCTCCCTGCCAGGCTCATCGTCTACAACTCGATCTTCTTGCCCAGGGGTACCATATCGGGCCCACCATGTACCCGAGATGGTTTATCCACTCCTCGAATCGGGTCTCGAAATCCAACAGAAAACATGAAATCTTATGGTGGACGACACATACATCACGAGAAAACCGCATCTTATGTTTTAAAAAGAGAGGAGGAGAGAGAGAGAAGTTTTTTTTATATATTCTTGCGGTTTTCCCCAAAAATCCAGAAATCTCATAGAAATCCAAAATCCCAAAATCATGAGTAAGTATATGATAAGTGTCGGCATATGCCCCATAATACTGCATGATAACATGAAAATGCGAATGCATGAAATGTCTAAGTAATAAATACCATATCTATACTAACACCAGAGAGTAATCACAATATTATATCGATCTATCTGTTAGCTGATTGTATCAATAAAAGATAATATGATCTAAAGTGTACGTGACATAGCAATTACCGATGATGATGTGTGTGAGCCGGCAAATAAGTGTGCGTGGAATATGCGCATCATCGGTAATGGTGCTGGTGTCCTAACAGCCAAAGTTTTATACTGGTTATAGAAACATATATATGAACATGCAACATTATGATTACGGTATGAATGAAAAGACGGATGTGTAATAACCACTCATCTGCGCTATACAAGTACAACTACCACTATATGATTCGAACCTAAACTAGTGTCCATCTAACCTCCTAATGAACTACACCTAAGAAACTAGTCGATAAGAAATAAGAGTACACCTAAAATCTGAGTCCGTATCTCTAATAGTCGGCGATCCAGCCTCAATAGCGTCACGTACATAGTACGGCTTTCTCGAAACAAGAGTGCGGATCAATCATCATATCTATGCCTCGTACGGTAAAATCCATTGTACGGCATCCCAATATCGGGGTACGGGTCAAGTATCACCTACGTGTCTCATCATTCGTATGATATCATCATCAATTCATGTCAAGATCAAGGTTCTATATTGTAATCGCATACATCAATCATATATTATTGCCAGTATAAATATACATCGTAATTTATCCTCAGAAATATCATGTATATGTATCATATCGTAATCAAGTCACACTTAGATCATATCGTAATCAAGTCACACCTATATGATATCGTAATCAAGTTACACATATATCATATCGAAATCAAGTCACACCTATATGATTTCCTAATCAAATCACACATATATCATATCAGAATTTCAGGCACAGGTTACGGTCCGGGTTCTATTCTAGAGTCCCATATACCTCAATATCATCACCGCCCTTTATTATTTATGTATACCTATTCATTATCTCATTTCCTAATGATCCGCTAACATCATAACACGACCGTATAACCAAGAATCACGGCATCAAGCCCAGTTATATTGTTTCATCCCCGTGTCTCATATCACCTCCTTGTATCACATATAGGTATTGTGTATATATATATATATATATACCTACACCTAGTCCTATATACATATACACATACACGTATACACCACGTCGAGTCTCAGTGTGTGCGTGTGCGTGTATCTACCTGAAACCTATGAATCTCCTCCATGATATTCATTCTCGGGTAAGGTCTTCCTAAATCAATCTAGTCCAACCTAAGGTCACTACTAGGGTCCTACTCACCGAAATTCTAAGGTCACATCTGGCTTCCTAAAGACAATAAGTACTTATTCCTATTCTACGTTTGCGGGGGTGCTAAACGCCATCCACCCGACTTCCCCCCGTAGATATACATCTACTCACCTGGTCCTTGTCTGCCGAAAATGATGTCGCCATCCTCTTCTTCATCGCCCGCAGTCCACGTGAGGGTACCTATACGCAAACATATGTAGTATTGTAAACTGAATCACGGACAATATCAAAACGACGCACGAAACGTGTATAGGTTAAAACCTATGACCCGCTCATGCAAAAGAACCAAATATCGCTCGATATCGGCGTACAAACTCCGATTAATCGAGATAAACATCAACAAACAACTCGTAGTTTTAAAAATCATTACTTATAATATAAAACATGATTTAATTCATCGAAACCCTAAAATCGATCAAATCGCCCGATTTCGTAAAACCCGAAATGCCAATTTACCGTTTTACTTCAAAACTTGATGTTTAAATGAAACTAATGGTCATAATACATATTAAATAGAATAACTAGATTATTCAAACCACTATTATATTTTTAACACCTTAATTTATATTAGTTTGAAAATTCTAGTTTGCAAACTTGCCCGATTTCGATACTTTTAAGGAAAATTTCACAATATCACATCTAAACTGGATTTTGCATGAATTAATGTATTAAACTACAATTCATGATGATAATGATATAATGAAACCATAAATTATATTTTAAATTTCATTTATTTAAGAATTTCCAAAATCTAGTTAGCAAAATCGCATTTTTATTAGTATTTTTCAATTATCAATAGAAACTAGTAACCAATTTAAGTTTTTCATTCCACCAACAAGTTAATATCCTCATTAAAACCAGAATCTAGTGTTACAAACATTAATTGGAATTTTATCTCACCAATATATACAACTTATAGAAATCTAGTTTGCAAAAATACTTAATTTAAACAAATTGGAATGAATAAATTATAATTCAACAACCATGCAAGATTTCCCACTTCTAAAAATGTTAAAATAGTTATTATAACCCTACTTAATTAATAAAAACCATAACTTAATTTCATAACCCTAACTTGAATTTTAAAAATTGTAGATAGAAATTATTTATTAAATCAAATTATGCTTAAATGAAACATCTAATAACAATAAATCAATAGAAGAAGATTTATACATCCACAACATGAAATCAAAACATGAAAATAAGCCTCCAAAATGAATGCTTTCCATCTCCAAAATCCATGTAAAGATGAGCAAAGAATAGAGGGTAGGAATTTATTAGGATTTTGTGGATTTTTTATTGAATTTTTGATGAATTTTGATGATTTTTAATGCAAAAATGATGGGGGAAAAATTTTGGGGCTGCCCATGGAGGTGAGGCCGGCCATGAGGTGAGGAAAAGAAAGGAGAGTGAGAAAAGGTGAAGAAAAGTGTAGAAGGTTTCAACAAAATATCATTCCATTAAGTCTTTTCATAAATTTATTTAAAAATTCTTTATTTTCTTCACTCCATTTGACCTAGAATGGTCTAGAACCATTGTAAAATTTTGAAAATAAATTTTGCATGAAACACACTTGATTCTAAGATGCAATGGTTCATTTTTTCAAATTAAACCCATTCGAATATGTAATTTACACTAATTTTGTGTATAAATAAAGCTTATGTTAATATTTAAAATAATTAATTTAGGAAAAATATTTAATTAAACTAAAAATTTATAAGTGGCTAAATAAACACCATTTACTAGTAATTACATAATTAAAATAGGTATTTTTAAATTTAAAGTGAAAAATAATTACGGTTTAGTTTTATAAAAACTACGTTTTACTTTACCGAAAATTATAAAATTCACTTAAAGAATTTTATTTATTTATTTAATTATTTAATTATTTTTAAAATATTACAATCTTCCCCCTGATTGATCTAAAAAACTATCTATTACCGCAATCAAGAACGGCGTCGCATGAAGCTAGTCGGTGAGTACGGGTCGGTCCACAGGGATTTTGTGAATTTCCTATTCGCGCTTACGTGTTAATTCCGAAGGGTGCTCGGATTGATTATTAAATCTAAAAACCTAATTAATATATATCTAAGTCTTGCTAGGTTTAGGTCTAGGTTAAGTTTGGAAAGTCTATAAATCTCACCGCTTTCTATACCCATATGAAGATCTAATTAGGTGTTATGGTAAATATTAATAAAAGGGATTAGGATGATTGGGAAAATTGTTCTTCCTCTAGATACTTGTCCTTCCTTTCTTAATCTTTACCCTAACCTCCATGGAAAACCTTAAAATCTGGGCCTTTAGACTACGGTATCACCGCTACCTCGTGGATAGAGTGCCGTAGGGAGCAGAATAAGAAGGTATGCATGGAGTTCTATGAAAATATATGACGGGCAAGAAAGGGGATGAGAGATCTTCGTCTCTCAAACCTTCCCCAGATCTAAGCCTAACAAGCGAGGAGACTACTCACTCATTAGGGAATTTAAAAACATTTATCTAGGACAGAGAATAAAAGATTAACTAGGGCAAGGAATTAAATTTATTTAGGGCAAGAATAGAAAATTAAGCTAGGGCAGAAAATAAAGAACTTACAAAAATGATGCTCTCCAAAAGAATGCTGAAATTTATTAATGAAGGGAGGCATAAGAAATTACAATTTTTAGAGTTCCTATTTATAAAGAATAGGAAACCCTAGGGTTACATTTGTTTCGCATGTCCACAATTACAAAAATAGCCCTAGAAAGACCCATTCAGCGCCGCCTTGAATTATAATATAATTTTTAACTCCTAAGTGCCCTAGATGGCCGCGGAACCGCGGCCCGAGGCCTGGTTTGGCCGCGGTTCCGTGGTCAAACAGTGGAATTGGGCTATGAGATTTCATAGCCTGGCTCTGGTTGTTTTGGGCTTCCTGTATCTATATAACTTTTTCCATTTGGGCTTTTAGGTTGGTTCCAAATCTTCAGTGAACATTTGTAGTGGATTTTTAACCGTTGCTTTGTGTTGACGTCTTGAACCTTGCTTTGTGAACTGTTTCTCATGTAGGCTTGATCAAGATCTTCTGTTCATTGGTTAAAGTTCACTTTTTCATCGTCTTTACCTCGTTTTCACTGTTTTCTGTCCAAGAACCTGTAACCTGTAACATGTAGCAGACATGTGTTCACACCATAATATTGCATTATTATATTTCCCATTCTTATTCTTTTTATAAATAAACAGGTGTTTTTGACGCATGTCTGCTACATGTTACAGGTTACAGGTTCTTGGACAGAAAACAGTGAAAACGATGTAAAGACGATGAAAAAAGTGGACTTTAACCAATAAACAGAAGACTCTTGATCAAGCCTACATAAGGAACAATTCACAAAGCAAGATTCAAGACATCGACTCAAGGCAAACGGGTAGAAGTCCACTACAATGTTCACCGGAAATCTGGAAGAGAATTAGAAGCTAAATTGAGAAAAGATATATAGAAATAAGAAGCCCAAGCCACCAGAAATCAGACCAAGAAAATTCAAAGCCCAAATCCACCTTTTGACCGCGGAACCGCGGCCAAACCAGGCCTTGGGCGGTGGTTCCGCGGCGGTTCTGAGCGTTTGATGGAAAATATTTTTACCATATTTTTATGGTGCCGTTGACTGGTCTTTATAGGGCTATTTTTGTAATTGTAGACATGCGGATCAAAATGTAACCTAGGGTTTCTATCTCCTATAAATAGAACTCTAAATCATTGTAAACCTTATGCCTCCTTTTAATAATAAAATACAGATTTCTTTATGGAGAGCATCGGTGCCTCTCTCCAATTCATCTATTCAGATCTGACAACCCTGCGTAAATGGTTGGAGAGATCCATCTGTAAAGTAAGTAGATCTATTTATTTTCTTGCCCTAGATAATTTCAATTCCTGCCCTAGATTAAATTTATTTTCCTGCCCTAATATAGATTTTATTTATCTGCCCTAGTTATAACTTTCAATTAATTGCCCTAGGTAGAATAATTAGGTTTTTAGATTTAATAATCAATCCGAACACCCATCGGAATTAACTCGTATGAGGGAATCGGAAATTCACAATATCCCTGTGGACCGACTCGTACTCACCGGCTAGCTTCATGCGACACCGTTCTTGATTGCGGTAATAGAAATAGTTTTGACATATAAATCAAATGGCGCCGTTGCCGGGGATGGCATAGAACTTTCCTTTTCGCAATTTCAGGTTAATCAAAATTAAAAAAAATCATAAAATTCTAAAAAATCCAAAAAATATAAAAAATATATAATCTGTTATTTTTGGAAGGGATACTTTGTGGTTGAATTTTTGCAGGATATACAAATTCGGATCTGGAGATTTTCAGAAAGCAAAATAGGAAACAAAATATCGGAACAGAAGAGATTTTGAACAACAGAATTGTGCAAATTTTTTGGAGCAGTGAATCCCCCATCCCGCCGCGATTCCGCGGCCAAAACCCACCTTAGGCCGTGGAACCGCGGCCTTCTTGTCGAATCGTCGCACCAAAATTTTTCTGGGGATCCAAAGAGTTCAGGGGACCGCGGAACCGCGGTGTTAGAGCAAATTTGTCGCGGAAACGCGGCTATCTCGAGGATTCATCTGAGGAAAATTTTTCTGTAAGCCTCACTGTCTCTTTTCTGTATATTTTGAAATATATTTCTGGAAATGCCTGCAGGATTTTGTGCACTTTAGAAATATCTTCCCTTCCAAATAACGATCTTGTGCAGGATTTTTGCGCCCCGCTTGAAATAAAATTGATTGCAAGTAATATTTTGTTGTTGCATATCTTTTCTATAAAATATTTTGCTGTTGCATATCTTTTCTCTAAAATCTTTTTTGCAACAAAATTTTTCCAAACAAAGAGAAAAAGAATGAAAATAAAAAGGACAAATATTTTATAGAAACTTGCAAAAATTTTTTTAGCCGCAAATAAATCCTTGCACCATCCAACCTTCCTTCTTGTCACCTTTCTTCTTTTAACATGGGTACCCCACATAATAAATCATTAGCCGAACTTTGGTATCCCGAACCTAATTTTGCGTCGTACGTTAATTTGTTCGGTCAATTTAAAGACGATCCTTCCTTGCCAAAAAAATCTTTGAAAGATCAAATAGAGGCGTCTAGGAGAAACAGTTTGACTTTTCAACCCACTTTGTGTCAACTAAGTCCATCTTTACCACCTACATATGTTGACACCACTTTTCCAAGTCCTGCTGTAACTTCTAAGCCGATGTCCATTGCTGAGCATATTGCTCAATCTCGCAGCCGATCTTTCACCTCTCTCCACTCATCCAGTTCTAGGGATCAATACGACTATTCACCTTTTTATCCATATGTTGACCCTACCCTAGTCCTACCACCCACTTCCTACCAGTCTTACCCGATCTTCCCACCTTCACTAGATACTGTTTTGACACAGCCATCAGGGAGTTTCACATATCCAACCAATTTCGAATCTTTCACCGAAACCCCCTCACCACCTAAGTCTAGTTTGGAAGAGTCGTTGGAAGCTTATATTGCTGCAACAAATAAAATGACTAGGATTGGGGAAGCGTCCTGGCCGCCCTTATGCAACCTACTGAAGCGGTAGCTAGTTTCCCGCTAGCTCAAAATTTTTTAATGTATAAGGAGGCGGTTGGACAGAGTGAGAATGAGAGAGGATTTTCAAATCAAACCTACCCTTACCCAATTGAAGCCCACAACTCCTTTTTTCCATCGATTGCCCTAAATAGTTCACCTGTTGAAAATAAAAACGAGTTGTGTGATTTTGTAGTGTTTGATTTGCCAGATTGTGAGGAACCCCTTTCGAGTGAAACCGCACCTAATCCTTTTGACCTTTACACCTCCACTTTAGAACTTAAATTGATAAATATCCATGCTTTTGATGAGGTGTCTAGAGAAATTGATTTTCACTTGATTGAGGATATAGACGCCGGGAAGATTTCAGATGATGAACCTGTCGATTTAATTGAGATTTTATGTTCAAATCATCATCCCGAGTTATTAAATGTTTCTCCCGAATCTCATATGCGTCTAGATTTTGATGATAATGGCATGGATGAGTTAAATATTGAGGATAGTATTGAGGAGAGTCTTGAGGATAATATTGAGGTTGAATCATTTTTGTTTGATGTGTCTGATTTTCCAATTCATCCTCCTGAACCTTTGATTGATATATCACCCTCCCTCCTTCCCATCGTTCCGATCCCGCTTGAAGACTGTGAGCTTGAAACCTTTTCCTTTGAATCTGACACAATTCTCACAGACGATAACACCTACGAGTGTTTCACTTTTTCGGACGATGCTGATGACTCACCGTCCGAGTTTGAGTCCTTTACATTTTCAGATGAGCCATCAGACTCGGTTGATTATAGTAGTTTTGAACCATTAATGGAATCTTTCAAGTTCGAAACAGTTTACTACGGTGAGAAAGATACTATCCTTAATTCACTCTCTTTCTTCTTTCCCATTGTTCCGACCGAATAAGAGACCGTTACGCTTTCATCTCCTATACCAAGTTCGGCGTACCCATGTTTTCTTGCGAATCTTGAGGGATTTGACCCCATTTCCTAACGGGTTGATAGGTTAGCGCAATCGCTTATAACATATCGATCATCACATATTGCACTAATTTATTCACTCGATTTACACCCTCAAGTTCGCGCGATCCTTCTTTCTCCTTTCCGCCCTTCTTTCCCCCCACCGAGACCATATTCTACCATTCTTCTTTCCACACGGTCTCGCGTGTTTTTCATTTCTTTCATCTCCACCCCATTCTTGCACCGACTATACCTTTACCATGATAAGATTTTTGAATGGTTGGTGCTAACCTTTGGCTTGTGTAAGGCCAAGCTTAAGTTTGGGGGGGGGACCTTTGTATATATGTATATATATTTTTGTTTTCTTTTTCTAAAAAAAAATTTTTAAAAAAATTTCAAAACAATAAAAAGAAAAAAAAAATTTGTAAATAAATAAACAGGGGAGTGCCGATATTTTGACCCTCTTGGTTTAGCATGACAGCGAGGACACTGTCAAGTTCAAGTTTGGGGGTATGCTCGGTAAGTCTTCTTTCTTCGCATTTATTTGTACATATTTTTGCATTTGCATACTTATTTGAAAACCCATAAAAATTTAAAAATTTCAAAAATTATAAAAATTAATGTATTCAATTTTGGCTAGTTGACTTGAGTTTGACAAATAGGTTAACTAGCTAGGAACAACTAGATCTTAGACTTAGTAAATTAAAAACCCTAAAAATAACCTTCCTTAAAGTTTAACGGTAGAAAGTATATACCTTGTAGTTTATTTAGAAATAGGCAAATTTTGAGTTCACTTCTTGGGCTAAGTCGAAACGAAGGAAAAGTATTGATGTTCTTATTAGAGTATAAGTTTGAAAAATAATTCCTAGCTTAAGTCTAGATTCTGAAAATGTATACCCTACAAATTGCACAATCACGCACCTTGAAACTTGGAATAGTAGAAGAGATCTTGAAATCCTCTTGTCTAAAGTCCTTAGTACAATGAAAATGAAAAAAAAAAATATAAGTGTGAATGAAGAATAAAAAATGGACACTGGTTTTTGTGATTACTTAAGACTGCAAAAATAGAAAAATATTTAGCGAGGGTGCTTCATCACCTAGTGCCTTAGACCAACTGGTTTGAGAGTCACTGCTAAAAGCCTTGCATGTTGCAAGACTAGGAATTACGCTTAAATGTGCAAACACATCTTGTAATCGGTTGTTGGTACCTCAAGAATTATTAACGGTCGCATGAAAGATGTGTAAGCAAAATTCAATTAAAAATTCACCTACTAATAAGTGCTTTGGACAACGGACAAGGGTATGATTGCTTGATTTGAATTTCCAAGTGTAGGGGTGATCTATACACACACGTAGGGGTATGTAATTGGAGTTTAGATGAGAGAAAGGAGTGAAGAATAGAACTTGTATCTTTAATAGAGTTGATAGAAATTCCTGAGTGGAGATGGAACCCTAGAAGGAAAACTTAGGAAATGCCGAAAGCTAAGTAGATCTGCAAAACATATATAATTTTAAGTTAAATGATGAGGAAGTGTGAAGAATATAGGTGGATAATTTACGAGTCGACGATAATAGAATTCCCTGTTAGAAAACCTAATTGGAGAACAAAAGTCGAAAAGCCGAATTGATAGGATTTTGTGGGTAGTATCCGCTGAAAACCCTCAGGAGACAACACTCCTCCTACTAGGGACACCTAGAGGTTTAACGGCTTGTTGCACGAGCTCAGTGCAATCGCGTTTCCCTGCGAAAGTGTGGTTAGGATTTTAGTGAATAAAAATAAGTTTGCTCGAGGACGAGCAAAAGATAAGTTTGGGGGTATTTGTTCACACCATAATATTGCATTATTATATTCCCCATTCTTATTCTTTTTATAAATAAACAGGTGCTTTTGACGCATGTCTGCTACATGTTACAGGTTACAGGTTCTTGGACAGAAAACAGTGAAAACGATGTAAAGACGATGAAAAAGTGGACTTTAACCAATAAACAGAAGACTCTTGATCAAGCCTACATAAGGAACAATTCACAAAGCAAGATTCAAGACATCGACTCAAAGCGAACGGATATAAGTCCACTACAATATTCACTGGAAATCTGGAAGAGAACCAGAAGCTAAATTGAGAAAAGATATATAGAAATAAGAAGCCCAAGCCACCAGAAATCAGACCAAGAAAATTCAAAGCCCAAATCCACTTTTTGACCACGGAACCGCGGCCAAACTAGGCCTCGGGCCGCAGTTCCGCGGCGGTCCTGAGCGTTTGATAGAAAATATTTTTACCATATTTTTATGGGGGCGTTGACTGGACTTTATAGGGCTATTTTTATAATTGTAGACATGCGGATCAAAATGTAACCTAGGGTTTCTATCTCCTATAAATAGAACTCTAAATCATTGTAAACCTTATGCCTCCTTTTAATAATAAAATACAGATTTCTTTATGGAGAGCATCGGTGCCTCTCTTCAATTCATCTATTCAGATCTGACAACCCTGCGTAAATGGTTGGAGAGATCCATCTGTAAAGTAAGTAGATCTATTTATTTTCTTGCCCTAGATAACTTCAATTCCTGTCCTAGATTAAATTTATTTTCCTACCCTAGTATAGATTTTATTTATCTGCCCTAGTTATAAATTTCAATTAATTGTCCTAGGTAGAATAATTAGGTTTTTAGATTTAATAATCAATCCGAACACCCATTGGAATTAACTCGTAAGAGCGAATCGGAAATTCACAATATCCCTGTGGACCGACCCGTACTCACCGGCTAGCTTCATGCGACGCCGTTCTTGATTGCGGTAATAGAAATAGTTTTGACATATAAATCAACATGCGTCAAAAGTACCTGTTTATTAATAAAAAGAATAAGAATGGGGAATATAATAATGCAATATTATGGTGTGAACAAATACCCCCAAACTTATCTTTTGCTCGTCCTCGAGCAAACTTATTTTTATTCACTACAAAAACCTAACCGCACTTTCGCAGGGAAACGCGATTGCACTGAGCTCGTACAACAAGCCGTTAAACCTCTAGGTGTCCCTAGTAGGAGGAGTGTTGTCTCCTGAGGGTTTTCAGCGGATACTACCCACAAAATCCTATCAATTCAGCCTTTTCGACTTTTGTTCTCCAATTAGGTTTTCTAACAAGGAATTCTATTATCGTCGACTCGTAAATCATCCACCCATATTCTTCATACTTCCTCATCGTTTAACTTAAGATTATATATGTTCTATAGACTTACTTATCTTTCGGCATCTCTTAAGTTTTCCTTCTATGTTTCCATCTCCACTTAGGAATTTCTATCAACCCTTACTAAAGATACAAGTTCTATTCTTCACTCCTTTCTCTTATCTAAATCCCAATCACATACCCCTACGTGTGTGTATAAATCACCCCTACACTTGGAAATTCAAATCAAGCAATCATACCCTTGTCCGTTGTCCAAAGTACTAATTAGTTGGTGAATTTAATTGAATTTTGCTCACACATCTTTCATGCGACTGTTAATACTTCTTGAGGTACCAACAACCGATTACAAGATGCGTTTGCACTTTAAAGCGTACTTCCTAGTCTTGCAACACCCAAGCCTTTAGCAGTGACTCCCAAACCAGTTGGTCTAAGGCACTAGGTGATGAAGCACCCTCGCTAAATATTTTTTCTATTTTTGCAGCCTTAAGTAATCACAAAAACCAGTGTCCATTTTTTTATTCTTTATTCATATATATATATATATATATATTTTCATTTTCATTGTACTAAGGACTTTAGACAAGAGCATTTCAAGGTCTCTTCTACTATTCCAAATTTCAAGGTGCATGATTGTGCAAATTGTAGGGTATACATTTTCAGAATCTAGACTTAAGCTAGGAACTATTCTTCAAACTTATATTCTAATAAGAACATCAATACTTTTCCTTCATTTCGACTTAGCCTAAGAAGTGAACTCAAAATTTGCCTATTTCTAAATAAACTACAAAGACATATACTTTCTACCGTTAGACTTTAAGGAAGGTTATCTTTAGGGGTTTTAATTTACTAAGTCTATGATCTAGTTGTTCCTAGCTAGTTAACCTATCTGTCAAACTCAAGTCAATTAGCCAAAATTGAATACATTAATTTTTATAATTTTTCAAAATTTTCAAATTTTTATGATTTTTCAAATAAATATGCAAATGCAAAAATATGTACAAATGAATGCGAAGGAAGAAGACGTACCGAGCATACCCCCAAACTTGAACTTGACAGTGTCCTCACTGTCATATTGAACCAAGAGGGTCACAATGTCGGTACTCCCCTATTTATTTATTTATAATTTTTTTTTCATTTTTTGATTTTTTTTATTATAAAAAGAAAACAAAAAAATATATGTACATATATACAAAGGTCCCCCCTAAACTTAAGCTTAGCCTTACACAAGCCAAAGGTTAACACCAACCATTCAAAAATCTTATCGTGGTAATGGTATAGTTGGTGCAAGAATGGGGTGTGGAGGAAAGAAATGAAAAACACGCGAGACCGTGTGGAAAGAAGAATGGTAGAATACGGTCTCGGTGGGGGAGAAGAATGGTGGAAAGAAGTAAGAAGGGTCGCGCGATCTTGAGGGTGTAAATCGAGTGAATAAATTAACGCAATTTGTGATGACCAAAGTATGAAAACTGATTATGCTAAGCTATCAACCCGTCGTGCAATGGGGTCAAATCCCTCAAGATTCGCAAGAAAACATGGGTACGCCGAACTTGGTATAGGAGATGAAAGCGTAACGGTCACTTGTACGGTCAGAACAATAGGAATGATGAAAGGAAGTGAATTAGGGATAGTCTCATTCTCACCGTAGTAAACTGTCTCGAACTTGAAAGATTCCATTAATGGTTCCAAACTACTATAATCAACCGAGTCTGATGGCTCATCTGAAAATGTAAAGGACTCAAACTCGGACGGTGAGTCATCAACATCGTCCGAAAAATTGAAACACTCGTAGGTGTTATCGTCTGTGAGAATTGTGTCAGATTCAAAGGAAAAGGTTTCAAGCTCACAGTCTTCAAGCGGGGTCGGAACGATGGGAAGGAGGGAGGGTGATATAACAGTCAAAGGTTCAGGAGGATGAATTGGAAAATCAGACACATCAAATAAAAATGATTCAACCTCAATATTATCCTCAAGACTTTCCTCAATACTATCCTCAATATTTAACTCATCCATGCCATTATCATCAAAATCTAGACGCATATGACATTCGGGAAAAACATTTAATAACTCAGGATGATGATTTGAACATAAAATTTCAATTAAATCGACAGGTTCATCATACGACATATTCCCGGCGTCTATATCCTCAATCAAGTGAAAATCAATATTTTCTGACACCTCATCAAAAGCATGGATATCTATCGATTTAGGTTCTAGAGTGGAGGTGTAAAGATCGAAAGGATTAGGTGTGGTTTCACTCGAAAGGGGTTCTTCCCAATTTGGCAAATCAAACACTACAAAATCACACAACTCATTTTTATTTTCAACAGGTGAACTATTTAGGGCAATCGATGGAAAACAGGAGTTGTGGGCTTCAATTGGGTAAGGATAGGTTTGATTTGAAAATCCTCTCTTATTCTCACTCTGTCCAATTGCCGCCTCATACATTGAAAAATTTGGAGCTAGCATGACACTAGCTACCGGTTCACTAGGTTGCATAAGGGCGGCCATGGACGCTTCCACATTCCTAGTCATTTTATTTGTTGCAGCAATATATGCCTCCAACGACTCTTTCAAACTAGACTTGGGTGGTGAGGGGGTTTCGGTAAAAGATTCGAAATTGGTTGGATATGTGAAACTCCCTAATGGCTGTGTCGAAACAGTGTCTAGTGAAGGTGGGAACGTCGAGTATGACTGGTAGGAAGTGGGTGATTGGACAGGGGTAGGGTCAACATATGGATAAAAAGGTGAATAGTCGTGCGGATCCCTAGAACTAGATGAGTGGAGAGGGGTGAAAGATCGACTGCGAGATTGAGCAATATGCTCAGCAATGGACATCGGCTTAGGAGTTACAGCTGAACTTGAAAAAGTGGTGTTAACATACGAAGGTGGTGAAGGTTGACTTGGTTGACACAAAGTGGGTTGAAAAGTCAAACTGTTTCTCCTAAACGCCTCTATTTGATCTTTCAAAGATATTTTTGGCAAGGAGGGATCATCTTTAAATTGACCGAACAAATTGACGTACGACGCAAAATTAGGTTCGGGATACCAAAGTTCGGCTAATGATTTATTATGTGGGGTACCCATGTTGGAAGAAAGGGTGAAAAGAAAGAAAGTTTGTGGTGCAAGTATCTAATTGCGGCCAAAATTTTTGCAAGTTTCTAATAAAATTTGTCCTTTTTATTTTTATTCTTTTTCTCTTTATTTGGAAAAATTTTGTTGCAAAAAAAATTTTCAATACAAGATATGCAACAGCAAAATATTACTTGCAATCTTATTTCTAATTTAAGCGGGGCGCACAAATCCTGCACAAGATCGTTATTTGGAAGGGAATATATTTTTAAAGTGCACAAAATCCTGCAGGCATTTTTCAGAAAATTTATTAAAAATTACAGAAGAGAAATAACAGAGGAGCTTACAGTGCAAATTGCAGAGGATGATATCACCAAAAGGGCGCGGTTCCGCGGTATAAACGCGTTATTGCCGCGTTTTCGCCGCAGTCTAAACAGCACGAGTCCCCAAAATTTTTTTGATGCTCTGATACGACAAGAAGGCCGCGGTTCCGCGGCCTAAGGTGGATTTTGGCCGCGGAATAGCGGCGGTTTGGGCGATTTGGGTCTCCAAAAAAAAATTCCTTGTTCTGTTGTTCAAAATCTCTTCTGTTCCGATATTTTGTTTCCTGTTTTGCTTTCTGGAAATCTCCAGATCCAAATTTATATATCCTGCAAAAATTAAAACAACAAAGTATCCCTTCCAAAAATAACAATTGATATATTTTTATAATTTTTGGGGTTTTTCAGATTTTTATGATTTTTTTTATTTAAATTAACCTGAAATTGCAAAAAGGAAATTTCTACGCCATCCCCGGCAACGGCGCCATTTGATTTGTATGTCAAAAACTATCTATTACCGCAATCAAGAACGGCGTCGCATGAAGCTAGCCGGTGAGTACGGGTCGGTCCACAGGGATTTTGTGAATTTTCTATTCGCGCTTACGAGTTAATTCCGAAGGGTGTTCGGATTGATTATTAAATCTAAAAACCTAATTAATTTATATCTAAGTCTTGCTAGGGTTAGGTCTAGGTAAAGTTTGGAAAGTCTATAAATCTCACCGTTTTCTATACCCATATGAAGATCTAATTAGGTGTTATGGTAAATATTAATAAAAGGGATTAGGATGATTGGGAAGATTGTTCTTCCTCTAGATCCTTGTCCTTCCTTTCTTAATCTTTACCCTAACCTCCATGGAAAACCTTAAAATCCGGGCCTTTAGACTACGGTATCACCACTACCTCGTGGGTAGAGTGCCGTAGGGAGCGGAATAAGAAGGTATGCATGGAGTTCTATGAAAATATATGACGGGCAAGAAAGGGGATGAGAGATTTTCGTCTCTCAAACCTTCCCCAGATCTAACCCTAACAAGCGAGGAGAATACTCACTCATTAGGAAATTTAAAAACATTTATCTAGGGCAGTGAATAAAAGATTAACTAGGGCAAGGAATTAAATTTATCTAGGGCAAGAATAGAAAATTAAGCTAGGGCAGAAAATAAAGAACTTACAAAAATGATGCTCTCCAAAAGAATGCTGAAATTTATTAATGAAGGGAGGCATAAGAAATTACAATCTTTAGAGTTCCTATTTATAAAGAATAGGAAACTCTAGGGTTACATTTGTTTCGCATGTCCACAATTACAAAAATAGCCCTAGAAAGACCCATTCAGCGCCGCCTTGAATTATAATATAATTTTTAACTCCTAAGTGCCCTAGATGGCCGCGGAACCGCGGCCCGAGGCCTGGTTTGGTAGCGGTTCCACGGTCAAAAAGAGGAATTGGGCTATCAGATTTCATGGCTTGGTTCTGGTTGTTTTGGGCTTCCTGTATCTATATAACTTTTTCAATTTGGGCTTCTAGGTTGGTTCCAGATCTTCAGTGAACATTTGTAGTGGATTTTTAACCGTTGCTTTATGTTGACGTTTTGAACCTTGCTTTGTGAACTGTTTCTCATGTAGACTTGATCAAGATCTTCTGTTCATTGGTTAAAGTTCACTTTTTCATCGTCTTTACCTCGTTTTCACTGTTTTCTGTCCAAGAACCTGTAACCTGTAACATGTAGCAGACATGCGTCAAAAGTACCTGTTTATTAATAAAAAGAATAAGAATGGGTAATATAATAATACAATATTATGGTGTGAACACCCCCCTTTAAGAAATTCGGTCCCCGAATTTAAATTAAAACTCCCCCCAATTACTAAAACATTCAGCCAAAACACTCAAGTTGTCGGGGCTCCGAAATCATCAATCCATAACTTAAATCAACTCCGTCAAGCATAACACAATCATCGGATTTATGGCGAAAATAAAATACCAAAACCCAATACGAAAACCAACATAATATACATCAAAACTACAACTTATATATTGTGCGTATCATAGTAAAATCGTCCAAACATCTGGATAAAGAAGCATGCAAGAACCCCCTTTTGAAAATCGCCGTGTAATGCACGTGTCACGGCACAAGTAACGGACGTTTATTTTAAAAAAAAAACTATACATATATATATTTTATTTAACATACACGTTCCGCCTGGTTACTGAATCAAATAGTAATGATTATAAAAACATACTGCTCAAACTGAAATCAATCCCAATCACATCATAAAAATATCATGTGCGTCCAATGCGCACTAAAATCGAAACCAAATACAGATGCCATGAATACACACAAAAACAAAACTGAGTGCAACAGGTGTGCACCAAAAACATCTGTCAAGTGCAACGGACGTGCATGACTCAATATCAGGTGCATCTAATCTGCACAAAACCCCGATTCAGTGCATCTGGTGTGCACAAAATCGCATCAAGTGCGCTAAGTGTGCGCAAGAATCTCAATCAGGTGCACAGGGTGCACGAAAACGTACACCGAATATCAAAATCGAAATCACAGTACAAAAATGCATGAAAACTAGGTCGAAGCATATGTCAAAATCATGTGTAACCATATGCACGAAATCAAGTCAAAATCTCTAACGTATAAAAACCAAATCAAGTGCACTGGGTACGTACTAAACAACATCAATACCACTGATATATGAAACACAAATAGAATGTAATGAAGGTACACATAAGAAATACCAATCCTAGAACAAAGTCCTCAAAATACAAAAATCCAATCAATGAAAATATGAAATTCAAATCACCAAATCACAATTGTAAACACTATCGTCAATGTGCGCCTCTTTCCCCCTTTCCTCTGGTGTCGACTGCTTCGAACTTGTCTCTTCATAGGTGTGCTGACTGCGCTACCAATGGCAATACTCATATCTAGAGTCTCCCACGTAGTCGATCCCTTCACCTGATATCCGGACTACGTTAAACTTTTCGATCGATTCATCAAAATCCCATAATTCCCCGAGAGCTCAACACTCAAGTACAGTTTAAAAATATCCGGTACATACCCCAGCATCGATGGTCCAGCCGTGGAAGGGCAAACCAAAGCCTCACTAATGGCACCGCGGAACTGCCGTAAACCCTAAGGTTCAAGGGAGTTCTCGTGGTCATTATGTCGAGTTAGGGTTTCATTCTTCTAGAGGGTCCATCCAAATACCTGCATGTTCTTCCGAATACCTTAAACTTGGGAAAATGAGTTTCTAACAATCGTTCGAATCCTTTAACTTCGTCTGGACGGCATGTGAATACTCTTCTTCCGCACGCTAAACAATGCTTCAATTCTCAAGAATAAACGATACCCTACTGGTCATCACATACGATCCACAGCTCCCTCTGCCCGTGCGACCGTGGTAACAGAAACCACCCTCCGACATCGACGAAGATAGGTCAAAAGAACGAATGAAATACGGTGCAAAGAAATGTACATCCTAAGGCTATTTAAGAAGAGTAGCGTATCGTAAGTATGCCGCGGATCATACCCACGGTACGTGACTCAACCTAAGTCGCCTACTCCATCAACCAAGGGTCACCTAGACTTATACAAGGTTAAACCTAGCGCTCTGATACCAACTTTGTCACGACCCGAAAGTACGGAACGTGACCGGCACTTAGATTACAAAGCGTCTAGAGGCGTAACGTAACCTAAGTAAGCCGAAGCCCAGAAATCTAAACCATAAAAAGAAGAAGAAGTAAAGGAAAACATGTAGAAAACAAGTTTAAAAGCAACATCCAATTTTCTCAAAAATTTCGGCAGAGTCTCCTTTGTAAAAACTGGCCCCAAACGGGTACAAACAAGAATAATATATATACAAACAATAAAAAGCATCCCCAAACGGGAGCTAGCTCTATGCCAAAAGGCAGAAACAACCACATCAATGCACAATAGTATACAACGCCAAAGGGCGAGGCTCAAAACTCAAAAGAAAACAAAACCACCAGATATCATAATAATACAAGCGCGACTCTAAGGTCGAAATAAACAACTGATCCAGTAAACTATCAAGTAATACAAGTTTGGTTGATGGAGTTTTCTAGATACAAATGAAATAATAAAAATACAATGGCGGTCCAGATACAAGTGAACCAACCTACCGTGCAAATCACCCTGAATGAAAAGATGTGCCAGCAAGCTGCCAGGAAAACCTGTACATTGAACCTGTAATAAAATTTGGCACAACGGGGGTGAGTTGCCAACTCGTGAGTAGAAGATATCCGCGAAAAGAAATCGAATGCACGACGCTGTCCTAGGTCATAATAATATACTAATATACTACTAGTCATCAAGTAAAGACAGGATAATAAGCTACGTGTAAGTGCAAATGCTCCATGCTCGTATCAGTGCCTCATATAGAACTATGTCATGTGAATGAGTATGCATGCACCATGAATGTGAAATAACCAATCCTAAAATCTAGATATATCTGTATAAGAAATCTTTAACTTTTATCATGGTAAAATGTGTATAGAAATCTGAAATATCAACGATGAAATCCATGGAAATCTGTGTCAAGCATCGACACAAAACAAGTAAATCTTAAGTCTCAATACCTCATAATCTCAATGTCTCATAGTCTCAATATCTCGGGCTTCGTCAGTCCGGATCGGCCCATATCATCAAATCTCACGACAACGGTCGGTATCCTCCGGATATCCGCCGCGCCAGACATCACCGGTAGGTAGTCCTTCCCTGCCAGGCTCATCGTCTACAACTCGATCTTCTTGCCCCGGGGTACCATACCGGGCCCACCATGTACCCGAGACGGTTCATCCACTCCTCGAATCGGGTCTCGAAATCCAACAGAAAACATGAAATCTCATGGTGGATGACACATACATCACGAGAAAACCGCATCTTATGTTTTAAAAAGAGAGGAGGAGAAAGAAAGAAGTTTTTTTTATATATTCTTGCGGTTTTCCCCAAAAATCCAGAAATCTCATAGAAATCCAAAATCCCAAAATCATGAGTAAGTATATGATAAGTGTCGGCATATGCCCCATAATACTGCATGATAACATGAAAATGCGAATGCATGAAATATCTAAGTAATAAATACCATATCTATACTAACACCAGAGAGCAATCACAATATTATATTGTCTAGCTGTTAGCTGATTGTATCAATAAAAGATAATATGATCTAAAGTGTACATGACATAGCAATTACCGATGATGATGTGTGTGAACCGGCAAATAAGTGTGCGTGGAATATGCGCATCATCGGTAATGGTGCTGGTGTCCTAACAGCCAAAGTTTTATACTGGTTATAGAAACATATGTATGAACATGCAACATTATGATTACGGTATGAATGTAAAGACGGATGTGTAATAACCACTCATCTGGGCTATACAAGTACAACTACCACTATATGACTCGAACCTAAACTAGTGTCCATCTAACCTCCTAAAGAACTAAACCTAAGAAACTAGTCGATAAGAAATAAGAGTACACCTAAAATCTGAGTCCGTATCTCTAATAGTCGGCGATCTAGCCTCAATAGCGTCACGTACATAGTACGGCTTTCTCGAAACAAGAGTGCGGATCAATCATCATATCTATGCCTCGTACGGTAAAATCCATCGTACGTCATCCCAATATCGGGGTACGGGTCAAGTATCATCTACGTGTCTCATCATTCGTATGATATCATCATCAACTCATGTCAAGATCAAGGTTCTATACTGTAATCGCATACATCAATCATATATTATTTCCAGTATAAATATACATCGTAATTTATCCTCAAAAATATCAAGTATATGTATCATATTATGATTAAGTCACACTTAGATCATATCGTAATCAAGTCACACCTATATGATATCGTAATCAAGTTACACATATATCATATCGAAATCAAGTCACACTTATATGATGTCGTAATCAAATCACACATATATCATATTAGAATTTCAGGCACAGGTTACGGTCCGGGTTCTATTCTAGAGTCCCATATACTTCAATATCATCACCACCCTTTATTATTTATGTATACCTATTCATTATCTCATTTCCTAATGATCCGCTAACATCATAACACGACCGCATAACCAAGAATCACGGCATCAAGCCCAGTTATATTGTTTCATCCCCGTGTATCATATCACCTTCTTGTATCACATATACGTATTGTGTATATATATATACATACACCTAGTCCTATATACATATACATATACACGTATACACCACGTCGAGTCTCAGTGTGTGCGTGTGCGTGTATCTACCTGAAACCTATTAATCTCTTCCATGATATTCATCCTCGGGTAAGGTCTTCCTAAATCAATCTAGTCCAACCTAAGGTCACTACTAGGGTCCTACTCACCGAAATTCTAAGGTCACATCTGGCTTCCTAAAGACAATAAGTACTTATTCCTATTCTACGTTTGCGGGGGTGCTAAACGCCATCCACCCGACTTCCCCCCGTAGATATACATCTACTCACCTGGTTCTTGTCTGCCGAAAATGATGTCGCCATCCTCTTCTTCATCGCCTGCAGTCCACGTGAGGGGTACCGATTTGAGTGATTTAGCGTGCTTGCACTTTCTAAAAGATAGATCAAAAATATTTGTAACCGCAATCAAGAACGGCGTCGCATGAAGCTAGCCGGTGAGTACGGGTCGGTCCACAGGGATGTTATGAATTTCCGATTCGTTCTTACGAGTTAATTTCCGAAGGGTGTTCGGATTAATTATTAAATCTAAAAACCTAATTAACCTTAGGCAATTATTTATATCTACTCTTGCTAGGGCTAGGTTTAGGGATGGTTTGGAAATGTAATTAAATCTCACCGCTTTCAATACCCGAATGAAGATCTGAGGAGTTATGGTAATTATCAATAAAATGGATTAGATCCGTTCGGGAAGGTGTTCCTTCCTCTAGGTTCTTGTCCTTCCTTTAGAGATCCTCACCCTAACCTCCATGGAAAATATCACACCCGGGCCTTTATACTACGGTATCACCGCTACCTCGAGGGATAGAGTGCCGTAGGGAGCGGTATGTGTATGTATGCATGGAGTCCTATTGTAAATATTTGGTAGATAAGAAAGGGATGAGAGATCTCATCTTTCAAAATCCTTCCCAAAAGCTAAACCCTAAACAGGTTCCTAAGGCATGAAATTAAATCTACCTAGGGCAAGGAATTGAAAACTACACCAGGGCAAGAAATTAAATTACTTACAGATGCATCCCTTCAATCATCCATGCAGGGTTGTCAGATCTGAATTTCTGAATGGAGAAGAAACACCGATGCTCTCCAAAAAGGATTTCTGAATTTTTATTAAAAGGAGGCATAAGAAATTACAATCTTTAGAGTTCTATTTATAGGAAATAGAAACCCTAGGTTACATTTTGATCCGCATGTCTACAATTACAAAAATAGCCCTAGAAAATCTTTTCAGCATCGCACAAGAATTATGGTAAAAGGAAATTTCTCTTTTGTCTTCTTATGGCCGCGGAACCGCGGCAATTGCAGGCTTGGGCCGCGGTTCCACGGCCCTTTGGAAGGATTAGGTGCTGAAACTTTTGGGTTTTGTTCTGAATCACTTTGGGCTTCTGGTTCTTGGGTTCTTTTAACAATTGGGCCTCAATATTGATTCCAGATCTTCAATGAACAATTTGCAATGGCTTTTTAACCGTTTGCCTTGACATTTTGGGATCATGTGTTGCCTTGTTAATTGTGAACTGTCTTTCGATGTAGGCTTGACTAAGATCCTCCCATTTGTTGGTCAAAAGTCCATATTTGCATCGTCTTTACATCGTTTGCACTGCTTTCTGTCCAAGAACCTGTAACCTGTAACATGTAGCAGACATGCGTCAAAAGTATCTGTTTATTTATAAAAAGAATAAGAATGGGGAATATAATAATGTAATATTATGGTGTGAACAAATACCCCCAAACTTATCTTTTGCTCGTCCTCGAGCAAACTTATTTTTATTCACTAAAATCCTAACCTAGCCGCACTTTCGCAGGGAAACGTGATTGCACTGAGCACGTGCAACAAGCCGTTAAACCTCTAGATGTCCCTAGTAGGAGGAGTGTTGTCTCCTGAGGGTTTTCAGCGGATTACACCCACAAAATCCTATCAGTTTGGCTTTTCGACTTTTGTTCTCCAATTAGGTTTTCTAACAAGGAATTCTATTATCGTCGACCCGCAAATTATCCACCCATATTCTTCACATTTCCTCATCATTTAACTTAAGATTATATATATCTTGCAGATCTACTTAGCTTTCGGCATTTCCTAAGTTTTCCTTCTAGGGTTCCATATCCACTTAGGAATTTCTATCAACTCTACTAAAGATACAAGTTCTATTCTTCACTCCTTTCTTTCATCTAAACTCCAATCACATATCCCCACGTGTGTATATAAATCACCCCTACACTTGGAAATTCAAATCAAGCAATTATACTCTTGTCCGTTGTCCAAAGCACTTCTTAATAGGTGAATTTTCGCTTACACATCCTTCATGCGACCGTTAATACTTCTTGAGGTACCAACAACCGATTACAAGATGCGTTAGCACTTTAAAGCGTACTTCCTAGTCTTGTAACACCCAAGGCTTTAGCAGTGACTCCTAAACCAGTTGGTTTAAGGCACTAGGTGATGAAGCACCCTCGCTAAATATTTTTCTAGTTTTTAGCTTTAAGTAATCACAAAATCCAGTGTCCATTTTTTTCTTTATTCACTTTTTTTCTTCTTTTATTTTCATTGTACTAAGGACTTTAGACAAGAGCATTTCAAGGTCTCCTTTACTATTCCAAGTTTCAAGGTACGTGTTGGTGCAGTTTGTAGGGTATACATTTTCAGAATCTAGACTTAAGCTAGGAATTATTTTTCAAACTTATACTCTAATAAAAGTATCAATACTTTTCCTTTGTTTTGACTTAGCCCAAGAAGTGAACCCAAAATTTGCCTATTTCTAAATAAACTATAAGGCATATACTTTCTACCGTTAAACTTTAAAGAAGGTTATTTTTAGGGTTTTTAATTCACTAAGTCTAAGATCTAGTTGTTCCTAGCCAGTTAACCTATTTGTCAAACTCAAATCAAATATGGCCAAAATTGAATACAATAATTTTTTATAATTTTTGAAATTTTTTAATTTTTATGGGTTTTTCAAATAAGTATGCAAATGCAAAAATATGTACAAATGAATGCGAAGGAAGAAGACGTACCGAGCGTACCCCCAAACTTGAACTTGATAGTGTCCTCACTGTCATGATAAACCAAGAGGGTCAAAAATGCCGGTACTCCCCTGTTTATTTATTTATAATTTTTTATATATATTTTTTTGAATTTTTTTATTTTTTTTATAGAAAAAGAAAACAAAAATATATATACATATATACAACAAGGTTCCCCCCCAAACTTAAGCTTGGCCTTACACAAGCCAAATGTTAGCACCAACCATTCAAAAATCTTATCGTGGAAATGGTATAGTTGGTGCAAGAAAATGAGAAGCACGCGAGACCGTGTGGAAAGAAGAATGGTAGAATATGGTCTCGGTGGGGGAGAAGAATGGCGAAAAGAAGAAGGAAGTGGAGTACGATCTTGAGGGTGTAAATTGAGTGAATAAATCAGCGCAATATATGATGACTGATATGTTATAAGCGATTGCGCTAACCTATCTACTCGTCGAGAAATTGGATCAAATCCCTCAAGATTCGCAAGAAAACATGGGTACGCCGAACTTGGTATCGGAGATGAAAGCGTAACGGTCTTTTGTTCGGTCGGAACAATGGGAAAAACGAAAGCGGGTGAATTAGGGATAGTATCTTTCTCACCGTAGTAAACTGTTTCGAACTTGAACGATTCCATTAATGGTTCGAAACTACTATAATCAACCGAGTCTGATGGCTCATCTGAAAATGTAAAGGACTTAAACTTGGGCGGTGAGTCATCAACATTGTCCGAAAAAGTGAAACACTCGTAAGTGTTATCATCTGTGAGAACAGTATCGGATTCAAAGGAAAATCTTTCAAGCTCACAGTCTTCAAGCAAGGTCGGAATGATGGGAAGGAGGGAGGGTGATATAACAGTCAAAGGTTCAGGAGGATGAATTGGAAAATCAGACACATCAAACAAAAATGATTCAACCTCAATATTATCCTCAAGACTCTCCTCAATACTATCCTCAATATTCAACTCATCCATGCCATTATCATCAAAATCTAGACGCATATGAGATTCGGGAGAAACATTTAATAACTCAGGATGATGATTTGAACATAAAATTTCAAGCAAATCGACAGGTTCATCATCCGAAATATTCCCGGCGTCTATATCCTCAATCAAGTGAAAATCAATTTCTTTAGACACCTCATCAAAAGCATGGATATCTATCGATTTAGGTTCTAGAGTGGAGGTGTAAAGATCGAAAGGATTAGGTGCGGTTTCACTCGAAAGGGGTTCCTCACAATCTGGCAAATCAAACACTACAAAATCACACAACTCATTTTTATTTTCAACAGGTGAACTATTTAGGGCAATCGATGGAAAACAGGAGTTGTGTGCTTCAATTGGGTAAGGGTAGGTTTGATTTGAAAATCCTCTCTCATTCTCACTCTGTCCAACTGCCTCCTTATACATTGAAAAATTTGGAGCTAGCGGAACACTAGCTACCGGTTCACTAGGTTGCATAAGGGCGGCCATGGATACTTCCACATTCCTCATCATTTTATTTATTGCAGCAATATATGCCTCCAACGACTCTTCCAAACTAGACTTAGGTTGTGGAGGGGTTTCGGTAAAAGATTCAAAATGGTGTGGATATATGAAACTCCCAACAGGCTGTGTAGAAACAATGTCTAGTGAAGGTAGGAAGGTCGGGTAGGACTGGTAGGAAGTGGGTGATTGGACAGGGGTAGGATCAACATGTGGATAAAAAGGCGAATAATCGTGCGGATCCCTAGAACTAGATGAGTGGAGATGGGTGAAAGATCTACTGCGAGATTGAGCAATATGCTCAGCAATGGACATCGGCTGAGCATTGGACATCGGCCTAGGAGTGACAGAAGGACTTGAAGAAGTGGTATCAACATATATAGGTGGTAAAGGTTGACTCGGTTGACACAAGGTAGGTTGAAAAGTCAAACTATTTCTCCTAGACGCCTCTATGTGATCTTTCAAAGATTTTTTAGGCACGGAGGGATCGTTTTTAAATTGACCGAACAAATTAACATATGACGCAAAATTAGGTTCGGGATACCAAAGTTCGGCTAATGATTTATTGTGTGGGGTACCCATGTTAGAAGAAGAAAGGTGACAAGAAGGAAGGTTGGGTGGTGCAAGGATTTATTTGGGGCTAAAAAATTTTGCAAGTTCTATAAAATATTTGTCCTTTTTATTTTCATTTTTCATTGATCTTTTTTTTTCTTTTTCTTTATTTGGAAAAATTTTTGTTGCTAAAAGATTTTAGAGAAAAGATATGCAACAGCAAAATATTTTATAGAAAAGATATGCAACAGCAAAATATTACCTGCAATTGGTTATTATTTGAAGCATATCACAAGAATCTTTATTTGGAAAAAATTGTTGCAAAAAGATATTCGAGAAAAGATATGCAAGAAAAAAGATTACTTGCAATCAATTTCAATTTTGAGCGGGGCCCAAAAATCCTGCACAAGACTTGTTATATAAAAGAGAATATATTTTTAAAGCACACAAAATCTTGCAGGCATTATTCAGAAAATATATTAAAATTTGCAGAGGAGAAATAACAGAGAGCTTACAATGCAAATTTCATAGGACGATCTCACCAAAAGAGCGGTTCCGCGGTATAAACGCGTTATTGCCGCGTTTTCGCGGCAGTCTAATTAGCACGAATCCCCAAAAAAAATTTGACGCTCTGATTCCACTAGAAAGCCGCGGTTCCGCGGCCTAAGGTGGGTTTTGGCCGCGGAATCGCGGCGGGTTGGGGGAATTGGGTCTCCAAAAAATTTTCACTGTTCTGTTATTTGATTCCCCTTCTGTTTCGATCTTCTGATTTCAGTTTCGCCTTCTGGAAATTTCCAGATCGTCTTTGTAAATCCTGCAAAATTAAAACAACAAAGTATCCCTTCCAAAAATAACAAAAAATATATATATTTTTATATTTTTTTGGATTTTTTAGATTTTTATGAATTTTTTTTTAAATTTTGATTAACCCGAAATTGCGAAAAAGAAAGTTCTACGCCATCCCCGGCAACGGCGCCATTTGATTTGAGTGATTTAGCGTGCTTGCGCTTTCTAAAAGACAGATAAAAAATACTTGTAACCGCAATCAAGAACGGCGTCGCATGAAGCTAGCCGGTGAGTACGGGTCGGTCCACAGGGATGTTGTGAATTTCCGATTCGTTCTTACGAGTTAATTTCCGAAGGGTGTTCGGATTAATTATTAAATCTTAAAACCTAATTAACCTAGGGCAATTATCTATATCTACTCTTGCTAGGGCTAGGTTTAGGGATGGTTTGGAAATGTAATTAAATCTCACCGCTTTCAATACCCGAATGAAGATCTATGAGGAGTTATGGTAATTATCAATAAAGTGGATTAGATCCGTTCGGGAAGGTGTTCCTTACTCTAGGTTCTTGTCCTTCCTTTAGAGATCCTTACCCTAACCTCCATGGAAAACATCACACCCGGGCCTTTATACTACGGTATCACCGCTACCTCGAGGGATAGAGTACCGTAGGGAGCGGTATGTGCATGTATGCATGGAGTCCTATTGTAAATATTTGGTGGGTAAGAAAAGGATGAGAGATCTCATCTCTCAAAATCCTTCCCAAAAGCTAAACCCTAAACAGGTTCCTAGGGCATGAAATTAAATCTACCTAGGGCAAGGAATTGAAAACTACACTAGGGCAAGAAATTAAATTACTTACAGATGCATCCCTCCAATCATCCATGCAGGGTTGTCAGATCTGAATTTCTGAATGGAGAAGAAACACCGATACTCTCCAAAAAGGATTTCTGAATTTTTATTAAAAGGAGGCATAAGAAATTACAATCTTTAGAGTTCTATTTATAGGAAATAGAAACCCTAGGTTATATTTTGATCCGCATGTCTACAATTACAAAAATAGCCCTAGAAAATCTTTTCAGCATCGCACAAGAATTATGGTAAAAAGAAATTTCTCTTTTGTCTTCTTATGGCCGCGGAACCGCGGCAATTGCAGGCTTGGGCCGCGGTTCCACGGCCCTTTGGAAGGATTAGGTGCTGAAACTTTTGGGTTTTGTTCTGAATCACTTTGGGCTTCTGGTTCTTAGGTTCTTTTAACAATTGGGCCTCAATATTGATTCCAGACCTTCAGTGAACAATTTGCAATGGCTTTTTAACCGTTTGCCTTGACATTTTGGGATCATGTGTTGCCTTGTTAATTGTGAACTGTCTTTCGATGTAGGCTTGACTAAGATCCTCCCATTTGTTGGTCAAAAGTCCATATTTGCATCGTCTTTACATCGTTTGCACTGCTTTCTGTCCAAGAACCTGTAACCTGTAACATGTAGCAGACATGCGTCAAAAGTACCTGTTTATTTATAAAAAGAATAAGAATGGGGAATATAATAATGTAATATTATGGTGTGAACAGGTACCTATACGCAAACATATGTAGTATTGTAAACTGAATCACGGACAACATCAAAACGATGCACGAAACGCGCATAGGTTAAAACCTATGACCCGTTCATGCAAAAGAACCAAATATCGCTCGATATCGGCATACAAACTCCGATTAATTGAGATAAATATCAACAAAAAACTCATAGTTTTAAAACTGATTACTTATAATATAAAACATGATTTAATTCATCGAAACCCTAAAATCGATCAAATCGCCCGATTTCGTAAAACCCGAAAATGCCAATTTACCGTTTTACTTCAAAACTTGATGTTTAAATGAAACTAATGGTCGTAATATATATTAAATAGCATAACTAGATTATTCAAACCACTACTATATTTTTAACACCCTAATTTATATTAGTTTGAAAATTCTAGTTTGCAAACTTGCCCGATTTCGATACTTTTAAGGAAAATTTCACAATATCACATCTAAACTGGATTTTGCATGAATTAATGCATTAAACTACAATTCATGATGATAATGATATAATGAAACCATAAAATATATTTTAAATTTCATTTATTTAAGAATTTCCAAAATCTAGTTAGCAAAATCGCATTTTTATTAGTATTTTTCAATTATCAATAGAAACTAGTAACCAATTTAAGTTTTTCATTCGACCAACAAGTTAATATCCTCATTAAAACCACAATCTAGTGTTACAAATATTAATTGGAATTTTATCACACCAATATATATAACTTATAGAAATCTAGTTTGCAAAAATACTTAATTTAAACAAATTGGAATGAACAAATTATAATTCAACAACCATGCAAGATTTCCCACTTCTAAAAATGTTAAACTAGTTATTATAACCCTACTTAATTAATAAAAACCATAACTTAATTTCATAATCCTAACTTGAATTTTAAAACTTGTAGATAGAAATTATTTATTAAATCTAATTATGCTTAAATGAAACATCTAATAACAATAAATCAAAAGAAGAAGATTTATACCTCCACAACATGAAATCCAAACAGGAAAATAAGCCTCCAAAATGAATGCTTTCCTTCTCCAAAATCCATGTAAAGATGAGCAAATAATAGAGGGTAGGAATTTATTAGGATTTTGTGGATTTTTTATTGAAGTTTTGATGAATTTTGATGATTTTTAATGCAAAAATGATGGGGGGAAAATTTTGGGGCTGCCCATGGAGGTGAGGCCGGCCATGAGGTGAGGAAAAGAGAGTAGAGTGAGAAAAGATGAAGAAAAGTGTAGAAGGTTTCAACAAAATATCATTCCATTAAGTCTTTTCATGAATTTATTTAAAAATTCTTTATTTTCTTCACTCCATTTGACCTAGAATGGTCTAGAACCATTGTAAAATTTTGAAAATAAATTTTGCATGAAACACACTTGATTCTAAGATGCAATGGTTCATTTTTGCAAATTAAACCCATTCGAATTTGTAATTTACACTAATTTTGTGTATAAATAAAGCTTATGTTAATATTTAAAATAATTAATTTAGGAAAAATATTTAATTAAACTAAAAATTTATAAGTGGCTAAATAAACACCATTTACTAGCAATTAAATAATTAAAATAGGTATTTTTAAATTTATAGTGAAAAATAATTACGGTTTAGTTTTATGAAAACTACGTTTTACTTTACCAAAAATTATAAAATTCACTTAAAGAATTTTCTTTATTTATTTAATTATTTAATTATTTTTAAAATGTTACAATATGAGTCATACCGTTTTGGTATTTGAAATAGCACGAATCATGGTTTTTAGAAAATTGGGGCTACGGTGTTTTTAAGAAAAGGTACATCCTTTGAAATATCCGTAGTATCCCTCGGCCTGTCTTTAAAATACTTACGATTCGGTAGTTTGAAAATAAGTATGACTCGAGCCCAGTCTAACATCTACCTGATAACTACAGGACTAATCAAAAGGGTAAGGGAAACCACCTAAAGTCCGAGTCGATATATCTAGTAGTCAGCGATACCGCCTCAATAGCGTCACGTACGCTGAAATATATAATACAACATTCTCGAGTCAAGAGTGCAGATCAATCATCATATCAATGCCTCGTACGGTAAAATCCCTCGTACTGCATCCCAAATCGGGGTACGGGTCAAATATCCCATATATCTCACTATTTATATGGTATTATTATCATAATATCCTGAATTAGGGGTACCATTCTAAAGTCTAGTATATTCCGATACCATCAAACATATATCCGCGTATGAATAAAACACATCGCCCGACGATCCGCTATAATATCAAGTCATATCTCAAAACACGACCCAAATCACGTAACCGATCTCACGGCATCATGCCCGATCGCATCGACTCATCTCCAAGTATCATATACTATCCTCATCATTCGTTTATATGTATATATATACACACAAACGCATCTATATATATACACCCAAATAATTATAACACGTGTGTGCATGTGTGTGTGTCAACCTTACTCTAGGGTTCGCGACTGAGAAACTAACTAAAAACACTTTCATTCAATTACACAAAAACCAACCCATGGTCTCCTAAGGCCTTTCTTGCTAAGTATTCATATCTCGTAATAACATATACGTGTGTGTGTGTGTGTGTGTGTGTGTCATAACCTACGAAATTGCGGGAGTGCTATACGCCATCCACTCGACTTCCCCCTTAGATATACATCTACTCACCTGGACGCCTCGGCTAATCTGATCTGATTTCAGCTCTGTCATTTCCGTGCCACATCCGATGCCTCTGCACCCGATCCTAGGAATGCATATAAGGAAAAAGAGAATAAATATATAATTAGTCGCGGACACAACCAATACAAGTCAACCACGCGCACTAACTAGACGCGCACACACTTGATACACGAAACACGCCACGACAACGCTACAAACTACAACTAGGGTCACTATACGTGAAAGCCACAAATCCTATTACCTACTCATACCAATTGCACACTCACAACACACTAAATATTATATGAAATAGGTTATAACTCACCAAAACCTCAAACTTAAATAAAATCGATTTAACCCAAAAACCTAGTAAGCATCTTTAACCAATTTAGTACAAACTTGATGTTTTAGCAAAACTAGTGGCTACAATATTCACTAAATATCTTAATTAGGTCACATAAACATTAACTAGATTTTAATCTCACATAATTTCATTAATCCTAAAATCTAGTTTGCAACATAGCTTAATTTAAGACAAATTAAATGTAGCAATTAGCAATTTAGCAACCGGATTAGGTTTTGCATGCCCGCTAGATATTAACTACAAAATTAAACCATGAACAAATGATGAAAACCCTAACTCAATTTCAAACCCTTTTCTTTAATTCATAAACTAGTAATTAGAATCAATTAAACACTTAAATAACTTAGATTAAGGTAATTAACTAACAAATAATAATGGGTTTAAGATTATACCTCACAATTTTAGAGATCTCATTTGAAATCTAGCCTCCCAATTTGCTCTCTAGATCCAAGATCCATGCTTGAATGGACAAAGAATAATGTGTAGGGTTTGATTAGGAGTTAGAGGGAAATTTGTGTGGATTTTTGAGGCAAAATTGATGAACTTTTGGAGAGAAATGATATGGGAAAACTTTTGGGCAGCCAAGGGGGAGGGCTCGGCCAGCAGCCATGGGGGAGGAAGAGAGAGAGAGAGAGAAGTGTGTGGATGTTGTGGCCAAGTCAAAGAAAAAACCCATACTCATTTAACTTTAAACCATACCTTATTAATTATTGTTTTCTTTTCATTTTTTTCTTTTGTTGTAAGGGATGAAATGGGGACTTGGGGTTTTGGGGTTGCTGTGCTCGAAATTAGAAGTGAGGAGGTGAGTGGGGTGAGTGAAAGAAAGAGGTGACTATATCCCCCCTTCACGCAACATCCTTCATGTCTCATTATTCATTTATTTTATTATCCTCTTTAAACTTTTTCTTTAAATTTCAAGAACCAAATGAAAATTTCATTTTATTTCAAATACAACATGTTACATTTTAGTTTAATGTGTCACGATTCACTAAATCATAATTAACCCATTCCAATTTGTAATTATCACTAATTAAATATATTAGTGAAAGTTTAAAATAATATTAAAATAATTAATTACGGAAAATATTTTAGTAAACTAGAAATTTTATAAGTGACCCATTAAATACCAAATAATAGCAATTACTTAGAATATGTATGTTTATATCTCTGTTGAAAAATAATTATATCTTAGCTTTTATGGAAAGCACCGGTTATTTTACCGATTATCCGAAATTTCACCTAAACGCTTTTCAAAACGTTACAATGATACATTGAACATGCGTGTATGAGACTCATACCACGGATAAAGATAATCAGGGCAATAATTTATTTAGAAGAAAATCAAAATGAGGTGGAAATGAGCATGGCTTAGATGCTTGCGGAAGCATGTTGAAGCCATGACTCATCCCACTTATTTTGTCTTACTCTAGATATTTTATCACCCAACCATTGTCTTTAATCCTATGGTTAACTCTCTTATTCATCACACTTGAGATATTTTTTCACCATAGGTCATATTCTTCTCTCAAGAGCTCTCTAGGTTTTCTTGAGTGAAAGAAAGAAGAAGAGAAAGAAATTTCTAAAGTGAGCAAAATTCCTACTTCATTAACCTACTCTCATCTATCCCATTAGATCAGGTTGTTTGCTTCACTAGTTCTTTAATTAGTAAAGAGATAGCTTGAATTAGAGTAACTTCGATGTGGATCATTTTCGGCCTCGAAGACGACGAAGCAAGCTCGTTCCTTTCACCAAGTGGAGCCTAAGAAGAGTTCTAAGGACCACTACTTAGAGCTAATGGACTACTACTTGGTGCATTAGAAGTGAAGGATCGGTATACAAAGATTGTATTCTCTATTCACTTAGTGTAAAACTTGTTTACATGCGTACAAATCCTAATTCTATAATTCGATTCTAGGTTAGTGTTGCTTAGACCTCTAGATTTTTTTAAATTGCATACTTGATGCATGTGGAAACCTAGTAGAGGTGCTAAGATAAACTTTTATGGCATTAGAGACAGGTTAGAGAATTAGGTTTGGTCTAAACGGCGTTAAAGTGTTTGATCGAACTTCAAAACCCGAATTTTTTGATGTTTCTATCCAATTTTTCAAAAGTTGAAATTTTGGAGAATAAAAATATGCAGAAAATTGTGCAGTGTATTTAATGGAGCCCCAAGAAATACGAGGGCCCAACTCAAGTAAATGGCCGTGTAACCGCGGCAAAACATAAGGTTTGGCCGCGGTTTCACGACAAGTTTGGTGAGTTTGGGACTCCATTTTCTTGTGCACTTTCTGGGTATTTTTAGTAAGGCTCAAGTTGTTGAGCTCTCTATGATTTGTGGGTGTTTGATATATTGATCAAAAAGTTTAACATCGTCTAGATATATATGCTATGTGATACAATATTTGGAATCCACATTAAATAGTTTTGTGAAAACTAATTTCTTGTTTGTAAATCTCACGTTTTATTCTCTTTTGATCGATTGCCACCGAGTTTCGATTCGGATCAAAATTCCGTCGCAATCTCGTATTGTACGCGAATAGTCGCCGCGAAACACTACTAGATAGCCACGCCCCATTGCGTCGACCAAGTGACTATAGGAGAACATTGTAGCCAAAAGCATCCACTCGGGTGCTCACGGCCGCGGTGTTCTGCCTAAGTGAACTTCATTGACGGCATCGTGGGTACGACAATCTATTAAAGTTCCCGATGAGCATTCGATCAAGTTATCGGGAATCTTGTTGAATTGCCCGACGAGTTATTGAAAAGTTTTTTCAATTCGAGACTTAAATGCAAGATTTATTGTGTTAGGAATGAAATCCGAGATATGAGATATTCCGGGTTTATGATGTCTAAGGTTTGATGCGGATTCTAATTATTGTAGTTTTCATTTTTTTTTCTGCGACCGTAAGTGTAATATGTAGTGTATCCCTAATCTCGTTGCTATATGTCAATGACATTCGGTCTACGCATATTTACTTACGTTGATGACATGCGATGTTATGTGTTGCTGTGATATATTATATTGGATCGTCGTGATTGAATAGCTGGGTTTTTTTTACGTGAGATGGGAGTTTTTATATTTTCATTCATGTAAAAAGTTGTATGTAATATAGTTTTATTGGGACACTTCCGGGTTAGGGATGATGTCACTATTGATGTATATTATTTACTTTTCTGCATTAGGATAGACCCAAGACGTGGAGCATAAGTGACCGGATTCTAGAGTCCAGTGGGAGACCATCTCGAGGAGTCGAGACCGGGTCTCCTAACTCTAGAATTGGCAGGGTCACTTGCTGCTCTTGTTGGGATCTAGGGATGTGGGTTTGGCTATTCATCACGACCGTGGAATCTATGTTTTTCATTACTGACTTAATTTAAAACATGGACCTCTTAGAATATCCTATATTTTATATTTTTTTCTGCTGCCTGAGTTCTGTGATGTGATCATATAACCGCGTGAGACGAATGCTATATATAATAAATGTTGCTTATGTTTTGCACCCGCGCTAGTCCAGTCCCCGCACTACCGTTAGTTAAGTAACCTAACGGTGCATGACGAGGCCCCGTGGCAAATGCGGATGGCATAAGCATACGTTCTATTTTCGTTTCTTCTGTGATGCTTAGGAAATATAAATGATGGGACATCATTAATGAGATTAATGAAAGAAAAGAAATCTAAAGATACTGTAGAATCAATTTTTTCAAAAAGGTAGCTCTAGTTATTGCTTTGCATAGTGATATTTCTTGATGGATATCCAGCACCTCATTCGATGAGGAAAGAGCCGAGATCCCTTCACCGGGAATGGCATTTTCAGCAAAAGCTAGCAAATGCTACAACCCACTTGGTTTGTTTTGAAAACTATTCGATTTTAAAAGCGGAGCTTAAACCACACCTTTTTCAAATCACTAGATTCCACAACGATATCAAGTTCATTACGTTAAAGGTTTTGTTCAAAACCAGTCGTAGCTTTCCGTCATTTCAGATAAGTGCTATTTTGTATTCGTGCTGTGTTTGTTGACCTTGTCAAGACGTAGTGTACGGTAGCTGATTAGTGCTTATCTGCCGTATATGATGCGATTGGATTAGGGTAGTTGTATGGCTTTGTTGACCTTGTTAAAGGTCGTACGGGTGGGGTTAATACAATCACAAAATGATGGGTTGAACTTGACTAGCACTTATGATTTGTTGACCTTGTTAATATCATAAGTTGCTAGGGGTAAAAACTGATATTGGGAATTTCAAGTATTGAAATTTGCAATGAGATTACATACCTTCTATAAGATAGTTGGATCCCGATACCCACTGCGAGTAAGAGTTACTCTTGGGAGAATTTTGCACTTTACAATTAGCTAATCCAGCAGGTGTCTAAGAAAAGTGTTATCGGGGTTATGCCCCTGCAGAAACAAGGTTATTTAATTAGATCCATGCGAAAGAACGAGGAGACTTCGTCGGAGTACCAATACCTTTCTGGCTGACCGATTGGCGAACTTGTAAGGTGTAATTAATCCCGGCTAATCTTACCTTTTATTGTTTGAAGGAAGATTTGATAAAAAAGTGGGAGCCATCATGATTAGATAATATAATAACCAATCTAATCTTGTAAGAGCGCACGCTAAAATGTTTTCTTCTCTCTCTTTCTAGGTAGTGACCATGAAATCCCTTAATCAAGATAATAATATGGATGTATTGACCGAACCTGCTTATTATACTGGGCTGGGGAACGTTCGTTCTGCTTTATCTTAGCAAGGAATAAAGGAATATCAGGATTCCCACGCAAGCCGAACGAAGAAAGAGCATGATGATGCATCTTCTTCGAGTGTGTTCATTACCGAGAACTGTTTCTTAGTATGTTCTACGTTCTGGGTATTGGATACCAGATCAGGATCCTACGTTTGTAATATGTTAAATGGGTTAAGAAGAAGCAGAGAACTGGGAAAGGGTGATAAGTGTCTCGTAGTAGGGAATGGTGCAATTGTTGCAGCCAAAGCAGTTGGCGAATATCACCTTATATTACCAAATGGTAATCTATTGATTCTGAATGACTGTTATTTCGTACCAAAAATAATGTGCAATATAATATCAATTTTTTTATTAGATAAAGAAGGATATAACTTTATACTAGAGAAAAATGTTATGAATATTTTCTTAAACCAAGTGTTAATTGGGTTTGGTACGTTGTATAACGGTATATACGTTCTAAATCAAACTACAGTTCTAAGTATACAGAACACACACAAGAGGAAAAGTTCAGAAATGAACGAATCTTTCTTATGGTATTGTAGACTTGGTTATATCAATGTGACAAAACTAGCTAAGTTGCATAAAGATAGATATTTGAATAAGTTCGAATTTACATCTTATAAAACTTGCCAGTCATGTCTCAAAGGCAAGTTGACCAAAACTCCGTTTACTGGACACGGAGAAAGAGCTACTAAACTCTTGGGACTGATACATAGTGATGTATGCGGTCCTATGTCTACACATGCCAGGAATGGTTTCTCGTACTTTATTACATTCACCGATGATCTCTTAAGATTCGGACATGTGTTCTTATTGAAACACAAATATGAAGCTTTCGAGAAATTCAAAGAATACAAGTACGAAGTTGAGAACCAGACGGGTAAAAGTATTAAAATCAAAATCCTACGATCTGATCGGAGAGGAGAATACTTGAGCACGGAATTCCGTGACTATTTAAAAGAGAATGGGATTCTCTTTTAGCTTACTCCTCCGTATACACCACATCACAATAGAGTTTCGGAGCGGAGGAATCTCACCCTATTAGATATGGTGCGCTCTATGATGAGCAATGCAGAGTTACCTATTTTCTTTTGGGGTTATGCACTTGAGACAGCTGCATACCTATTGAATCAAGTTCCATCTAAATCAGTGCCTAAAACACCATATGAGATATGGAGTGGAAAGAGACCATATCTTAAACGAGTTAAGATATGGGGTTGTCCGGCCTATGTTAAAAAATAGAATCCGGATAAACTCGAGGCACGATCAGTTCTTTGCAAGTTTGTGGGATATCCAAAGAATTCACATGGATATATTTTCTACCACACTAAGGAATAAAAAGTGTTTGTTTCTCAATATTCCACCTTTTTGGAAAAGGAATTTCTTGTGAAAGAAATTAGTGGCAATGAGGTAGAACTGGAAGAAGTTCCAGCTACATAAATTTCAGCTGATGATTTGGTAGAATCGGAGGATTCGATAGTCCCCGACGAACCTCAGCCACTCTGCAGATCTAGTAGGGTTCCTCATCTACCTGAAAAATACTACGGTTTTCTCATAGACGGTGGGAGCGAGGATTGCATCATGGAAGATGATAACCCAACTAGCTTTGAGCAGGCCATTACGAGTGGAGACTCTGTGAAATGGCTGGATGCAATACGATCTGAGATGGAATCCATGTACACCAACAAAATATGGACTTTGGAAGTTTCTCATGAAGGGGTAAAACCCATCGGGAGCAAGTGGATCTTTAAGATGATAGTTGGTGTAGATGGAAAGGTTGAGACCTTCAAAGCTAGGCTTGTAGCAAAAGGTTTTCATCAACGAACAGGTATCGATTATTATGAAACCTTTTCTCCAGTGGCTATGCTTAAGTCCATCAGGATCCTACTTGCCATTGCTGCATACCATGACTATGAAATCTGGCAGATGGACATCAAGACCACTTTTCTAAATGGTGATTTAGAAGAGAGCGTATACATGACACAGCCAGAGGGCTTTGCAGATAGTGGGAGCAGCGGAAAGGTGTGCAAGCTGCATAAATCAATTTACGGATTAAAGCAGGCGTCGCGGAGCTGGAACATCTGTTTTGATGTGGCAGTCAAAGAGTTTGACTTCATCAAAAAACGTAGATGAACCTTGTATATACAAAAAGTTAGTAGAGAGTAAGGTTTTCTTCCTCGTATTGTACGTGGATGACATACTCTTGATAAGAAATGATATTCCTATGCTACATTCGGTCAAGCTCTTCTTATCACTAAAGTTCTCCATGAAAGATCTAGGTGATGCCTCCTATATACTGGGGATTAAGATCTATAGGGATAGATCTAAAAGGATGTTGGGATTGTCCCAATCTAGGTACATTGATACCATACTAAAGAGGTTTAGTATGAAAGATTTTAAGCGTGGTAATTTACCTGTTTGCTCAGGAATCACTCTCTCCAAAGAGATGCCTCCTAAGACTGATTTGGAGAGGGCTCGCATGCAAGGGATACCCTATACTTCTGCAGTTGGGTCAATCATGTACGCGATATTATGCATCAGACCGGATGTAGCTTACGCACTTAGTGTGGTAAGCACGTATCAATCGGATCCTGGGGAGAAGCTGTAAATCCCCGTTTCCATATTAATAAAGGTTTCTTTTTCCTTGAATCCCAGTGGCTTCTTTCTTTTTCCTTCATATTTTGAATTGGTTGTTTAAGCTTAATATTTATATTTTTCCAAACCCTAAAACCCAAAACCCAAGATTTAAAACCATAAGTTTTATTCAACCTACTTCTGTTTTATTTTTAAAGGGAATTTCTTTTTTTATATAGCCCAGCCCTCACTATTTTCCCCAGCCCGTTACATTTAACCCCGGCCCACTTGGATTTAAATAAATCCTTTTATGAATATAAAATCCCTCAACCCATTTTCCTTTTCTTCAGCCCACAAACTTTTATAAATATAAATCCCTCGGCCCAATCTCTTCCCTCAGCCCACCCAGTTTTCTTTGGGGATTATTTATTTTTAGCCGGCCCACTTCCCCAGCCTGCCTCCTCAAACCGACCCGACCCGACCGCCACTGTTCATCTCCTTCAAAATTTCCCCCAACGGTAACCTCCCAAACTTACGCGCGCGACCCGCTTCCTCCGCCATCGCTCACGCCCACGCCCACGCAGTACCGTTGCCCTCGCCCCCACGACGCGCTCCCCGCGTCTCCCTTATCTCCTTCCCACCTCGCTCACCCGCTCTTTTTCAGAATCCCTCATCTCTCTCCCTCACAAGAAACTCACCGAGCAAAATTTTTCCTCACCTCGCCACCGGCGAAGACCCTCGACAGCCCCCTCGGCAACCCTCGATCACTCCTCCACCAACCTCCTCCCTCCACGACTCCACCTCCACCAACCTCCTCCCTCCACGACTCCACCTCCACCAACTCGAGACCCCCTGCACCCACACCTCTGCACACAGAAACCCATCACCCGACCGAGCTCGAGTCACCCCTGCACGCCTCCTCGACGCCGGTGACCCCCACCACGTCGTCGACCTCCATCTCCTCAGCATCATCACCCTCACCACAATTCCCAAGTCCCCACTGCTCTCTCTCTCTTTATCACCAAAAAACCCACATTCTCCCCGTACTGCGCATTCACTGTGCACGTCGCGGAGCGACCATCGCCGACATCGTCGACCCCAGCAAGTCCCAGGCCAACCACAGAGCACCACCTCCGCTTCCAGTAAGCACTTGACGGCTCCGGGGAACTCCGACGTCAAACCCGTGTCTCGAGCCAAGCTCGCGCGAACTTGTTTTACAGCGTACGTCACGCGTCCGTGACGCCACTACTGCCGTACAACCCCGAGGCATTCCCAGGCAAGTATTTACTTGCTTCATGCTAATATAGTTGAGTTACAAACCTAAATCATATAGTTATTAAACTTACAGATTACCGATATATATCATGACCTAAGTGTTCGATGCTAGATCCCAATGGAAATAATAGTTTATTTTGACGGAAACTGATATTTTCTATTGGCCCATTTGATAATGAATATCGCTGGAAAATACGATTGTTCGTGACAAAAATTGATACCCCCAAATATGCCGTTAAAACTAGAATTTTCTCGTACCTGAAAACGAATAAAATCACCATAAATCATATACATACTGTAATGATATGTTCGAGGGCTTAAATCGAAGACGACTCGACGAACATTAACCTTATGTAGAATTTTAATGATTTCTGTTCTGTAACTGTGAAGGTAATTAGACCGGAAAGCGACTCTGGACTGCAGTCCAGAGCGTTTCCGATTATTGTGTTCTGTCCAAAGACCTACGTCACTGTGTTTTCTGAAGTCGTATGTTGCGGAACCCTGCAGTAGATTAAAGATAATTCTGTTAGTTAAACCAAAAAAGTGGTTCCATTCCGTTTCACCGCCGTTTGCTATTTTAAACTGCATTTAAAAGGGCAGAACGTATAACTGTCCAGAACAGATTCTGAAATGACATACTGAGGTTAAACTGTGTATAACTTTCAACGTACAGATACGATTAGTGATCCGTCTATTGCGTTGAATACTCCATTTAAAACCCTAGATTTCATTTAACTGTAACATCGCTAAATTCTGAGCCCAACTGGGAGTAATTTGTGTCGCGAAACGGACGTTCAGTTCTGAAACTGAATTTCCAGCCGCGAGCACTTAAAATGAAATAGCTATATCTTGAGAACCGGAATCCCGATTGAACTGAAACAAATTTTGATGAATTTCTGACTAAGTGTTCTATTTACCTTACTTGTATCATTTTGCTGAATTCCTAACATATTAATTTATGTAAATTATTTTAGTTAAGGATATGCATGTTGATTCATAACATACAGAGTTATTGGTAGCATACAATATATCATACCCTTGCCATATACTCAGTGTTAGTGCGTGTGGACATTGCATGATCGTGCGTGATAGATGTTGGTTTAGGAGTGACGAGTACACCAATGGAAAGTGAATATTCGTGACAGTGATTGATACAGTGAACAGTGATAAAACCGTGCCATTGGTATACTTGTACACGACTAAATCAAGATCATAACTAGTGAGAACCAGGGGAAAAGGGGAAATCAAAGTGGAAAGAGTATCGTATTTAGCGGGACCGTGTTTAGAGGATGATCATTCGAACCATGATACTGATACGTGTAGGATAGGATCTAGCGATCTGGCTGACAGGGTTATGTCCCGGGCATGTGGGCCGTTGTCTCGGGTATGTACGAGACTCCTATTAAACATGATCCTCCTTCCACTATGTGATTTCAAACATTGACCTAGAGACCGATAGGGACACATGTTATATTCTGCATCATATAGTGACACAGTGATTACTTGCATTGTTCTTATACCAGTATTACCTCATTTACCTGTTTCACCTTATTATAATAATATTGTTATTGTGTCGCTCTGACGACCTGAGTATGCATGCTCAGATTCCGCGGGAGGACCAGCACAAGAGACGGATCCACCCTTCGAGTTCACAGAGATATAGTCTGGTGTACTCCCTATCTTTACTGCTTCCATTAGAGTGATCGTGAGATTGAACTTGGTTAGTTATTGTTCTTTTTATCTGTAATTGTGAACAATGGAATTTTAATGTAATAAATTAGTGATGTGATTCCTTTAATACTGTGCTTTATTTACTGATTACCATGTAATGCTAGAAGCCGAAGTGTGACTACGGCGGGATGATTCCTTGACCGTAGGAGCATGGCTGGCCTAGTCATCCCTCGTTTCCGTATTTTGGGAAGCGGGGCGTGACAGAAGCACTGGACAGCTGTGAAGAACATTCTTAAGTACTTGAGAAGGACTAAAGAGATGTTCTCGGTGTATGGTAATGGAGAACTCCAGGTGGAGTCCTTTACCGATTCGAGTTTCCAGAGTGATAAGGACGACCGTAATTTGGTTTCGGGTTTTGCCTTCACCCTCAATGGGGGACGGTATATTGGAAGAGTTCCAAGTAGGATATCGTGGCAGACTCGACGATGGAGGCTGAATACATCGCTGCCAACGATGCTTCCAAAGAGGCTGTCTGGATGAAGAAGATCATAGTTGAACTTGGTGTGTTTCCATCCATTGAGCATCCAATACTTTTGTATTGTGATAACAATGGAGCTGTGGCTTTGGCCAAGGAACCCCGGTCCCATCAGCGATCCAGACATATTTTTAGACGGTATCACCTGATCCGGGAGATAGTTGATCACCGGAAGATCGAGGTCAGGAGAGTTGACACGAAGGACAACACAGCGGATCTACTCACGAAGGCCCTTCTCCAGACGCAATTTGAGAGATTTTTTAGGATGTTGGGTATGCGATACTACAACAACTGGCCTTAGTGCAAGTGGGAGATTGTTAGTCATATGCATGCCCTACAGGCCATTATTGTATATTATAGTGGATGCTTATATATATATATATATATATATATATATATATATATATATATATATAGTACTTTCTTGCTCTATATGATAGTATTCTATCTGGTTGCACTTTATCTTAACATGTACACTTATATAATTCTACCTCTCTGATACATGTTGATAAAGCCCTTAGGATATAAGCTTGACTACCAGGACTATGATGCGGATCATACTAGTGGGGCTTGTGTAGTCTGCAAGAACATCCTTTAACCGTTCCTAGTCGAGGGAGTATTTAGACAGGGCATTAATATTCCAGAGTAGACTACTGTGTACGTTTCTTGACCCTGTATGGGGGCGATGGTTGATCCTACAACTATTGGTGTTTGACATCAAAGATTGTATACAGGTGCTCATTAGAGAATGGGTACACCGAACAAGACTCGCTGAGAACTCCTAGATGGTACCATACCTATCATCAGATAGCAGTTCTCTGGTGACAGGTTAGTCTGTAGACTCGAGATCGTCATAGTGTCTTATGTGGTTCCCACTGTACTTTGATTTCCTCCCTACCACGGCTCAAAAGATTCATGCAAACATATGGATTTTGGGTACAACTCCGAATCATATGGAGGCAGTGAGCGATAGGAAGGGTTTCGTCTCTCCCGGTATTGGGAGTTGATATTGCGCTATGCTCGATTGGCTAGAATAGCAAGTCCCAGGCCAGAGCTGATGATATTTACTCGTAAGTGTTATCAGTAGTTTCTTAAAAGGTTATAGGCCACACATCGGCATGATTTATCAAGTTACTGGGGTCTGACGATTCCACCCCTAGACTTGATATGCGACATATCAGACGAAGAGACCGGACTGTACGGTAAGTGTTTCTTATAGGCTTTGCGAGAGTTTGGACAAGTTTGCTTATCGATCTTCTATTTGCTCAATACCTGGATAGCCTTACGTCCAGGTAGTACCACTGACGGCTTATGGGTGATTGATGTGATCATTACCTACTGCTGGCGTATTGACGAGTATTTAGAGTCCCACACAGAGGTTTCCTAGCTCAAGCGAAACGAAGTATGACACATATGGTGATATGTGCAGGGGCTTGATTAAATACGATTATGTGATACCGTATTATAATCTCGCGATATGTGATATCGATTAGGTTATATATGATATAACCAGATTCTTGAATCAAGTGTTGATTCAATAATATATTATATGTATATATATATATTTGATATTGGGTGGTTATATATGATATGACCGGAGTATTGAATCAAGTGTTGATTTAATGTAGTATCAAATATTTGTCGGTTATATGTGATATGACCGGGTTATTGAATCAAGTGTTGATTCGATAATGTGATATACATATAAATAATATTAGTTGGTTATAAATGATATGACCGGATTATTGAATAAAGTGTTGATTTAATAATTTGATATATATTTTTATATTTGATATATTAATATATATTAACTAATATTATGCTCACTAAAGATTTTCTTCTCTTTGAAATACATTTAATATATATGTGATATATATTAATATATGTATTTATATTTTGTGTCATGGTGGATGATACATTGAATATGGGTGTATGAAACTCATACCAAGGATAAAGATAATTATGGTAAAAATTTATTTAGAGGAAAATCAAAATGGGATGGAAATGAGCATGGCTTAGATGCTTGTGGAAGCATATAGAAACCATGACTCATCCCACTTATTTTATCTTACTCTAGATATTTTATCACCCAACCATTATTTTTAACCATATGGTTAACTCTCTCATTCATCACACTTGAGATATTTTTTCACCTTAGTTCATCTTCTTCTCTCAAGAGCTCTCTAGGTTTTCTTGAGTGAAAGAAAGAAAAAGAGAAAGATTTCTAATGTGAGCAAAATTTCTACGTCATCAACCTACTTTCATCTAGCCTATTAGATTAGGTTGTTTGCTTCACTAGTTCTTTAATTAGTGAAGAGGTAGCTTAAGTTAGAGTAACTTCAAGGTGGATCATCTTCGGCCTCGAAGACGACGAAGCAAGCCCGTTCCTTTCACCAAGTGGAGCCTAAGAAGAGTTCTAGGGACCACTACTTGGAGCTAAGGGACTACTATTTGGATCTTTAGATGTGAGGGACCGGTCTACAAAGGTTGTATTCTCTACTCACTTAGTGTAAAACTTGTTTACATGCTTACAAACCCTAATTCCCTAGTTCGATTCTAGGTCAGTGTATCTTAGACCTCTAGATTTTTTAAAATTGCATACTTGATACATGTGGAAACCTAGTAGAGATGCTAAGACACACTTTCATTGACATCTCATGATTGACTCAATTGCCTAAACAAGTGATGTGTCAATCATGCAAATCTCTCTCTTCATCAGTCTAGAAGACATCACTTTTGGAGAAGGAGACTCCATCATCTGTGGGTAGACTACCATGCCAGGAGTCATCCATTCTAAACTGTTTTAGAATGGTATCCAAGTACCTCGATTGAGACACTTCCCAAATCTAGATCTAAAACCATAGATTTTGTCACCGGAATTCCTAATATTTTGTCCAGATCCTGTGTGGAGAAAAACCTTGTGACAACCAAAGTTTGACCGATTGTAGTATAAGAACATCACTTCTTATCTGGAGCATGTCATCCAAATACCAGGACATCACTCCCTACTTCCTTCTTACCAGGCCCATCTGTTGTTCTGATGAAGTCAAACTCCATGACCGTTTCATCAAAATAGATGATCCGTCTCCGCTCTTCTTGCTTTAGTCCATAAATAGATATATGCAACTTGCTTACGACGTTTCCGCTGCTCCCGCTGACTACAACAACTCTCTAGCAGAGTCATATACACGTGCACTTCTAAATTTAATTTAGAATGGCATTATACTCATCCACCTACCAGATTTCATAGTCAAGGACAACAGTAGTGATAAGCTTGGGTTATCAAAACCTCCATGTCACCGTCTTTGAGGAAACCGAAGTACCTCTTGGGTTGCTGAGGTTACACATTAAAACTGCGGAATGGCTAATGGATTGTCGAATCCAATTGAATCCTTTGATTCTACTAAATTTTATGTAACCATTTGTTGTTCTAGAATCACTTCCAGTTCTACCATACTCCCACTTGTTTCATTTGCAAAAAGATTTCTTTTATAAAAAGGTGACGAGTCAAGAAAAAATCATCTTTTGATCTTGAAATGGTAGAAATTAAACCCTTACTTAAAACCTGGAATAACCCACAAACTGCCTTTACAGAAATGTGCCTTGAGTTTGTCCGGATTCAGATTTTAAACAGAAACTGGATAACTCCATATCTTAATATCCTCAAGATATGTAACCATTCTATATCCACATAGAAACAAAGGTACTAATTTATATGGAACCAACTTCAATTGTTATGCAACTGTTTCCAGTGCATATCACTTAAATTGAAGAAGACTATGCAATATTACTCATCAAGGAGTGCACTCACGGATGAGTAACCTGAGAGAGAAGCAAGTTTTCAAATATTATTATGATAGAATACCTAGCATAAGTATCTACATTTTCGATCACCTCGAACAATCTTGATACTTCTAATACATAATTCTCTACTTTATTCTTATACCTATAAAGTTCTCAAAATCTTTGGACCTTACATTACAACGAATGTGTGTCTAAAATCAAAGAACTCATAAGTAAACTGAATAAAGTAAGGTAACCAACCCCTTGTCCCGAGGGACACTGGACAACATACATTTCCATGTATAAGTCCCTAGAGTATACTAACTCAAATTCTGTGTGCTGTAACTTAAAAACTGTATTTTGATTAAGAATGTCTATACCGTTATTCGATATCTTCAACTGATAAAGTTAAATATTTAGAATACAATTTTCAAAATCTATATCTCACTTTATAAAATAAAGATACATATTTTCAATTTTAAAAATTGGTGCATAACAACGGTTATTCAAAACCAAATATTTGCCGTAAGGCAAAACCCTAGCGATTTCCTCAAATATCACCAATTACAAAAAATTCTGAAATTGAGGATCTAATCACCTAATTTCCAATATTCTACTCCCACTCTGCATCTGTAACGCCATATAGATGTGAGAATCAAGTCTGGTAAATATATACTCTGGAGTCAAAATCTAATTAGGAAAGCAGTTTTCAATTAATACTGAACCGGAAAACTGAAACATGAAAATGTTTCGAGGGGGTGACCGGGTATTCCTAGTAATGCCTCTTCCACTATCCAGATTCATGACAGTAGTCGCAGATTTCTTTACCCACAATCTAATCCCTTTATATGTCTTTACTTCTTACCTTCTGTACACCACATTTAGACTAATTTGTTTTCTTCTTTCACCACCATTCGACACCAGTTTAAGGTTTGGAAGAGGACTATCTAATAAGCGTAATAGGTGTACTATCCTAATACTAGGAGCCCTCACAACCTGAGAGAAGGTATAGATAAAAGTCAACTGAATAATCCTATTCAATTTCTCCAGAACCCGTGGCCATCTTCGAATTGAAACAAGTTTCTTCAAGTTCGTATGTAACTATAGGAAATGGCTTTTCTAAAAAATATGGATCTCCATAATGATACGGAAGGTTATGAAGAAATGCAAAGGTAAAGTAGGAGTGGTAGGGATATATGCGATTTTGTCATGAATCATAACAATCCAAAACCAAAGTGTGAAAGAAGGTTCTGTTAACTTGGTTCATGATTTTTAGTTTAAGGTCAAGTCATGGTCGCTGCCAGAGAGAGAGAGAGAGAGAGAGAGAGAGAGAAAAGAAACACTCAGAGTGCACTCTAACCTAAATTAGATTGGTTAATCACTTTATCTAATCAGGATGGCTCCCACTGTTTCCTCGAATTCTTTTTCAAACCCTAAAAGGGAGAATTAGTCGGGATGATCTGAAAATCACCGAGGAGTAACACCTACTTATCAATGGGAATCGGGATCTAACTATCATCGCATGATAACTTGATGGAAGCCACTTATGTTACCATACTCTAGAAGGTATGCGCATGCCTCACAAGTTTCCTTTATATTTGAAACTCCTGATATGCTTTTTGCCCCTAGGACCCAAGGACCTTGACGAATAATCAACAAATCAAGGGTCTTAGTCAAGTTCAACCCGTCACTATCTTGATTGCGTTAAACCCACCTGCATGACCCTTGACGAATGATCAACAAAGTTGTATGACTGTTCTAACCAATCCACATATCCCTACAATAGAAAAGCATTACAGAGCTACTGTACACTACACCTCGGCGAATAGAAATGAAAAACTTAGCACGGATACTAAGCAATAATAATCTGAAATGACGGAGGGCTACGGCTGGTTTTTGGCGAAAAACCATTGACATAATGAACTTGATATCGTTGAAGGAACTCGAGCAGTTTTGAAAAAGAGTGGTTTAGGCTTCACATTTTTAAAATGGGTGGTTTTGTAGAAAATCGATGGTTTTGAATAAACTGAGTAGTTTATAGTCACGTAAAATTTTGCCAAAGAGATCACTCCCAGTGAAAGGATCTATTCTCTTTCCACCTCGAATGAGGTGCATGATATTCCTAACTGAATACCTCGACGCTAAGCAAAATTAAACGCCTATAGTTTTCAAAAATTGGTTCCAACAACGTCATTTAGGATTGTTTTCCTTACATTAATCAGAATTAATGCATTCCCATCAATTAAACATATCATGCTAGAAAGAAACGAAAATAGGCACGCACATATATGCCATCTGCATTCGCCACAGGGTCCCAGGACTTCACAATAAGGTTACTTAACTTACGGCAGGGCGGGGACATGACTAGCGCGGATGCAAAACATATATAGCATCTACTAGATATATACAATATATGTAGCAACATTCGTCTCATGCATGATATCAAGTTACTTCACAGAAGCATCACAGTAGAAGCAAACACGGTATGGAAATGCGGATAATTAAGGAAAAATACATTTCAATGGAGCCAAATATGAAATGCAATTTTCCCGGTCATGTGAATAGCCCGCAGTATCACATCTTAGACCCCTACGAGTGCGGCAAACCACCCACCAATTCCATAAGCAAGGCAATCCCAATCAACAAAGTGAGTGGGCCATCCAGCTGCCACGTCCCGCTTCTCAGTAGACTGAAACGGTGACGTGGCAGGCCGCAACGTATTTACTGAGAAATAAATACGTTAAGCGCAATTAAGCAATATATAAAAAATGTACAAGAATGATAAGAGTATAAAAATAAAACAACAACTTTATTTACATTCATCTTTATATAGAACTGTTTGAAAATAAAAAGATACAATGATAATAAGCAGTGCCTAAACAATAGCATACAGGAAAGTAAGTACAAGGAACTAGAAATCAGGCTGTGCCGCAAGTTGGTCCAAATCCTCCTGGCTAGGCTCGATCTCCTGAGAGTCCTGTCCTCCTGACGAACATTCCAAAGAAAGAAATAGAAAAGAATATCGTCAGCGAACTAGTGCTCGGTAAGTTCCAAAAGAAGAAAGAGAATATAACAAGTAATGCGAAAAGAACAGATAGGTGGTGTATGATTGATTACCGGTATATGATGATTCTTATAACGTGGTTGTTTGTAGTTTGATACAGAAGGTATTCATGTATACGAGAGAAGTCCATCTTACCCTGTGGACTATGGTAACATATAATACAAGGCTCCGTCATAACCCACGGGACAACGACACGAGAATTCATGTAGGTGTCTTTTAAGTGACCTCTCATGCCACGATACACGTTCCGTACCAATTTACCCCTTTATCCCCGTGTAATGTATTGTATAGATTATAATTATCAGACTTTCCGAAACCATGGATACAAAATGTTCAAGTATTCATGTTCAGAATGTAATCAAGTATTAAAGTAGTCAAGTCAAGTTATAACCATGGTTCGGTCAAGTCAGGTCAAGTATACATGTTTGATATTGATGTTTGATTTTAAATATTCATGTTCATGATCAAGTATTCAGGTTTTATTTTGGTTTCAGGTTTGAATTGGACTTAGACTAAGTCAGACACTTGTAAACTGATTTAGCTCTTGAATTAGGTTTGGGAGTCATCGGCAACTGCTGCACATGGACGGCAGGATTTGTGTTTTTATCACACCCCGCTTTCCGATATACGGTGAAGGGGACGCGACTGGCCGCTACGTATTTACTCTGAAGTAAACACGCTGAGCGTATTTAAGCAATATAAGTAAAATGCACAAGAGACAGACAATAGATATATATTGGACATCAACTTTATTTATTCACATTCTTTTTACAATACATCTGAAAAGTAAATACATGGAATGAAAAGCAATGCCTAAACAGTGGCATAACAGAAATGGAAAGTACTGAAATGAAAAGTACAATTAACTAGAGCTCCGGGTCGAAAGCTAGCTGGTCCAAATCCTCGCTGGTGGGCTTGATCTCCAGTGAGTCCGAAACACCTGACGATATTCCAAAGAAGAAGAAAGAGAATATCGTCAGCGAACAAATCACTCGATAAGTCCCGTAAATAGACAAGAATGGAATAGACAGAATAGATAGTATATTGTTATAATGTTGTATTTAATGTTAACGCTGTTATTTGTAGCTTGGTACAGAAGTGGCCAGTGTATACGAGAGGAGTCTTACTAGACCAGAGACTACGGTATACCGAGTACAAGGAACCGTTCATCCACGGTACTACGGCAATTGAATTCAGGTTAGGTGTCTTTATAGTTGCTGTCTCATGCCATTTCTAACACCTTCCGTACCAGTCTACCCCTTATAAACCCTGCGATGTCTTGATTGTATTGTTTGTATTATTTAAATTGTATATTGTATATAGATGGATGACTTACCGAAACCATGATATCATTAAATAGATATAACCGGAGAATCATGTAGATGGATGTATATCCATGGTTCAGTTCAGTCAATTATAGATTGAGTAGATTGAATATATGAATTCATAGATTTATGTTGAATTGTAGTTTGTACTTGAATCATATTCAATTCAGATTGATTATATTGAGACTCAGTCTGAGTCAGAAAATTAGAAAGAAATTGAATCCTGAATTAGGTTTTAGTGTTATCGGTAACCGCTGCACATGGACGGCAGGATTTGTGTCTTTTTCAAAGACGATTACCGCGTTGATAACATCGTTTGTTAAGTTGTCTACCTTAAATAGGCAAGAACCCATATCTCTGTCTTTCTAAGGCTCAAGAGACTGGTCCCGCTTAAACCTATGTTTACTAGGGTCCTTATTGTAATTTAGTATAACTTGAGGGGGTTTTATGTAAAAATAATTTTGTATAATTTTCAAAATACACCTCAAGTATTTTATTATCGTCTTTAGAGTTTCCATTAATGTATATTTTATCAATGTGACATTTCTAGTGAATAAAACCTAATTTCATAAAATATGGTATTTATTTGTAATATTGGAATTGTATGGTATTTTCTTGTAAATGAGTTGTTTTTCTTAAATTTTGGAAATGTAGATTTTTTTATAAATATTAAAATAGGTATTTTGATATCATTTACATATATATTTATTTATTAAAAATATACGTTTTATTTATAATAGAAATCACATTTTCTAAAGAAATGTATTTTAAAATCTTTCGAGATCGTATGTTCCTTGCGGGTCTGCATCTCGCACTACTAAGCCCGAGGATGTGTGATAATCCGCATCATTCCGAATGGATTCCCTGAAATGGGTTGTAGCGGCGCATTGCAAAGATTTGTTAAAATACATATCTTGTAGAAAAATGTTTTTATAAGTCGGAAGTAGTTATGTGTAAAATCGTATTATTCCCAAATCTATGTTCCCAAATTTCATCGTGCTATATTACATATGAGTATTGTGAGGATGTAGGTCATTATCTCATGAGTTTTCTAAAACTAGCATGGTTAAAAGGTATAAACAAGTCGATATGAAACATAAATGTATTTTACTGTAAAAGTGGAATAAAACTTGCTCTGATTATCATTTTAATGCCAAACTTATTCTATTGTCTTAGTTAATGAGTATTAAACAATATATCAAAAGTTGTAGGTTTGTTATTAAGAAAATGTTGAAATTTTTTATAAGAAAAGATAATCGGAAGCCGGATAACTCCGCTTCCGACACATTTTAAGAGTTGAGAATTTGAGAATAGTGAAAGAGAGAGAAGGGGGACTTACTGGATTAAGGTCAAGAGAGGAGTAAGTGGAAGATTGGGGAAGCACCGGTGCATCGTTTCGTCGCCGGAAATTTCTCGGATCATCGTCGGAAGTTCGCCGGAGCTTCGCCCTTTGCTAACTCCACTTGCACACAAAAAGTCTAGTGAATTTTCTTGAGAGTTTGGGCAGAGATTTGAGAGTGAGGGAGGGGGAGGGATGATTTGAGGTGTGGTATTTATAGGAAAAATTAGGGTTTAGGGTAATGAAGGGGTGTATTAAAATTTTGTATTAAAAAATGGATTAAATGGGGTTTTAATTTGCTCTGTAAATGTGCAGGGAAATTAAATAGTACAGGGGATATGGGGTAGGCCAAAGGTTGCAGAGGATTCTAGAAAAATGGGGTTTGGGCCGAGTTAATCCGGCGCCGCCGGCCGAGTCGCCCGAGTCGCCGGCCCAAGTTGGCCGAGTTAGGCCGTGTCTCTTCGCCATGTGTCCCCGACGTTTGGTCTACTGCAGTGGACTCGTTTGTTTTATGTGTGACTCTTGGTTTTATGGGTTGTGCACGTGTAGACTCTTGGGCTTCTAAAAAGATTAAAAGAAAACTAATTAAAAAATTAATGTGGCTGAAGGGATTTGAACTCTGGTGCTTTGGTTTAGCAGTGCAAGGTCTTACTAGTGAGCTACAAGCTCTTTCTTGCTGTTCAAAATTGAATCAAATACTTATAGTACTCACAGGAATTGTAAATAGCCTAAGTATATATTAACTTTTAATCAATTATATGTACACAAGAATTGGAGTTGTTACAGTCTACCCTCCTTACAAAAATTTCGTTCTCGAAATTTACAATTTATTTTAAGGACCAGTTTACAAATAGATGAGAATTGCACGCATCTCATCTTCTCTTTCCCATGTCGATTCTCCTAGAGTGTCTTTTCTCCACATCACTCAAACCAAGTTGACTTTCTTGTTCCGAAATGATTTCACTTTCCTGTCCAGGATTTCAACAGGTTGTTGCGTACAAGATAAGTCGGGCTGTACAGTGAGCTCGGAATGATCGAGAATATGGCTGGGGTCACTCACATACCTTCTGAGTTGGGATATGTGGAACACATTGTGCACTCCTTCCAATAAAGGTGGAAGTGCCAAGCGGTATGACACTTCACCGACTCGTTCGAGTATGTCGAACGGTCCAATGTATCTCGGACTTAGCTTACCCCGTCATCCTAATCGAATCACTCCGCGATTTGGAGATATCTTTAGAAATACATGATCTCCCGGCTGAACTCCAAATGACGGCGCTTTGCATCAGCCCAGTGCTTCTGTCAATCTTGGGCTATGCGCATTCTTTCCCTGATAGTACGAACTACGTCAACAGTTGCTACTATCATCTCAGGTCCAAGGAGTTCTCTATCACCGATGTCGTCCCAACTTAACGGCAATCGACACTTCCTTCCATAAAGTGCTGCAAAAGGTGTCATTCCGATACTTGCTTGGTAGCTATTGTTGTATGAAAACTCCACAAGATGTAGGTGGTCTTCCCACGATCCTTTGAAGTCTAATATATACGCTCTGAGCATATCTTCCAAGATCCGAATAGTTCGCTCAGACCGACCATCTGTTTGTGGATGATAAGCTGTGTTGAAGTTCAGACTTCTTCCCAAGCTTGCTTACAGACTGTCATGCCCCGTTTCCTGGTGTACGGCGAAAAGGACACGACTGGTCCGCTACATATTTACTCAGAAGCAAATACGCTAAGAGTATCTAAGCAATATAAAGATAAATACACAAGAGACAAGAGATATAAACCGAACAACAAGTTTATTTATTAACATTCTTTTATACAATGCATGAAAAGTAAATACAACTGGAATAAAAGCGATGCCTAAACAATGGCATAACAGGAAATGAAAAGTACTGAATGGAAAATGTACAATGTCTAGAGCTCGGGGTCTTCACTGAACTGGTCCAAGTCTTCAGCAGTAGGCTCGATCTCTGACTTGTCCAGATCACCTGATGACATTCAAAGAAGAAAGAAATAGAATGTCGTCAGCAAACAGGTCGCTCGGTAAGTCCCAAAGATGAGGGAGAAATAGACAGAGAGTAAGAGAGCGAGAGTGAGTAGCTTTTAATGTTGTATTATAATGTTGTAATGTTGTATTAACACTGTTGTTTGTTGTCTGGTACAGAATATGCCAGTGTATACGAGAGAAGTCCCACTTACACCGGGGACTTTGGTAATCTGTAGTACAAAGCTCCGTCGATAATACCACGGAACAACGACATGGATGTAATTATGTCTTAAGTGACCACCTCGCGCCACCTTTAACATATACCGTACCAGTATACCCCTTAAACCCCGTAGTGTTTTATTTATATTGTTTTGTACTGTAAATTGAATTGAGTGTATAATTGAAAGACTGACCGAAACCATGATATCTGTAAACAGATGTAACCGTAGAATCATGTAAGTGGAATAACTGGAGAACCATGTAAATGGAATGTATATCCATGGTTCGGTTCAGTCAAGTCGTATAGATTGATAATTGGATTCATGGATTCATGTTGAAAATTATAGATTGTAGATTGTACTTGAATCATATTCAAGCCAGATTAATCAGACTCAAACCCGAGTCAAACATAAGGTAAATTGAAGTCCTGATTAATTTGTCTATCTTAGATAGGCCAAGCACCCACATCTCCGGCTCCCTGAGGCTCAAGAGATTGGTTTTGCTTAAACCTAAGTTTACTAAGGTCCTTAGAGTAATTTATAGAACTTGAGAGGGTTTTATGTAAAAACACTTTTATATACTTTTCAAAATACACCTCAAGTATTCATTATTCGTCTTTAGAGTTATAATGAATGTGGATTTTATATTGTGATATTTCTTGTGAAAATATCCTAGATTCATAATTAAAGGTATTTATTTATAATATTGATTTATTTAGAATTCATGGTATTTTAGTGTAAAATTTGTTCTTGTGATTTTTAGAAAAAGGTGGAATATTTATATCATAACAAAATAGATATTTTAATGATAAATATACATATGTTTATACAAAAATAATTTTAATAAATATTTTATATTCTAAAAAATCTCATTTTCTTAAGATATCGTATTTTAAATTTTTCGAGACCAAATACTCCTTGCGGAGGTCTGAATCTCGCACTACTAAGTCCGAGAGTGTGCGATAAACCGCACCATCCCGAACGGGTTCCCCAAAATGGGTTGTAGCGGCGCTTTGCAAAGATTGTAAAATACTAAATCTTTTAGAAAACGGTTTTATGAAGTAAGTGGTATTTATTTGTAAAGGTGTATATTTTCCGTATTGTATGTTCTAGATTTTTCTAAGTCAACTAGTCTATTCCTAACTGGTCCAGACGACAAGTTGTGAGATGTCTCAAATCGCTTCTTCACCGCCAATTGTGGCCAGGTAAATACAAGTGAGGAAAGGAGGGATCCGCTCACGAATCACCGTGAGACGGGCCTTTTAAAGTTACCTTTCTCACTTGCCTAGCCTAGACACCACAAACTCAAGTTTAGATAAACAACTGATGTCCACAACTTATCGTATTTTCATAATAAGTGGTACTTCTTTAAAAAGTGTATCAAAACTAAATCTTTTAGAAATGGTTTTATTAAGTATGCGGCATTTAAATGAAAAATGTTTGTTTTCTCGTATTCTAGGTTCTCGGGGGTGTTGCATATGAGTGTGTGAGGAGGTAGGTTGTTACCTCGTGATCTACTTTAAATGTATAGCAAGTTTGATGGGGTTAAATGAAGGATTGAAACAATGTGGTATTTAAGTGAAAAATACGATAAATCGAAATAGCTATCATTTCATGTGACGAAACTTGATCAAATTGTTTGATTAGTGTTTAATAGTCAACATGAGGAAGTTTAGGTATGATTGTATTAGCGAGAAGTGGAATTTTATAAAAAACCAAATCGAAAATCGGATTTGTTCCAATTCCGTCGGGTTTTGTAAATCCGTATTTTGAGATTGGAAAAGAGAGATAGAAAGGGACTTACGGGTTTTAGATTACACGGGAGAGTGAGAGCGAAATAGAGGAATCGCCGATATGTTGTGTCGTCACCGGTAGTTCCTAAAGCGATCGCCGGAAGTTCGCCGTAGATTTCGCCGGAGCTTGGCCTCGAGCTCGTTTTCTAAGTACACAAGATTCTCTTGAGAATTTTAGAGAGTTGGCTCAGAAATGTGAGTGAGAGGGTAGAGAGTAGGGTGATATTTATAGGGTTAGGTTAGGGTTAGGGTAGATGAAGAGTTTAGATAAAAAAATGTAAAAATATATTAAAATGTATTAAAAATTGTAGTAAATGAGGCTTTCTGAATTCTTTGGAACCGATCTGGGAATTTGAAGTGTGCAGGGGGTAGGGCATACCAAAAGTCACATCTTCACTGTTGGGGACTCGGCCGTCCGGCCGAGTCCGGCCGGCGGCGCTGGCCCGAGTCGGGCCGAGTCGGGGTGCCAGAGGGTGGGGTCTCCTAGGGTGCTTACTGGTACATTTAGTTTATAAGGTTCAGTTCAAGTTTTGGGAGTTATTGTGTGTGGACTGTCGGGCTTCCAAAGAAATTAAAACTAAATAATATAAAAAATAATGTGGGGCAGGGGATTTGAACTCTGGTGGCTTGGTTCAGCAATGCAAGGTATTACCAATGAGCTACAAGCTCCTTCTTATAATTAAATTGCTAATTAATTACTTAAGTTTTGTGCTCAGGCAATAAATACCCCTTTATAGATTTTTGAAAAAATATTTTGAAAAATTTGTATAGGAAATTTGGGGTTGTTACATTCTACCCTCCTTATAAAAATTTCGTCCTCGAAATTTGTAAAGGAAAGTGTAACAGATTCAATAAAAGTTTGGTGATAGTGTGTGAAGAATAACAACGTGATGCAAGGGTGTGAAAATGGTTGAAGAGAATTACCATGGTTATCCTGACCAACCGTATCCGCTTCTACGGCCGCCAAATCGTAAGCCTGGCGTCTCGGCACGTTCCTCCTAGCTGGAGGCATATTCCTCTGTACTCGAGGCATGTTTCTCAGTACTTGATGGAATTGGCAAGTAGGCTGTGCAGGAGTTCTGTGTGGTGGTGGTGCTGGGAGTGCAGGATGAGTTGCAGGAGCCTGAATAGCTGGCTGCTGCGGGTAGTTGACGGGTGTGTGAGCTGGGTTGCGTCTATAAGGACAGTTTCCAATTCCGTGATTGGACGCACCACAAACCAAGCATAGGCCTTTTGCGCGCGTACAGTCCTTCCACAAGTGTCCTTCCCTCTTGCAATAAAAGAAAAAATCGGGTCTTGGCTGATCCTTGACTTCTTCCAGTCTTCTGAGTTCAACAGCTGGTTTTGAAGAGGCCCCTCCTGCCATTTGAATGGCAGAGCATTTCATTCCTGCAGAGTGAGGTCTGCCCCTTGCCTTTATCACTGCTTCATAATGGCGGGCAGCTTCCAGAGCATCCTCGTGAGTTGGAAATTTCCCGGTGGTTAGTGCAGCCTGAATTTCCGTGTCCAAACCTTATTGAAAGCGACGGGCTCTGATCTCGTCCGTCGGTATCAAGTGTGCCGCGAATCTATTTAAGGATTGTGTTAACTGTGTAGTATGTGATATTTAAAAATTGAACTATTGTGACATATCTTACCGGCTAAGCATGGTGAATTCAGCGTCATACTCATCTACGGACTTGTCCCACATCGAACCTTGTTGTAGATGAATGAACTGCTGCTCCATGGCAAACCTGGAAGTCACAGGGAAGTACTTCACGTCGAACTTCTCGCAAAAAGTCTTCCATTCAATAGGCTGTACAAGATGGCTTTCTTCTGCCTTCCACCAGCTGCGAGCATTGTCCGTGAGCTGCAGTTTCGCCACACGGACCCAAGCTATGTCTGGAACTTGTGCTGCCGCCAGATCATCCTCTATGCTTTGTGCCCATTCCTCAGCTTCAAGCGGGCTTCCCTTTCCGGAGAACTGCTTGGGATGTAAAGCCCTAAATTGCTTTACCCCAGGTGCGTCAGTCTCGGGACGGTTCAGGAGTTGTTGCTGTCCCTCAAGAAGGCTGCGGATCGCCTCAAGTAGCACTGTTTTCTCGGTGGGTGGCGTAGAAACAACAGGAACGATTGGTAGTGGAGGTGGATGTGTGTTGTTGACGTTGGTGCTGGTGTTGTTCGGGGAATCCATAACCTTGAAGAAAAATTTGGGTTAGGACAGATTCAAGTACATGAAATGATAAGATTCAAGGAATATGTAAGATTCAAGGAACATGAATTGTAAAGAATGTTTTAGTTACTGGTTCTTGTGTTATATTGCTTAGATTGTTCACGCAGAACAGAACTGCATGATAGAGTTTCATACAGCTCTGACCTGCATGGGCCACCAACAAAACCTGTCACGCCTCGCTTCCCGGTATACAGCGAAGGGGACGCGACTGGTCCGCTACGTATTTACTCAGAAGCAAATACGCTAAGCGTATCTGAGCAATATAAAGATAAATACACAAGAGAAAAGAGATATAAACTGAACAACAACTTTATTTATTGACATTCTTTTGTACAATTCATGAAAAGTAAATACAACTAGAATAAAAGCGATGCCTAAACAATGACGTAACAGGAAATGAAAAGTACTGAATGGAAAATGTACAATGTCTAGAGCTCGGGGTCTTCACTGAACTGGTCCAACTCTTCAGCAGTAGGCTCGATCTCTGACTTGTCCAGATCACCTGACAGCATTCAAAGAAGAAAGAAATAGAATGTCGTCAGCGAACAGGTCGCTCGCTAAGTCCCAAAGATGAGGGAGAAATAGAAAGAGAGTAAGAGAGAGAGAGAGTAAGTAGCTTTTAATGTTGTATTATAATATTGTAATGTTCTATTAACGCTGTTGTTTGTAGCCTGGTATAGAAGATGCCAGTGTATACGAGAGGAGTCCCACTTACACCGGGGACTTTGGTAACCTGTAGTATAAGGCTCCGTCGATAATACCACGGAACAACGGCATGGATGTAATTACGTCTTAAGTGACCACCTCGTGCCACCTTTAACATATTCCGTACCAGTCTAACCCTTAAACCCCGTAGTGTTTTATTTGTATTGTAAATTGAATTGAGTGTATAATTGAAAGACTGACCGAAACCATAATATCAGTAAACGGATGTAACCGTAGAATCATATGGAATAATTGGAGAACCATGTAAATGGAATGCATATCTATGGTTCAATTCAGTCAAGTCGTATAGATTGATAATTGGATTCATGGATTCGTGTTGAAGATTGTAGATTGTAAATTGTAATTGAATCATATTCAAACCAGATTAATCAGACTCAAATCCGAGTTAGACAATCAGCAAGGTAAATTGAAGTCCTGATTAATTTTTCTACCTTAGATAGGTCAAGCACCCACTTCTCCGGCTCCCTGAGGCTCAAGAGATTGGTTTTGCTTAAACCTAAGTTTACTAGGGTCCTTAGGGTAATTTATAGAACTTGAGGGGGTTTTATGTAAAAATACTTTTATATACATTTCAAAATACACCTCAAGTATTCATTATTCATATTTAGAGTTATAATGAATGTGGATTTTATATTGTGATATTTCTAGTGAAAATATCCTAGATTCATAATTAAAGGTATTTATTTATAATATTGATTTATTTGGAATTCATGGTATTTTAGTGTAAAATTTGTTCTTTTGATTTTTAGAAAAAAGTGGAATATTTATATCATAACAAAATAGATATTTTAATGATAAATATACATATATTTATACAAAAATAATTTTAATAAATATTTTATATTCTAAAAATCTTATTTTCTTAAAATGTCGTATTTTAAATCTTTCGAGACCGAATGCTCCTTGCGGAGGTCTCAATCTCGCACTACTAAGCCTGAGGGTGTGTGATAAACCGCACCATCTAGCGACGCTTTGCAAAGATTGTAAAATACTAAATTCTTTAGAAAATGGTTTTATGAAGTAAGTGGTATTTATTTGTAAAGGTATATATTTTCTTATTGTATGTTCTAGATTCTCCTAAGTCAACTAATCTATTCCTAACTGGTCCAGACGACAAGTTGTGGGATGCCTCAAATCGCCTCTTCACTGCCAATTGTGGCCAGGTAAGTACAAGTGAGGAAAGGAGGGATCCGCTCACGAATCACCGTAAGACGGGCCTTTTAAACTTACCTTTCTCACTTGCCTAACGTAGACACCATAAAGTCTGATTTAGATAAACGACTGATGTCCACAACTTACTGTATTTTCATAATAAGTGGTACTTCTTTAAAAAGCGTATCAAAACTAAACTTTTAGAAATGGTTTTATTAAGTATGTGGTATTTAAATGAAAAATGTTTGTTTTCTCGTATTCTAGGTTCTCGGGGGTGTTGCATATGAGTGTGTGAGGAGGTAGGTCATTACCTCGTAATCTACTTTAAATGTACAGCAAGTTTGATGGGGTTAAATGAAAGATTGAAACAATGTGGTATTTAAGTGAAAAATACGATAAATCGAAATAGCTATCATTTCATGTGACGAAACTTGATCAAATTGTTTGATTAGTGTTTAATAGTCAACATGAGGAAGTTTATGTATGATTGTATTAGTGAGAAGTGGAATTTTATAGAAAACCGTATCGGAAATCGGATTTGTTCCGATTCCGTCGGGTTTTGTAAATCCGTATCTTGAGAATAGAAAAGAGAGATAGAAAAGGACTTACGGGTTTTAGATTACACGGGAGAGTTAGAGGGAATTAGAGGAGTCGCCGATGTGTTGCGCCTTCGCCGGTAGTTCCTAAAGCGATTGTTCATATCATATTTTTGCATTATTATATTCCCCATTCTTATGCATTTTACAATAAAACAGGTACTTTTGACCCATGTCTGCTACATAGTACATGTTACAGGTTCTTGGAGCGAAAACAGTGAAAAAGACAAAAGACGATACAAAAAAGGGACTTTTGACCAACAAATAGAAAGATCTTAGTCAAGCCTAGACGAAGAACAGTTCATAATGTACAAGGCAACGCAAGATGTCAAAGCGAACGGTTAAAAGTCCACTGCAAATTGTTCACTGGAGATCTGGAACCAACGTAGAAGCCCAATTGATAAAAGAACCAAATAAATAAGAAGCCCAAACAGCAGAGAAAAAGCCCAGAAAAACACACACTCCAAGTCGACCAATGGGCCGCGGAACCGCGGCCCAAACCCTACCCAGGCCGCGGTTCCGCGGCTATATTAAGCCCGGAGGAAAGAAAATTTTTACCAAATTCTGGATGCGGCGCTGATTAGTCTCCTAGGGATATTTTGGTAAATGCAGACATGCGAATCAATTGTAAACCTAGGGTTTCTATCTCCTATAAATAGAACCCAAATCATTGTATTTTCTCATGCCACTTTTCATCAATAAAATTTCAGTTTTCTTTGAAGTTGGAGAGCATCATTCGTAAGTAGGTTTATTTTTCTGCCCTAATTCTATTTTTAATTTCTGCCCTAGGTAAATTCTTTTCTTGCTCTAATTTAATATAGTTTAGAATTTTTATTAACTTGTAGTAGATCTTGTCATCTCTTAAAACAAAATAAAAATTATGTCTTTTATAGATCTCTTAATGAGCGAGTAGTTTCCTCGCTTGTTAGGGTTAGGAATAGGGTTAGGGTTAGGAATAGGGAAGGGTTTGAGAGATGAAGATCTCTCATCTCTTTTCTTTGCCAATCTCTTATGAAAATTAGGACTCCATGCATACTTTCATCTTCCGCTCCCTACGGCACTCTACCCACGAGGTAACGGTGATACCATAGTATAAAAGATCGGATCTGTGAGTTTTCCATGGAGGTTAGGGTAAAGATTAAGAAAGGAAGGACAATGATCTAGAAGAAGAAATATCTTTCCAATCATCCTAATCCCCTTTATTAATATTTACCATAACCCCTAATATGATATCTATATTAAGGCATTGGAAAGAGGTGTAGATCTTTATTTACCAAACTTTACCTAAACCTAATCCTAGCAAGTTTCTTAATCCTAGTATAACTCAACTTCGTTTTAGATTTAATTAAAAGATCCAACACCCTTTGGAATTAGCTCGTAAGAACATTTAGGAGATTTACAACATCCCTGTGGACCGACCCGTATTCACCGGCTAGCTACCAAGCGACACCGTTCTTGATTGCGGTAATATATTTTTGATCGTAAAAACTTATCTAAATCAAATGGTGCCGTTGCCGGGGATGGCGTAAAATTTCTTTTTTGTAATTTCGGGTAAATATAAAATATAAAAAACCATAAAAATTTGAAAAAAATCAAAAATATAAAAATTTTATCATCTTTTATTGTTTGAAGGGTTTCTCGTGTGAATCTTTGCAGGATCGACGAATCTGAAAAAAATCCAGAGGGCAAAATAGAAAAAGGTACATCAAAACAGGAGGATATTGGAACAACAGAATAGCAGACAAATTCCGGTGCCCCGATCCCTCACCTGAACCGCGAAGTCGCGGCCGAATAGCGCACCAAGCCGCGGAATCGCGGTCGACACGTGGCAGCATCGCGCGAAAATTCTGCTGTTTGTTTCTCTTTCCCTCCTCTGCCAACCTCCACATATCTTTTTGCTAAATTTTCTGCAGGATTCTTTGCGCTAAAAATCTTCCCCTTCCAATAATTGATTTTCTGCAGGATTCTTTGCGCCGCGCTAAAAAACAATTGATTGCAAGTGATTTACTGCTTTGCATATTTTAATCGGACTTTAAGGGGCTTTTGACCAATTCAGATTGGGTGGGGATTTCATCACCTTTCCCAGGACCCTAGAAATCACTTAAAGCATTTGCATTGACCACTCTTAATTAAATAATACTAGACTCAACCCAAAGGACGTCGTGCTCACTAGGACAGAGGACTAGTTATAGGCATCGGCCGTTTATCCTAACCTGACTTTGCGGTGTCTAGGCAAGTGTGTCAAAGGCCAGTAGTTTTTAATTAGGCCCACTACTGTGGTTCCTTCCCACTTACCTGGCACTTACCTGGCTGCAATTGGCGGTGAAGAGGCGGTTTGAGATCCTATCTTTAGCCCTTTGGAACAGTTAGGAGCTGTCTAGCTGACCTAGATGACCCTAAATCTAGGCCTGATTGTGCATTTGTGGTTGATTGCATTTGTGTCAAAAGTTTCTTTTCAAAAAAAAAAAAAACTTTTTGCAAAAAGCTCGCATAAAAAAGGAAAAATCTTTTCAAAACTTGCAACTTGTCACTAAAGAAATCTTTGTACTCACTTACACCACTTTCTTCTCATTGACGTTTTCTCACCCCCACATTCTGTCTTTCATCTTTTGACTACACTGCCCTTTTAGTGTATGTCCGGTTGGACTAGAGACACTAGCGCCCGATTAATTCGTGTTTCGTTAGTACCGACCGACGAACCTTTCGACTCCGAAGTCGAAATCCTTTCCACTTCTTCACTTTCACCTTCACATTCTTCTTCCGAAGGTATGTCGGGATACAATTCTAACAATACCTTACCGATAGGAATGATTCACCTCCGTTAGGTGCGAATAACCCGAATCACCCGCATGTTGAAGCGCCCACATGAGTCGCGCTCCAGGATCTTTTCTACCCCATCCGCACCGCCCTACCTACTTGTCTTTCCCTCCCACTGGAAAATGGGGACAATTTTGAGATCAAACCCCACTTCATCAATATGTTGCCTAAGTTTCATAGTTTGGAATCCGAAGATGCATATATCTTTATCAACAAATTCCAAAACGTTTGCGCCATGATGAAAACAACCCAATTATCCGACGATGCTATAAGGCTAAGGGTCATTCCTTTCACCTTATGTGACGTAGCCGAGAAGTGGCTATACAGCACCGCGTCTCATTCAATTAAAAATTGGGAAGAGTTTGTGAAAGCCTTTCTTAAAAAGTTCTATCCTCATCACAAAACTGCTAGAATCCGTAATGAGATTATACAATTTTCCCAGCTTCCTTCCGAACTATTTTGGAAGTGTTTTGAAAGATTCAAAGACCTACTCGTTCAATGCCCTCACCATGGGATCGAAAATTGGCAACTTTGCCAAACATTATACGAGGGATTGAACCCGGTAACGAAGCAGTTGCTAGAAACCATTTGTCAAGATCACTTTCTATCCAAATCTAGTGAGGAAGCGTGGCAGTTTCTTGAGGACCTTAGTGAACAAACAATTCAGTGGGAGAGCACCAAGACCACATCATCATCTTCTTCTATTGGTCAATCTAGGGAAGGCATACATCACTTAGATATGTCGATTGCTATGAAGGCCGAGATGGCCGCTCTTACGAAAAAGCTAGAAGCGATTGAGACCAAAATCTCATCGCCTTCTCCTGCCCCTGTTGTGCCTCCACGAACTGTTTGTGCTTGTTGTTCGGATCTATCACATCTCATCGAAGAGTGTCCTTACACTGCATCTACTCAAGGACATGATCAAGTCAATGCTGCCTTTCAGCAACGATAAAGAAATAATCCGTACTTTTCGACATACAATCCGGGTTGGAAGAGTCACCCAAATTTCGCTTGGAACCAAAATCAACAATTCCAAGGAAACAACAATTTTCAAAGGCCTCCTCCTCCACAACAACCAGCACCTCCACAAACTCAATTTCAACAATCTTTCCAACAGCAATCTTACCCTAATCAAGTGAAAAATTTGTGCCTAACACCTCTTACCCACCAAACAATTTTGTTCCACCTCAGAATGACAAGGTTAGCTCGCTCGAAAGAAATCTAGATGCGTTCCTAAAGCAATCTACACAATCCGCAGCAAGATTAGAAACTTCTATTCAATCTTTGGTGCAAAACAGTGCCTCACACGATCAAAGCATCAAATCTATTGAGGCACAAATTGCACAGCTCAACGCTGTATTCAAAGAGCGAGAAAAAGGAAAGCTTCCATTTCAACCACTGCCCATGTCACGCCCCGCTTCCCAAAATACGGAAAACGAGGGATGACTAGGCCAGCCGTGCTCCTACGGTCAAGGAATCATCCCGCCTTAGTCACACTTCGGCTTCTAGTATTACATGGTAATCAGTAAATAAAGCACAGTAGTAAAGGTATCACATCACTAATTTATTACATTAAAATTCCATTGTTCACAAATTACAGATAACAAGAATAATTACTAACCAAGTTCAATCTCACGATCACTTTTATAGAAAGCAGTAAAGATATGAAGTACACCAGACTATATCTCCGTGAACTCGAAAGGTAGATCTGTCTCCTGCGCTGGTCCTTCCACGGAATCTGAGCATGCATAATCAGGTCGTCAGAGCGACATAATAACAATATTATTATAATAAGATGAAACAGGTAAATGAAGTAGTACTATTGTAAGAACAATGCAAGTACTCACTATGTCACTATATGATGCAGAATATGTTCTGTGTCCCTATCGGTCTCTATGTCATGTTTGAAATCGTTTAGTGGAAGGAGGATCATGTTTAACAGGAGTCTCGTACATACCCGAGACAACGGCCCACATGCTCGGGACATAACCTTGTCAGCCGGATAGCTAGATCCTACCTAATATATGTATCACTGATCGAATGATCATCCTCTAAAACACGGTCCCGCTAAATACGATTCTCTTTCCACTTCGATTTCCCTTTTATTCCCAGGTTTTCACTATTTGTGATCTTGATTCAGTCGTGTGCAAGTATACCAATGACACGGTTTTATCACTGCTCACTGTATCAATCACTGTCACGAATATTCACATCCCATTGATATACTCGTCACACCTAAAGCAACATCAACCACGCACGATAATGCAATGTCCACTGACTATAACACGCACTAACACTAAGTATATGGCAAATGGGGTATGATATATGTATGTATGCTATCAATAAGCTAAGTATGGTATGAATCAACATGCATGTCATTAACTTACATAAATTGCATAAATTCATCTGTTTAGAATTCAACAAAATGATGCAAGTAAGATAAATAGAACATTCAGTCAGCAATTCATCAAAATTAGTTTCAGTTCAATCGGGATTCCGGTTTTTAAGATACAGCTGTTTCATTTTAAGTGCTCGCGGCTGGAAATTCAGTTTCAGAACTGAATGTCCGTTTCGCGACACGAATTGCACCCAGTTGGTTTCAGATTTTAGCAATGATACAGTTCAATGAAATCTAGGGTTTTCAATAGAGTATTCAACGCAACAGACGGATCCTCAATCGCGTCTGTACGTTGAAAGTTACACACAGTTTAACATCAGTATATCACTTCTGAATCTGTTCTGGACAGTTATACGTTCTGCCCTTTTATTTACAGATTAAAATAGTAAACGGCAATGAAACGGAATGGAACCACTTGTTTTGTTTAGCTAACAGAATTATCTTTAATTTAATGCAGAGTTCCGTAACATACGACTTCAGGAAACACAGTGACACACATTTTGGGACAGTACACAATAATCAGAGTCGCTCTGGACTGCAGTCCAGAGTCGCACTCCGATCTAAATATCATCGCAGTTACAGAACAGGAATCATTAGAAATTTTCATAGGGTTAAAGTTTGTCGAGTCGGCTTTGATTTAAGCCCTCGAACTTATCATTCCAGTATGCACATAATTTACAGTGATTTTATTCATTTTTAGATACGGAAAAATTCTAGTTTTATCGTCATAATTGGGGGTATCAATTCTAGTCACTAACAATCGTATTTTCCAGTGAGATTTATACACGATATTTATCATTATGAGGGCCAACAGAAAACATTTATTTCCGTCAAATTAAACAGTTATTTTCATTGGGATCTAGCATCGAACACATAGTCGCATAATATATCGGGAATCGGTAAATTCGTAAACTATATGGTTTAGGTTTGTACCACAATTGTATTAGCATGTAGCAAGTAAACACTTGCTTGGAAACGTCTCGGGGTAGCACGGCAGCAGCGGCGTCACGAACGCGTGGTGTACGCCGTGAAACGGATTCGCGCGAGCTTGGCACGAGATACGGAATTTGCGTCGGAGTTGTCCGGAGACTTCCTGTGCTCGCTGGAAGGGTGAAGTAGGCTTTGTGGATCACTTGAGTAGTGCTGGGGTTGACGACGGTCGACGGCGTCGCTCCGGCGAAGAGCAACAGTGGTGTGCTCGGAGGGGTATTGTGGGTTTGGAGAGAAAGAGAGAGAGAGAGAGAGAGAGAGAGTTCGGTCTGGAATGATGGTGACGATGCTGAGGATGTCGAAGGTCGATGAGGTGTTTCAGATGAAGTGGGGGCTCGTCGGCGTCGGTTGCAGGCGGTGACCGTGGTTGGGTGTGAGTGGGTTTGGGAGTGCAGGGGATGGTTGGCAGGGGGTGCTCGGGTCGATGGAGGATGCAGGGGCTCCTGGGGTGAGTTACTTGAGAGAAGAGAGTGAAGGAGGAGGAATGAGAGATCGCTGAGGGGGTTGTCGTCGTCGGAGGGGTCGACTGAAGTTGGGGTCGATAAGTTTCGAGAGGGAGAGCGATGGGGGATTTTTGGAAAACGAGAGGGAGAGCGAGGGTGAAGGAGATAATGAAGACGAGAGGAGCGCGTCGTGGGTGTAACATTGCAGGAGCGGGGGCGTGGGCGTGGGCGTGAGGCACGGCGGAGAAAGGGGGTCGCGCGCGGGAATGGGGGAGAGCCGTTGGTTTCTCCATATTTCTGCCAGAATTGGTTTCTTCAATTTACTTGAATATCTTCGGCAGATTTGTTCTAACAACTTTGATTTCCTTGATTTCAGCCATGAAAATTCTGCACAACAACTTAACAAATAATATTAGTAGAGTTTGTTTTATTGAGATATTAACTTAACCATTAAGAATTGGTCAAAGGTATTTAATAAGGTAACCATATTTAAATGGGCCAAATGTTACATGGATATTATATGCTTACTTTTTCCTATCAAATGTTAATTATAATATATAAACACATGAAAATAGTATTTTTACAGATAAACCCTCATATGTATCATATATTATAATAAACACCTTTTATTATATAGAAATAGTAGGAAAAATGTCATATTAAATGTGCAGTTTTATCAACTGAACAAATACCCCCAAACTTATTTTTGACCGTCCCGAGCAAACTAGTTGATTCAAGAGAAGGAGAAAAAGAAAGGAGAAAGCTATGCACACTTTCGTAGGCAACACGATTGCACCGAGCACGTGCAACAAGCCGTTAAACCTCTAGGTGTCCCTAGTAGGAGGAGTATTGTCTCCTGAGGGTTTTCAGCGGATTACACCCACAAAATCCTATAATAAAAGAGAGATGGTGAAATTTACATATAAAGATAAGAATCATAAAAGAATTACTTTGAAAATAAGAGTTTCCAACCATACTAGCTTTTCAGTTGTCATGAGCCCTATCTTAATAGTCATGAAAAAATGTTAGAAATCACATCATCCCTCAATAAAACATCGTCTTTATTTTTCGTTCCTACCTTTCATCCAAACATTGATCATATAACCCCACGTGTGTGTTAAGAACATCCATACACTCAGAGAATTCAATTCAACCTATCGTACTCTTGTCCATCTACCTTAGTACTTTTTAGTTTGATGAATACTTAGGGTTGCTCACACCTTTTCATGCGACCGTTAATACTTCTCGAGGTACTAACTGACCGATTACTCATGTTCTTGCTGATTAGGTGATAATATTTTCCTCGTCTTGCACCACCTAAGGCTTAGCAGTGACTCCCAGACCAGTTGGCCTTAGGGCACTAGGTGAAAAGGCACCCTCGCTATATTTTTTTATTGCTGCCTTGGCGATACAAAAACAGTGTTCATTTTTTTCTTTTCACCATTTTTATATGTTCTTCATTTTTTCACTTCCTTCATACTTTGACTTTTAGACAAGAGCATTTCAAGGTATCCTCTACTATCCCGAGTTTCAAGACGTGTGTAAGTGTATATAGTAGGGTATCAACATTCAAATGTTTGGCTTCCAGAATAGAAATTATTTTTTAGACTTATTTTTATTCTCAGATTAGTGACTTGCTTCATCTTACTAACCCTTGGGACAACAGCTCATAACTACTTATTACAAGTTCGTTTAAGAAAACTTCTAATTTTCTCGATTTTCTTAAACTATTCCTATCTTTTGGATGTAATTTTTCACTTTCTATTCTTTTATTATCAAATTTTTTTAATAAAATTTTTGAAAATGTTGTGCTTATGCAAAGTATGATGAAAATTGATGCGTAAATAAGCACAAACCTCCCCCAAACCTGTTTACAGCAGTGTCCTCACTGATGTCATCCGTTGAGCTCAAAAACCTGTAGACTTGGGAGGAAATTATTAATGGGGGCAAGAATATATGAAAGTGAAAATCCTCCCCCAAACTTATTTTTTGGCTTACAATTTTGTAAAAATCATTTTCTTTCAAAAGCCAAAATATACCACCTCCCCCAAACTTGAGTTAAACAATTTTAATCTTTTAAAATCATACGAGGGGGTCAAGATTATTGGTCAATGCCAAGCTTTACAAAGACCGAAGGTCAACACCAACCATTCAAAAATTTTATCGATGAAGCACCAAGGTTGGTGGAAGAACATGTCACCTTTCGACGTGAAGAAGTGGGGAGGTGATAAGAGGTGTAATGGAAAAGGATTGCGTCTCAATTTGGAGAGACGACACAGTGATAGTAATGATGGATTACTCGCATTATCATAATTGTCCAAAAGAAGGGGTGGAGGTCCAATTTCTTCATCTTGGAGTTGATTCATCTCAACACCCGTGTCTTGTAAAAATGCGAGTTCATCAGCGAAAATTTCCTCAAAGCTTTCATCGATACCCCGAAGAATAATGTCATTAGAAAAAATGGGGTGATCGTCAGACTCTATAAAAAGTTCCTCATCAGCGTTAAATGTTGACCCGAACAACTCGGTGGAAGAGTACATGGTTGGGTCAAACAACAACATATGAAAAGAGTCAGTATCATGAGGTTGATCAAATTCGCTGCTGTCGACATCCATTAATTCGACAGAACACACATGAGCATAGGGTTCGGAGGGTTCACTTCCCAACTTGTAAATGTTAAGCTCAATTGACTTCTTTCCAAAGGATAGGGTCATAGAGCCGTTTCTACAATTGATTACTGCATTAGAAGTGGCCAAAAAGGGTCGACCGAGTATCACCGGGATTTGATTGCGTGGGTTTGCCACAGCTTGTGTATCTATAACAATAAAGTCCACAGGGAATATGAATTCCCCGACTTTGATTAACACATCCTTTAGCTCACCCCTTGGTTGGGCGATAGATCGATCGGCCATCTGAAGAGTGCAATGCGCAGGTTTTAACTCTCCGATCCCTAATTGCTCATAAACAGAATACGGAAGCAAGTTAACACTAGCACCTAGATCGAGTAGAGCACGATTGATATTTTTACCCCCAATAGAAATTGAAATTGTAGGACTTCCGGGGTCCTTTCGTTTCTTGGGTAGTTGTTGTGTAAAAGCAATGCTCATATTACTCGCAAGGAAAACTTTTTTAGGTACTTGAACTTTTCTCTTCCTAGTGCACAAGTCCTTTAGGATTTTCGCATATGACGGAACTTGTTGAATAGCATCTAGAAGAGGAATGTTTATGTTAACTTGCTTAAAAATCTCCACAATCTTCTCCATTTGTGGACTTGTTCTGTTGCCCCTTAACCTGTTTGGATAAGGTGCTTTATCAATAATGGTTTGGTCCAACATTGGAGAGGATTGTGGGGACGGATTCGATCCCAAAACTGGAGTGGGAATCGACTTAGATAGATTTGGCGAAATGGGCGAAGGGTTCGAGCCTTGGGGAAAACGGAGAATAGGCTCGGGTGAAGGTGGGAGACTAGACGAATTAGGGGAAGAGGAAGAAGAAGATGGGGTATCAAATGTGTCACTAACATCAAACTGCTCACCCACTCGGTTATTCGGCTCTCTCCCCGATCTCAACGTAGTAACGGCATTCACATTATGATTTTGTGAATGGCCAGGATTCGGTAGGGGTTGAGATGGGAGTTTCCCTTTCTCTCTCGCACTCATTGCGGCGTTTAACTGTGCGATTTGGTTTTCTAATGATTTAATACTCTCACCATGGGAGGCGGAGTTTTTCGTTATGGTATCAATAGAAGACCTCATCTCAGCCGAAATTTGCATGGATTGTTTCATGAACATATCCAAAGTTTGTGCAAGAGAGTTGTCAGTACCGGCCACTTGTGGTGTAGAAATGTTGGCCGGATTTTGGAAATTCTGTGACTGAAAGGGGGGCTAATTCTGTGGTTGTGGTTGCTGTGGAGGAGGTCTTTGATAATTGCTTTGTTGGTTTTGATTCCAAGCAAAGTTAGGATGATTCCTCCATCCTTGATTGTACGTGGAAGAATAAGGGTCGTTTCTAGGCCGCTGCTGAAAAGCAGCATTAGCTTGAAACGAAGCATTCATAGGACATTCTTCCGTTATGTGTGAAGGATCCGAACAGCAACCACAGACGGTCTTAGGAAGCGTGACCTGATTTAGGGAGAATGATGAGAATTTGTTCTCAATAGCGTCGAGTTTCTTCTGTATCGCTGCCATTTCGGCTTTCACTGCGATAGAAACATCGAGCTGGTGAATACCTCCCTTAGTTGAAGGTGGTCTTACGCTTTCCCACTGCAACGTGTGTTCAGCAAGGTCTTCAAGATATTTCCACGCTTCACCGTCATCTTTAGACATGAAATTGCATTGACACATTGTTTCAAGCATCTGCTTTGTCGCTGGATTAATGCCCTCATATATAATCCGACATAAATCCCATCTTTGTATTCCGTGATAGGGGGATTGGACAAGCAGATCTTTGAAACGTTCAAAGCACTTCCAAAATGGTTCATTGGGAAGCTGGGTGAACTGGTTGATCTCGCTCCTAATATGGGCAGTCTTATGGTTTGGGTAAAACTTCTTAAGAAATGCTATGACAAATTCATCCCAATTAGTGATAGAGTGTGCGGCAGTATTGTAAAGCCATTTTTCTGCCAAGTCGCACAGTGTGAATGGGAGAAGACGTAAGCGCATAGCATCTAAAGTCAATTGTGAAGTTCCCATCATTGCGCATACGTTCTCGAATTTGGTGATGAAAACGTACGCGTCTTCCAACTCAAGCCCGTGAAATTTGGGCAGCAGATTGATGTAGTGGGGTTTAATTTCGAAATTATCCCCGTTAGGTGGTGGAAGAGATAGACAAGTGGGAAGAGGACCATGAATAGGATAGCACCTCTCTTGGAGAGAGATGCGCGGTGGATTCTGCGCACCTCCGGGCGGTGGCAGCGTGGTGTTATACTCTGATGGAGTGCCGTCCATCACGGTCGATGTGGTGTGTGGTGGGGGAAAAGAAGATGGCGAAGTATCGACTTCGGCGTCGATAGCAGGAACGCGGACAAGACGGGCACTAGGATCCCGTGTCCAGCCGAGCATGCACTAAGCGGGTTTAGTGCAAGTGGCAGCGTGTGTGTGATTTTAAAATTGGTTTGTTTTGAAAAAGCGGGACTCAAGACAAATCTTCCTAAGATGCACAAGCAACCCTAGAACTAAGGTCACCTAGGTCCAGTCTCTAGACCGCTCCTAGACTTCCAAAGGACAAGCCGCAGGATCAATCCTCTACCGCCTCCGTACTACCTTTGTAGCCAGGTAAGTGCCAGGTAAGTGGGAAGGAACCACGTCGTGGGCCTAATTAAAAACCACTAGCCTTTGTCACACTTGCCTAGGCACTACAAAAGTAATGCGGATAAACGATAGGTTACCCACGACCTTCCTCTGTCCTTATTGAGCGCGACAGTCCTTAGAGTCTGGTCTAGATATTTTTTAAATTAATGAAGGGTTGATCTATATGCCTGGTTTATGATTTGTAGGGCTTAGGAAGGGTGATGAAATCCCCACCTAATCTTGATTTGGTCTTTGCCCTTTAAAGTCCGTATTAAATATGCAAAACAAAACCAATCACAAAACTTTTGCAAAAAGATTTTTGAGCGGCGCAATTTTGCAAAGAATCCTGCAGAAAATAGATTTTATTGGATTTGAGGGGAGCGAGAAGGAGTTAAGAAAGATACCAGAGAATTCTGTGGCCCTAACTCTTCTATCCTGCCGTGATTCCGCCGCACAAAGTGCCTTTATGCCGCGGTTCCGCCGCGTGGCAGAGGGAACAGTTGATGAAATTTTTTGTATAGCCTTCTGTGCTCCTCTGGATCTCTAAAATTGTCTCTGTTCCCTGTTCTCCTTAATTCTGTGACTCCAGATCTCCTTGCAAAATTCACACACAAATCGTTAAATATGCAATTTGCAGTTTTGTGTTAATAATGATATGACTCGTCTAAGAATTCAACACAAATAGTAAAAATAAAAAAATATGCACGTTTCCCCGGCAACGGCGCCATTTGATTGATGTGAAAAAGTATTTGTTTGTAGTTAACTGCAATCAATAACGGTGTCGCGCGTAGTTAGACCGAGATGAGTACGGGTCGTCCTCTGGGAAACGTGGAACCTTTTACTTTTACTTTAGATATGTTGAGAAAGAGAGGAGGGATAAAGAATTTTATAGAAAGATTTCTAGATCTACGTTAAACAAGAATGTAAAATATAGATCTAGATTATTTTAAAGATGTAATTAATATAATAAGAGAGCTTGTAGGGTTCGTTAGGATTTAGTAGTTATGGACGACTAATTAAAAGTTAACCTTTTTATCCATTAATAGATTTAGAACTAGAACGACGGTGATGCATGTAGATTAGGGTTTCTGGAGGGAAAAGGAATCCCACTCTTAACCCTTATCTCGACACGGAACTCCGTTCATATCTAGCCTTTACCAAAACAATCATTAATCAATCTCTAATCGCGGTCGAAACTAGCAAAGAATTGCTAGCGCGCCTGATTAGGATGTTAATGATTCTTTTGATAAAGTTCCTAAACTTTATAGGACTTAAAAAGGGTTTAATTATTTTCATCGTCCATTAGCCTACCCTAATCCTACGAACCCTAACAAGCGGAGAATTACTCGCGCATGTTGGGAGAAGAAGATGAAAAGACAGAGAGGGAAAACATAATGCAAAAAAAAAATAATTAAAAAGAACTACCTTTATTAATCGACTTGAACAAACTACACATTTAATCCATAGAAAATGATTACAACTAGTTGCTTCTCGATCTTTCCTAAGGAGGTAGTCGAACAGTCGATGATCAGCCTGGATGCGTGAGCGTCTGGGGCTTCGTGATCGCGTCGGCTTGATGATTTTTCCAAGTGGCTCTCGGTCCTTATTTATAGTCCCAGAGCCAGAACCCTAGTTTCCTAATATGGTAACTATTTGTTATGATTCTAACCAAAAAATCCAGAATCCCAACTCCCTTAGAGTGCGGCGGAACCGCGGCCGTTGGATGGGTTTGACCGCGGATACGCGGTCTTATGGTGGGATCTTAGCCTTAAATTTCTGGGGCTTCATCTATGTACCTCTTGGTGATCTTTTGAACATCTAGACTTGAAAATCTTCTCCATATTTCTGCCAGAATTGGTTTCTTCAATTTACTTGAATATCTTCGGCAGATTTGTTCTAACAACTTTGATTTCCTTGATTTCAGCCATGAAAATTTTGCACAACAACTCAACAAATAATATTAGTAGAGTTTGTTTTATTGAGATATTAACTTAACCATTAAGAATTGGTCAAAGGTATTTAATAAGGTAAGCATATTTAAATGGGCCAAATGTTACATGGATATTATATGCTTACTTTTTCCTACCAAATGTTAATTATAATATATAAACACATGAAAATAGTATTTTTACAGATAAACCCTCATATGTATCATATATTATAATAAACACCTTTTATTATATAGAAATAGTAGGAAAAATGTCATATTAAATGTGCAGTTTATCAACTGAACAGAGGGGTATTGTGGGTTTGGAGAGAAAGAGAGAGAGAGTTCGGTCTGGAATGATGGTGACGATGCTGAGGATGTCGAAGGTCGATGAGGTGTTTCAGATGAAGTGGGGGCTCGTCGGCGTCGGTTGCAGGCGGTGACCGTGGTTGGGTGTGAGTGGGTTTGGGAGTGCAGAGGATGCTTGGCAGGGGGTGCTCGGGTCGATGGAGGATGCAGGGGTTCCTGGGGCGAGTTACTTGAGAGAAGAGAGTGAAGGAGGAGGAATGAGGGATCGCTGAGGGGGTTGTCGTCGTCGGAGGGGTTGACTGATGTTGGGGTCGATAAGTTTCGAGAGGGAGAGCGATGAGGGATTTTTGGAAAACGAGAGGGAGAGCGAGGGTGAAGGAGATAATGAAGACGAGAGGAGCGCGTCGTGGGTGTAACGTTGCAGGAACGGGGGCGTGGGCGTGGGCGTGAGGCACGGCGGAGAAAGGGGGTCGCGCGCGGGAATGGGGGAGAGCCGTTGGGGGAGAAGCACAGGGGCGGACCGGGTCGGGTATTGAGGAACGGGCCAAAGAAGTTAGGCTAAGGATTTTTAAAAATATTCCCTTAATAAAATCTTGTGGGCCGAGGGTGAGAATGGGCTGGGGATTAAATAAAGAATTTATTTAAAAATCCTGAGTGGGCTGAGGAAAAGAAAACGGGTTGGGTTTTTAATTTAATTGTTTTGGAAAAGGTTTTGGGATGAAGGTTTATAAATAGGTTTAAAGTTAAGTATTTTACTCATTTTAGTTTAATTCGGCTTTGGTTTTAAATCTTGGGTTTTGGCTTTTAGGGTTAGGGAAATTATAAATATTAGGATTCAATCAACCACCTTCTTCAAAAATATACGAGGAAAAAGTAAATCTCTGGGATTTAGAAAATAGGAAAAACTTTTATTAAGATGGTAACGGGGATTTACATCATACCTCCCTTAACAAAAATTTCGTCCTCGAAATTTAACAAGGATACAAGAATACAATGTACTAAACAAAGAGATGTGGATAACGATCACGGATATCTTCCTCCCGCTCCCAGGTGGATTCTCCTAGGGAACGATCGCCCCAAGACACTCGTACTAAAGGAATGGCCTTATTCTTCAGCACTTTCTCCCTGCGGTCGAGGATGGTAGTAGGCTGCTCCTCATACGATAAATCGGTACCCAAAACTAGCTCCGAATGGTCCAGGACATGGCTCTCATCCCGAACATAACGCCGCAACTGTGACACGTGGAAGGTATTGTGCATACCAGCTAGCGATGGAGGCAAGGCAAGTCGATAGGCCACCTCTCCTACTCATTTTAGCACCTCAAAAGGTCCGATAAAGCGGGGACTGAGCTTTCCCCGGCCTTCGAACCTGATAACTCCACGGGTAGGGGAAATCTTCAAGAACACATGATCTCCGACTTCGAATTCTAGTGCCCTCCTGCTGGTATCTGCCCAACTCTTCTGTTGATCCTGAGCCGTCTTGATACGCTGTCTGATCATTTGAACCTTGTCGACTGTCTGAACAATGAGTTCGGGGCCCAGTAATCTTCGTTCTCCCACATCATCCCAACATACTGGGGATCGATACTTCCGCCCGTATAGTGCTTCAAAAGGAGCCATCTGAATACTAGCCTGATAACTATTGTTATAAGAGAACTCGACTAGATGCAGATGGTCCTCCCAGGAACCCTGAAAGTTCAACATACAGGCTCTCAACATATCCTCGAGCGTCTGAATCGTACGCTCGGATTGTCCATCCGTCTGCGGGTGATACGCCATGCTGAGTTTAAGGCGGGTTCCCAAACTCTCCTGTAAGCTCTTCCAAAAGGGTGACAAGAATCTGGTGTCCCGGTCTGACACAATGCTGACTGGAACACCGTGAAGTCGTACAATCTCTTGCATATATCTTTCTGCCAGTGATTCTGTCAACTGTCCCACTCGGAAAGGTAGGAAGTGTGCAGCTTTCGTGAGACGATCAACGATAACCCAAATGGCGTTATTGCCCCTAGGGCTCCGTGGTAAGGCCGTCACAAAATCCATAGTAATGTGCTCCTACTTCCATTCAGGTATTGGCAGTGGTTGTAACAATCCTGCTGTCCTCTGATGTTCCGCCTTCACCTGCTGACATACCAAGCACCTGGATACGAACCTCGCAATTTCCCGTTTCATTCCATTCCACCAAAAGTGCTGCTTTAGGTCCTGATACATTTTTGTACCTCCCGGATGCACAGAATAAGCTGAACTGTGTGCTTCAGCCAATACTTCTTCTTGAACATCTCCCTTAGGTATGCAGAGTCTGCTACCGAACCTCAGAGAGCCATCATCATGTATAATAAAATCCGTTCTCAGTCCCGCTTCCACTTGCTCTCTGAACTTTTGCAATCGGGGATCATCCGCTTATGCAATCTTGATGCGATCCACCAGGGAAGATTGCACCTGTAGTTGCCAAAGTTGACTGAGTGCGTTCGGCGTAATGACTTCAAGTTCAAGTCTCTGGAAATCCTCAATAATGCTCCTCTGATCGGTCAACATCATGACCGCTGGCTTTCGACTGAGCGCATCTGGTACAACATTGACCTTCCCCGGGTGATACTGAAGGTCCAAGTCATAATCTGCCATCAGCTCTAGCCATCGACGCTGCCTCATGTTTAGTTCCTTCTGAGTGAAAACATACTTCAAACTTTTGTGATCTGTGTACACCTCCACTTTCTCACCCAATAGATAGTGCCTCCAAATCTTCAATTCAAAGACTACCGCAGCTAACTCCAAGTCATGCGTAGGGTAGTTCTTTTTGTGGTTTCTCAGTTGTCGAGAGGCGTAAGCAACCACTCGGCCGTGCTGCATTAGAACACAGCCTAATCCCTTCCCTGAGGCATCACTGTGTATCACCAAACCACCGGAATCATCTGGTACTGTAAGAATAGGCGCCGTGGTTAACTTCTTCTTCAGTGTGTTAAATGCCTGAGTGCACTCCTCTGTCCACGTAAACGGTACGTCCTTCCGTGTCAGCTTCGTCAATGGTTCAGCAATTCTTGAGAAATCTTGGACGAATCTCCGATAATAACCTGCCAATCCCAGAAAACTCCTGATCTCGGCCACTGACTTCGGCGTTGGCCAATCTCTGACAGATTCTATCTTTTCTGGGTCCACCGAGATGCCTTCGCCCGAAACGATATGTCCTAAAAACTGAACCTTGTCGAGCCAGAATTCACACTTGCTTAGCTTCGCATACAGCTTCTCTTCCCGAAGAATTTGTAGTACCGTGCGCAAATGTTCAGCGTGCTCTTCCCGGGTCTTCGAGTAGATAAGTATGTCGTCGATAAACACAACGAAAAACGTGTCCAAGTACTTTGCGAACACCCTGTTCATCAAATCCATGAATATTGCTGGGGCATTGGTAACACCGAACGGCATCACAAGGAACTCGTAATGTCCGTATCGGGTCCTGAAAGCCGTCTTGCATACATCCTCGGCTGCTACTCTGATTTGATGATATCCAGAACGGAGGTCCAACTTCGAGAACACCTTGGCTCCACTTAGCTGATCGAATAGGTCGTCAATGCGCGGGATTGGGTACTTGTTCTTTATTGTGACCTTGTTCAGCTCCCGATAATCTATACACATTCGCAGCGATCCATCCTTCTTCTTTACTAACAGAACTGGTGCACCTCACGGTGAAGCGCTTGGCCGAATAAATCCCTTCTCCAATAGTTCTTCAACCTGCTTCTTCAATTCCGCCAACTCAACTGGTGCCATCCTGTATGGGGCTCTGGATACTGGGGCTGTACCTGGAGTCAAATCGATTGAGAACTCCAAGATTCGAGGAGGTGGTAGGCCTGGTAGATCTTCAGGAAATAAGTCCAGAAAGTCCCGAACAATTTCTGGAACTGGGTTCTTATCAATCTCCATCACTGTCAGCTCCTTAGGCTTTGCTCTGTACTTAGCCGGCTCCAAAGATTTGCTTCCGCCCTCGAAAATAAACTCCGGGTGATTGGGAATGCGGAAGATCACATTCCTTGCCCGACAATCGATAACTGCATGGAAAGTGCTCATCCAATCCATCCCGAGAATTGCGTCGTAACTGCCTGTCCCAATCAGAAGGAAATTCGCATAGAATTCCCTGCCACACACTACAACTGGGCATAATCTACATTCTCGACTAGATATTATAATGCCATTACCCGTATGAATTTCCCATCCCTTGGTTAATGGTTCATGTGGTATTGAGTGCGTATCAGTGAAATGCTTAGACAAGAAACAATGCGATGCTCCCGAATCAAATAGTACTCTAGCTGGCAAGGAATGTACGAGTAGAGTACCTGTAACCACGTCTCCTGACACCTCTGCCTGCTCGGTGGTCAAGGTGAAAGCCCGTCCCTGACCGCGACCTGTAAAGGGTTGCCTCTGCTCGTGCGGCCTCTGCTGTGGCGGTCCAGAACCTCCCTGTATCTCTGCTCGCTCAGGGCAACTGCTAATCTTGTGCTGACTGGACCCACAAATCAAGCACTGTCCCTTGGCACGGCGACAGTCCTTCTGGGTATGCCCATCTCTACCACAATAGCTACAAACTACGCCCTGTCTCTGGGGGCGATGCTGTGGTACGAACGGGCGCTTCATTTGTGTCGTTCCTGCTCTGTGAACCGGTATGGCTCCTCGAGAAGGCGCGTGAGTACGTGCTGGAACGACTGGGGGTCTTCTGAACTTGTTAATCAATTGCTCCTGAACTCTCGCCGCGTTGAGTACCTGTGCGAAAGTCTGCAAATCCAACGATGCAATCAACTGCTGCAACTCGAAATCTAACCCCTGAAGGAAGCGTCTGGCCCTGGTGGCCTCTGATTTAACCATGTATGGAGCAAAGCGGCTCAGACGGTTGAACTCTGCCGCATATACGTCCACTGGGCGTCCATTCTGCCTCAAAAGAATAAACCTTTCCTCCATTTCTGCCTTGGCTGTGGAAGGAAAATAATGATCTAGAAAGCACTCCTTAAACTTTCTCCATTCAATCGGCCCGTCAAGTCTGCATTCTTCCACCGACCACCATGTACGGGCTTCGTCTTCCAATTGTATCTTTATCACATCCACCCTATCTTCCTCTGGAACCCTGGCGGCTGTCAATAAGTTCTCCATGTTCACCGGCCATTGTTCAGCCTCAAGGGGTTCAGCTATCCCTGTGAACGCAGCTGGATGTAACCGTCGGAAGTCTGATACGGTACCAGCCCTAGCATGATAAGCTAGTGGGGCAGCGCCCTCGGGGGCGGTAATGAGTGCAGAAGGTCCTCCTGCGGCGGTAATCGCCCTGAGTCCCACAGTGAGTAAATCTGTCTTCCTCTCCTGAGCTTCCGCGAGAGTGGTCAATGCACTATGTATTCTTTCCGTGCGGTCCTGAGAGCTGGAGTCCGAGGAGGGGTCGTTCGGGGACGTCATATCACTGGAAGATTCAAAAGGATAGGATCAGATTCAAGGATGAAAATCAAGAGTAGTGAAACAAGAATAACGTAATACAGTATAGTTAATGTTATCCCTTGATACTAAACACAAGCTCTGATACCAACTAAACCATGTCACGCCCCGCTTCCCAAAATACGGAAAACGATGGATGACTAGGCCAGCCATGCTCCTACGGTCAAGGAATCATCCCGCCGTAGTCACACTTCGGCTTCTAGCATTACATGGTAATCAGTAAATAAAGCACAATAGTAAAGGTATCACATCACTAATTTATTACATTAAAATTCCATTTTTCATAAATTACAGATAACAAGAACAATTACTAACCAAGTTCAATCTCACGATCACTTTTATAGAAAGCAGTAAAGATATGAAGTACACCAGACTATATCTCCGTGAACTCAAAATGTAGATCTGTCTCCTGCGCTGGTCCTTCCACGGAATCTGAGTATGCATACTCAGGTCGTCAGAGCGACACAATAACAATATTATTATAATAAGATGAAACAGGTAAATGAGGTAGTACTATTGTAAGAACAATGCGAGTACTCACTATGTCACTATATGATGCAGAATATGTTCTGTGTCCCTATCGGTCTCTAGGTCATGTTTGAAATCGTTTAGTAGAAGGAGGATCATGTTTAACAGGAGTCTCGTACATACCCGAGACAACGGCCCACATGCTCGGGACATAACCCTGTCAGCCGGATCGCTAGATCCTACCTAATATATATATCACTGCTCGAATGATCATCCTCTAAAACACGGTCCCGCTAAATACGATTCTCTTTCCACTTCGATTTCCCCTTTATTCCCAGGTTTTCACTATTTGTGATCTTGATTCAGTCGTGTGCAAGTATACCAATGACACGGTTTTATCACTGCTCACTGTATCAATCATTGTCACGAATATTCACTTCCCATTGGTATACTCGTCACACCTAAACCAACATCAACCACGCACGATAATGCAATGTCCACTGACTATAACACGCATTAACACTAAGTATATGGCAAATGGGGTATGATATATGTATGTATGCTATCAATAAGCTAAGTATGGTATGAATCAACACGCATGTCATTAACTTACATAAATTGCATAAATTCATCCGTTTAGAATTCAACAAAATGATGCAAGTAAGATAAATAGAACATTCAGTCAGAAATTCATCAAAATTTGTTTCAGTTCAATCGGGATTCCGGTTTTCAAGATACAGCTGTTTCATTTTAAGTGCTCGCGGCTGGAAATTCAGTTTCAGAACTGAACGTCCGTTTCGCGACACGAATTGCACATAGTTGGGTTCAGATTTTAGCAATGCTACAGTTGAATGAAATCTAGGGTTTTCAATAGAGTATTCAATGCAATAGACGGATCCTCTATCGCGTCTGTATGTTGAAAGTTACACACAGTTTAACATCAGTATATCACTTCTGAATCTGTTCTGGACAGTTATACGTTCTGCCCTTTTATTTACAGTTTAAAATAGCAAACGGCAATGAAACGGAATGGAACCACTTGTTTTGTTTAGCTAACAGAATTACCTTTAATTTAATGCAGAGTTCCGTAACATAATACTTCAGGAAACACATTGACACACATTTTGGGACAGTACACAATAATCAGAGTCGCTCTGGACTGCAGTCCAGAGTCGCACTCCGATCTAAATATCATCGCAGTTACAGAACAGGAATCATTAGAAGTTTACATAGGGTTAAAGTTCGTCGAGTCGGCTTCGATTTAAGCCCTCGAACGTATCATTCCAGTATGCACATAATTTACAGTGATTTTATTCATTTTCAGATACGGAAAAATTCTAGTTTTATCGTCATAATTGGGGGTATCAATTCTAGTCACTAACAATCGTATTTTCCAGTGTAATTTATACACGATATTTATCATTATGAGGGCCAACAGAAAACATTTATTTCCTTCAAATTAAATAGTTATTTTCATTGGGATCTGGTATCGAACACATAGTCGCATAATATATCGGGAATTGGTAAATTCGTAAACTATATGGTTCAGGTTTGTACCACAATTGTATTAGCATGTAGCAAGTAAACACTTGCCTGGAAATATCTCGGGATAGCACGGCAGCAGCGGCGTCATGAACGCGTGGTGTACGCCGTGAAACGGATCCGCGCGAGCTTGGCACGAGATACGGAATTTGCGTCGGAGTTGTCCGGATACTTCCTGTGCTCGCTGGAAGGGTGAAGTAGGCTCTATGGATCTCCTGAGTAGTGCTGGGGTTGACGAAGGTCGACGGCGTCGCTCCGGCGAAGAGCAACAGTAGTGTGCTCGGAGGGGTATTGTGGGTTTGGAGAGAGAGAGAGAGAGAGAGAGAGAGAATGATGGTGACGATGCTGAGGATGTCGAAGGTCGATGAAGTGTTTTAGATGAAGTGGGGGCTCGTCGGCGTCGGTTGCAGGCGGTGACCGTGGTTGGGTGTGAGTGGGTTTGGGAGTGCAGGAGATGCTTGGCAGGGGGTGCTCGGGTCAATGGAGGATGCAGGGCCTCCTGGGGTGAGTTACTTGAGAGTAGAGAGTGAAGGAGGAGGAATGAGGGATCGCTGAGGGGGTTGTCGTCGTCAGAGGGGTCGACTGATGTTGGGGTCGATAAGTTTCGAGAGGGAGAGCGATGAGGGATTTTTGGAAAACGAGAGGGAGAGCGAGGGTGAAGGAGATAATGAAGACGAGAGGAGCGCGTCGTGGGTGTAACGTTGCAGGAACGGGGGCGTGGGCGTGGGCGTGGGCGTGAGGCGCGACGGAGAAAGGGGGTCGCGCGCGGGAATGGGGGAGAGCCGTTGGGGGAGAAGCACAAGGGCAGACCGGGTCGGGTATTGAGGAACGGGCCAAAGAAGTTGGGCTGAGGATTTTTAAAAATATTCCCTTAATAAAATCTTGTGGGCCGAGGGTGAGAATGGGCTGGGGATTAAATAAAGAATTTATTTAAAATTCCTGAGTGGGCCGAGGAAAAGAAAACGGGCTGGGTTTTTAATTTAATTGTTTTGGAAAAGGTTTTGGGCTGAAGGTTTATAAATAGGTTTAAAGTTAAGTATTTTACTCATTTTAGTTTAATTCGGCTTTGGTTTTAAATCTTGGGTTTTGGCTTTTAGGGTTAGGGAAATTATAAATATTGGGATTCAAGCAACCACCTTCTTCAAAAATATACGAGGAAAAAGTAAATCTCTGGGATTTAGAAAATAGGAAAAACTTTTATTAAGATGGTAACGGGGATTTACAGCCCAATCCCGGTCACGCACATGTTGCATATGAACTGCAGAATCATAACGTAAATGCTGTGACCACGTTGAGATCCGGAAAAGTGTTGCAAAACAATGTGGGTATTAACCATGACACCCCTGCCGGTGGTCCTTCTTCTTCTTCTTCACCTTCTTCTTCTTCTTCGTTTGAGCCTATTCTCCATCCTTCACATGGCTCTACTTCTTCTAGCTCGAACGGACCCACTTCTCACAACACGAACACATCTACACGGGGATCCGATCCAACTCAACAATCTGATCCGCAAAAATTGGATTCAACAACTTTTCAAAATGTTCCTTTTCCAAACCGGTTGAGATCCAATAAACCAACTCCACAAATGGAGAAGATTGTAGAGTTGTTCAAACAGGTTAGTATCAATATCCCTCTTTTGGATGCAATCCAACAAGTTCCTTCATATGCAAAAATCTTAAAGGACTTATGCACCAAAAAGAGGAAGTCACAAGTACCAAAGAAAGTTTTCGTGGCTAGTGCTGTTAGCGATGCTCTTGTCCAATCTTTACCCCAAAAGCACAAGGACCCCAGTTGTCCTACTATTTCGATAACAATTGGGGGCAAGAACATCAATAGAGCACTATTAGATCTTGGTGCTAGTGTCAATTTGCTACCTTATTCTGTGTATGAGCAATTATGCGTTGGAGCGCTTAAGCCCACTCATTGTACTCTCCAAATGGCCGACCGGTTAATCACCCATCCTAGGGGAGAGTTGGAGGATGTGTTAATTAGAGTAGGGGATTTCATTTTCCCCGTTGACTTTATTGTTATGGATACACAACCTGTCGCTAACCCCCGAAGTCAAATTCCGGTGATACTTGGTCGACCATTCCTTACGACTTCTAACGTGGTGATCAATTGTCGTAACGGTTCAATGAATCTATCTTTTGGCAATATGACAATTGAACTCAACATTTTCAAGTTGGGAAATCAGCCTTGTGAGCCTAGTTCTAGCGTACTTGATGTTTGTTCGATCAATGAGATCGCGGAGGAGGACTATGAGTTCGAAAATTTTATGCTTGATCACAGCAATGTTGATGCCACTAGTGCGTTCCTCCTACAATCCGACACAGCTTTCATGACGGACAAAGATTATGAGTGTTTCGCCTTTGTATACGATTTTGAAGACTCTCCACCCGAGTTTGAGTCTTTTGCTTTTTCGGATGAGTTAGTTGAACCATCCGACTCGGTTGTGTACACTCGATTTGAACCTTTGATGAAATCTTTCGAGTTTGAAACAGTTACACCATTGTTACCATCAATTGTTTCACCTCCTAAACTCGAACTAAAGCTTTTGCCGTCGCACCTTAAATATGCTTATCTAGGTGAGAATGAGACCATACCCATTATCATATCGGCCTCTCTAGCTCTCGAGCAAGAGAAGGCCCTTTTAATGATCTTACAAAATAATCGGCAAGCTTTTGGCTGGTCTATGGCGGACATCAAGGAGATTAGTTCCCTCATAGTCGAACATCATATACACTTGATGGACGATGCCAAGCCGGTAAGGGATCCACAAAGACGCCTCAACCCCATCATGAAAGAGGCTGTTAAGAAGGAGATTGTTAAATGTCTTGATAGTGGTATCATTTACCCTATCTCGGATAGCCAATGGGTTAGCCCCATTCATGTTGTGCCAAAGAAATCGGGCATCACGGTCATTACCAATGAGGCAAATGAGTTAATTCCTACTCGCACCCAAACTGGGTGGCAAGTTTGCATCGACTTTAGAAAACTCAATGCCGCGATACGGAAGGACCACTTTCCTTTACCTTTTATTGACCAAATGCTAGAACAATTAGCTGGGCACGAGTTCTACTGCTTTTTAGATGGCTATAACCAAGTCCCCATAGCCAAAAAGGATCAAGACAAGACCACATTTACTTGTCCCTTTGGCACTTTTGCTTATCGTCGCATGCCTTTCGGGTTATGCAATGCACCCGCTACATTTCAGCGGTGTATGATGGGGATCTTTTCAGACATGGTTGAAAAGTTTTTGGAGATCTTTATGGATGATTTCTCCATTTTTGGTGACTCCTTCGACGAGTGTTTATGACATCTTGACGCAGTTCTTACCCGCTGTAGGGATAAGAACCTAACTTTAAATTGGGAGAAGTGCCACCTTATGGTACGAGAAGGTATTGTCTTAGGACATGTCATCTCGCAAAACGGCATAGAGATTGATAAAGCCAAAATCGAGGTCATTTCTAATCTTCCTCCTCCTAAATGTGTCAAAGATATCCGAGCTTTCCTTGGCCATGCCGGTTTTTATAGACGGTTCATCAAGGCTTTTAGCAAGATTGCTAGACCCTTGACTCTCTTATTGGCCAAGGACACAAAATTTGATTTTTTACTCAACTTGCATGGAAGCGTTCGAGTCATTGAAACACTCTCTCATTTCTGTGCCCATTCTTTCATCTCCAGACTGGACGCATCCCTTCGAAATTATGTGCGATGCATCAGATTTTGCCATTGGTGCCGTTCTTGGACAGCACATTAATAAGATGCCGCACGTGATTTATTACGCTAGCCGTACATTAAATGAGGCCCAACTAAACTACACAACAACAGAAAAAGAGTTTTTAGCAGTTGTGTTTGCACTTGAAAAATTTCGGCCTTATTTAATCGGCTATCCAGTTATTGTCTATACGGACCATTCAACTCTTCGCCACCTTTTTGCGAAGAAGGATGCTAAATCGCGGCTGATACGTTGGATCCTCTTGCTACAAGAGTTTGACCTTGTCATAAGGGACAAAAGATGATGTGAAAACGTAGTGGCCGATCACCTTTCACGACTTCCTTCTTCGCCTACACTTGAACTTCCAATCAAAGACGTTTTTCCCGATGAGCAACTCTTGACCGTTTCTTGCGAACCATGGTTCGCTGATATCTTAAACTACTTAGCCACCGGCTTGATACCTAAAGATTGGTCGAAACAAGATAAACTTCGATTCTTGTCCCAAGCAAAGCATTTTTACTGGGATGAACCTTATCTTTTTAAATGCTGTTCGGACCAAATCATTCGTCGGTGTGTACCGGAAAACGAGTTTAAGAGTATGCTGTCTTTTTGCCACGATCAAGAATGTGGCGGGCACTTTGGCCCAAAGAAGATAGCCAAGAAAGTCTTGCAGTGTGGTTTCTATTAGCCACGACTCTTCAAGGATGCATATGAATACTCCAGGACATGCTCCCGGTGCCAACACTTGGGCTGTATATCGCGGAGAAACGAAATGCCGCTCCAACCAATTTTGGTTGTGGATGTTTTTGATGTTTAGGGAATCGAATTCAAGGGACCATTTCCCAATTCCTTTGGGAATGTATATATTCTTTTGGCTGTTGACTACGTTTTAAAGTGGGTCGAGGCTGTGCCTAGCCGAACGAATGACAATAAGGTTGTCGTTCGATTTCTTAAAGAACATATCTTTTCTCGATTTGGGCACCCTCGAGCGATAATAAGTGATAATGGTTCTCATTTTTGCAATAGTACTTTTGAGTCCTTAATGCGCAAATATTCTATTACCTATAAGCTGTCAACGCTATACCATCCCCAAACATGTGGGCAAGCCGAGATTTCGAATCGGCAAATCAAGCAAATCTTGGAGAAAACGGTTTCTAAAAACCGTAAAGATTGGTCACTCAAACTGATTGATGCACTATGGGCTTTCCGTACTGCATACAAGACAGATCTTGGTATGTCTCCATACCGGCTTGTTTACAAGAAGGCTTGCCACCTCCCAGTAGAGATCGAGCACAAGGCATTTTGGGCTATCAAAGAGTTGAATTTATCATTAGGAGATTCGGGCAGCAATCGAAAGCTGCAATTAAATGAACTAGAAGAGCCGCGGGATGAGGTTTATGATAATGCCTTAATTGCTAAAAACTGAACCAAGGTGTTCCACGATAAACACCTTCTGCGAAAAACATTTAAACCTGGTCAACATGTTTTACTCTATGACACTCGGTTATATTATCACCCCGGCAAGCTCCGTTTTCTAGATGGAAAGGGCCATTTGTAGTTCGCACCGTTTATCCGCACGGTGCGGTTGATCTTGAAAATCCGGAGGACGGTACTTTATTCAAAGTAAATGGACATCGATTGAAACCGTTCTTCACAGCGGACCCATCGGAGGAGCTCCTGTTTTTGCAGGAGCCGATCTACACCGATTAAATCTCCTCCATTTTACCCCCAACTTTCCAATCAATTTTTCCAAAACTTTATTTCAAATAAGTTTGGGGGTGTGTATCATTTGTAAATATGTTAATAAACAGGAAATTGCCGACATTATCGACCCACTTGGTGCAGCATGACAGTAAGGACATTGTCCAGTTTAAGTTTGGGGGTATGCTCGGTAAGTTTTCTTCCTTCGCATTCATATGTATATTTTTGCATTTGCATCCTTATATAAAAATCATAAAAATTTGAAAATTTTGAAAAATAAAAAACATAGAGAAAGAAAAACCCATAAAAATTAAAAATTTCAAAAATTATAAAAAATTAATGTATTCAATTTTAGCTAATTAACTTGAGTTTGAAAAATAGGCTAACTGGCTAGGAAAAGCTAGATCTTAGACTTAGTAAATTAAAAACCCTAAAAATAACCTTTCTTAAAGTGTAACGGTAGAAAGTATATGTCTTTGTAGTTTATTTAGAAATAGGCAAATTTTGGGTTCACTTCTTAGGATAAGTCGAAACGAAGGAAAAGTATTGATAGTTTTATTAGAGTATAATTTTGAAAAATAATTCCTAGCTTAAGTCTAGATTCTGAAAATGTATACCCTACAAATTGCACAATCACACACCTTGAAACTTGGAATAGTAGAGGAGACCTTGAAATGCTTTTGTTTGAAGTCCTTAGTATAAATAAAATGAAAAAAATATACAAGTGTGAATAAAAAAAATGAACGCTGGTTTTTGTGATTACTTAAGACTAAAAAAATAGAAAAATATTTAGCGAGGGTGCTTCATCACCTAGTGCCTTAGACCAACTGGTTTGGGAGTCACTGCTAAAGCTTTGGGTGTTACAAAACTAGAAAGTACGCTTTAAAGTGCAAACGAATCTTGTAATCGTTTGTTGGTACCTCAAGAAGTATTAACGGTCGCATGAAGGATGTGTAAGAAAAATTCAATTAAAAATTCACCAATTAATAAGTGCTTTGGACAACGGACAAGAGTATGATTGCTTGATTTGAATTTCCAAGTGTAGGGGTGATATTTACACACACGTAGGGGTATGTGATTGGAGTTTAGATGAGAGAAAGGAGTGAAGAATAGAAATTGTTTCTTTAGTAAAGTTGATAAAAATTCCTAAGTGGAGATGGAACCCTAGAAGGAAAACTTAAGAAATGTCGAAAGCTAAGTAAATCTATAGAATGTATATAATCTTAAGTTACATGATGAGGAAGTGTGAAGAATATGGGTGGATAATTTACAGGTCGACGATAATAGAATTCTTTGTTAGAAAACCTAATTGGAAAACAAAAGTTGAAAAGCCGAATTGATAGGATTTTGTGGGTAGTATCCGCTGAAAACCCTCAGGAGACAACACTCCTCCTACTAGGGACACCTATAGGTTTAACATCTTGTTACATGAGCTCAGTGCATTCGCGTTTCCCTGCGAAAGTGCGGTTAGGTTTTTATCAAGAATAAAAAAATAAGTTTGCTCGAGGACGAGCAAAAGATAAGTTTGGGGGTATTTGTTCATATCATATTTTTGCATTATTATATTCCCCATTCTTATACATTTTACAATAAAACAGGTACTTTTGACCCATGTCTGCTACATAGTACAGGTTACAGGTTCTTGGAGCGAAAACAGTGAAAAAGACAAAAGACGATACAAAAAAGGGACTTTTGACCAACAAATAGAAGGATCTTAGTCAAGCCTAGACGAAGAACAGTTCACAATGTACAAGGCAACGCAAGATGTCAAAACGAATGGTTAAAAGTCCACTGCAAATTGTTCACTGGAGATCTGGAACCAACGTAGAAGCCCAATTGATAAAAGAACCAAATAAATAAGAAGCCCAAACTGCAGAGAAAAAGCCCAGAAAAACACACACTCCAAGTCGACCAATGGGCCGCGGAACCGAGGCCCAAACCCTACCCAGGCCGCGGTTCCGCGGCTATATTAAGCCCGGAGGAAAGAAAATTTTTACCAAATTCTGGATGCGGCACTGATTAGTCTCCTAGGGATATTTTGGTAAATGCAGACATGCGAATCAATTGTAAACCTAGGGTTTCTATCTCCTATAAATAGAACTCAAATCATTGTATTTTCTCATGCCTCTTTTCATCAATAAAATTTCAGTTTTCTTTGAAGTTGCAGAGCATCAATCGTAAGTAGGTTTATTTTTCTGCCCTAGTTCTAGGTTTAATTTCTGCCACAGGTAAATTCTTTTCTTGCTCTAGTTTAATATAGTTTAGAATTTTTATTAACTTGTAGTAGATCTTTTCATCTCTTAAAAAAAATAAAAATTATTTCTTTCGTAGATCTCTCAATTAGCGAGTAGTTTGCTCGCTTGTTAGGGTTAGGAATAGGGAAGGGTTTGAGAGATGAAGATCTCTCATATCTTTTCTTTGCCAATCTCTTATGAAAATTAGGACTCCATGCATACTTTCATCTTCCGCTCCCTACGACACTCTACCCACGAGGTAACGGTGATACCGTAGTATAAAAGACCGGATCTGTGAGTTTTCCATGGAGGTTAGGGTAAAGATTAAGAAAGGAAGGACAGGGATCTAGAGGAAGAAACATCTTCCCAATCATCCTAATCCCCTTTATTAATATTTACCATAACCCCTAATATGATATCTAAATTAAGGCATTGGAAAGAGGTGTAGATCTTTATTTACCAAACTTTACCTAAATCTAATCCTAGCAAGTTTCTTAATCCTAGTATAACTCAACTTCGTTTTAGATTTAATTAAAAGATCCAACACCCTTTGGAATTAGCTCGTAAGAACATTTAGGAGATTTACAACATCCCTGTGGACCAACCCGTATTCACCGGCTAGCTACCAAGCGACGCCGTTCTTGATTGCGGTAATATATTTTTGATCGTAAAAACCTATCTAAATCAAGATAGAATGGAAAAGAGAGATAGAAAGGGACTTACGGGTTTTAGATTACCCGGGAGAGTGAGAGGGAACTAGAGGAATCGCCGATGTGTTGCGCCGTCGCCGGTAGTTCCTAAAGTGATCGCCGGAAGTTCGCCGTAGATTTCGCCGGAGCTTCGCCTCGAACTCGTTTTCAAAGTACACAAGATTCTCTTGAGAATTTTAGAGAGTTGGCTCAGAAATGTGAGTGAGAGGATAGAGGGTAGGGTGGTATTTATAGGGTTAGGCTAGGGTTAGGGTAGATGAAGAGTTTAGATAAAAAATGTAAAAATATGTTAAAATGTATTAAAAATTGTAGTAAATGAGGCTTTCTGAATTCTTTGGAACCGATCTGGGAATTTGAAGTGTGCAGGGGGGTAGGGCATACCAAAAGTCACATCTTTACTGTTGGGGACTCGGCCGTCCGGCGGCGCCGGCCCGAGCCGGCCGGTCCGCCAGCCGACTCGGCCGAGTCGGGGGGTGGGAAGTCTCCTGGGGTGCTTATTGGTACATTTAGTTTTTAAGGTTCAGTTCAAGTTTTGGGAGTTATTGTGTGTGAACTGTTGGGCTTCCAAAGAAATTAAAACAAAATAATATAAAAAATAATGTGGGGCAGGGGATTTAAACTCTGGTGGCTTGGTTCAGCAATGCAAGGTATTACCAATGAGCTACAAGCTCCTTCTTGTAATAAAATTGCTAATTAATTACTTAAGTCTTGTGCTCAGGCAATAAATACCCCTTTATGGATTTTTGAAAAAATATTTTGAAAATTTTGTATAGGAAATTTGGGGTTGTTACACAGACTCTGCTAAAATTGCGATCGGAATCTGGTATCACGATCGGAGACAATGCAGTCCGGTACTCCATGAAGTCTCACAATTTCCAGTATGAGTTCATGGGTATCAGAGATAGTACATATTTGAAGATTTAAAATGTTAGATTTTTACCTCCATGTACTTCTTTGCTAATGTCTCAGTAGATTGGCCAACTCGAAATGAGATGAAGTGAGCCAACTTTGTGAGTCGATCCACAATAACCCATACTGCATCGTTACCCTTTGTGCTGCGAGGAGGTGCAGTCACAAAATCAATTATGATGTGTTGCCACTTCCATTCTGGGATAGGTAACGATTGAAGTAATCTAGCTGTCCTGTGATATTCAGCCTTTACTTGCTGACACACTAAGCATTTAGCGACGCTTCTGGATACTTCATGCTTCATTCCATACTACCAGTAATTCTGACGTAGATCTTTGTACATCTTTGTACTTCCAGGGTGTACTGAGTAGGGAGAGTTGTGAGCTTATTTCATTAACTCTTCCTGAACATAACCTTTTGGTACACATAATCTGCTGCCGTATCTCAAAGATCCGTTTTCATGGATGATGAAGTCTGTTCTGAGTCCATTCTCTACTTGCTCTCTGATCTTTTGCAACTTAGTATCAGTTGCTTGAGCTGCTTTGATCTGATTGACAATTGTTGATTGAACTTGTAAATTCTTCAAGCTTGAAGCGTTACTGTTGGGGTAAAAATTTACACCCCGGTTGACCAAGTCAAAATCAAAGTCAACCCCAAGCCAAGTGGGTCCAAGCCCAGATCCAGTAGGCCCATGCCCGGGTCGAGCCCGAACATGAAGCGGCCGGTCTCCCCCCATGCCAAGATAAAAATTTTGTAATAAATAATTTTGTTGCATTTTCTTTTATTTTACTTTCGGATAAATGTAAGAAAAATAGGCATAAAGCCAAATTTTTGTAAAGCCCATGGCTTATGTGCAAAAAGAAATGGCACATGACCCATGGGATAGGCAAAATGCCATTTTGTGAAGCCCAAGGGGCTATGTGTAAAATGTATGGCCTATAAAGGCAAAGATAATGAAATATCTCAACAACTTTTCATTCTCTCCAAAAAAAAATTAGAGCTGAGCTCTTTCTTCCTTCTTCAAGGTTCCAAAACCTTCTTCTTTCTCTTGAATTAAATCAAGAGTTTTACTCTTCCTTTTTCAAAACTAAATAGTTTTCCACCACAAAACCCACAAAGGGGAACTTGGATCTGCCATCAGATCTTAAAAAGGAGAGATTTTGAGATTTTACATCTCTTGATCTTCAAGATCCAGCAAGCAACAGGAGGAAGAAGAAGAACCCTTCCATTAACCCAACAAAAAAAAAGAAAAAAAAACACACTCAGGAGTCTAACTCCTCTTTGATTTCTCTTCAGAGAAATCTTTTTAGGCTAAAAGCCTGTTGTGTGCGCAAGTCGCCCGCGTGCCGACACGTGGCGCGCGCGCTTGCGCAACTGCGCAAGTGCGCAAGTCGCCCGCGTGCCGACACGTGGCGCGCGCGCTTGCGCAACTGCGCAAGTGCGCAAGTCGCCCGCGTGCCGACACGTGGCGCGCGCGCTTGCGCACCTGCGCATCCCTTGGATGTCTTTTCCCCCTCTTTTGTGTACATATATACACATATACATATGTATACAAATTTATACATACACGTACTCCACGACACTGTCCCTGTTAGAAAAAAAATTCTAACGGGGCGCTGCCCCGCACCCCGCAAGGGGGCTGCTAGCCCCCTTGACCCCCAGCCCGCTATCCGGGTAGCGGGACCCCCGTAAAAACTCTGCGTGGCTCCCGATATATCCAAAACCCCCCTTTCAAAACAAAACACACGCACACTGCACATTGAGTTCGCATGACCAATTTAACCCGTTAATCGGAGGTTCCCTCGCCCCAAAGGCGGGGGGGTAATTAACGGCAGCTTAGTCCGCGGCTGCCGGAGATTCGGATCCCCACAATCATTAAACCCCGGCCTACCCTAGGCAGGGGGAATCTGTAGTACGCCTGACAAGCGCGCGCGTATTCCCATCTCAATGGGGTGACGAAAAACACCCTACAGATCTCTGGCACGCCCGGTGGGACCCATCTCTCCTCCCATATTTCGGGTTAAACGTTCATACGAACTCAATCAATATACATATCGATTGCCTATACTGAAATGATGTTCTTTTTTCCATGCAGCAATCAACCTTCGATTACAATGTCTCCCCAGATGGATTCAGCTTCCAATGTGACCCCGATTCCGTACGTGGTCAAGATCAACGCTCGTGTGGTTCTCCCCGTGAGCCTCAGTCGACAGTGGGAGGAACCGCCCCGCCAGTTTGGCTCTGTCATCATCTACCCTGCCGGGAGCGCTCATCTGGTAGAGATCCCAGCGGAACAGGTGGCCAAGCCGGTCCCAAGGGGCAAGAGGCCGAATGTCGTGATCGCCAAGGCACCACAACCAAAACTCAAGACGGTGTGTGAACGATTCTCTGGTGCTCCAGCGGGGGGCAAGAACTCCGGTACAAAGGGCAACATCCAATGTTGCGGACGAGCTCACGCGATTACTCCAACAAATGCACAATCGAGCGTATCTCCAAGGCCTTCCATCGCCCGGTCTGCGACGTCTTCCCAAAGAGTTGAAGTCTGCCAGGTGCTTAGAACAGAAAAGTTAAGGCAGAAGCGGCTCAGGTATCGAGCCAACAAGAGGGCCAAGGCTTCGGCCAAATGGAACCATGTGAAGTTCCAAGTGCAGGGTTTCCCCGCGACGACGGCTGAGTCGGACGTAAGAATCAGCAATTCCTTCGAGCCTCTGAAGTGGGTTCAGAAAAACGCCATGACCGCCAGAATCAAGAAGACAGCGGTCCGAACAGTGCCACAAAGAGACGTGTCCCCGCCCCAACAGAAAAAGTACGACACTATCTCTTCAAGAGTCTATCAAGCGCTCTGTGCCGCACGAAAGAAGCGGGGCAAACCCAGAAAAGATGCGCCAACACCATTCAAGAAGCTGGTTAAGCCAGCCGCCTTCAATCGACTACCAGTTACCGAAGCAAGGGGGTCAAGACAGCGATCCGTGAAATCAGCCACCAATGATCGAAAGACGGCCGGATATATCATCCATACGGTCTATATGGCGGGCGGGCGCCCCAGCGACAACCTTCGCAGCAAAAGCAAGGACGGGACCACCACATCCCAAGCCCAATCTAGCCTGAATGTGGTTGCCGCCGCCCAAGAACAGCCGCCCCTGCTGGATGAAGAAAACCCTCTCGATGAGGATGATAGGCAGATAGACCCCTCGGTCCATGTAGAGTCAAGCTCGGACAGCGAGGAAGAGCCGACTTTCCGCCCCAGGACTGCGGAGCAAGAGCTGCTTCAAGAGCTTCGAAAACAGCTCAGGAGCAAAGATAAAGAGATGGCCAAGCTCTATTCGAAGATTGACGACTTAACGAATGTGGTGATGCAGCTTACGGCTCAAATTGCTCGAGCGCCTCCTAATCAAGCACAAGCCGCTACTAATCAGCCGGGTGATGACAATCTGAGGCAGCCAATGCCTGTTCCTTTGGGTCCAAGACTGGTCGAGCCGCATGAAAGCCGGCCACACTCCGCTTCTGGGGACGCCTTGGCCCCAGATAGCACTATCCCGCTAACACAGAATCGGATAATGGATTTGGTCACCAGCAAGGTTAAAACATTGGTGGCCGAAGCCGAAGCTCAAAAAGAAATCGGCAGTAGTGGGCGGCCATATCCCGCGCAGTACGATCTGATTGAGTTCCCAAGCGGCTACGTCATTCCTAAGTTCGGAAGATTTGATGGAACGGGGAATGCAAATCAGCACGTCGCCCACTTCAAAGCATCGTGCGGAAATACAGGGGGCAATGATGCGCTCCTTCTTCGTCAGTTTGTCAACAGCCTGACCGGTGTTGCTTTTGACTGGTACGCGAGCATACCAGATGGGTCCGTCATTACCTTTGCCCAAATGGAGTCTCTGTTCCGGCAAAGGTTCATGAGCGTCAGTGATAAAATCTCCATTGCCGACCTTGTGAGGACCAAGCCGGGGAAGAATGAAAGTAACACTGACTTTATCGCCCGATGGCGTAATCTCACGGTCAAGTGCGAACCGCCGCTGGAGCAGGACCAGTCCGTTAGCCTTCTCATTGGGAACCTCAGCAATTGGATGGTCCCATTCTTGTATACAGCAGGCCTCAAAACATTCCAGGAGCTAACCAAGAAAGTCCAAATGCTGGAACGCTCAAAGCAGGAGTCCCCGCCGGATTCTCAGAGAGACAAAACTTGGAAAAGCAAGCGGGACGACAACCGTAGAAGCGGGAGTTCCAGCAGTACCAATGTCTTCAATGCCTCCGATAATGAAGAAAAGCGAAGGGCGGCCGAATCCAAAACTAACCGGTCTCGAAAGCCATTGCTGGGAGGAGATGGGCCTTCTCTAGAGGAGAAAAAGAACAAGGTTTACTCTTTCAGAAGGGACAAGGTCCGTAAGATATTTAAAGATGCCTTGAACAACGGCCTACAATTGCCGGAGTCGAAAAGACCCCAAGAAGCAAAAATGACCGACAATCCTCTGTATTGCCCGTACCACCGAGTAGTGAGCCATGCGATCGAGGATTGCTATATCTTCAAAGACTGGGTCGAGAAGCAGTACAAGGCTGGAGAGATCGAGCTGTCCAAAAGTGTGTTGGTGAATAATCAAGTTGCAACCACCAACTTTATACAGACAGAAGTTGAAGCCTTCTGGGAGAAGACAGCCGAACCCGCTGCCCTGAGAGATGAAACTGACTCATCGCGGCCTCCGTGGAGTACGCACATATCTAATAAGACGAAGAAGATGATAAAGCTACTTCAGAAAGAACCCAGGACGAAATGGGAAGGGCAGAAGAAGCCTACCAGTCCAGCTGCCAATGCGGCTCCATCAGGCTCAAAATCCAAGAAGCTGAAGAAGAAGAAAAGTGCAGCTCGGCGCGAAAAAGAGTCTGCAGGGAGATCAACCATTCAAAAATATATCGATTCTCTCGAAGAATATGAACAAAAGGAAAGAACATTGATTCAATTGAAGGAGTTCTTCCCTGTACAAGCGGCTGAAATTCTGGAGGAGTTAGAAGAAGACTCCAATAAAGAGATCCCAGTAGTGACCTGCTACGCCATCCATCTTGGCAGCGACTCCGAGGATGATCTTTGTTTTCCCGAAGAGGATGAGGAGCTCGCCACAACGACCAATCAAATCCAGCTCAGAAGCGGCAGGGCTCTACCGCCGAATCAGGGCAACGCCCCAAAAGGGAAGGAAAAACAAGTCGCTAATGAAGAAGATGGCAGAGAACCGGCTGATGAAAATATAAGCCTTCCTCGGTGGACTATAATGTCTTGGCGCATCTCCGGAAGCTTCCGTCTCTCCTGAGCATCTATGACGCCTTGGTCCTATCTAAGGAGCTTAGAGATGTTCTCATCCACGCTCTACAAAACCCCGAGCGGTATCAGGCCCACTTTGCGGAAATTAATATGAAAGAAGCCCAGCACGCTTTGCATGCCGCCGCAGTCACGTTTAAGGATGAAGACTTGCTACTGGGAACGGCTGAGCATAATCGGCCGCTTTACGTGACCGGGTACAGCGACGGAGATCGAATTAATCGCATATTGATTGATCCGGGGTCCTCAGTGAACATCATGAACTTGCGAACTCTGAAGAGTTTATCAATGGACGTCCGACATCTGTCAAGGGAAAGGATTGTCATTCAAGGCTTCAACCAAAATTGCCAGCAAGTTCTGGGGTCCATAGCTTTGCCAATCAAATTCGGGGATCTGCAAACTGAAGCTAAGATATACGTGATCGACGCCGACACGTCTTATAAGATTCTCCTGGGGCGGCCGTGGCTCCACGATTACGGCATCATTCCATCAACTCTCCATCAATGCATGAAGTATACTAAAAATGGCGAAGAAAGACGCATTGACGGAGACATCCAGCCGTTCGGTGTGCATGAAGTCCGCTATGAAGATTCTCGGTACTTTATGAACCACCAAAATGCTAAGCCACAACTGACTGAAGATAGACCAGCCCCAAGGCTCAAAAGCAAATCTGCGCCGGCTGTCACTTTCAAAAGCAAAAATGCCCAAGTGCGCCCGCATTTCGGTAGCGACACTGATGAGTCCGACGCTGGAAGCCCGTCCTTCCATAAAACTTGCCCTCGTTTCGGCAGCGATACGGATGAATCCGTCACTGAAGCCCCATCTAGCAGTAAAGTCCGCCCTCATCTTGGCAGCGACACTGAAGAGTCAGAGGAGGAGGACCTGTCGTGTAACAGCGGTGCAGATTGGACCCCCACTCAACAAGCGAAACTACGAGAGACCTTCGAAGTTGCAGAAGGGTCCCTAGCCGTTACAAGGGTACCAGAGCAAATGTGCAAAGAGCTCGATGCATTATCAATCTCCACCGTGGACCAGCTGAAAACTTTCTACGTTCCCGGGAGGAAAAGTGGACAGAAGGGCATCTTGTTTTATGGGTCAAACCCCGTTGTGCACCCGGACGATCTTTCTGTCGCGTGCCTTCCCTATGAGAGAGGCATAAGAGCCGTCCTCAATCCCAGATACTATGCGCCCGAGATGCGGGAATACTTTAAGAAGTGCGGATGCCGGTTATATCAAACGGAGTCCGAAGCAAAGTTTTACGAAGGGCTATGGTATCCGCCCCAGGTCCGAGCACTCATCGATGGACGAATTCCAGATAGACGGGGCATAGGTTACATTCAACCTGATTCCAAAGCATGCTACATGATCCATGTTGGCGAGGCCAGCGAAAGATCAAATGATGATTACGAGATAGCCGAGCCAGAAGAAGCTCCTCAAGAGCTCGAAGATGGCGGACAAGCAACCTTTGACGAGCTAACCGAGATTGACTTAGGAACGCCCGATAATCCAAGGCCGACCTACATCAGCTCGCTCTTGTCGGAGGAAATGAAAGAGCAGATAATTGCCCTGCTGCGCGAATTCGTCGACTGCTTCGCGTGGACGTATAAAGAAATGCCTGGCCTTTCCCCTGAGGTGGCCGTACATAAGTTGGCCATATCTCCTGATGCTAAGCCAGTCAAACAAGCTCCTCGAAGAATGAGAAGGGAACTAGAAGAAAAATTCATCGAGGAAACCAAGAAGCTCATCGATGCCGGCTTCATCAGGGAAGAGAAATATGCGGACTGGATCGCATGCATAGTCCCAGTGAAGAAGAAAAATGGGCAGATCCGAGTTTGTGTCGATTTCAGGGACCTCAATAAGGCATGTCCTAAAGACGACTTCCCGCTACCGGTCATGGAAATGATGGTCGATGACACCTCAAATTACGAACTGTTCACCTTTATGGACGGCTCGTCTGGATACAATCAGATCAAGATGTCGCCTGAGGATGAGAAGCACACAGCATTTCGAACCCCGATCGGAATATATTGCTACAAGGTAATGCCATTCGGACTGAAGAACGCAGGTGCTACATATCAAAGGGCAATGACTAATATCTTTGATGACCTAATCCATAAAGTCGTCGAATGCTATGTTGATGATCTGGTCGTCAAGACTAAAGCCAAGGCCGATCATATCCAAGATCTCAGGACCGTTCTCACCAGACTGAGGGAATACGATCTGAAGATGAATCCTCTGAAGTGCGCTTTTGGCGTGTCATCGGGAAAATTCCTGGGCTTCATAGTCCGACATCGAGGGATCGAAGTTGACCCATCAAAGATAAAGGCTATCATGGAGATGCCCCCTCCGAAGAGTCTGATGCAGCTAAGATCTTTTCAAGGCAAGCTTGCTTATATACGGAGGTTTATCTCAAATTTATCAGGGAGATGTAGGCCCTTCTCAAAGCTCATGAAGAAAGGAGCTCCTTTTATCTGGGATGCCGAATGTCAAGCAGCGTTCGAAAGCATCAAACAATACTTGTTGCACCCTCCAGTGCTGGCTGCTCCCATTCCAAATAAACCGTTGATTCTCTACACTGCCGCGCTAGATGAGTCACTCGGTGCGCTCCTCGCCCAGAATAACGAGGAGGGAAAGGAAAATGCCCTCTACTACCTCAGTCGAACTCTAGTCGGGGCGGAACACAACTATTCCCCAATCGAAAAGCAATGCCTGGCTCTGATATTTGCTGTGAAGAAGCTGAGGCACTACCTGCTGGCTCATCGGGTTATGCTGATCTCCAAGGTCGACCCGCTCAAACACTTGATGACCAAAGCAAGCCTAGCCGGCAGGATGGCAAGATGGGCTGTCATGCTACTTGAGTTTGACATAGTTTATACCCCTCAGAAAGCAGTAAAAGGGCAAGCTATTGCAGACTTTCTCGCCGCTCATCCCATACCAGAAGGGTCGCCGCTAAATTGTGAGTTACCCGATGAACAAGTGCTGCACCTCGAGGAAGATGAGCCATGTTGGGAGCTCTACTTCGATGGAGCCTCGTCAATAAGGACCTCCAGTAAATCAAGCGTCCCGGAGATAAAAGCAGGGATAGGATTGGTGTTCATCACACCATCAATGGGAACCCTACGGCGTTCTTTTGCTCTCACCGAGCCTCGCACAAACAATGAGGCCGAGTATGAAGCTCTGATAGCTGGTTTGGAGCTCGCCATAGAAATGGAAATCCGTCGGCTAAGAGTCTACGGTGACTCCCAGCTTGTCGTCAACCAAGTGAGCGGCGACTATAAGATATACAAACCCGAGTTAGCTCGGTACAGAGGTCGAGTGGTGGAACTCATGAAACGGTTCACTCATATTGAACTAACGAGAGTCCCTAGAGCGTTGAACGGAAAGGCTGATGTACTCGCTCGCTTGGCCAAGGAACTGGCTGATCCTGAAATGGACGAAATTCTGATCACAGTCAGGAGCCGGCAAATTCTACCCCCAGTCTCTCTACGAGAAGAGAAAAGCGCGGAACAGAAGAGCAGTCCTGCGGAAGAAGCTTCGATCATCCAAGACGAGCCCGATTGGAGAGAACCCTTCATAGAGTACCTCCGATACGACAAGCTGCCCGAAGAAAAATCTGCGAGGATTCAGCTGAAGAAGAGAGCTCTCCGATACGTGTTTGTAAATGACACGTTATACCACAGGTCATATGACCAACTCTGGCTCAGGTGCCTGTCATCGGCCGAAGCCCAAAAAGTCATGAAAGAAGTTCACTCAGGCGTTTGCGGTGCTCACCAATCTGGCCCCAAGATGCGACTGCAAATTAAACGGCTTGGGTATTACTGGCCCACCATGATACGGGATTGCGGAGAGCATGCAAAGAAATGTTATATCTGCCAAATTCACGGTGATTTTATTCACAAGCATCCCAATCCATTGCATCCTACGGTGGCGTCGTGGCCCTTCGAAGTTTGGGGCACCGACATTGTTGGCCCAATTGATCCTCCGTCATCTAAAGGCCACCGGTTTATACTGGCCGCGACAGACTACTTCTCCAGATGGGCTGAAGCTGTCCCGCTAAAAGAAGTTAAGACAAAGGATATTCTGACATTCTTCCAGCATAATATTCTATACCGCTTCGGCACACCAAGAAGAATCATTTCTGACAACGGGCCTTCTTTCAAGAGCTTCAATGTCTCAAGATTCGCTACTCAGCACAAGATAGACTGGAGGTATTCCTCCATCTATAATCCAAGAGCCAACGGGCTAGCCGAAGCCTTCAATAAGACTCTATGCAAGCTCCTGAGGAAAAATGCTTCAGCCAACAAGAGAGACTGGAATCTCAAACTTCACGAGGCGTTGTGGGCATATCGTACCACACACCGTACTCCAACTCAGTCCACTCCATACTCATTGCTCTTCGGAGTGGAGGCGGTCCTCCCCCTCGAAGTTGAAGTTCCAAGCTTAAGAATGGCCGTCCAACATGAGTTGACGGAGGAAGAAAACGTGCTCCTTCGACTTAAAGAACTCGATGCCCTCGAAGAAAAGAGGCTCGCGGTGCAGCAAAATCTGGAGCTATACCGAGCCCAAATGTCACGGGCCTATGACAAGATAACTCGTCTCCGTGCTTTCAAGAAAGGTGAATTGGTGTTGGTCCTCAAAAGACCGATCATCCTCAATCGACATGCTAAAGGAAAATTCGAGCCAAACTGGGAAGGACCATACGTCATTGAGAAAGTGTTCGACGGAGGATCCTACCAACTAATAAGTGCAGAGGGAGAAAGGCCCATGCCGCCCATTAATGGCCGATATCTCAAGAAATACTACACATGAATGCTCCAAGTCGCAGGCGAATTGAGCACATCAGCCCTACGGTCTGGATCAGACATCCTGCAAAACCGTATACAATCCACGGGCGTAAATGACCCCTATTTCTCCCAAATCCTTCCGGTGAGACTACTTTTAAAGTCCCACCAGCGGCAAAAAAAAAAAAAAACAACAAAACAAAAAAAAAGAACAAAAAAAAGAACAAAAAAAAAACGGTATGTCCACAAGCAAAACGGGCACGGATGAAAACCCGAAAGGGCTCCGTGAGTAAAAACAGCAGGACTACCGGCGAGTCTGTGAAAACCCGAAAGGGCGCAAACTCGTGAAAAGAGATGAAATACACTCGCAAAGCCCTCTCGACCTTGCGAGGAGAAAACCCCTGCGTGAGATCCTTACGACTCACAAAGGAGCAACACACTTAGGAATCCTCACGATTCCTAAGGAGAAAATACACCTGCGGGATCCTTACGACTCGTAGGGAGAAAATGCTTTTATGGGACCCTCACGGCCCATAAAATTGAAAAGCCTTGGGTGGTAGGGACCCAAACCTATCTCCTAAGCCATCGTTTCCCAACGGGCAACGGCAAATGATGAGTCGCTCCTGGCATTTCGCTTCAGTGTTAGCGGTGCTGATGCCGACCAAAAACCCAAATCCCAAGTCCTCCCAAGGCAAATGATGAGTTGCTCCTGGCATTATTCCAGTGCAGCAATGCTGATGCCAAACAAGATCCAAATTCCAAGTCCCTAAATGGCGAATGATGAGTCGCTCCTGGTACCATATTCCAGTGCAGCGATGCAGACGCCAACCAAATTCCAAATCCCATACCCCAACGGCGAATGATGAGTCGCTCCTGGTACCACATTCCAGTGCAGCGATGCAGACGCCAACAAATCCCTGGAATCTTTCTGGCCCTACGGTCTGGATCATACATCCTGCAAAACCGTATACAATCCACGGGCGTAAAACAATCCCAATCTCTCCTAAGTCCTACCAGTGAGACCACATTCAAAGTCCCACTAAATAAAAAAATAAAAAAAGGGTATGTCCACAAGCAAAATGGGCACGGAGGAAAACCCGAAAGGGCTCCGTGAGTAAAAACAGCAGGACTGCCGACGAGTTTGTGAAAACCTGAAAGGGCGCAAACTCGTGAAAAGAAGATGAAATGCACTCTCAAAGTCCTTTCGACTTTGAGAGGAGGAAATTCCCGCGTGAGATCCTTACGACTCACAAAGGAGCAACACACTTAGGAGTCCCCACGACTCCTATGGAGAAAATACGCCTACGAGATCCTTTCGACTCGTAGGGAGAAAATGCTTTTATGGGACCCTCACGGCCCATAAAATTGAAAAGTCTTAGGTGATAGGGATCTAAACCTGCCTCCTAAGCCATCAATTCTCAAATTCTCTCGGGGCAAATGATGAGTTGCTCCTGGCATTATTCCAGTGCAGCAATGCAGATGCCAAACAAAAACCAAAATCCCAAAATCCTCTCCATGACAGATGATGGTTCGCTCCTGGTACCATATTCCAGTATAGCGATGCTGATGTCAACCCAATCAAAATCAACAAGTCAACTTCCACCCGACACCGCAAGAAGCGGAGCAAGTCAAGTCTACCCCTGACACTGCAAGAAGCAGAGTAAGTCAAATCAAGCATCGACCGTCCAAGTCGCTAAAAGGGCAGCAACGACCGTCCACGTCGCTAAAAGGGCAGCACCGACCGTCCAAGTCGCAAAAAGGGCAGAATCGACCGTCCAAGTCGCTAAAAGGGCAGCAACGACCGTCCACGTCGCTAAAAGGGCAGCACCGACCGTCCAAGTCGCAAAAAGGGCAGAATCGACCGTCCAAGTCGCTAAAAGGGCAGCAACGACCGTCCACGTCGCTAAAAGGGCAGCATCGACCGTCCACGTCGCAAAAAGGGCAGAACCGACCGTCCACGTCGCTAAAAGGGCAGCACCGACCGTCCACGTCGCTAAAAGGGCAGCACCGACCGTCCAAGTCGCAAAAAGGGCAGAATCGACCGTCCAAGTCGCTAAAAGGGCAGCAACGACCGTCCACGTCGCTAAAAGGGCAGCATCGACCGTCCACGTCGCAAAAAGGGCAGAACCGACCGTCCACGTCGCTAAAAGGGCAGCACCGACCGTCCACGTCGCTAAAAGGGCAGCATCGACCGTCCAAGTCGCTAAAAGGGCAGCAACGACCGTCCACGTCGCTAAAAGGGCAGCACCGACCGTCCAAGTCGCAAAAAGGGCAGAATCGACCGTCCAAGTCGCTAAAAGGGCAGCACCGACCGTCCACGTCGCAAAAAGGGCAGAACTGACCGTCCAAGTCGCTAAAAGAGCAGCATCGACCGTCCACGTCGCAAAAAGGGCAGAACCGACCGTCCACGTCGCTAAAAGGGCAGCACCGACCGTCCACGTCGCTAAAAGGGCAGCATCGACCGTCCACGTCGCTAAAAGGGCAGCAACGACCGTCCAAGTCGCGAAAAGGGCAGCACCGACCGTCCAAGTCGCAAAAAGGGCAGCGCAGGATTCCTACAAAGCGGGAACCAAATAACTCCGGGCCAGGGAAAACGTCTATCACGGACACTCCGTCTCGGAGACATGTCAAGCAACGACCGTCCATGTCGTAAAATGGGCAGTGCCAGCTTTCCAAAAAGCGGGAACCAAACCAAGTCGCCTCCACGTGAAAGAAGATCCATCAATTTCATGCACACGACCCACATATGTGGTGTGCATTTATTGATGGGGGGCAATTTGTTGGGGTAAAAATTTACACCCCGGTTGACCAAGTCAAAATCAAAGTCAACCCCAAGCCAAGTGGGTCCAAGCCCAGATCCAGTAGGCCCATGCCCGGGTCGAGCCCGAACATGAAGCGGCCGGTCTCCCCCCATGCCAAGATAAAAATTTTGTAATAAATAATTTTGTTGCATTTTCTTTTATTTTATTTTCGGATAAATGTAAGAAAAATAGGCATAAAGCCAAATTTTTGTAAAGCCCATGGCTTATGTGCAAAAAGAAATGGCACATGACCCATGGGATAGGCAAAATGCCATTTTGTGAAGCCCAAGGGGCTATGTGTAAAATGTATGGCCTATAAAGGCAAAGATAATGAAATATCTCAACAACTTTTCATTCTCTCCAAAAAAAAATTAGAGCTGAGCTCTTTCTTCCTTCTTCAAGGTTCCAAAACCTTCTTCTTTCTCTTGAATTAAATCAAGAGTTTTACTCTTCCTTTTTCAAAACTAAATAGTTTTCCACCACAAAACCCACAAAGGGGAACTTGGATCTGCCATCAGATCTTAAAAAGGAGAGATTTTGAGATTTTACATCTCTTGATCTTCAAGATCCAGCAAGCAACAGGAGGAAGAAGAAGAACCCTTCCATTAACCCAACAAAAAAAAAGAGAAAAAAACACACTCAGGAGTCTAACTCCTCTTTGATTTCTCTTCAGAGAAATCTTTTTAGGCTAAAAGCCTGTTGTGTGCGCAAGTCGCCCGCGTGCCAACACGTGGCGCGCGCGCTTGCGCAACTGCGCAAGTGCGCAAGTCGCCCGCGTGCCGACACGTGGCGCGCGCGCTTGCGCAACTGCGCAAGCGCGCAAGTCGCCCGCGTGCCGACACGTGGCGCGCGCGCTTGCGCACCTGCGCATCCCTTGGATGTCTTTTCCCCCTCTTTTGTGTACATATATACACATATACATATGTATACAAATTTATACATACACGTACTCCACGACACTGTCCCTGTTAGAAAAAAAATTCTAACGGGGCGCTGCCCCGCACCCCGCAAGGGGGCTGCTAGCCCCCTTGACCCCCAGCCCGCTATCCGGGTAGCGGGACCCCCGTAAAAACTCTGCGTGGCTCCCGATATATCCAAAACCCCCCTTTCAAAACAAAACACACGCACACTGCACATTGAGTTCGCATGACCAATTTAACCCGTTAATCGGAGGTTCCCTCGCCCCAAAGGCGGGGGGGTAATTAACGGCAGCTTAGTCCGCGGCTGCCGGAGATTCGGATCCCCACAATCATTAAACCCCGGCCTACCCTAGGCAGGGGGAATCTGTAGTATGCCTGACAAGCGCGCGCGTATTCCCATCTCAATGGGGTGACGAAAAACACCCTACAGATACCTGGCATGACTACTTCAATCTCCATCTGATGCAAGTCTTGTTGAAGCTTCCACTGAGCGGTGAGATTCATTGCTAATGATTGGCGACTAAAGACATCAGGTACCACATTCATCTTCCCTGGGTGATATTGCAGGTTGATGTCGAAGTCTGCCATGAGTTCTAACCATCGTCTCTGTCGCATATTAAGTTCCTTCTGAGTAAACACATATTTCAGACTCTTGTGATCTGTGTATATATTCACTCGTTCGCCAAGAAGATAATGGTGCCAAACCTTAAGAGCAAAGATAATGGCTGCCAATTCCTAATCATGCGTCGGATAATTGCGCTCATGAATCTTCAGCTGTCTTGAAGCATAAGCCACAACCTTACCGTGCTGATATAGAACACATCCTAATCTCTTACCGGATGCATCGAAATGCACTTTGAAACCTCTAGATTGGTCCGGTATAACGAGAATAGGTGCTAATGTCAACCTTCACTTGAGTTCTACGAAAGCTTGTTCGCATGCTTCTGACCACACAAAATCTTCATCTTTACGTGTGAGCTTGGTCAGGGGTGTTGCTATCTTTGAAAAGCCTTCAATGAACCTTCGGAAATATCTAGCTAGACTCAAGAAATTTCGAATGTCCTTCACTGACTTTGGTGTCGGTCATTCGCTTACTGCTGAAACTTTCGCTGGATCCACAGAGATTTCTTCACCTGATACGATATGTCCAAGAAAACCAACTTGATCTAGACAAAATTCGCATTTGCTGTACTTGGCATATAGTTGATGTTGTCGTAGAGTTTCCAGGACAATTCTTAGGTGCTCGGCATGCTCTTCCCCACCCTTAGAATACACCAGGATGTCGTCGATGAAGATGACAACAAACCTGTCTAAGTACTCCCGGAAAACTTGATTTATCAGGTTCATGAATATTACTGGTGCGTTGGTCACTCCAAATGGCATTACAAGAAATTCGTAATGTCCATAACGAGTTCTGAATGCCGTTTTGTGGATATCAGATTCCTTGTCCTTCACCTGATGATACCCCGAACGAAGATCTAATTTGGAGAAAACAGAAGATCCACTTAGCTGATCAAATAAATCGTCAATGCGCGTAAGTGGATACTTGTTCCTTATTGTTACTTCATTCAAAGCTCTATAATCGATGTATATTCTGTATGAACCTTCCTTCTTCTTCACAAGCAATACCGATGATCCCCAACTTGAAGTGCTGGGACGAATCCATACTTTCGTCAATAATTCGTCCAACTGAGTTCAGACTTCCTTCAAACCTTCCGGACTTAATCGATAAGGTGTTTTGATCACCGGTTGTGCTTCTGATACTAAATCAATGTTGAATTCAAGAGCTCGATAGGGAGGCAAACCTGATATATCGTCAAGAAACACATCGTCGAACTCTTGAACCACTTCTTGATTTGATCCTTCCTCCGCTTGAATTGCTGCAATCATTGCCTTCTTTGGTTTCGCCTTGTAAGTACTTGGCTCCAGGGTACGGTCTCCACTTTTGAAATAGAAGACCGGATGCTCTGGAATCTCAATACTACTCTCTTTTGACGACAGTCAATGGTAGCATAAAATGTTCCGAGCCAATCCATACCTAGAACCACATCGAAATTCGGTATGTCCAGCACCTTGAACTCAGTATAGAATTCTCTGCTGTAGATGACTACTGGACACAAGTTGTATCCCATTATTGCTTTTAGAACGTCATTTCCTGAGCTGACATTCCAAGTAGATACAAGCGGTGTGACTGGAATCGCATGAGTTCGGACGAACCGTTGCGACATAAAGCAATGAGATGCTCCAGTATCGAATAGTGCTAGTGCAGGAAGTGAGGCTACTAAGATTGTACCTAAGGTATGTGGGATAGGTTTTAGGTATAAGAAAAATATGTAGGTAGGTGTTAAGACTGAAATAAAAACTTAAGAAGAAAAGGTTACCAGTGATGACTTGGCCAGTGGCCCCAGCTTCTTCTACGGTCATCGTGAAAGCCTGTCGCCGTGGTATATTCCTCCTGGCCGGAGGAGCATTCCTCAGAAAGTTCCATTGAGCTTGATGGAACTGACGAGGAGGAGGTGCATTCGGTGGTCCTCTAGGTGGTGGAGCAGGGAGAGCGAGTCATGGAGCAGGTGCCTGAAGGGCTGGTCTCTGCTTGTAAGTGATTGCTGGACTGGGTGCAGCAATTGGGTTTTTTCTTCTGGGACAAGACCCAATATCATGAGTAGCTGAGCCACAGACTCAGCAAAGACGGTTGGCTCGCCGGCAGTCTTTCATCAGATGTCTATCTCTCCTGCAGTATATGTAAAAGGCTGGGCTGGGCCGGTTGATTGGTACTCCCGGTCTCCTGGGCACAAATGGTGGCCTTGATGAGGCTCCTCTTGCCATCTGGGTAGCTGAGTGCTTAACTCCAGCAGATTGAGATCTTCCCCCCATCTTTACCACTACCTCATAACGGCGGGCAGCTTTTAGAGCCGATTCATGAGTCGAAAAATCTCCTGTGGCTAGTGTAGCCTGGATCTCCGAATCTGACCCTTGTTGAAATCGACGGGCTCTGATCTCATCCGTCGGTATCAGGTGTGCCGCAAATCTGTTAAAGTATTGTGTTAGCTGTATAGTATGTGATTTATTGAAAAAATCGAATTATTGAGACATATCTTACCGACTGAGTATGGTGAACTCAGCGTCATATTCATCTACTGACTTGGTCCACATTGAACCTTGTTGCAGATGGATGAACTGCCGTTCCATGTCGAACCTGGCAGTCTCTGGGAAGTACTTTGCATCGAACATGTCGCGGAAAGTCTTCCATTCGATGGGTTGATCAAGACGGTTTTCTTCCGCCTTCCACCAGACCCGTACATTGTCCGTGAGCTGTAATTTCGCAACATGAACCCAAGCTACCTCTGACACTTGTGCCGCTGCCAGATCATCTTCAATGCTTTGAGCCCAATCCTCAGCTTCTAGAGGGCTCTCTTTTCCTGCAAACTGTTTGGGGGTGCAAAGCCCTGAATTGCTTCACCCCAGCTGCTTCTGCCTTGGGACGGTTCATTAGAATAGCAGTCTGCTGCTGCTGTCCTTCTAGGAGGCTGTGAATTGCCTCAAGCAGAACCGTCTGCTCGTTGATCGGAGCAGCGACGGCAGGTGTGAGTGGTAGTGGTGGAGGTGTGTTGTTGACGTTGGTGCTGGTGTTGTTTGGGGAATCTATAAACTTGAAAGAAAAATTTGGGTTAGGACAGATTTAAAGTATATGAAATGATAAGATTCAAGAAATATGAACTGTAAAGAATGTTTTCAGTTGCTGGTTCTTGTATTATATTGCTTAGGTTGTCCACGCAGAACTGAATTACATGGTAGGGTTCCATACAGCTTGGACCTGCATGGGCCACCAACAAAACCTGTCACGCCCCGCTTCCCGGTGTACGGCGAAAGGGATGCGAATGGCCGCTATGTATTTACTTTGAAGTAAACATGCTAAGCGTATCTAAGCAATATAAGTAAAATGCTTAAGAAACAGAGACAATAGATATATATTGAACAAAAACTTTATTTATTCACATTTTTTTACAATACATCTGAAAATTAAATACATGGAATGAAAAGAAATGCTTAAACAATGGCATAATAGAAATGGAAAGTATTGAAATGAAAAGTATAAGTAACTAGTGCTCCGGGTCCAAAGCTGGCTGGTCCAAATTCTCACTGGTGGGCTCAATCTCCAGTGAGTCCGAAACACCTGACGACATTCCAAAGAAGAAGAAAGAGAATGTCGTCAGCAAACAAATCGCTCGGTAAGTCCCGTAAATAGACAAGAATGGAATAGACAGAATAGAGAGTATATTATTATAATATTGTATTTAATATTAACGCTGTTGTTTGTAGCTTGGTACAGAAGATGCCAGTGTATACGAGAGGAGTCTCACTAGACCAGAGACTACGGTATATGGAGTACAAGGAACCGTTCAGCCACGGTACTACAACATTTGAATTCAGGTTAGGTGTCTTTATGGTTGCTGTCTCGTGCCACTTCTAACACCTTCTGTACCAGTCTACCCCTTATAAACCCCGCGATGTCTTGATTGTATTGTTTGTATTATTTAAATTGTATATTGTATATAGATGGATGACTTGCCGAAACTATGATATCAGTAAATGGATGTAACTGGAGAATCATGCAGATGGATATATATCCATGGTTCGGTTCGGTCAATTATAGATTGAGTAGATTGAATATATGAATTCATAGATTCATGTTGAATTGTAGTTTGTACTTAAATCATATTCAAGTCAGATTGATTATATTGAGACTCAGTCTGAGTCAGATAATTAGAAAAGAAATTGAATCCTGAATTAGGTTTTGGTGTTATCGGTAACCACTGCACATGGATGGCAGGATTTGTGTCTTTTTCAAAGACGATTACCTTGTTGATAATACCGTTTGTTAAGTTGTCTACTTTAAATAGGCATGCACCCATATTTCCGGCTCCCTGAGGCTCAAGAGACTGGTCCTGCTTAAACCTATCTTTACTAGGGTCCTTATTGTAATTTAGTACAACTTGAGGGGGTTTTATGTAAAAATAATTTTGTATAGTTTTCAAAACACACCTCAAGTATTTTATTATCGTCTTTAGAGTTTTCATTGATGTATGTTTTATCAATGTGACATTTCTACTGAATAAAACCTAATTTCATAATATATGGTATTTATTTGTAATACTGGAATTGTATGGTATTTTCTTGTAAATGAGTTGTTTTCTTAAATTTTGGAAATGTGGAATTTTTTATAAATATTAAAATAGGTATTTTGATATTATTTACATATATATATATATATATATATATATTTATTAAAAATATAAGTTTTATTTATAATAGAAATCACATTTTCTAAAAAAAGTTGTATTTTTAAATCTTTCGAAATCGTATGCTCCTTACGGAGGTCTGCATCTCGCACTACTAAGCCCGAGGATGTGCGATAATCCGCACCATCCCGAATGGGTTTCCCAAAATGGGTTGTAGCGGCACATTGCAAAAATTTGTTAAAATACACATCTTGTAGAAAAATGTTTTTATAAGTCGGAGGTAGTTATGTGTAAAATCGTATTATTCCCAAATCTATATTCCCAAATTTCATCGTGCTATATTACATATGAGTGTTGTGAGGAGGTAGGTCAATACCTCATGAGTTTTCTAAAACTAGCATGGTTAAAAGGTATAAACAAGTCGATATGAAACATAAATGTATTTTACTGTAAAAGTGGAATAAAACTTGCTACGATTATCATTTTAATGTCAAACTTGTTCTATTGTCTTAGTTAATGAGTATTAAACAATATATCAAAAGTTTTAGGTTTTTTAGTAAGAAAATGTTGTATTTTTTTAAAAGAAAAGATAATCGGAAGCCGGATAACTCCGCTTCCGACACATTTTAAGAGTTAAGAATTTGAGAATAGTGAAAGAGAGAGAAGGGGGACTTACTGGACTAAGGTCAAGAGCGGAGGAATAGGAAGATTGGGGAAGCACCGGTGCATCGTTTCGTTGCCGGAAACTCCTTGGATCATCGTCGGAAGTTTGCCGGAGCTTCGCCCTTTGCTAACTCCACTTGCACACAAAAAATCTAGAGAATTTTCTTGAGAGTTTGGGTATAGATTTATGAGTGAGGGGGGTGATTTGAGATGTGGTATTTATAGAAAAAATTAGGGTTTAGGATAATGAAAGGGCGTATTAAAATTTTGTATTAAAAAATGGATTAAATGGGGTTTTAATTTGCTCTGTAAATGTGCAGGGAAATTAAATAGTACAGGGGTTATGGGGTAGGCCAAAGGTTGCAGAGGATTCAAGAATAATGGGGTTTGGGCCGAGTTAACCCGACGCCGCCGGCCGAGTCGCCCGAGTTGGCCGAGTCGGGTCGCGTCTCCTCGCCACGTGTCCCCGACGCTTGGTGTACTGCAGTGGACTCGTTTGTTTTATGTGTGACTCTTGGTTTTACGGGTTATGCATGTGTAGACTCTTGGGCTTCTAAAATGATTAAAAGAAAACTAATTAAAAAATTAATGTGGTTGATAGGATTTGAACTCTGATGCTTTGGTTCAGCAGTGCAAGGTCTTACCATTGAGTTACAAGCTCTTTCTTGCTGTTCAAAATTGAATCAAATACTTATAGTTTCACAGGAATTGTAAATACCCCAAGTATACATTAACTTTTAATCAATTATATGTACACAAGAATTGGAGTTGTTACATTCTTTTTCCAAGACAATTACTATTGATAACTCCGTTAAATTGTCAACCTTAAATAGGTAAGCACCCAATTTCTCCAGCTCCCTGGGGCTCAAGAGAATTGATCCTGCTCAAACCTATATTTACTAAAGTCCTTAAATATTGTTTTTATATAACTCGATGGGGTTTTATGAAAAAATATTTTAATATAGTTTAAAAGTAAACCTCGAGGGTGATTAGTATTTCTTAGGGTTTTCATGAGCATGGATTTTAAGTATTGGGGTATTTTAGTGATAAATACTTAGTTTGGAAAGTTCATGGTATTTTATTGTAAAACATGCCTTTTTGTTATCTTGATGGTATTTTATTGTCATTTGTTAAACTTTTCATTTTTTTGAAAAATATAGATTTATTATATTTTGAAAATATTGATTTATAATTTTATATAATTTTAATTTTAAAAATAATTTTATTTTATTTAGAAAATTCGTATTTCTTAAAAACCGTATTTAAATCCTTTCGAGATCGAATGCTCCATGAGGAGGTATTCATCTTGTTCTACTAGTCTAAGGATGTGCGATAATCCACACCATTTGTTCTCTGCCGAATACAGAGACGGAGCCGCGTAGGTCATCTCGCCTGAATTCGGGGGATAGATGCATTTGGTTTTATCCGTCCACCTCTCCGAAAATGCCAAGTTGATTTATGGAACCGTGTATCGGAGTTTTAGACGGATGCGACCGTTGTATCAGACTTCGTCAGATTCCCCCTCATTTGAGGGGTTTTTGATTATGGGGACGCTGTTCCCTGCAGGCGCAAGCCCGTGCAGTTAATTACGCTACCGCATCGCGGTAACAACTTTTTCCTTCTCCAAATGTTCACTTCGTGTCATGTGTGTTTATTTTATTTTTTGTTTGCCCGTGGATTGTATACGGAGACTAATTTATGTTGTCGTCTGTAGGGCGTGGATTAGTCCAAATCCGTATTTTCTTAGATTTGGGTTTGGCGTTGGGGTTCTCCTACAGTCACTTGGTCGGGGCTATGGGGCGTGCCTATCTAATAATGTTACCCGGCGAGTATCCGCATACACAACGTGATTGCGACGGACTTTTGATCGCATCAAAATCCCATGGTAACCGATCAAATGAGACTAAATTGCTAGATTTATAAAATTCAAATACTGTGGATCTTAATTATTGTATCACAATATACTAGACGATGTTAAACGTTTCGATCGAATCAACAAATCCCCACAACTCCTATAGAGCTCAACACTTGAGCGAAATTAAAGTATCCAAAACGTGCCACAGTACCTATGATCCAGTCGTAAAAGGGTCAAACCAACGCCTCACCTATGACACCGCGGAACTACGGCAAACCCTAGGGTTCAAGTCACTGTTCCGAGGGCATAGAATCTAGTTAAGGTTTTTGTTCTTCTAGAGGGTCCATAGAGTTACTTGCACGACTATTGAATATAATTAACTTAGAAAAATTCCAACACTTGGAAATTTCAGAGGGGGTTCATCAGTCGAAAATATTGCATTTTTAACACATCAATTTCCCTACCATTTGCACTCATCTAAAGGTGTTCGGTATGATTATAGCACATATTAGCAAATTGTCTGTAAAATACCAAATAACATGTGTTATATATTATAACCAACATTTTTGAGGGAAATTGAGTGTTTATCATTACATACATCATCTGTGTATAGCGCAACACTTGTCTCGAGAATCTATGCAGGAAATTCCAGGAAAAGAGCAGAAACTGATAAAAGTGCTGGCGAAATACGCCAAGTCCAAGACTTGAGATCTGGCAGTGAACTAAAGAGAATTATAAGATTCCACACATAAGAAAGTACACCTACAGTCAGCACCAACATTATCCAGAAAGTTCATACACATAAGCTTCCAAAGGGCCGCGGATCAGCGGCCAATAGGCCCTTTCAGCCGCGGATCCTCGGCGCAATGGTGATGTCAGCACAACATATTTCTTCACGTGGTTTCTTGTAACGGCCAATGCTTCCAGATGATTCAAGAAACACCACGTGGCTTCATCCAGAAGGCTCGGCCTAACAAGCTCAACCTAGAATATAGCTTATTCTAGAATATTCCCTCCAACTAACCTCTTCCAGAAGTCTCTTTCTAACAAACTTTTGGAGGGAAATTTGAAATTTGAATTCTAGATCTAAGGTTGAGATACTTATAAAAGGAGACCTAGATCCAGGGTTTTGGGTTGAATCTTCATCTCTCCCACAAGTTGAGTGACACAACTTGTATCTCCAAACCCTAACCCTAATCCAATCACTAAGCCAAAAATCAAGAACACCGAGTACAATTCAAGCAAGAAGCTTTCAACCTTTTAGGAGCGAAGTCGATCTTCATCCAAGAAAGTGATACAAGACGATACGTGACTCACGAAGACGAGCGAAGCCAAATCGACGATCGAGTTCTTTCCTCATTGTAGTTCTTGAGAGAATTATAACGAAATTGTTGATAAATAAAAGGTGAAATTCTTTTATCTTGCTTTCTTTACATTCTTGCATCATGATTCGATCTCAATTCTTGATTGTGTTTCTTGTTATGATGTTTGAGCAAAACTCCGTTTGTGAAGGAGTCAAGAGAATCAATAGATGATGATGTTACAAATCTTGAAACGATTCTTAAGTCCTATGAGTTTTGTAAACTTTAGCAAATTGAAGAACCGACGACCTAGTTTCGAGCGATGCTTTCTTGATTGTGTTCGCTCTTAATTAGGGATCCATGATCGATTCTTGAATTTACTAGAGGCTAGAATGTGAATGAAATCAACAAAAGGATAAGGGATAGATGATGAAACCCTAGTTTCCGCAAGAAATCCCTAATTCTCGTTGATCATCATCGATCTAGTATCAAATCATCGATGGATAAGAAAATGTAATCAATAGATTTCATCACATTTATAGATTCAATCGATTCCTACGAGCCTCACTTCGATTCTTGATTATTGGATTGGATATCATCAATTCTTGATTCTTGATTTCAATATTATCTTGTTATTAGATCTAGATTTTGATAATTCTTGAAATGCACTTTTAAATCTTGAACCGAATTGTCTTTTCTCTTTTCTTTAATTTTCAATTCATCTAATTCAAATTCGAACGGATCTCACTTTCCCTGTGAACGATCCGCACTCGCTAACGCGCTACAATCGACACCGTTATTGATTGCGGTCAAAAATTTCTTTGGTTGTGATTTCTATACATTTTTTACATACACACCGAGATTTCGTATCTATCAAATGGCGCCGTTGCCGGGGATAGTGTGCTAATTTGTTCGTTTTTGAAATTTGAGTTGAAAAGTTTATTCCATCATAATTTTTAGATCAAAATTCGCGCAAAACACTAATCAATTCGTTGTGATTTGTTGCGAGAAAATCTGGAATCATTGGAGCTAGAGGAAAATTATTCTGAGCATTCCAGAGAGCTCAGAAAGTGAACAGGTGCTTGTGTACAAAATTTTGTGCAGTGATCCCAACATACAACCGCGTTTCCGTGGCTATTGGCAGCTCCCGCGGCGGATCCGCGGTGGGGTAAGGGCTTTGCTATACCAATATCACTCAGGTCCTCTCTTACTTTCTTATCTCCTCCTCTGTCTGCTCCATTAACAATTTGCTGCAGGTTTCTTTACAAATAATTCGCAGCGCCGCAAAAGCAATAAAAATTGTGCGTGTTTGATCTTGGTTGTTTGCATATTAATACGGAATTTATGGGGCACGGCCAAATTCAGATTAGGCGGGGAGTTCATTACCCTTCCTAAGCCCCGGAAATCACAAACTTGCATCCGCATTACCCTCATTAATTAAAAATATCTAGACATGACTCTAAGAACCGTCGCGCTCACTTAGGACAGGAGAAGGTCGTGGGTAATCTATTGCTTATCCGCGTTTCTTTTGTGGTGTCTAAGGCAAGTGTGTCTAAGGCAAGTGGTTACTTAATTAGGCCCACTACTTACGTAGTGGAGAACCTCCCACTTACCTGGCACTTACCTGGCCACAGGAGGGACAAAGAGGCAGTGGAGGATTGATCCTGCGACTTGTCTTCTGGCAGTTAGGAGCGGTCTAGAGACTTGACCTAGGTGACCATTAGACTTAGGGTTTTGTTTGTGCATTTGTTGTGATTTGCATCATTTTTTCAAAAATCCGTATTCTTTTTCAAAACAAACACCAATCACATCATTTTCCCTAATTATATTAACGCTGCCACTTGTACTAAACCCTTTAGTGTAAGATAGGCTGGACACGGGATTCTAGTGCCCGACTTGCCCGCATTCCCTCGATCGACTCCGAAGTCAGTATTTCTACATTTACTTCTTCTTTACCCACCACCACACCCACATCGATGGATGCTTCTCCATCGAACTTCTTTACCACTACTTTGCCGCCGTCTGCAGGTGGGCAGAATCCACCCCGTATCTCTCTCCAAGAGAGGTGCTATCCTATGCGAGGTCCTCTTTCGACCTGTCTATCCATTCCACCAGCCAACGGGGACAATTTTGAAATAAAACCCCAATACATCAATCTTCTACCCAAATATCACGGTCTCGAGTCTGAAGATGCATATGTCTTTATTACCAAATTTGAAAATGTATGCGCAATGTTGGGTACTTCACAGCTTTCTGTGGATGCTATGCGTCTCCGTCTTCTCCCATTTACTTTATGCGATATAGTTGAGAAGTGGCTGTATAACACAACCGCACATTCCATTTCAAACTGGGAAGAATTCGTAAAAGCATTCCTAAAGAAATTCTACCCGAATCATAAAACAGCTCGAGTCTGCAGCGAAATCAATCAATTCACCCAGCTTCCAAATGAACCATTTTCAAAATGTCGTGACCGCTTCAAGGATCTGTTGGTTCAATGTCCACATCACGGAATCCCGAGATGGGATCTGTGCCAAATCATATATGAGGGCATTAACCCTACCACTAAACAGAGCCTTGAAGCCATGTGTCAAGGCAATTTTATGACCAAAGACGATGGGGAAGCTTGGAAATACTTAGAAAATTTCGCTGAAAAATCTTTACAGTGAGAGGGTGGGAGTCAATCGTCTAGGGATGGCAATAACCAATCGGATGTTTCCGTAGGAGTTAGAGCTGACATTTCAGCTATATACAAGAAACTCGAGACTATGGAAAACAAATTTTTAGCTGCCGCCCTAAATCAAATGTCACTCACCAAAACTGTATGTGGATGTTGTTCTGATCCTTCTCATTTGAGGGAAGAATGTCCATTAAATTCTTTGTTTCAACGTCATGAGCATATCAATGCTGCTTTTCAAAGACCTAGGAACGATCCATTTTCTTCCACTTATAATCAGGGTTGGAGGAATCACCCTAATTTTGCTTGGAACCAACAACAAAATCAAAACACGGTTCCAAACCAAAACAATTTTCAAAGGGTCCCTCCATCACAACAACAACCATTTCAACTGAGTCAGCACCCCTTCCAAGCACAAAACTTCCAAAATCCGGTCAACACACCTGCACCGTCTAATCCTTTGCAGTTGACCGGTACTGATAAATCCTCTTCATTCATGAACTTGCTTTTGACAATAAAGACTTCCGTCGATAAATCCTCTGCGTCCCAAAGCGAGACTATTAAATCAATGGAAGAAGAAATTGCACGATTAAAAGCTGAAATGAGTGCAAGAGAGAAAGGGAAACTTCCAGCTCAACCTTTGCCCAATCCTGGCTATTCACATCATGTGAATGCAATCACGTTGAGAACTGGAAGAGTGCTTGACAATCAGGTTGGGGAAGAGATTGATGACACTGAAAAATCTATCAATGATACCCCAGCTGAGACCTTTCCTTCCACTTCTATTTCTAATTCTGACCCCAGTTCTTCTACCCCACCACCTTCTTCCGAGCCTATTCTCCGTTTTCCCCAAGGCTCGACACCTCAGCCCACACCGAAAACGATCCCCACTCCTATTCTTAGATCGTTCCCACCCATACGATCTTCTCCAATGTTGGACCCTGATCTTATTGCTCAAGTTCCTTACCCAAATCAGTTAAGGGGAAACACACTGAGTCCACAAATGGAGAAGATCACTGAAATGTTTAAACAGGTTAACATCAACATCTCTCTTCTAGATGCTATTCAATAAGTCCCCGCATATGCGAAAGTTCTTAAGGACTTGTGCACTAGAAAGAGGAAGACTCAAGTGCCCAAGAAGATATTCATGGCAAAGACAGTAGACATGGCTTTCCCACAATAATTACCGAGAAAACGGAAGGATCCTGGCTATCCTACGATTTCCATTTCTATCGGGTAAAAACACATCAACCGTGCTCTACTCGACCTTGGCGCAAGTGTTAACCTGCTTCCTTTCTCAGTCTACGAGCAGTTAGGGATCGGAGAGTTGAAACCGGCTCCTTGCACTCTCCAAATGGCTGATCGATCAATCACCAAACCTAGGGGTGAACTGGAGGATGTGCTAATAAAAATCGGGGAATTTATATTCCCTGTGGACTTTATTGTAATTGATACACAGCCTGTAGCGAACCCACGGAATCAAATTCCGGTGATTTTAGGTCGCCCATTTTTGGCCACTTCCAATGCTATAATCAACTGTCGTAATGGTTCTATGACCCTATCCTTCGGGAATAGGTCAATTGAGCCGAACATTTACAAGTTGGGAAGTGTACCCTCCGAACCTATTGCTCAGGTCTGTTCTGTCGACTTAATGGATGTCGACAGCAGCGAATTTGATGATACTCATGATACCGATCTTGACTCTTTTCATACGTTGTTGTTTGACCCAACTATGTATCATACACATATGGACTCTTCCACCAAGTTGTCCGGGTCAACAACTAACACTGATTATTAACCGCTTTTAGAGTCTGAAGATCACCCCGCGCTTTGTGAAGACATTATTCTCCGGGGTATTAATGGGACTTTTGAAGATATCTTTGCTGAAGAACTCGCATTTTTGAATGACACGGGTGTTGAGATGAATCCACATCAAAACATTGAAATTGAACCTCCACCCCTTCTTCTGAACTGTAAAAAGAATGCGAGTAATCCATCACATTCACTGCATCGTCTCTCCAAAACGAGACGCAAACACATTCTTTCACACCACTTACCTTTTCCCTACTTCTTCTTCCACCAACCAGAGCACCACATTGATAAAATTTTCGAATGGTTGGTGTTAACCTCCGGTCTTTGCAAAGCTTGGCATCGACCAAAAATTTGTTACCCCCTCTTGTGATTTTCAAAGCTTAACATTGTTTAATTCAAGTTTGGGGGGGGGTATAATCTGGCTCTTGAAATGAAATTTTTTTACAAAGTGATGAGCCAAGAATAAGTTTGGGGGAGGTTTTTCACTTAAATATTTTGCCCCCATTAATAAATTTCCTCCCAGGCTTACAGGTTTATTTAGCAGATGGCAACAGTGAGGACACTGTTGAAAACAAGTTTGGGGGAGGTTTGTGCTTATTTTCGCATCATTTGCATATCACTTTGCATAAGCACAAAACATTTGAAAATCTATAAAAATTTAAAAAATTTCAAAAAAATAAAAAAAAATTTGTGTACATAAATAAGATAATAAAAGATTAGATAGTGAAAAATTATATCCAAAAGATTGGAAAAATTTAAGAAAACCAAGAAAATTAGAAGTTTTCTTAAACGAATAAGTAATAAGTAGTTATGAGCCGTTGTCCCAAGGGTTAGTAAAGTCACTAATCTAAGGATAAAAATAAGTCTGAAAAATAGTTCCTATTCTGAAAGCCAAACATTTGAACGTTGATACCCTACTATACGCACTTACACACGTCTTGAAACTCGGGATAGTAGAGAATACCTTGAAATGCTCTTGTCTAAAAGCCAAAGTATGGAGGAAATAAATAAATGAAGAAAATATAAAATGGTGAAGAAAAATGAACACTGGTTTTGTTATCGCCAAGGCAGCAATAAAAAAATATAGCGAGGGTGCTTCATCACCTAGTGCCTTAGACCAACTGGTCTGCGAGTCACTGCTAAGCCTTAGGTGGTGCAAGACGAGGAAAAACACCGTATAAGCAAGCACATGAGTAATCGGTCGATTAGTACCTCAAGAAGTATTAACGGTCGCATGAAAATGTGTGAGCAATCTCATCTAAATATTCATTAAATAAAAAGTTGTAACAACCGAGCCCAATGCTACTAGTTTCTGTTACCGTATGCGTGTTGTGTGGTATTTATTTCATTTATCTTAATTGACTGTTGCTAGTTATAAATTTTACCCGACAATTCATTTCTGCATATAACAATCTAAGGCATCTAAAATGAAATTAAAAATATTTGACATGGCATGCTTGACACCCCTAACCCTGTGGTAGCGTCCTTGCATCTTGTTCTCGTCCCGTTCAGTGAAACGGACGAGTTTGGACGGCTACGCGCACGTACGTGTGTCCGTTTTGGGGGTACGCTTTTTGATTGTAAAATACTTCATTTTAAATTTTGGATCCCGCCTATAATTTTCATATTTCAATTTCAAATTTTTGGACCCGATCCGGGCGCAATTTGGAAATATTTTGCATTTGCGCCAAATCCTAATTTCTAGTTTTTTTTAAACCGTTGAATATAAAAATAAAACCCTATAAAAATAAAACCCTAGAATATTTTTCCATTTTTTCCTTAAAACCTTTAAAAATTTTTCCCTACTGTTCCAGCTAAGGAAACTGGGAAATCTATCTTTTTCCCTAACCATTTCTTAATCACGAGCCAATCAAAACCCTTTATTTTTCTCCCCTGTCCCCACACGTTTTCCCCCAGCCAATCGCGCTCTTTCTCTCTCCCTTTCTCCCTCTCTTTCTCTCTCTTCTCTCTCTCGTGCAGGCGCTAGGTGCCAAGGTTCTCTCTCCTCTCCGCTTTCTCTCTCCTCTCGATCTCTCACTTCCTCTCTCCTCTCTCTCTCCTCTCGCAATCTTTCTCTCTCTCTCCCCGCGTTCTCTCTATCTCTCTCTCTCTCCCCCGTTTCTCTCTCTCTCTCTCCTTTATATATATTTCTTCTTCCTTATTTCTCCAGAAACCTGAACCCACCTTCGCAGGAACCCTAGCCGCCTCGTTCTCCCTCGTCGTTGCCCCAACGTCGACGCCAGCATCACCGGCCTCGTCGCCTCCTCGCCCTCGTCACTTCCACCTCATCTCTTTCCTTCTTCCTCCTCTCCCCGAGCACCCTGCTCGAGCACCGCGCACCCACCTGCATGCCGCAGCACCTCGTGGAATCGCCGCCGGCGATCTCGATCCGTTCCCCGGCCTCGTGCATCCCTCGGTGAGTGGTCTTCTCCTTCTTCTTCTTCTGTTCCTTCTTCTTTCCCCTACTCGGCTATTTTTAACCGCCGGTGGTTCTTTGCAGGGCGTGCCCCGGAGCTCCGTCGACGTGGTCGACGATCACACCCCTCTGCAGATCGTAGTGAGCACCCTCTTCTTCACCCTCCTTCTCTTCTTTCGTCTTGATTTTCTTTTCTTTGAAGCATTCTTGTCGCACTATGTACTGTTGCTGTGGCGGCCGGAATCCGGCCGTGCCGGCGACGTGTTCCGATGATCCAGCGAGGTACTCTGACCTGTGTGGTTCCACTGTTTGTCGTTCGGACATTTTCCGTGAACCGTGCGCACGTCGCGAGATTCCCCGCCGACGTGTAACGTTCCGTTTTCCCGATTAGCGACCCGTCGAGGCAATACTTGCTACATGCTATTTTAAACTATTCATATGCTAAATTAATTATTTCCTGTTAAATCCCTAATTAGAATTGCTAGAAGTAGATTTCATGATTAACCGTATAAAGTGTCGTTACACATTTTATAATTCCGGACTTGAAGCTTAATCTTGCACATGATTAGTTATAACTAACAATCACATGTACATGATAGATCACATTGTTTATTGCCATGATCTCCTTTATCCAGTTTAGCCTATCAGACATCCATGTGCAACTTAAACCGGTCTAATTACAACTGCATCCATTAAACAGATTATATATGTCGTCGCATCCAGATTTATTAACATGTTTTTCTGCATTCATATCTATCATACTGTATTCACATAATGCTGACACTGTCTGTTAAACACCACTGACAACTGTACAGCTAGTTAATTGAATCTGCTTATTGCTTAATTCATTGCTTAGATAATGTTGTTGATGACCATGCTTGATTATGTAACTGATTATGAGCACACCCATGATATCGTTTACATCTTGACATAACTTGCTACATACATATTGATTGACCCGACATGGTACCGTATACTGCTTGATTTGACCTGTTGTACCATGACCTGACCCTTTACCTGATCTTGTGTCTAATGCCAACAAACCTGACATGTAGTCCTCATGGACCGTTCCTGTTGTCTATCCAGACAAACCTGCTTACCTAATCCTGTGTTGGCATTAGTTCTTAATTACTGAATACCTGACTTGACATACACATATAACTTGGGGATATGGGGAAATCAAAGGTGAAACCTGACTTGTAACTCAACAGTTCGCTACTTGTTCTGATCAGTTTTATAGGCTAGGCCAGCCTTGGAATGATGCTGCTGACATCATTCATCTGTACACATTCCTGTTTTAGTGCCTAGCGGCATGTCTCGGTTTCAGCCTGAGAATCTGGACCGTGGTCTCGGGTATGCACGGGATACTATTGAGTTATATCGATGATTCATCAATTTGATTTCAAAGACTTTAGAACAGAAAACCTGATAGAACAGTTTAGTTTACCTACTGCACACTACCCTGCACTGCCCTGATTTATATTATTGTTACCCTTATTTTTATTCATGTTTACATTCACATTGCCTGTTACTCTGTTCATATTTTATTATTTGATGACATGACGCGCTGACGTTTGGGTTTTGCATGGCCCAGATTCTGTACCGTTGCCGCTGTCCGAACGGGAGTACTTTAGCCAACAGGCTGAGCTGTGAGGGTCGGCAGTAGTTAGTTCTTTTCTTTCCTGCATTTTTTTTATTCCTGATGTGAGCCCGCATTATGGGACATACATTCCAGTTATTTTGTATTGGATCTTTTGCTTCCGCACTTTTATTATTCTTGACTCATGTTATCTTGGCTTATGGACATGTTTTTAGTTAGTGTTATTTTGTTCTTGATATCTCTACAGCCGTAATGTGACTGTGGATGGATACTTCCTACCCATAGGTAGCATGGTTGGCTATGTCACGTGCCCAATTTAGCGTACTCTGGGAAGCCGGGCGTGACATGGTTCTTTTGGTATCAGAGCCATATGATAGTCGGGTTGATTCTTTTGTAGTATAGTATTTAAGTTGTGTGGGATATGTTTAGGTATAGAAAAAAATATAGTGATATACAAGGATTGAAAAGATTTGAAAGGATTGGGAATTACCACTGATAACTTGGCCCGTGGCTTCGGCCTCCTCGACCGTCATTGTGAAAGCTTGACGTTGTGGTACAGTCCTCCTTACTGGAGGTGCATTCCTCTGTCCTTGGGGCATGTTTCTTTGCCCTTGAGGCATGTTTCTCTGTGTCTGATGGAACTGCTGTTGAGGTTGTGCAGGAGGTCCACATGGAGCGGGTGGAGGGAGAGCTAGTCGGGGTGCAAGAGCTTGAATGGCTGGCCGCTGCGGGACCGTGATTGCGGGTATGGGTGCTGGAGCTGTATTGAAACGGTATGGACATGCTCCTATGGCGTGAGTGGATGCACCACAAACCAAACACAGGCCAGTTGCACGCCTGCAATCCTTCACCAAGTGTCCCATTCTCTTGCAGTAGAAGCAAAAGTCTGGACTGGGCCGAATAAATGTTCCTCTCGGTCTCCTTGGTGCAAAAGTTGTCTTAGAAGAGGCTCCTCCTGAAATCTGTGTAGCAGGGCGTTTCATACCGGCAGTCTGCGGTCTACTCTTCTTCTTCACAACTACTTCATAGTATCGGGTAGCCTTCAACGCAAGTTCATGGGTTGGGAAATCCCCTGTAGCGAGTGCAGCTTGGATTTCCGGGTTCAACCCTTGCTAAAATCGTCATGCTCGGATTTCAGAAGTAGGAATCAGGTGTGCAGCGAACCTGTTACGATCTTGTGTTAGCAGTGTAATGAGTGAGATCAGGAATTTGAATTTGAGACAATATCTTACCTGCTAAGCATGGAAAACTCAGTATTGTATTCATCCATAGACTTGACCTACATCGAGCCTTGCTGTAGATGGATGAACTGCTGCTACATGTCAAAATGGGCAGTCCCAGAGATGTACTTCGCATCGAATCGATCGTGAAACGTCTTCCACTTGATAGTTGGGTGAGACGGCTTTTCTCAGCCTTCCACCAGATTCTGGCATTGTCAGTTAGTTGCAACTTAGCAACTCTAATCCAGGCAATATCTGGCACTTGAGCTGCTGCCAGATCATCTTCAACCAATTGAGCCCATTCTTCTGCCTCAAGTAGGCTCTCTTTCCCAGAGAAATATTTTGGGTGCAGGGCTCGGAATTGCTTGACTCCGGATGTCTCGGCTTTGGGACGGTGCATGAGGATAGCAGTCTGCTGCTGCTGACCCTCCGAAACACTCTTGATCGTTTCAAGCAGTACCGTTTGCTCGTTGATAGGAGCTACAATGGTAGGTGGTGGTGGTAGATTAGGCGGTGGAGTATTCCCATTGACATTGGTACTGGTGTTGCTGGAAGAATCCATGACCTTGATAGAAAAGGAATGGTTAGGATAGATTCAAGAAATTAGAAATGTAAGGGATGTATAGTTGCTGATTCTTATAATTCTTGTGATATATTGCTTAAGACTTCATGCAGAACTAACTTGCATGGGCCTCCAATAAAACCTGTCACACCCCGCTTCCCAGTAGACTGAAATGGTAACGTGGCAGGTCGCAACGTATTTACTAAGAAATAAATACGATAAGCGTAACTAAGCAATATATAAAAAATATACAAGAATGAAAGGATTATAAAAATAAAACAACAACTTTATTTACTTTCATCTTTACATACAACTGTTTGAAAATGAAAAGATACAATGACAATAAGCAGTGCCTAAATAATGACATACAGGAAAGTAAGTACAAGGAACTAGAAATCAGGCTGTGCCGCAAGATGGTCCAAGTCCTCCTGACTAGGCTCGATCTCCTGAGAGTCCTATTCTCTTGACGAACATTCCAAAGAAGAAAATAGAAGGGAATTGTTCACCACCGAAAATAGAGAAGGATCCGGGATGGATCGTCTTGCCTGAATTTGGGGGCAGATGCTATTTGGATTTATCCGTCCACCTCTCCGAAGATACCAAGTTGATTTATGGCACTGTGTATCAGAGGTTTGGACGGATGCCGCCGTTGTAGCAGACTTCGTCAGATTCCCCTTGTTTACGAGATGTTTTTGATTATGGGGACGCTTTTACCTGCAGGTGCAAGCCCCGGCAGTTAATTACGTTACTGCGTAGAGATAACCACTTTCTCCTGCTCCAGAAGGTCACTTCGTGTCGCGTGTGTTTGTTTTATTTTTTTTCCCCGTGGATTGTATATGGAGACTAATTTATATTGTCGCCCGTAGGGCGTGAATTGGTCAAAATCCGTATATTCATAGATTTAGGTTTGGGTTGATTTAAGGATCGTTAATCTCGTTTAAGATTAAGATAAACTTAAATTTTTGTTGAAGATACGTTGGTCTAATTTTAGACTAAGATCTATTCAACAGGATTTTGGGATCATTCAGATCCAACAAAAGAGCATTTGGGCTATATTGTTTTAGTTTAAGCACGTTTCGGTCCGCTGTAGTTTAAGGACGTTTCGGTCCATAAATCACCATTTTTGAGGTGAGGGTTTAGTGTAAGGACATTTCGGTCCGTTGTTAGTTTAAGGACATTTCAGTCCGTATTGGGATGTGCCCATCGGTTTAGGAGTGCACCAAAAGAGTTGTTGGTTGTCGGGACCCGCCATCTCTCTGAAGACGTTGAAGAATTATAATAACGTGTATCAGAGGTGTGGAGAGATGTACCCTTGAACCACTTTCCAGATTGAGGGGAGATGTGGGATGAATATCCTGTCGGAAGATCAGTAGTCGTGTTTAGGACTAAGACCAACTTGGAAATTAATGAGCACATGGGCTTGGTTGATCTGAATTAGGAATCTGGTCGACTTGGGCTCAGCCCACTCAGTCTTTGTCATTTAAATAAAGGGGCTAAACACTTGCTTGGGCTCAGTCCCCTTTCTGTTCGAAGAATGCTGGGCATTTATATGGGTTCTGATGCTCATACTTTACTTTACCTTTTCCCTCTTTTTTGTTGTTTTTTTATGGAGTGTTGAACACTCTTTATGGTGCCCACGTGTAGAGCACGTGAGGCGCTAGGTGCTAAGCGCTGGGCGCTGGCTGATGAGTATCAAGCGCTTTATGTTGAATAGCGCCCACGTGAGGGGCATTTGAGGCGCTTGGCGCGGAGCGCCAAACATTGAGTGCTAAGCACTTTTTATTGAGCAGCGCCCACGTGAGGGACACGTGAGGTGCTTGGCGCTGAGCGCCAACCATTGAGTGCTAAGCATTCTTTATTGAGCAGTGCCCACGTGAGGGACATGTGAGGCGCTTGGACGCTAGGTTTTCTTCGTATATTCTGTTATGAAGAATTCAGTTCTTTGTTCTTTTCTAGATCTTTGATCCCCAAGAACAAGTTCAACCCTATGAGAATTAAATTCTCATTTGTGGGAGACTTATCTCAGGGATCTTAGATCCAGAGAAAGAACTAAGTACTTTTATAAGGGTTAAACCCTTGGATATGCAGATGAGATGCTCTGATCTCTATTATTTTTTATTTAACTCGAAAAGATGCGTACTTCTTTCTTCCCTCTTAAAGCTTTCTTCTTACTTTCTCTCTTCTTGTTTTTGAAGTTTATGGGGGGGGGGGTTCCTCTGTACAAGACTTGAAGTCTTGGGTCCTTTATATAATAGAGGCAAGTTTGTTGATTTAGTTAAAGAAATCTCTCCTTGAGAGATCTTTAATTGATTTGGGGATTTTATCCACCGTTGGATCTTCGATCCAAGGATTTCTGTTTTACAGAAGATATCTTTCTTGTTTTTAACAAGATTAGGGAAATATTTTCCCATACATAATTTATTATGCAGATAGGTGATTTTTAATCACCATTGGATTTTTAATCCAATGGTGCTATGTTTTACAGAGAGTAACCTTTCTTGTTTAGAAAATTTTGAGGAATATTTCCTCAGCAGAATTTAATTCTGCATTTTGATGATTTATCACCTCCGTTGGATCTTTGATCTAACGGCTCTGTCTAACAGAGAGCTTTTAGTTCTAGCGTTGGCGGCCTCGTGCGAGGCACGTGAGGCGCTGCCTCACAGTTTTTAACTCTTGGCGATGACGCCCTCGTGCAAGGCACGTGAGTCGCTACCTCAGAGTTCTCTTAGCGCTACCTTTCAAATTTTGAATAGAGTTTTGCTCTTTTATTAGGAAAACAAATTCCCCCTACCGTTGCATTCACGTAACTCATATGTGAGTGCAGCGGTGGCAGCTTTTCTACCGTTGGATCTTCTTGGAAGTTGAATCGACTTCCTGTGCCTACAAATTTTCTACCTGGGGAAACAAATGCCCTCCACCCTTGCGATGACTGCTGTTTATCTTCTCTTATTATTCTTTGAGAATTTAATTCTCCTTTCAGAGCTTAGATCTCTACCCAAAGAAATCCTTTCTAGAGTTAGAACTCTGCCCCAAAATTTAGTAAGGATTATAATCAAACCCATGAACAGAGCTTTTCTCTTCTTAGATCGTAGATCTTAAAATGTATTCTAAGGTTGCTTAACTCATTAATCAGAGCATCGCTCATCTTCCATGAAGAACTTCTTAGAGTTTCTAGGATTCTTCTTTCAGATCTTAAAAATCTTGGGGTTTTGCCCTGTAAAAAAGCTTTGCTTTTAAGGGTTCTAGTAGATTATCCCATTGTTTTTACAGAGCATATCTCTTAGAAATTTTTGGGGAATTAAAGTTGACAGATGTGAAATCTGTTTGCAGAGCACAGCTTTTGAGGGAGTTTAACTCCTTAGCCCAATGAGGTTTCTCATTAAATGAGAATTCTCTTAGGATTCCATCATTAATGAGTGACTGCCCCATCAATGATGAGGCATTACCACTGTTTTTATTTTAGATTCTAAGAATCTTGATATTTAATTTCTAACTTTTTACTGAATTTTCTTTCTAGATACTATGGCTTCCCATCCGTATAAACTTAACGAGATTATCTCTTATGAAGGCGTTCACGTCCAAGGTCGCTGTAAAGGCCAGGAGTTTACGGATGCCCAATGCGCTGAGGTGATGCGTCGCTTCGATGAATACAACAGTCGACAACTCCCCCGTCGTTCCGCTCTTTTGAAAATTGTCGTGGGGGCGATTTGGGAAGCACTTCCTGGATTTAACGAGACTATGCCACTTGAGGCAGTTGATGATGCCGAGGACAAGGTGCACTCAGTATATCTGATAGACCTGATCTCGAAGAGGCGGTGAGATGATCTTGTCGATGTTTTGCATCAGGTCTTCCAACAGACGGTGATAATCTCCGCCGAGCAGAGGACGGACGATATCAGTAGGGATCCCGACGCTTGCATTCATGAGAAAATGCATAAGAAAATGGTCAGAGAGGTCAGAAGCATTTTACTCGGACCTGCTTCTGAATTCCTAAATCCATATCCAGAATTCAATGTCTTGCCATTGTACACATTTTGATGATATTTTTATTTTTTTGTTATCACCGATGTATAAATTTTTCCCAAGTATGAATGGTAAAATTTCCCTTTCTTTTATACTATTGCTCACAGGTGCCTTATGTGAAGTAGTAGTTACTCATATATATATAAAATGCCGGGGCCCCCGTGTTATACGTGCGAGGCACTGCGATTGGCGCTGACGCCCACATGTTATACGCATGAGGCGCTATCACTGGTCCTAATTCTATGAAGGATTGGTGCTAAGGCAGAAGCTTAACTTCACAGAGCGGGTCACACAGGATTGCGAAACTGCCAAGCAGGAAATCACTGAGAAGCTTTGCCCTGCTTGCAATAATGGGCTCAAATTGAAGCGGAGTTGGCCACAGTAGTTGACCACGAGAAAGGATTGAATGGAGCGCGTGAGCGGCTTGTTAATTTGTTGAAGACGCTTCCTCTTTAAAAACTGTCATTGTCCCTTTTTCTTGTACCAACTGTAAACTTGTGATTCATGAATAACGTGTGTTCATTCTGATTCTTTTATGAAATGTATCTTGTATTCACTTGAATTCATGAATAAAAGACATATTTTATTTCATATTGGTATGTAACTTTGGCAAATATGGCCCGTAGATAGTCCATCTTGACTTCCTTGCAGGGCAGCGATGGCTTAGGAAACAGGTTTGGATCTACCGCCTAAGACTTTTAAACTTTATGAGCCGTGAGGGTCTCATAAAGACTTTTCTCCCTATGAGTCGAGAGGATCCCGTAGGTGTATTTTCTCCTTAAGAGTCGTGAGGATTCCTAAGTGTGTTTTCTCTTGGGAGTCGTAAGATCTTACAATAGAATTTCCCCCTTACAAGTCGAGAGGACTCGTAAGTGGTTTTTTCCTCCTTGTCAATATTCGACTTTGGAGAATATGGCATGTGGATAGTATACAATAGTCCATCTTGGACCTACTTGCAGGGCCACTGTGCTTAGGAAACAGGTTGATATCCCCGTTGCCTAAGGCTTTTCACCTTCATGAAGGTTTCATGAAGATGTTTTTCCTACGAGTCGAGAATTTATCGTAGGAACATTGTTTTCCCTACAAGTCGAGACGAATCGATAAGTTCTCTCAAGAATGTCCTAACGTCACAGTTAACCTCTGTTTTTTACGACAGAGGTCCGTTAGGGTCTGTGGTACTAGGGTTTTGGTTTGTCGTACCATCACGTTGGCTGATGCATTCCCCGATACGCAATCTTATTATTCGAGTAGCTTTGTGACTGTCGTGTCTCTAATCCCTTCGGGGGCTGTACAAGACGTCTTCAAGTAATCTCCCAGGTCATATTACCGTCGGAAGAGCAAGCGTTAGGAATTTTCCATTGCACTTTTTACTTGAGGTTAGACTCAATTTGGGAGCCCCGATGAGTCATGACCACTCCGCGCTGGTGTGGGATGATCTCCGATAGTCTTTCAGGTTTTATTTGAGTTGCCATCAAGACCCTGAAGCTAGGGATCTTCCTTTGCTTCATTTATTGATATTGTGTCTGCTATATTGCGATGAATATCGAGGTTGTCTCTGGGTTGTCTGTGAACCGTCGAGACTCGGAATTAGGGACTTTGCGATGGCTCCATTGTTTTGACCCTGGGGTCGGTTGTTGACGTTGCATCTGCATCCTGCTGAAGTGAGGAGGAACGCCGTTGTTGATCTATAGGCTGTCTGTGAACCGTCGAGATTTGGAACTAGGGATTTTGCCATGGCTCCGATTTATTGACGTTGTGTCTGCATCCTGCTGGACTGAGGAAAAATGCCATTGTTGATCTCTAGGGTGTCTGTGAACCGTCGAGATTTGGAACTAGGGACTCTGCCATGGCTCCGATATAGTCTCTAGGTTGTCGGTGAACCATCGAGATTTGGAACTAGGGACTTTTCCATGGCTCCGTTTGCTGACGTCGCGTCTGCATCCTGATGGAGTGAGGAAGAACGCCATTGTTGATCTCTAAGCTGTCTGTGAATCGTCGAGACCTGGCTCTCCTTTTGATGGAGCCTGGTGGGAACATATGGTTCCTTTTTCATTTATGCCGATGGATTGTATACAGGGGTTGATGTGGACTCACCTGCAGGGCAAAAGTTTCATCATTTTTTTCTTTCCACGATGCTCTATCATTTCAGTTTTTTTATATAGAGAAAGTCGCGATCGCCCAATCATTTCGGCTCATTATCGCGGTGCCCAATCATTTCGGCTATTCTTTTCTTTTTACCCGCTACTTTTTATTGCGAGTTGCCTAAACATTTCGGCTGCATATATTTCGTTCGCTGATTTTTTTTATGAGTTGGATCTTGAGATCTGATACCAATCTCGGCATCAGCACCGCTGCAACTGAAATATTGCCAGGAGCGAATCATCATTTGCCTTGAAAGGACATAGACTTTGATACCAATTTCGGCATCAGTATCGCTACGACTGGAATATTGCCAGGAGCAAATCATCATTTGTCTTCGCTGATTTGAACAAAGGTGGCTTAGGAAACAGGGTTAAGATCCCGCCGACTAAGGCTTTTTGACTTCATGAGCCGTAAGGGTCTCATAAAGGTATTTCTCCCTACGAGTCGTGAAGATCTCATAGGTGTATTTTCTTCTTAGGAGTCGTGAGGACTCCTAAGTGATATTTTCTCTTGCAAGTCATAAGGATCTTATAAGAGTGTTTTTTCCTTACAAGTTGAGAGGACTTATAGGTGTCGTTCACCACATGAAGATATTCCTCATCATTGGGGGAACTTGGTAGGGAAATCGTTTATTTGTGCCCATGGATTGTATACAAGAGCCAATATTGACTGCTTATAAGGAAACTTGGGGAGTGTGATGGTTTAAGAACAGGTTCAGCCCCCTATATCTTAAGGCTTTTGAATCCTATGAGCCGTGAGGGTCTCATAGAGGGAAATTCTCCTTACAAGTCGTGATGATCTCGTAAGTGTAATTTCTCCTTAGGATTTATGGGGATCCCTAAGTGTGTTGCTCTTTTGTGAGTTGTAAGGATCTCACGCATGTGTTTTCTCCTCACAAGGTCGAAAGGACTTGTAGGTGTTTTTATTTTAACGAGATTGCGCCCTTTCGGGTATTCACAAGCTCGCCGGTAGCCCTGCCGTTTTTACTCACAAAGCCTTTTCGGGTTTTTGTCCGTGCCCATTTTGCCTGTGGATGTACCGTTTTTTTACCCCTTTGTTTGCTAATGGCACTGTTCATCTCAGAAAACTGCAATTTAATATCACTCATTCATTATCTATTTTTTGTATATATCGGTACTATTAACCGAGTGTCTGCTTAGTAATACAGATTACAGGTATCCATGATATAATACTGGCAAACACACTCAAAATCACGGATATAACGTTTGGGAGCCGACACTGCAAACAAAACAGAAAACCGATCAATGTCCAAAGAGTTCTTTTTGCAAATAAATGGGTGCACACAATTTTGGTCCAACACAATGCAAGTGTGCACTAGCTCTTTGGTGACTTGGACCATGGTAGGGCTGCCATGACATGATGAAATTGTGAAAGTGGGAACATGAGCATTAAATGCTGAAAGAGTTGATGTGATTTAAAGTATCACGATTTCCCTCCAAAAGCTACTAAGCAACACATCTTGTTATCAAGAAATCAAACAATGCCAGTAGACTGCTGGAGTGCACTAGAGATCACCACACTAAAATGAGTCCTACATCTCGGATCTATCCCGGCGACAAGTCCCCAAAAACCGGCCAAAACGTGCCCAATGCGCCCCATTTTTCTTGTGGCTGTCTCTTGTTATCACATCACCCTTTTTATATTATTTGTTTAATTTTGTTTTGTGCCTATAAATACCAGATCAATGGGCAAGGGGAGGGGATACTTTTTCTCTAGTTTTATTTTAAAACACTTGTAATTTGTAACTTGCTTTTCCTTTGAACTCTTGATCTCTTGCCCCTTTGTCTTAACCTTGCAACTTCTTTATTGAACTTGCAAGCTTAAGATTTAAGTTCTTGACTTCAAGATTAGTCGTATCTTCTTTAAAATTCAATAAAGTTCTCATTTCATTACATATGTCTTGCTTTCTACATACTTTGAATTTGTGAAATCATTGCTTTACTTTGATCTTGCAAGCTCTTAAGTGAGCTTGCAACCTTAAAATTTGGTATTTTGATTTCACATTGGTACGGGATGAAAGAACAAGTGAAGATATTTGCACATTGAATTTACCGGTTCTTAACTTTCTAACTTTAACTTTGCTTTTCTTGCTATTTTTGTTATGTTGCCTTACTCTTTTCTTTTTTTATTTTGGTATCGTAAATATGTGTGGGTAATCGATTTACTTGTTAAGGGTAGAATATGGTTAGTTTGTGTTAGGAGATATTTTTGCTAAAACCTAAAAAAACCTTAACTTTGCAATTGAAACTCCGAGCAAACCACTCGCAATTCCGCTCCGTTAGGCATACTATCTTACCATGATAGCGGTGAATCCTAATCGTGACCGGATTGCAAGTGGTTTGCCGAAGGCGAAGGTTAAGAGACATCAACGGAAGGATAAGGGACAAGGAATACAGATTTAGCTCAAAATCGCAAATACCGTATTTCAAGTTCCCTAATCCACGTTGTTGCCTATTGCCTTAGTGTCAATATCAAAATTGGGTCTATAAGGAACCAGCAAACATCATCCTCACGCAAGCTAACCTAAAACTACTCTTAACAAGTCTTTTTATAGAACATATCCTAGTTACGACATTCAGCATAAACAACTTAAAACACGGCATTAACTCGTTAAAACAAGCTTGAAAACTTACCATCTCTCTGCGGACGACCCGTAACTCATCGCGGCTCGCTACACGCGACACCGTCTTTGATTGCGGTTAACTTTAGAACTAAAAACGACACGCCAAAAGCGTATCAATCAGGCACTTAGAGGGGACTTCGCCACCGTGGTAGCTACGTAGCTAGCGGGATTTGAGTGGCAGCTCTTTCCGTTGGGACTTATAGACTTGCATTCCATTATCGCCGCACTTGAGGCGACGTATTTAGTTTAAGGACATCCCGGTCCATTGTTAGTTTAGGGACATCTCGGTCCGTTGCTAGCTTCGGGACGAAGTTTTTCCATATACTACTTATAGAGTTTGGACTCAGGAAGACAGCGAGCGGACACGAGCGTCGTCTTCTATCGTTAACCTGAGTCGTGACTTGTCAAGCGTAGTATTTCTTAAGGAACCAGCCGTTTATTGGCCGGTAGGGTCTTTCGCCATGCATATCCATGAGCAAGTAGGCCCCACCTTGGTAGACCTTTTCTATGATGTACGGGCCTTCATAGTTTGTCTCGAATTTCTCCCGCTTTGCACGGTTGGGCATCATAAGTCTTTTTACGACCAGCACGAGTTCGCCTTGGCGGAATGTTCTTGGCCTAGTTAGTCTTTCGTATGAGCGCGCCATCCTTGCTTTGTAAGCTTCTAAGTTTTGCTGCCCCATGAGACGAGTTTCATCGAGGGAATCGAGCTCCTCAAGCCGAAGATGGGCATTTTTTTCATCCGTCAGCTCGTATCGAACTGCCACTCGTAGAGAAGGTAGTTCTATCTCCAAGGGAAGTACCGCCTCCGTGCTAAATACCAACGCGAATGGCATTGTATTCATGGCCGTTATGAATGTGGCGTGGTTCGATAAGCCCAGAGTTCTTCATGCTGCTTCTCGTGCCAGTCTTTTTTTTATTTCTGGCCACCGTTTTCTTTATGATCTTCGTCAGGGTATTGTGGAAAGCCTCAGCTGAACCGTTAGCTCGGGGATTATAGACTGAAGAGTATCTCCAATCTATATTATGCTGCTGTGCGAAGCGGCTGATCTTATGGCTCCTGTAGGCCGGTCCATTATCCGAGATGATTCGTCGTGGAGTGCCGAACCGGTAGATGACATGTGCCCTGAAGAAATAGAGGATGTTCTCCGTCTTCACCTCCCCTAGCAGTACTGCCTCTGCCTATTTAGAGAAGTAATTGGTTTTTTCCAGTATGAACCGATGTCCTTTGGATGATGCTGGTTCGATAGGCCCGATTATATCGGTTCCCCACATTTCGAACGGCCGGCTAGCCAACGTCGGGTGTAGCGGATTTAGATGCTAGTGATGAAGTCCCCATGAATTTGGCACGAGTGACACTGATTCGCATATTCGAGGCAGTCCTGAATCATCGTGGGCCAATAGTAACCCATTCTTTTGATCTTCAGCTTCATCTTTGGTCCGGCTTGATGAGAACTGCAGAGTCCGTCGTGAGTTTCTTGGACGACCCTCCTTGCTTCCTCTGGTCCCAAGCATCTTAGCCACAAACTGTCGAACGATATCTTATATAGAGTATCATTGGCGAAGGCGAAGGATAGAGCTCGTTTCATGAGCTGATGTCTTGACGACGCGTCTTCGGGTGTTTGACGGGATTTGAAGCAGTCTATGAAGACTTCTCTCCAATCCTTAGTCTTTTCTTCATCTTCTATTTGGCAGGTTGCTTGTTTGTTCGCTTCCTTTCCTTCATACGACTCCGGCGATAGTTCTGCTGGCACAAGAATCCGACAGCTTTGCATAATGATTCTTACGTCATCAAGGTTTTCGTCGGCCAGTTTTTTAGCGATTTTGGCTAATGCATCCGCCTTGCTATTTTCTTCACGCGGAATACTTTCCAGAATGTAAGAGGAAATTTCTATCAACAATTACCGCACTCTATCGCCATATTTTACCAACTCTTGTTTGCATGTCTGATAGTTGCCATTTACTTGGCTAACAACTAGCTGGAAATCTCCATATATGAGGAGGTTTTCGATGCCCATGTCAACAATAATCTCTGTTAATAAAAAGGCGAAACGCGTTATCCCTCCTTGCGGAGTCACGAAGATAAGGCTCACCCCGGCTTTAATCATGGGGATGTTTTGATTTCGCTTTTTCATGGAAGATGCCCCATCGAAGTAGAGTTCCCATCGGGCATTATTTCCTTCCTCCTACCTGTCGATTGCGTCGAACGCGTGTTCATCTGGCAATTCACAATTTAAGAGAGAGTTGGCTGGTATTGGATGTTCAGCGAGAAAGTCAGCGATGGCCTGGCCCTTCACCGCCCTGAGGGGACGATAGATTATCGAGAACTCCATCAAGAGGAAGGCCCATTTGGCAGGCATTCCCGTTAGTATGGATCTTGACATCAAATATGTGAGAGGATCCACCTTTAATATGAGATGGACCTCATGTGCCAAGGCATAGTACCTGAGCTTCGTTATCGCGAAGATCAGTGCCATGCAATGCTTTTCAATGGAGGAGTAATTATTTTCTTCCCCCAGAAGGACTCGACTCAAATAGTAGAGAGCTCTCTCTTTTCCCTGATCGTTCTCCTGTGCCTATAGCGTGCCTAAAGAACCTTCAAGGGCTGTTATGTACAGGATGAGGGGCTTTCCTTTGACCGAAGTGGTCAGTACCTGTCATGCCCCGCTTCCCGGTGTACGGCGAAGGACGTGACGAGGCCGCTACGTATTCACTCTGAAGTAAATACGCTAAGCGTATCTAAGTAATATAAAAATAAATGCACAAGAGACAAGATATAATAAAACAGCAACTTTATTTATTCACATTCTTTTTGCAATACATGAAAAAGTAAATAAATGGAATAAAGCGATGCCTAAACAGTGGCATAATAGAAAAGAAAAAGTACTGAAATAAAAGTATACAATGAAACTAAAGCTCCGGGTCTTCAGTAAACTGGTCCAAATCTTCAGCGCTGGGCTTGATCTCTAGAAGATCCAAATCACCTGACGACATTCAAAGAATAAGAAAGAGAATGTCACCAGCGAACAAATCGCTCGGTAAGTCCCAAAGATAAGGGAGAAATAGAATATACAGAAAGAGAATGTAGCTTTTAAAGTTGTATTATATGGTTAATGCTGTTGTTTGTAGCTTGGTACAGAAGGATGCCAGTGTATATGAGAGGAGTCTCTATATGCTAGAGATTAGGGCAAACGGAATGTACAAGGCTCCACTATACAACCCGGAACAACGGCAATTGGATTCAGGTTAGGTGTCTTAATCTTGCTGTCTCGTGCCACTTCTAACACCTTCCGTACCAATCTACCCCTTAAACCCTGCGATGTCTTGATTGTATTGCTTGTATTGTTTGTGTTGTATTGTAACTTGTATTGTCTTTTAATATAGATTGTATAATTGAATGACTTGCCGAAACCATGATATCAGTAAATGGATGTAACTGGAGAATCATGGATGTAGCCAGAGAATCATGTAAATGGAAGTATATCCATAGTTCTGTTCAGTCAATATAGATTGAATAGATTGAATAGTTTGAATATATAGATTCATGGATTCATGTTGAATTGTAGTATTGTAGATTGTACTTGAATCATATTCAAGTCAGATTATTTAATGAGACTCAGTCTTAGTCAGAACAATTATAAAAGAAATTGAAGTCCTGAATTAGGTTTTGATGTTATCGGTAACCGCTGCACATCGGCGGCAGGATTTGTGTCTTTTTCAAAGACGATTACCGTGTTGATAACACCGTTGTTAAGTTGTCTACCTTAATTAGGCATGCACCCACTTCTCCGGCTCTCTGAGGCTCAAGAGATTGGTCCTGCTTAAACCTATATTTACTAGGGTCTTTAGGGTAATTTATATAACTTGAGGCGGTTTCATGTAAAAATAGTTTTGTATAATTTTCAAAATACACCCCAAGTATTTAATTATCGTCTTTAGAGTTATCATGGATGTATATTTTATACTTGTGGTATTTCTAGTGAAAATAACCTATTTTTCATTATACAGGGTATTTAATTGTAACATTGAACTTATATGGAATTCATTGTATTTTAATATAAAGTGATTCTTGTGATTTTTAGAAAAAGTTGGAATATTTATATTATCACAAAAATAAATATTTTAATGTAACGCCTTAGATTTCGGTTAGTGTTCGTTTAGACGTTAATGCGGGTTTACTGTAAAAAGTTTACCAATTCGGGTTCCTCACATTTTATAACATTTATTAATAAATTATTATTAATTGTTATAAGCATGCACACACATGTGCACGTAAATGTGTGGATTTTTTTGTGCTAACTTTGATCTTAGCAAGAATGACCCGTAACCTAATCTTTGCTTAACCCTAATTCCTTGATCTTTTGTGAGAAGGGGAGATATTTGTTGGATGAGAAGAGGTAGCTTGGTGACTAGTATGAATGCATTAAGTGGTGATTAATGTTATGGTTACTCTCACCCTCATCTCTCACCTTACACTCACCCCTTTCTCTTGATCTTTTCCTTCACTCATTCCCTTCTCAATTATTCATTATTTCTTCACCTCCTCATATCTAAACTGAACACTTAGCTTCTCTTCACCAAAATTCATCAAATCCTTCACAAAGTTCACCAAATCACATCTTTCTTCACTTTTCTTCTCTTGGATGCCATGGAGCATGCAAAGCTTGGATCTTTGAGTTCTTTTGTGTAGGTAATATTCTTTTGCTGTTGTTTATGTATTTTTTTAGTGTAGCTTAGCTAGTTAGTTTCAGTTTAGATTGGTTAAAGTTTAGTTTTGCGCGAAATATCGTATTTTAGTGTCGATTTGTGATATATGTTATCTACTGTGGCCCGGAAAGTTTACTAGAAAATCAAACAATGTGGTTGTGTTGTGCCTGTGACCATAGGACCCCACCTGAGACACGAGACCCACCCCACCGGACTCGGCCGGCGACATCTGAAGCGCGATCCGGCGACCTTGGCTTGGTGGGAGAGTTGGGGTTTGGGTTTTTCTGGGTAGGTCTATACTGTGGTTTGGGTAAGTTTGGTCTTATTTGATTGTTGAGTTTTCTCTGTATGCAAAATCTGGGATCACCTAGATAGTTTCTAGTGTTTTGTGTCCGTGCGATACGTTATACGACACGGATCGTGCACTTTGTTTAGTTTTGCTCTTGGGTTAGTTTCGTTGTATCGCTACGCACGTTAGCCACAATACGAACACTTGAGAGTATGTTTTGTGTTGTTGCGTCGGTCTAATGTAGTTGTACGCGTTTTTGATCTATTATTAATAAATAGTTGCATTATTGTTTTAATGTTGCAGGTTCGCAGGCGGAGACTTCGGACACTGCTACCAGGGGAAAACAGGTGGTAGATTCACCTAGCTTGGATTGTTGGTGAGTAGATTTAACATCTACAGGGAGATCGCCCGCATGGCGTTATGCGTCTGGGCTAGTGATATTAATACTTGTCGCATATTCTAATTCATATTTAGAATTGCGCATTTACCCTACTGCTTAGCTAGTGTTGTGCTTGGACTAGTATCCTTAGGACACCGCACCATTATTGACGGCCTATGTTGCACGAGCACTGATTGTATGCCACACACACCGTCAATAATTGCCATGTCACGCACAACCCACTGATAGATATGATATTGCTTGGTTAGGGACATTGAGACATTGATTCATATTTCTTATCGCATATGACATATAGCATACCTGTATACCTACATGCTTACACATATGCTTTGACATGCTAGTTACTTGTATACCTATAGGGTATCGTACCATTAGCGTTAAGTACATACACACCCAAGGACATAGCTACAGGTGTGCTTTGCATTTCATACTTTACTTATACCTGGTGGGTATATCACATCATTACAAATAGGTAGATACCTATATTTTCTGCTATACCTTCATATGTTCACATATATCTAGTTATAGCTATGTATTTACCCTTATTGATGTATTATTATAAATTGGAGATATTAAGAACCGCATGATATTTATATTAACTGGTTGCAGTTAATTAGCGGCTTTTCCTTTACACGCTTACATTACAGTTTTATGTTGCGTATACTTTATTCATGGATTTTTGCATTGAGATATAGATTTTTCATGATGTTTTCTTGATTTGGGGACCGTGAGAGTTCATGAAATTATGCATTATTTGAAAAATCCGGTTTCCCTTGATATGACATTTCAGCATCCACCATGAGATTTATCGGTTCTGATATATATACCCCATGCGAGGAGGCGTCGTGAGCCGTATGAGGGTACATGGTGGGGCCCGGAGGTACCCCGGGGCAAGAAGATCGAAGGTCCATGCCGTTGAGCCTGGCAGGGGAACTATACTATCCGGTGACATTATCAATGACTTGGCGGTTATCATGGGGATACCGGTGGGAGTCATGTACGTATGGATACGTGGAAAGACGGGAGTCAGAGCTAGGCACTCGTGCTTTTCGGATACCGTGTGATACGTACCTATCAGGGTGCCAGTCTTGGTGACAACACCTGATGGATCGGCATTTCTGTGTCGATGCTTGACATATTGATTTCATGATATTCTTTTTACTCCGTTGTATATAATAGGGGATTGAGCCGCTGTTATATATGCCCTTACACCAATATTAGTGGAATGGGACGCTAATATATGTGTATTGACTTTAATTATATACATCATCATATTTTATTCTTGCAAATATACCTAGAATGTAAAGGACTCATTGACATTGGATTTAGGACATTTGAGAAGACATTTGATATTGATTACAGGATATATATGAGATTGCTGATTTCGTACACTCGGGATATGTGAGATCTACTTGATATTGTACATTCGGGGTATACGAGATACACTTGATATTGTACATACGGGATATGTGAGATCTACTTGATAGTGTACATTCTGGATTTATGAGACTTATATGATATGAGAGCCAATTTGGAGGCTGATTTGAGGAATTGGGATTTGGATTGTCTTGATGGATTTTGATCCTACTACGATGTCAGGATTCCGTGGAAATGACATGTTTCATTCCATACTCCACATTTACTGTTTATGCACTGCTTCATGCATTAGTGTTCCTGTTAGAGTACCTTCCACGACTATTGCATTTACATACCTTTATTCATATCATTTATTCATGTACTTATAGTACCTGATAGAGTACCTTACATAACTGTTACTTCATATCATCATATTATTGCTTCATGTATTAATTGTACCTGCTAGTGTACTTTTCATGATTATTGCATTACATATGACTATTCATTAATAGTGAATGCTTATGTTAGATTCGCGTTGTACGTGCATACTCGCGATTACCTGCATATGTTAATTACTATTCACGAGTTGGCAACTCACCCCCGTTGTGCCACAGTGTTTGCAGTTTTTTCTCAGGATAGTCAGAGGCAGGGCTATTTCCATCCATCGCATCATCCTTTGGCTGCGGATACCACTTCGCCTGACAGTGTGCAGTTTTGCGAGGTGGGTTTTGTGGTTATCCGATGTTGTATTGTATATTCGTTGTATCCAGTACTCTCCATCTACCAGTATTATGTATGACTTAGTGACTTGGTGTGAGGACGATATTGTATATTATTTTGTGACTTGGTGTGAGGACGATATTGTATATTATTTTGTGACTTGGAGGTTTTTATCCAGTTTTATTTATATCGTCTCTTTCTTCGCTACGGCGTCGTATATCTGTTGTGGTGATTGTTTTCCGCCGTTGGGCGTGGATTTTGCTCCTGTTTGGGATACTTTACTTTATATTTATGTTGTACCCATTTTGGGGGCTTGTTTTACAAAGGGGGTGCTGCCAAAATTTTAAGGAATAAAAGTTAGACTTTTAAAGAATTTGGGTTGTGATTTCAAATATTTCAAAACTCCTATTATCTTTTCTGGTCTTTTTAATGGTTTAGATTTCTGGGTTTTGGCTTTCTTTTACCGCGTTACGTCTGTAGGCGTTGCGTAGTATTAGGGCCGTCACGTGCCAATTTCGGGTCGTGACATTTAATGATATATATATATATATTTATATTTATATAAAAATAATTTTAATATATATTATATTTCTAGAAATCTCATTTTCTTAAGATATTTGTATTTCAAATCTTTCGAGACCGAATGCTCCTTACGGAGGTCTGCATCTCACACTACTAAGCCCAGGGATGTGCGATAATCCGCACCATCCCAGTCGGGTTCCCTAAAATGGGTTGTAGCGGCGCTTTGCAAAGATTTATAAAAATACGTAATCTTATAGAAAACGATTTTAATAGTTAGTGGTATTTATATGTAAAGTTTCGTTTTCCCGTATTCTATGTTCCCGAAAGGTACTGTGCTATATTGCATATGAGTGTTGTGAGGAGGTAGGTCATTACCTCGTGATCTACTTAAAGGAATAGCAAGTTTGTGATGTTTAAATGTCAAAATGAAACTATATGGTATTTTAGTGAAAAAGTACGGTAAAACTTATAAAATGAATTAGATTATCGTGAAACTTGATCAACATGTTTATTAATATTTAATAGTCAACATGTAAGAGTTTTGTGTGAATGTATTTAAGAAAATGTTGGATTTTAGAAAGAACCGAATCGGAAATCGGATTAATTCTGATTCCATCGGGTTTTTAAAATACGGATTTTGAGAATAGTAAAGTGAAGAAGGAATTGGGACTTATGGGTTTAGAAGTTAGGGAAGAGGAAGAGGAAACGGGAGGAGGCGCCGGTGCGTCGTTTCGTCGCCGGGAACTCCTAGGGTTTTCGTCGGAAAAATCGCCGGAGCTTCGCCCTTCGCTACTTCAAAAGTACACTAAGCTTCTAGGAATTTATTAAGAGCTTTGATCAGAATTTTAGAGTGAGGGGGGGTGTGTTTAGGGGTTGTATTTATAGGGTAAGGCTAGGGTTTGGGTTAGGTGAAGGGGTGTAAAGAAAAATGTATTAAATTGTATTAAAAATTGGGTTTAATGTGATTTAAAGAGGCTTTGGAAATGTGCAGGAGAATTATACTATACAGGGATGATGGGAATAGGAAAAGACACAACTTTTGTGTTGGCGACTCGGCGGTCTGGCCGAGTCGCCGGCCGAGTCGGGCCGAGTCCGGCCGGGGTCGATCGTCGTGGGTCTGTCGTCTCTTAAGCTTCTTCCTGGTCCAGTTTGTTTTTAGTGTGTAGTAGGGTTTTATGGGTGTAGCACGTGTATACTCTTAAACTTCTAAAATTTTAAAAAGAAAATAATATTAAAAATAATATAGGGTATGAGATTTGAACTCTGGTGGCTTTGTTCAGCAGTGAAAGGTCTTACCAATGACCTACAAGCTCCTTCTTGTTATTAAAAAGAAAAACAAACTTATAACTTGTGCCCCGGCAAATATACCCCTTTCTGTAATTTTGAAAAAAAAATGTACAGAAAGTTGTATAGGAAATTTAGGGTTGTTACAGTACCGGTGGGTTCTGCAGATATTGCTTGATTTCGTCAATTGCATTTTGGCATTTACGATCCCAAACGAACGGGGTCCCTTTCTTCATTAGATGGTTGTAGGGGCGGCATTTGCCGGAGAGGTTAGCTATGAACCGTCGGATATACGCGAGCTTTCCTTGGAGAGACCGCAGTTGCTTGAGAGTTCTTGGCGAGGGCATTTCCATAATCGCTTTGATCTTTGATGGGTCTATTTCGATGCCTCAGTGTCGTATGATGAATCCTAGGAATTTTCCTGAGGAGACTCCAAATACACATTTCACGGGGTTCATATTCAGGTTATATTTCCGAAGATGCTAGAACACTATTTTCAAATGCTCCCAGTGCTTCTCGTACGATTTTCTTTTTACCACGAGGTCGTCGATATAACATTTGACAATCTTATGTATGAGGTCATCAAAGATTTTTGTCACAGCCCTTTGATAGGTTGCTCCTGCGTTCTTCAAGTCGAAGGGCATCACCTTATAGCAGAATATTCCTAGCGAAGTTCGAAAGGCGGTGTGCTTCTGGTCTTCAGGATGCATTTTTATTTGATTGTAGCCTGAAGATCCGTCCATGAAGGAGAAGACCTCATGAGTGGATGTGTTATCGATCATCAGCTCGGTAACAGGTACTGGGAAGTCATCATTCGAACAAGCTTTGTTTAGATCCCGAAAGTCCACGCAGATGCGTACTGTCCCATTTTTCTTCATCACTGGGACAATGTTGGCGATCCAGTAAGGATATTGAACTTCTTGGATGAAGCCGGAGTCGATTAGTTTCTTAACTTCGGCATTGATGCTCGTCTCGTGTTCGAGCCGCATTCTTCTTGGCGCCTGTTTGACTGGTTTGACGTTCGGTGATATCGCCAGTTTATGCACAACTATTTATGGATCTAGTCTCGGAATAGTTCCACGCGAAACAGTCTTTATACTGCATAAGCACGTACTTTAGCATGGCAACCTACTTTTCAGATAGCAGCTCACTGACAAACGTTGGCATCGGCTCATTTTCCGCCCCAAGTCGATTTTCCTCAGGTTGTCCGCTGTGGTGTGTATCCCATCTTCCAGTTCTTTTGGCGTCGGTGGAAATTCTGAGATCACCTCATCTTCGTCCTCATCTGCGAAGCAGTGGGAAAGGTCATCCATATTCTCGTGCTCCCCCTCCTTTGAGAATGTTATCACGTGGCAGGTTCGAGTTTGTTTCCGAGCTCGATGTTGATCTAGACTTGCCCTCACAGTGTAGGTCGCTTTCGGATCATACTTTCATGGTGGGATCACCCTCCAACTGTCAGATAGAGCGAACCTACACTGTTGATATTGGTCTTTGACCCAATCTTTGAAGGTGAAGCAGCCTTCAAGAAGATACCTTATTGCTCGGTGGTAGGAGCAATAATCCAGGTGATGGACCTCATTTACTTATTTGGGGTGCCTAGACTCTGGGAGTGTTATCAATTGATGCTTCATAAGAAGGTCGAAGATTTTCCTTGTCTTTTCTCGAGGGGACGAGTATTCCCGACCCATCTTCTTCATAAAAGACGGATTCCAGCTGACTTTTCTCGATCGCGTGGCTTCTTGAATCCGCTTCTTTAATCTTCCGTAGCCCGCTGAATGAGACGTTGCGTTCTGGCTTTCTCATAAATGACCATTTCGCGGCTGTGATCATCCCGAACCTTCTGACCTACTTCCCTTATTAGCTTGGCAATTTGTTCTTCAAATGACAGACTTGGCATTTTTACGGCGGATTCTCGCTTTGGTTCGATATCGACGCTATCTGGAAAAACATTCCCTTCTTCGCCGGAGTTGTTGATGACATGGCTTCCATAGAATCGCTCCCGTTTCTTGGACCAGACATATCCAAGCCCAGTCATCTCCGTCCTCACGTTGGGAATTTTTTGCTGAGTTCCGGGGATGTCCTAAATCCTGTTGTAGAACTGGGCTTGTCGAGCGGTCTTTTTGAAGGGTACGCATTGGCATCTTAATAGCCTTTTCAATCCCTCTGCGTAGTATCTGGGCAGACGGATTGGTTGAAGCCTGTCAAGTGAAGGTTTGGCACCATGCTAGACTTCTCTTTCCACTTTAGTCTCCTTAGATTGGTAGAAGAGGATCGCCTTTTCGCCTCTTTTCCCGGGAGGGACGTAGAAAGTCTGCAGCTCTTGCACGCCGTATGTATCAAGCGCATCAAGTTCCCTGTAATGCTGCTGCGGAACCATGGCAATTTGCAAACTCTAATCAGCTCCAGTGACGGTTTGTATTGATGGACGAACAGAGAACATTGCGTTAACCTCGTCTTCAGAGTCGCTGCCAAAGACCAAAATAGGTGTAGATGGTCCTGGCCTGCTGTCTTGGGGTTGCCCCAAGAAGACTATCTCTTCATCCTCCTCTGTATCGCTCCCAAAGATCGGGATGGTGGCGACGGATTTTTGTATATTCTCCGGTTTATGACATATTTCCACGTCTTTGAACTCTGGTAAGATGTACTTGGCGTCTTCATACTAGCGGACTTCATTTACGGAGAATGAGTTTAAACTCCCCTGTAACTATGTACTCAAGGTCGTCTTTGAAGTACTTCATACACTGATGTTGTGTAGAAGGAATGATGTTATGCTCATGTAACCAAGGCTTGCCGAGCAAAGCGTTGTAGCAAGTCTTGGCCTCGATGACCTGAAATTTAATGTTAGTGACGAGCATCCCGAAGCGTAATGTCAGTATTACGGACCCAAGCGTCCGTGATGACTGCGAGTCAAACCCAGAGATAGTAATTTTGTCCTGGGCCAGGTGCTGAACGTTCATGCAGATCTCGTTTAGCACCTTCACATTGAGAAGGTTGACAGAGGACCTGTTGTCAACCAGGATCTTCCCTATCTTGATGTCGTGGCAGTACCCGTTATATATAACGTACGGTTGTGCTCGCACGTTCCGAGGAGGAGGTCTTCATCGCTGAAGGTGATGTTAGCTGTGTGAACTTCTTCCAGCTCGTCTTTCATCTTTTCTTCTACAAGGAAGGCTTGAAACTGATCGGACTCTTGTAACGCCCTGATCAGAGAATCTCGTGCCTATTTAGACAGGAGAAGGGCATCCAAAATGCTTAATTGTGAGGGTATCTTTCTCAGATGTTCCAGAACATTGTAATCCGTCTTGTTTTTCTTAGGTGGGTCCTTGGCCGTGAGCTCTTTGACGACTCTATCATCGAGAGCAATCTCCTCAGAGTCTTTTTCCTTCCCCTTGTTTTTTTTGCTTGAACCTTTGTTTGCAGGCCCGAGATTCTTTTCTGGCAACGTACGGTTACACAGCTGGATGTTCTCACAGTTTTTCTCTTCCTCTTCTTTCCCAGAGGTGTGTTCTTTGAAAAGAGGGCCGAGGGTTATTTCTTCCTCAGAATCGCTCCCGAATGTGAGAATTTGAGATTTCCTGGTATCAACCGTATGACAGTTGCCAGCAGTTCCTTCTCGCTTGTCTGTAACTCTGCTCTGCTGCTCCTGACAGGCTTTGCACTTCATCCGGTTGAAGTATTATCGGTGAGCAATGTATCCTTGCCACCACTTCTTGAAGGCACTACACTCTTTGGTGGGGTGCATAACCCTCCGATGGTATAAGCAGTAGTTCAGATTTACATTCTATTCGTCGAGACACGTACTCCCAGGAGTATTTCCTTTGAAAGGTGGCAGCTTCATTCCCATTGACAGGGCTTTGGTGAACCGTTTCCCCGTCTTAAACCTGCTTTTGTCTGTTGCGGGTGTGCTTCGATCTGGTTGGAGTACTTCATGACTCTTCCTCACCGCAACTTCTTCATTCTGACGCTGACGCTTGGACTTTTCATATATGGTCGTTTCACGCTCTCGGTTAGCTTTGCTCTTCTGAAGGGCTTCGTTCAGCAGCCTGTCAATCAGGTCGTCTGATGGTTCTAGGGATCTTTGCACCAGTCTTGCCCCCAGTTTCCTCGCGTTGCCCTCCGACGCCGAGGGAGTTTCTTCGTCTTTTAACGACGAGTGAGAAACCATGTGGCAACTCGCTACATAATCTTCAGATTCTTATGACGAGTTGTTCCCCTCATCATTGTCACTATCCCCGTTCTCAAGGATATGATTGAGAAACTCTTTAAGAGTGACTGGGATCCGCACTTTCTGGTTGTACTCCTCCAGCGTGTCAATGTACTTTCGCAGGCCCGTACGCTCGTTATCAGGATGTACGGGCTTCTTGGTCTTCTTCTTTTTTTCGAAAACTTTGAAGGCTTGACCTGGGTGTTTTGTCCATCGTAACTAGCTTTCAGTGTTGTGCGCAGTTTAAGCATCCCCTCAATGATCTCGGGCTCTAGTGGGCTTTTCCATTTGATTGCCGGACATGGTTGAAAATCCTTTAGCATTCTCTTAGTTTTAGCTGAAAGGACAACTTCCCACGGAGCTTCTTTTACAAATGGGCATGATGTCCCCGGCGTATCCATATTTTTAGGAGCGTGCTGCTGTGGCGGGTTTACCTTCCAGTTTTCGGACAGCGTGAACTTGCCTTGTTGGTATTGGTCCTCAATCCAGATTTTGAAGACGTAGCAATCTTTGATTGGGTGACCCATTACTTTGTGGTAGGGAAAGTAGTTGGGACTGTTGACGTCACCAGGTTGCTTAGTTCGCAGCTGCCGGAGATTTGGATCCCCACAATCAATAAACCCCAGCCTATCCTAGGCGGAGGGGGGGAATCTGTAATACGCCTGACAAGCGCGCGCGTATTCCCATCTTAATAGGGTGACGAAAAACACCCTACAGATTCTGGCGCGCCCAGTGGGACCTTTCTCTCCTCCCATATCTCAGGTTAAGCGTTCATGCGAACTCATTTAACATATATGCCGATGTTTGTACTGAAATAATGTTTTTTTCAGTGCTGCAATCAAATTTCAACGATGATGTCTTCTAAGATGAATTCATCTTCCGACGCGACCCCGATCTCATGCGTGGTCAAGATCAATGCCCGCGTGGTTCTCCCTGCCAGTCTCAGCCGGCAGTGGGAGGAGCCACCCCGTCAATTTGGTTCCGTCATCATCTACCCTGCTGGAAGCTCTCATCTGGAGGAGGACACGAAAAACCAAGCGGCCAAACCGACCTCAAGGGGCAGGAGGCTGAACGTTGTGGTTGCCAAAACATCCCACCCCAAATGCAAATCCGTATTCGAACGGTTCTCCACTGTTCTAACTGGGGGCAAGGCTGTCAACACTAATGGGGCCACGAAGCAGCTCCAGCAAGTTCAGATGGTGCCCTTGACAATCGTACGAGGAGGAAACTTCTCTGGGCTCTCGGTCAATCGGTCTACGGCGTCTTCTCGAAGAGCCAAAATCAGCCAAGTGCTCAAAACAGAAAGGCTGAGACAGAAGAGACTCAGGTATCGAGCCAACAAGAAGGCTAAGACTTCGGCCAAGTAGAATCTTGTGAGGTTCTAAAAGCAGGGTTACTCTGTGATGATGGCTGAGTCGGCCGTAAAAGTCAGCAATTCCTTCGAACCTCTTAAGTGGGTTCAGAAAAATGCCATGACTGCCAGAATCAAGAAGACAACAGTCAGAACAATGCACAAAGGGACGTGTCCCAGCCCCAAAAGAGAAAGCATGACACAATCTCTTCAAGAATCTATCAGGCGCTCTGCGCCGGATGAAAACATCGGGGCAAATCAAGAAAAGAAGCGCCAGCACCACTCATGAATCCGCTCAGGCCAGCAATCTTCAATCGATTGTCCGCTATCAAAACAGAAGGGCCAATACGGTGGTACACAAAGTCGACTACCAATAATGAAATGATGGCTAGATATATTGTCCACACGGTCTATATGGCAGGCATGCGCCCCAGTGGCAACTTTCGCAGCAAAAACAAGGATGGGGCCATCACATCCCAAGCCCAATCTGGCTTGAATATAGTTGCCGCTTCCCAAGAACAGCGGCCTCCGCTGGATGATGAAAACCTTCTCGATGAGGATAATAGGTAGAAAGATCCCTCAATCTATATAGAGTCAAGCTTGGACAGCGAGGAAGAGTCGACTTTCCTCCCTAGGACCGCGGAGTAAGAGCTGCTTCAAGAGCTTCGAAAACAGCTCATGAGCAAAGATAAAGAGATGGCCAAGATCTATTCGAAAATTGACGACTTAACGAACATTGTGATGTAGCTTAAGGCTCAAATTGCTCGAGCGCCTCCCAATCAAGCACAAGTCTCTACTCATGAGCCGGGTGATGACAACCCGAAGCAGCCGATGCCTGCTATTTTGGGTCTAAGATTGGTTGAGTCGCACGAAAGCCGGCCACATTCTGCTTCTGGGGACGCCTTGGCCCAGATAGCACTATCCCGCTAGCACAAGATCGGATAATGGATTTGGTCACCAGCAAGGTTAAAACATTAGTAACCGAAGCTGAAGCTCAGAAAGAAATTGGCAGTAGTAGGCGGCCATATCCCGCACAGTACGATCTGATCGAGTTCGCGAGTGGCTATGTCATTCCTAAGTTCGGAAGATTTGACGGGACGAGAAATGCAAATCAGCACATCGCCCACTTAAAAGCATCATGCGGAAATACAGGGGGCAATGATGCGCTCCTTCTTCGTCAGGTTGTCAACAGCTTGACCGGTGTCACTTTTGACTGGTACGTGAGTATACCAGACGGGTCCGTCATTACCTTTGCCCAAATGGAGTCTCTATTTCGGCAAAGAATCATGAGTGTCAGTGTTAAAATCTACATTGCTGACCTTGTGAGGACCAAGCCGGGGAAGAATGAAAGCAATATCGACTTTATCACCTGATGGCGTAATCTCACGGTCAAATGCAAACCGCCGCTGGAGTAGGACCAGTCCGTCAGCCTTCTCATTGGGAACCTCAGCAATTGGATGGTCCTGTTCTTGTGTACAGCAGGCCTCAAGACGTTTCAGGAGCTAACCAAGAAAGTCCAAATGCTGGAATGCTCGAAGCAAGAGTCTACCCCGGACTCTCAGAAAGACAAGACTTGGAAAAGCAAGCGGGACGACAACCGTAGAAGCGGGAATTTCAGCAGTACCAATGTCTTCAATGCGTCCGACAATGAACACAAGTGAAAGGCAGGCGATTCCAAAACCAACCGGTCTCGAAAGCCATTGCTGGGAGAAGAAGGGCCTTCCCTAGAGAAGAAAAAGAACAAGGTTTACTCTTTCAGAAGGGACAAAGTCCGCAAGATATTTAAAGATGCCTTGAACAACGGTCTACAATTACCGGAGTCGAAAAGACCTCAAGAAGCAAAAATGACCGACAATCCCCTATATTGCCCGTACCACCGACTAGTGAGCCATGCGATCGAGGATTGCTATATCTTCAATGACATGACCTGATATATCATTACTTGACATATTACCTGATCCTGTTTCTAATACCGACAATCCTGACATGTTGTCCCGATGGACATATCCTATTGTCTGTATAAACAAACCTGTTCCTGCTTGATCCTGTGTTGGCATTAGTTTTAGATTTATCAATACCTGACTTGAACACATAACTTGGGGGTATGGGGAAATCAATGATGAAACCTGACTTGTAACTCGACAGTTCGATGCTTATGCTGATCAGTTTTAGGGGCTAGGCCAGCCCTGGGCTGCTGCTGCTGACATCATTCATCTGTACATGTTTCCTGTTTAGTGCCTAGCGGTATATCTCAGTTTCAGCTCGAGAATCTGGACCGTGGTCCCGGGCATGTACGGGATACTATTGAGTTACATCGACGATTCATTAAATTAATTTCAAAGGCTTGAGAGTAATTAACCTAGTAGCTTAGTTCAGATTACTCACTGCACATCACATATGCTTTTACCCTTCACTGTTCCTTATTCGTGTTACTGTTCTACTTTTATTACTGTTCATACTCGTGCCTGCATGTCTTGCTACCCCCTGATTATATTATTGTTGATATTATGACGTACTAACGTCTGGGTTTTGCATGGCCCAGATCCTCTACCTTTGTCGCAGGCTGATCAGGAGTATTTCCGCCGTCAGGCCGAGCAGTGAGGATCCTGTTAGTATCCAGTTTAGTTATGTTACTTTCCAGATGTTATTGTTTATTGGATCTATTGCTTCCGTATATTATTTCTTGACTCGTTTATTCTGGCTTATGGACATGTACTAGATAGTTTATTTTTTTTCTACTGTTCTTGATATCTTCTAGACAGCCATAATGTGACTGTGGAGGGATGTGTCCTAACCACAGGTAGCATGGTTGGCTCTGTCAAGTGCTGATCTTAGCGCACTCTGGGAAGCGGGGCGTGACAGAAGAAGGGAATCCGTTTTGCAGCAGCTGTGCAAAAATCGGGCCCCCACGCAACAAGCAAAGCTACAAGAGACCTTCGAAGTTACAGAAGGGTCCCTGGACATCACAAGGGTGCCGGAGCAGATATGCAAAGAGCTCGATGCATTGTCAGTCTTCACTGTGGACCAGCTGAAATTTTTCTACGTTCCCGGAAGGAAAAGTGGACAGAAGGGCATTCTGTTTTATGGATCAAATCCTGTCGCGCACCCGGACAATTTGTCTGTGACACGCCTTCCATACGAGAGAGGCATAAGGGCCGTCCTTAATGTCAGATATTATGCGCCCGAGATGCGGGAATACTTTAAGAGGTGCAGATGCTGGTTACATCAAACGGAGTCCGAAGCAAAGTTTTATGAAGGGCTATGGCATCCGCCTCAGGTCAGAGCACTCACCGATGGACGAATTCGAGATAGACGGGGCATAGGTTTCATTTAGCCTGATGCCAAAGCATGCTATATGATCTATATTGGTGAAGCCAGCGAAGGGTCAAATGATGAAGACGAGCTAGCCGAGCAATAAGAAGCCCCTCAAGAGCTCGAAGATGGCAGATATTCCCGCCAAAAAAAAAATTCGGCGCAAAAGAGCCCAAGGTATCAAATGGCAACGATATGTTTAAGAAATTGTGAATCGGTATTTTCCGGGCTATATTTTGACAAACTACTGAATGCGGAACAGCTAAATTCTGATGGTATCGAAAGTGTCTCGAAAAATCCTTCGATTTGATATATTATGGGCTTCATAATTTATCCGGGATCAAAAATTATGAGCAAATATACTATGCACGTGGAATCTAAGCAAGAAAATGCGAACCAGTATTTTCCGAGCTGCATTTTGACAAATTCCTGAATGAGAAATAGCTAAATTCTGATGGTATTGAAACCATCTTGAAAATTGCTTCGATTTGATATATTATGGGCTTCATAATTCATCTGGTATCAAAAGTTATGAGGTATCATGTGCTCACACGTGACCGGGCATCACGTGCCCACACGTGACCATTTACAGGCAAAGCCTATGGGCACTGAATAAAATAAATAATTAGAAATAATTAATCAGTGGGGTCACGTGCCAACATGTGATGGGCCTTTAAACCCACTGAAAATAATTAAAAATATAATAAAACACTAAGGAAAAACCCCAATGGGGCATCACGTGCTCACACGTGACCAAAGGTCACGTGCTGACACGTGATGATTCCTTATCTCTGTTAAAAGGCATAATTAAATTCTGAATAAAATGTTTAATCAAGAGGGCCACGTGCCAACACGTTACAAGTTCCTAAACTCTTTAATTGATAGAATTAAATTCTAATTAAGAGGGAATCAAAAACCCTAACTAGAAATATATTTCTTTAAATATTTCCAAACAAAAAGATTGTACTCTGTAAAGTGGAGCACCGTTGGATTAAAAATCCAATGGTGATTAAAAATCACCAATTTATAGAAAGATTCTATACAAGGAAAGATTTCCCTGAAATTTGAATAACAGATAAAAGATCTTTTGGATTAAAAATCTAATGGTGAATAAAATTCACTTTGTGATCTAAAAGATCATGTTGGTTACAAAATCAATTAAAATCTTTCAATGAAAGATTGACAAAACAAACCAATTCTTTTCTTTCTTCTATAAATCGGAGCCAAGAAGAGAAGAGAAAGGATCTACGTTTTTGGGAGATAACAACAACAGAGAAAAAAAAGAGGAGAATTTAATTCTCAAGAGAGAGAAAAAAGATCTTTTCAGAGGAAAAAAACCCTAGGTGAGAAAGCGGAAAGAGATCTAAGTTCCATAAAACAAAGAGAATTTAATTCTCAATTTAAGAGTTTAACTCTTCGGAAAAAGAACTTAGTTCTTCCTCTGTTTGAAATCTGCAAAAGCAAATCTCCCCATAGGTTGAGAATTTAATTCTCATCGGGTTGAGATTCTGCCATGCAGATCCAAAACTTAGAGGGAGAATTGAGTTTAGGGAATTTAATTATCCAAAATTCATAGGAATTTAAATCCTCCAAAACAGAACTAGGGTTTAACCCTATATGAGAATTTAATTCTCCCAAATTCATAGGAATTTAATTCCTCCAAAACAGAACTAGGGTTTAACCCTATATGAGAATTTAATTCTCCCAAATTCATAGGAATTTAATTCCTCCAAGACAGAATCAGGGTTTAACCTTACATAAGAATTTAATTCTTTCACATATATGGGAATTTAATTCCTCTAAAACATAATTAGGGTTTAACCCTACAAGAGAATTTAATTCTTAAAAAATAAAGAGACTTGAAAGATCTCCATGCATGCAAAGAATTAAGGTCACGTGGCCCCACGTGAGCCCTGAAAAGATTCCCAAAAAATAGGAAGGAAAAAGCTTTGAGGCAATGCCTCACGTGCTCCCACGTGACCTCCAAAAACAACGAGAATTAAAGCGAAGGCAGATTCTAATTTGGGCGCCCTCACGTGTTACCACGTGACCCCTAATAAAAGCCTTAACAAATCAGTGCATGAGTGCTTATCACATGCCCACACGTGATGGCCAGGAAATTAAAAGTGTTTAACACTTATTCGCAGATTTGAGAATAAAACAAAGGAGATCTGGCCCCACCTTTGAGTGCCCTCACGTGTCCCGACGTGACCCCTTCCTCTTCTAGTGTTTAACACTAATTGAGAGTTTTATTACCAGTGTTTAACACTAACACTATTTTTAACCAAATTGGTTAATCTTCCAGAGGCAAAAACCTCTCCTTTAACTAAATCTCAAAATTGAGTAAAACTCAGAGCTATAATATTTAATGCTCAGTTAAAGAAAAAATGTCATCAGAGCCTTCAAACTCTTGTTTAGCATTGCTAAATAATGAGGGGCTGAATCTAGACAAATATCTAATGGTCCAATAAAGGGCCAACTCTTCAAATGTAATTGGACTTAGCCCATGTTGGCCATAAGTCCTCAACTCAGATTTAACTGAGCCAATGTGCTCATAATCTAATTAATTGATCCTAGTTCCAAATTGGACTACAGATCCCCAATCAACTTTGATTCAAGGGTACATCTCTTCACTCTTTTGATATTTGTCGTTTTAATCCTTCAACGTCTTCAGAGAGGTGACGGGTCCCGATAACCACACACTTCACAGACAATGACGTCTCTAAACTGGACTGTGGAGTCATTAAACTTATGGACTATGATGTCCTTAACATCGACCGTGATGTCTTTAAACTAAACATTGGACTGTGGGGTCCTTAAGCCCACGGACTATGATGTCCTTAACCTTGACTGTGAGGTCTTTAAACTCACGGACTATGATGTCCTTAACCTCGACCGTGATGTCTTTAAACTAAACATTGGACCGTGGGGTCCTTAAGCCCATGGACTATGATGTCCTTAACCTTGACTGTGAGGTCTTTAAACTCACAGACTATGATGTCCTTAATCTCGACCGTGATGTCTTTAAACTAAACATTGGACTGTGGATTCCTTAAGCCCATGGACTATGATGGCCTTAACCTTGACTGTATGGTCTTTAAACTCACGGACTATGATGTCCTTAACCTCGACCGCGATGTCTTTAAACTAATATTGGACCACCATGTCCTTAAACTAGTAATCGACCGCAAAGTCCCTAAACTAGAACAATAGAGCCCAAATGCTCTTTTGTTGGATCTAAATGATCCCGTTAAGTAGATCTTAGTCTAAAATTATACTATCGTATCCTTAACAAATGGTTTAGTCGACCTTAATTTAAAATTAGACTAATGTGTCCTTAACAAACTGTTAAGTTGATCTTAGTCTAAAATTATACTAACGTATCCTTAACAAACGTTTAAATTGATCTTAGTCTCAAATGAGACTAACGTATCCTTAAACCCAAACCAAAACCCAAATCTAAGAAAATACGGATTTGGACTAATCCACGCCCTACGGGCGACAACATAAATTAGTCTCCGTATACAATCCACGGGCAACCAAAAACAAAACAAACACCCACGACACGAAGTGACCATCTGGAGAAGGAGAAAGTTGTTACCGCGATGCGGTAGCGTAATTAACTGCAGGGGCTTGCACCTGCATGAAAGAGCGTCCCCACAATCAAAAACCTCTCAAATGAGGGGGAATCTGACGAAGTCTGCTACATCTGCCGTATCTTTTTAAACCTTCGATACATGGTGTCATAAATCAACTTGGCATCTTCGGAGAGGTGGACGGATAGCACCAATTAGCATCTGCCCCCAAATTCAGGCAAGTCGTTTGTCTTCTCGGTTTTCGGCGGGGAACAGATTCTGGCACGCCCGGTAGGACTTTTTCCTCTTTCCACTCCACACTTCTTGTGTCGTGTTCGCGAACAAATCATGGTTTGCTATGGTTACCTATGGATTCGAGGTACTAAGATTTGGTTTCTTGCTCCGTTCAGAAAACAGAAGATTAATGACTTCAAACTGCACTAATTGCAACTGCAACTATCGCTCCGTCCCGTCCGGAGGAGTGACTTACGGGCCCCAAGCGGCCTCCATCTTCAAGATGCCAGTGGAACAGGCAACTCAGGCCACCACTGGGCTGTTCTTTTCGACCATGCTCCCACCAATGAGCTTCAATGCCCCTCTGCCATTACAAGAAGCCCCGAAGAGCTCGGTCTTTAATCGGCTCACAACTACCGCGGCCCCTCTCAGCGAGTCGTCCAGCTCCAATGCCTCAGTCTTTGACAGACTGGGCCAAAACTCATGTGCGCCTATGAAGAAGCCTGCAATACCAGAAAGGGTTATCCCAAAATGGATAGCCATTCCTATTCTCGAAGTCGTCAAAGCGGCTTCTCCTGCCAAAGGGTCGGTCTTCATAAGATTGACTGTTTCAGCCACCGTTTCAGGCGAAATCGTCAAAGCTACTTCACCTGCTCGGAATCCTGCTTTCGATAGGTTGGCCATCCCCACTCAGCGGACGTCAGTCTTCAACAGGTTGATAACGACAACTTTTGATCAAGACAAGGGGCATGAGGAAGCCACCCCTATAGCTGAGATAATTCTAACTGCAAGACACGCTCGACGTCGCCACTGGCTCTTAGTGAGGAAGGCTGAGGGCAATTCCCCTTCCGGACTGACTCCGCCGGCTCCAACAGTGGAACTTGATGCTGCTGTTCCAACGGGGAACAGCTTTGAACCGCTAAGGAGGGAGCGTAAAAACTCTCCGACTATCGTGCTGAAGAGATCTCCTCCACCTGTGGAGAAAGCCCCAAAGGCGAAGCTGGAGCAGCCCCCTCAGCGGCTATCCTCTAAAATTTACAAAGTTTGGAGACAGGTTCAGGAATCAGTGATTGATCAAGGTTACTCTCGCCGACAGAAAAAGGTGAAAGTTCAGCAAGAAGAGAACCATCATGTTAAGCCAGTGTCTTTGCGATTTGCCAAAGACGCAGGGATCTTCTCCGACCTCCTTCTTTTGTGGGCGGTCAAAGCTGAGGGGGTCGTTGCAACGGGCACCCTTTTGTGGTGCACACCGTCTATATGACATCCGGAAAAGAGGATAGCCGTATCTCCACAGGTCATCGACCGCTTACACAATCTGTAACAAAGGCCCATGAGCAACAACAGAAGCTCCAGGAAATGTTAACGCAGCTGGCCATACTTACAGGGCCAAAAGAATGCCCGAAAACATCATCAGAGCAACGTCAGGAACAGGAAACTGATGCTGAATTCCTTCGGAGAATGCTTTAGAAAAAGGACAAAGAGGCCGTGGAACAAGCGGCCAATATAAAACAAATGGCCATTCTGTTCCAAGATATGGTGGGCATGATGATCTAGCCGGACCCTCCAGTCGAAGATCCTCCAGTAATAATTGAAGATGATAGAGGAGAGACATCAAATCCTCTGTCGGCTCTGTCAACAGCCAAGGAAGAGACAATCTCCAAAGCTGCCCTAGATGATTACATCGCTCAGCAGATACGAGCTCACCAGGCGAATGAAGCAGCTGGGCAAGTTGTTAAAACTGGACGACCCTATCCGGGTTGGTATGACCAAATAAAGTACCCGCCGGGATACACGATCCCCAAATTCCACGTATATAAGGGGACGGGAAATCCACATCAGCATGTCGCTCAATTCAGAACCTTGTGCGGCAACACAATAGAGGATGATAAGTTACTGCTTCGCCAATTCGTTGGCAGCTTGGTAGAGACGGCGTTTGAGTGGTATTCAGAGCTGCCCAACGACTCCGTCAAAACTTTTAGAGAGATGGAATACTGTTCACCCAACGTTTTGCGAGTGCTAGTGAACGTACCCCAATCACGGCATTGATCAATGCCAGAGTGAAGCCTAGAGAAACATAGGTCCAGTATGCAATACAATGGCGAAATCTATGGTCGAAGTGCGAGTAGCGCATCGAAGAAGCGCCTGCGGTAGGCATGTTCGTGGGTACTCTTGACCCTCAAGCGACCATATCCCAATTCATGATGTTCTTCAAGCCGACCACCTTCTAGGCCTTGATTGACAAGCTGGCTCAAATGGACCAGATGGGCCATAGGCCTTCCTCTTCAAAAACGGAGCCTTGGAATGAAAAGGGAAAAGAGAAAGCAACCTTCGTCGCTAACGCTCGACAACAACCGAGTGACCCGAGACCGGTTGTTCGCCAAAGCAACAAGCGGCAATCCCTCGACGAGAAGTTGAGACGTCCTTACTCGTTTCCCTGGGATAAAACAAGGAAACTATTTGAACTGGTAGTGCACAATGGGCTCATCACTCTACCGTAGTCGAGACACCCAACGCGACCGAACGACATCAACGATCCTAATTACTGCCCTTACCATCGAGTATTGGGTCATCCACTTAAAGATTGCTACGTCTTCAAAAATTGGGTTGAAGACCAATATCAACAGGGAAAGTTCGCGCTGTCCGAAAACTGGAAGGTAAATCCGCCACAACCACATGCTCCGAAAAAGATGGACATGTCGGGGGCATCGTGCTCATTCATAGAGGAAGCACCATGGGAAGTTGTTCTTTCGGCAAAACCTAAAAAAATGCTGAAAGATCTTCAAACATGGCCGGCGATCAGGTGGAAAAGGCCACAAGAACCGGAGATTATCGAGGGGATGCTGAAACCATGCCCAACATTAGGAGTTAATAATGATGGGGGACAAAACATTCAGGCCCAGCCGTCAAAGTCTTCGAAGAAAAAGAAGAAGACCAAAAAGCGCGCGCAGTTTGATGACAAGCTTACGGATCTGCAAAAGCATATTGATGCGCTGGAGGAATATAACTAGAAGGCGGGAACCCCGATCACACTCCAAGAATTTCTCAACAATATCCCTGGGAGCAAAGATAACGACAACAACAACGGGGATGACTCGTCAGAAGAATCTGAGGACTATGTGGCAAGTTGCCACATGATCTCTCATTCGGCGTTAACTAATGAAGAAGCTCACTCGGCAATAGAAGACAGCATAAAAAAGCTGGGGGCAGGATCGAAGCAAAAACCCTTGGAACCGTCTGACGAGATGATCGACTTGCTACTGAACGAAGTCCGTCAGAAAAGCAAAGCCAATCGAGAGCGCGAACTGGCTATATTCGAAAAAGCCAAACGCCGACGAATGGATGAAAAGGTCGAGGCACCCGAACCGGATCGAAGCATCCCTATCGCTAGCAAAAGCATGCTTAAAGTAAGAAAACGATTCGCTAGGGCCCTGTCAATAGGAATGAAGTTGCCCTCTTTCAGAGGAAATTCTCCTGGCGGTATACATCTTGATGAAGCGAACATACATTCTAACTTCTGCTTATACCATTAGAGTATTGCACACCCTATCGAGGAGTGCATAGCCTTTAAAAACTGGTGGTAGGGATATGTTGCCCACCGACAACACGTTCAACGAGTGAAGCGCAAGGCTCGTCGGGAACAAAAAAAAAAGCACGACAGATGAGCGCAAAAGGGCCGCTGGCAACTGTCACATAGTCGACACCAAGGGATCGCAAGTTATCACCTTTGGAAGCGACTCTGACGAAGAAATCGCCCTCAGCCCTCTCTTCAAGGAATCCACCTCCGACAAAAAAGATGTGAAGATTTGCGAGAAAATCTAGCTGCGTAATCGTACGTTGCCCGAAAAATCTTGGACCTGAGGACCAAAATGTCCCTAAACTAACAATGGACCGCAATGTCCTAAAACATGCAACTGACCGAGACGTTTATAAACTACTACGGACCGTGGCATCCCCAGGCTGACGAGGTAAAAAAAAACGGTGCGTCCGTAAGCAAAATGGGCACGGATGAAAACCCGAAAGGGCTCCGTGAGTAAAAACAGCAGGACTACCGGCGATGTTTGTGAAAATCCGAAAGGGCGCAGACTCATAAAAAAACGGTACGTCCGTAAGCAAAATGGGTACGGATGAAAATCCGAAAGGGCTCCGTGAGTAAAAACAGCAGGGCTACCGGCGAGTTTTGTGAAAATCCTAAAGGGCGCAATCTTGTTAAAAGACACTTGTAAGGTCCTCTCGACCCTGTAAGGAAAAAATACCTTCGTGAGATCCTTACGACTCATAAGGGAGCAACACACTTAGGAATCCTCACGATTCCTAAGGAGAAAATACACTTGCGGGATCCTCACGACTCGTAAGGAGAACCCTCTTATGAGACCCTCATGGCTCATAAGATTCAAAAGACTTAAGTTATAGGGATCTGAACCTGTTCTTAAGAAGTCATACCGCCCGATTTTGCCCTACAAGCGGTTCAATATTGACCCTTGTATACAATCCACGGGCACAAATGAACATTTCCCTAACAGAGTCCCACCAGCGACAGGGATATGCTCACACCGTGAATAAACATTTGTAGGTCCTCTCGACTTGTAAGGAGAAAACACTCTTGTAAGATCCTTATGACTTATAAGAGAACACACACTTAGGAATCCTCACGATTCCTAAGGAGAAAACACACCTACGAGATCCTCACGACTCGTAGGGAGAAACACCTTTATGAGACCCTTACGGCTCATGAAGTCAAAAGCCTTAGTCGACGGAATCCAAACCCTGTTTGCTAAGCCACCTTTGTTCGACATCGACAGAGGCAAATGATGATTCGCTCCTGGAAATATCCCAGTTGTAGCGATGTTGATGCCTAAATCGGTATCAAATTCCAAGTCCTTTCATGGCAAATGATGATTCGCTCCTGGCAATATTCCAGTCGCAGCGATGCTGATGCTGAGATTGGCACCAGATTCCAAGTTCCACACTCGTGATAAAAAATCAGCGAGCCAAAAATGCATATGAAATAGCCGAAATGATGGAGCAACTTGCAACGAAATCAGCAAGTAAAAATGTATGCATACAAAAATAGCCGAAATGATTGGGCAACTCGCAATAAAAAGCAGCGAGTAAAAAGAAAAATAGCCGAACACCGTGAAAAATATCCGAAATGATTGGGCAATCGCGATTTTCGCGATATAAAAAGCTGAAATGATAGAGCATCGCGGAAAGAATTAAAAAAAATGATGAAAGAATGAAACTTTTTGCCCTGTAGGTGAGGTCACATTGACCCCTGTATACAATCCATAGGCACAAACAAGAAGGGAACTATATCGTCCCACCAGGCTTTGTCGAAGCGAAGCCAAATCTCGACGGTTCATAGACAACCTTGAGACAATCTCGACATTCGTCGCAATATTGCAGACGCAATGTCAACAAACGAAGCGAAGGAAGATCCCTAGCTTCAGGGTCTCGACGTCAACATCGACAACTTAGAGATTAACACCGGCGTTCTTCCTCCCTCCAATCGGATGCAGACCCAATATCAATAAATGGAGCCACGGCAAAGTCCCCTAGTTCTAAATCTCGACGGTTCACAAACAGCCTAGAGACTACCCGGTAACCATGGGAAAGTCCCCTAGTTCCAAATCTCGACGGTCCACAGACAGCGTAGAGATCACCAACGGCGTTTCTCCTTACTCCAACAGGATGCAGATGCGACGTCAACAAACGACCCCAGGGTCAAAACAACGGAACCATGGCAAAGTCCCCTAGTTCCAAATCTCGACGGTTCACAGACAGCCTAGAGATCACCAACGGCGTTTCTCCTTACTCCAGCAGGATGCAGATGCGACGTCAACAAACGACCCCAGGATCAAAACAACGAAAACATGGAAAATTCCCCTAGTTCCAAATCTCGACGGTTCACAGAAAGCCTAGAGATCATCAACGGCGTTTCTCCTTACGCTAACCAGATGCAGACGTGACGTCAACAATCGACCTCAGAGTTGCAACGAAGCGGAGCCATGGCAAAGTCCCTAGTTTTAAATCTCAATGGCTATATCTATGGCCCGAAGACCAACAACGGTGTGCTTCCTCATTCCAGTAGGACACAGATACTACACCATCAATCGGAGCCACGACAAAGTCCCCAGTTCCAAGACTCTACAGTTCACAGACAACCTGGAGTCAACCAATGACCTCCCCACCGGATCAACGCTCCGTCTCGGAAATAAGTCAACCAACTCCGAGGAAATCAGTGTCCTTGGCAAAACCTCGATTCAGGGAAACCAGCATCCCTGACGAGAGCATTTCGATTCGTATCGACCCGCAGAGAAATTAGCGTCTTTGCAGGAATACCTCGATTCATCTCAACTCCGAGGAAATCAGCGTCCTTGGCAAAAACCTCGAATCATGGAAATCAGCGTCCTTGACGAGAGCATCTCGATTCGCGTCGACCCGCAAGGAAATCAGTGTCTTTGCCGGAATACCTCAATTCGTCTCAACCCCGGGGAAATCAGTGTCCTTGGCAAAATCCTCGATTCAGGGAAATCAGCGTCCTTGATGAGAGCATCTCGATTCGCGTTGACCCGCAAGGAAATCAGTATCTTTGTAGGAATACCTCGATCCGTTTCAACTCCGAGGAAATCAGTGTCCTTGGCAAAAACCTCAATTCAGGGAAATCAGCGTCCTTGACGAGAGCATCTCGATTCGCATCGACCCGCAGAGAAATCAACGTCTTTGCAGGAATACCTCGATTCGTTTCAACTCCGAGGAAATCAGCGTTCTTGGCAAAAACCTCAATCCAGGAAAATCAACGTCCTTGACGAGAGCACCTCGATTCGCGTCGACCCGCAGAGAAATCAGTGTCTTTGCAGGAATACCTCGATTCGTTTCAATGCCAGGGAAATCAGTATCCTTGGCAAAACCTCGATTCAGGGAAATCATCATCCTTGGTGAGGGCATCTCGATTTGCGTCGACCCGCAAGGAAATCGGTGTCTTTGCAGGAATACCTCGATTCGTCTCAACCCCAGGGAAATCAGTGTCCTTGGCAACCTCTTCGATTCAGAGAAATCAGCGTCCTTGACGAGAACATCTCGATTCATGCCGATCCCCAGAGAAATCAGTGTCTCTGCAGGAATATACAACGTCAGCAAAGTGGAGCCGCGACAAAGTTCCCAGTTCCATGACTCGGCGGTGCATAGACAACGCAAAGTCAACTCTCGACCTTCCTGTTGAAGCAATGCTTTGACTCGGGAGTCGGTCAACTCATCAATCCCTTATGAGTCCTCTCGACTTGTAAGGAAGAAAATTATCTTGTGAGCTCCTTACGACTCTCAAGAGAAAATACACTTAGGAATCCTCACGATTCCTAAGGAGAAAATACGCCTATGAGATCCTCTCGACTCGTAGGGAGAAAAAATCTTTATAAAACCCTCACGGCTCATAAAGTTGAAAAGTCTTAGGCGGCAGATCTGAACATGTCTCCTAAGCCATCGCTTCTTATCTCGATTCAGGGAAATCAGCGTCTTTGGCGAGAACCTCTCGATTCGTTTCGACCCGCAAGGAAATCAGTGTCTTTGCGAGAATCTCTCGATTCGTCTCAACTTGCGAGGAAATTAGTGTCCCTAAGCATAAAGAAAATCCTCTTATGGGATCCTTACGATTCTCAAGAGAAAACGCACTTAGGAGTCGTCACGACTCCTAAGGAGAAAAGACACCTGCGAGATCCTCACAACTAGTAGGGAGAAAAACCTTTGTGAGACCCTCATGGCTCATAAAGTTGGAAAGTCTTAGGCAACAGATCCTAACCCTGTTTCCTAAGCCATCGCTACCTTATAAAGAGTTCAAGATGAACTGTTATCTACCATCTATGGGCTACACTTGCCAAAGCGACTGTTTACCCTAATCAGAGCAAAGCTCTGTTCAAATTCCAAGGAAATGAAGCAACGCTTCAGATTCCCCCCAATCAGAGCAAAGATCTACTTTGAAAATTTAAATTTTAATAAATGAAGCAACACTTCATATTCAGTGCGCTGCGCGCAACGCGCCACGTGTCAGAAGCTGACACGTCAGCGCAGCGCCCAAGACAACGCGTCCAATCAGAGCAAGGCTCCATTAAAAAACAAAATTAAAGAAGGAAAGCTTCAGTTGTGCAAGCACTGCGCTGTGCGACACATGTCAGCGCAGTTGCGCTGCGCTGCGTGACACATGTCAGCGCAGGTGCGCTGCGCTGTGCGCTGAGCGACACGTGTCAGCGCAGCTGCGCAAGCGCGGGTGCGCTGCGCTGTGCGCTGCGTGACACGTGTCACATGCTAGGGCATTTGCGCCAAACGGAATTAAAATTCTGAGAGATCTTCCTGATCTTGTTAAAACGAGAAGATTTTCTTCTGTAAAACAGAAGCTCTTGGATCAAAGATCCAACGATGGGGAAAATTCCCCAAATCACTCAGAGAAAGATCTCTTTAACAAATTTAAATAATTTATGGGCACTATATAAAGGACCCTAGACCTCAATTTAAAATCAGGAACATCATCATTGAGAACTCTGAAGAATTGGAGAGAATTCCTCAAGAAAAAAAAAGGTAAAAACCTTTAGAAAAATGAGAAAATTCTCTTATGAACAGATCATTGATCTGAGAAGAAGATCAATGATCTTCAATAAAAAAGAAAAAAATAATGATAATAGTGCTTTGCACTTTCTTATGAACCATTGGTTCTTTGAAAACAAGAAAAACTTGTTTTCTTTGATTTAAAATCGATCAAAACATAAAACAGTGCTTTGCACTTGAAAAATTGCACTGTTGCGCTCCTGTGTTGGCACAAGCCACCAGGGAGCGCCATGTGTCAGCAGCGCAACAGCGCAGCGCACTGACACAGCGCACTGCGCTGTGGCTCTTGCGCTCCTCAAATCGTGACACGTGTCACCACCATATGAGTTTGCGCCTTGCGCTCCTCAATTGGCGCAAAGCGCCTGACAAGACACGTGGGGCACTGTCAGAGTTTTAAATGCAATGCATTATTAAAAGGCAGAGCCCAATTAAAAGTCTAAACGGACCAAAAATAATGCTATGCATTATTTAAAGGGCAGAGCCCAATTGAGAGGTCCAATGGACCAAAACAAATGCTCTGCATTATAATAAAAAGGGAAGAGCCCAGTCAAAAAAGGAATAAATGGCCTGAAATAATGCTATGCACTATTTTAAAAAGGGAAAAGCCCAAACAAAGGCCTAACAGGCCAAATGCAAACAAAATGTGAACATTTTCAACTGGACTTAGCCCAGTCATGGCCGTAAGTCCTCAAACTAAATTGACCGAGCAAGATTGCTCTCCTAAATCAATTTACCTCCGGTTCGAGGGTACTTCTCCGAACTCCTCTGACACCTATCGTTGTAATCCTTCAACGAAGTCAGAGAGGTGACGGGTCCCGACGACCACACATCAATACGGACCTAAACGTTCTTAAACTAATGATGGACCGAAACGTCCTTAAACTAATGATGGACCGAAACGTCCTTAAACTAATGATGGACCGCCACGTACCTAAACTGGAACATGGACCACCACGTCCCTAAACCGGAACATGGACCACTACGTCGCTAAACTGGAACAATAGAGCCTCCAAATGCTCTTTTGCCGGATCTAAATGATCCCGTTTAAGTTGATCTTAGCCCCAAATACGGCTAACGTATCCTTAAACATTTAAATGGACTATAAAACTCCAAATCGACTTTGGTTCAAGGGTACATCTCTGAACTCCTCTGACACCTATCGTTATAATCTTTCAACGACGTCAGAGAGGTGATGAGTCCTGACGGCCATATATTAAATGGATCACCACGTTAAGTTGATCTTAGTCTCAAACAGGACTAATGTATCCTTAACGAATGTTTAAGTTAATCTTAGCCTCGATACGGCTAACGTATCCTTAAACTAAAACACCAAACCCAAATCTAAGTAAATACAGATTTGGACTAATCTACGTCCTACGGGCGACGACATTACTCAGTCTCCGTATACAATCCACGGGCAACCACAAACAAAACAAACACACACGACACGAAGTGAACTTCTGGAGAAGGAGAAAGTGGCTACCGCAATACGGTAGTGTAATTAACTGCAGGGGCTTGCGCCTGCAGGGAAGAGCATCCCCACAATCAAAAACCCCTCAAGCGAGGGGGAATCTGACGAAGTCTGCTACACCGGCCGCATCCGTCTAAACCTCCGATACATGGTGCCATAAATCAACTTGGCATCTTCGGAGAGGTGGACGGATAAAACCAAATAGCATCTGCCCCGAATCTCAGGCAAGACGTCCTAATGTCTCGGCCGTCGTTCGAAGGGAAACAGATTCTGGCACGCCCGGTGGGACCTTTTTCTCTTTCCACTCCACACTTCGTATGTCGTCTTCGCGAACGAATCGAGGTTTGTTAATGGTTGCCTTCGGATTTTAAGTTACTAAGATTTGGTCTTTTGCCTGGTGCGGAAATCAAGCATCGATGGCCTCTACCTGTTCGAAGTGCTCCAACTGCAACTGCAGCTCGCGTCCGGCCTCAACTGGGGGCATAACCTACGGGCCCCAAGCGGCCTCTTTGTTCACCATGCCCGTGAAGCAGATTACTCAAGCCACCACGGGGTTGTTTTTCGGAGCTATGCTTCCACCAACAAGCTTCAGTACCCCCGTGCCTGTACAAGAAGCTCCTAAGAAGTCGGTCTTCGATCAACTTTCAGTTACTGAGGCCCCTCTCAACGGGTGGCCCAACACTAGTGCTTCGGTCTTCTCCAGACTGGGCCAAAACTCCTGCGGGCCTACAATGAAGCTTGCAGTCCCGAAAAAGGTTACTCCAAAAAGAGTATCCGAACCTGCTCCTGAAGTCGTCAAGGTGGCTTCTCCTGCTAAGAGATCGGTCTTTACAAGACTGACCATCCCAACTCCCACTCCTGCTCCTGCTGCTCAAAAGATTTCAGTCTTCAATAGGCTGACGCAGGCAACAGCCCCACACCTGAACAGAGGGCAAGAAGAAGCTGTTGCTATCTCTGAACAAATACCGACAACTCGTCGCACCCGACGACGCTACTGGCATCGGATAAGGAAGACCGGGAGGCAATTCCCCCTCTGGGATAACTCCACCAGCTCCAACGGTGGAAGTTAATGCTGCTGTTTCAACTAGGAACAACTTTGAGCTACTGAATAAGGTACGCAGAAACTCTCTGACTGCGGTGTTCAAGAGATCTCCTACATCGGTAGAGACCGCTATGGATGCAGGAAAGCCGGAGCAGCCTCCTCAATCACTGTCCTCCAGGATTTACAAGACATGGAAACGAGTCCGAGAATCCATGATCGATCCTAATTTCTCTCGCCAACACAAGAAGTCGAAAGGTCGACAACAAGAAAATCCCCCAGTCAAGCAATGAAAAGTGACGACCACTTGGGTGCCCAAAGCAACGGCCCCGTCAACCTCAACGGCCCATAAGAGAAGGAGGCCAGAGAAAGTCCCTACACCTGTGGCAAATATCAAAGGTGGTGAGCCCAAACGCCCTAGGTCTGGGGGCATGGTAGTTCATACCGTCTATATGGCGTCTGGTAAAGAGGACAGCCACATATCAATAGGTCATAGACCGCTCATGCGATCGATGACCAAAACGCAGGAGCAGCAGCAGAAGCTCCAAGAGATGATGAACGCTATGGCCACACTTACTGGGCCAAAAGAAAGCCCTGAAACATCCTCGGATGAATGCCAAGAGCAAGAAACCGACGCCAAATTCCTTCGTCGAATATTAGAGAAGAAGGATAAAGAGGCTGCTGAACAAGCAGCCAACATAAAGCGTATGGGCCTCCTGTTCCAAGACATGGTAGGGATGATGATCCAGCAAGATTCTCCGATCGAAGATCCCCCGATTGTCCTCGAAGACGATAGGGGAGAAACGTTGAATCCTCCACCAGCTCTATCAACAGCTAAGGAGGATACAATCTCCAAAGCTGATTTGGATGAGTACATAGCCCAACAAATACGGGTTCATCATGCGACTGAAGCAGCCGGCCAGGTCGTAAAACAGGACGGCCGTATCCGAGTTGGTACGACCAGGTCAAGTACCCGCCGGGCTACACAATTCCCAAGTTCCATGTGTATAAGGGGACTGGCAATCCTCACCAGCATGTTGCACAGTTCAGGGCGCTTTGCGGCAACACTGGCGGTGATGATAAATTGTTGCTCCGCCAGTTCGTTGGTAGTTTATCGGATACAACATTCGAGTGGTATTCCGAGCTTCCGAACGACTCTATCAAGACCTTTGCGGAGATGGAGCTGCTGTTCACCCAACGTTTCACGAGTGCCAGCGAGCGTACCCCGATAACGGTATTGATTAATGCCAGGGTGAAGCCGGGCGAGACATGGGTCCAATATGCTATACGGTAGCGGAACTTATGGTCAAAATATGAGTAGCGCATTGAGGAAGCTCCTGTAGTGGGTATGTTTGTGGGAACCCTTGACCCACAAGCAACAATCTCGCAATTTATGATGTTCTTCAAGCCGACCACCTTCCAGGCGCTAATCGACAAGCTGGCGTAAATGGATCCGATGGGCCATAAACCTCCTCTTCCAAAGCCGGACTCCCGAAATGAGAAGGGGAAGGGGAAAGCGATCGTTGTTGCTAATGCTCAACAACAGCCGAGCAACTCGAAACCAGTCGTTCGTCAAAATAATATGCGCCCGTACGTAGCCCTTGAGGAGAGGCTAGGACGTCCTTACTCGTTTCCCCGAGATCAAACGAGAAGGTTATCCGAGCTGGCGTTGCGCAACCGACTCATAATTCTGCCGGATCCAAAACGTCTGTCGCAACCAAATGATGTCATTGAGCCCAACTACTGTCCTTATCATCGAGTACTGGGTCATCCGATCGAGGATTGCTACGTCTTCAAAAATTGGCTTGAAGACTAGTACCGATAGGGCAAGTTCGCATTGTCCGACAAATGGAAGGTGAATCCACCGCAGCCCCACACCTCTAAGGGAATGAATACGCCGGGGGCAACATGCTCTGTCGTTGAAGAAGCTCCTTGGGAGGTTGTTTTATCAGCCAAGACAAAGAAGATGCTAAATGATCTTCAAACATGCCTAGCGATCAAGTGGAAGAACCCGCCGGAACCGCAGGTCATTGAAGGAATGTTGAAGCCGCGTCCAACTCAAATGATCGATGGAGGTGGCCCAAGAATTCTTAACCAGTCGTCAAAATCTTTAAAGAAGAAGAAAAAGAAATCCAAGAAGCCCGTGAAGCCTGGCGACAAGCGCACGGACCTACAAAAACAAATTGACGCGCTGGAGGAATACAACCAGAAGGCACGGACTCCAATTACATTCCAAGAATTCCTCAATCACGTCTTTCAAAAGGAAGATGAGGGAGAAAGTTCATCTGATGAATCTGAAGAATACGTGGCGAGCTGTCATGTGATTTCCCATTCGTTCATGGATGATGAAGAGACTCCTTGTACTGAAAAGCTGGAGGCAGATCCTGAACCAAAAATTCTGGGGCCATCAGATGAAGTAATTGACACATTCCTCAATGAAGCTCTCTTAATAAGTAAAGCTGATCGGGAGCGCGAGGCGATCATATTTGAAAGGGCCAAGCGCCAGCGCCTTGATGAAAGAATTGAGATACTCCCGCTGGAGCAAAGTACACTCACTACGGATAAAATCAAATTCAAGATGAGAAAGAGGTTTGCCAAAGCCATGTCAATGGGTATGAAGCTACCATCCTCTGAGGGAAGCATTACTGGTAAAGCGGAAATGCACCCCTCCTATTGCTTGTATCATCGAAAGATTTCGCACCCTACTGAAGAGTGCAAAGCTTTCGATAGATGGTGGCAAGGATATGTTGCTCACCAGCAGCATTTTAAGCGGGAAAAGCGCAAGACCCGCCGAGAGCAGAACGGTACGATCGAAGGGATTAACAGAACTACCGGCAATTGTCGCATGGTCAATGCCGGAGGATCATAAGTACTCACATTTGGGAGAGATTCCGACGAGGAGCTAGCTCTTAGCCCCCTCTTTAAAGAGTTCACTTCGGGAAAAGAAGAAGAACCGAAGATTTATGAGAATATCCGGCTGCGTAATCGCACGCTGCCCGAAAAGAATCTCGGACCCCCATACAAAAAAGATAAAGGGAAAGAAAAGGTCTCTGAGGACATCGCCCTAGATGACCAAGTCATGGAAGAGCTAGCTGCCAAAGACCCGCCGAAGAAAAATAAGGTGGATTACAATGTCTTAGCGCATCTGAGGAAGCTACCCTCGCAGCTCAGCATTCTTGACGCCCTTTTACTATCAAGGGAGGCGAGAGATTCGTTGATTAAGGCACTACAGGACCCGGAGTAGTTCCAAGCTTTCCTGGCCGAAGAAAAGATGAAGGATGAATTGGAGGAAGTGCACACGACAGATGTCACTTTTGGCGATGAAGACCTTCTCCTTGGGACGTGCGAACACAATCGCCCTCTCTACGTCTCAGGATACTGCCATGATATAAAGATAAGCAAAATCCTGATCGATAACGGATCATCTGTTAATCTCCTTAACGTGCGGGTGTTGAAGAAAATCTGCATGAGCGTCCAGCACCTTGCTCGGGACAAGATCACCATATCCGGGTTCGACTCCTAATCATCAAAGACTCTTGGATCTGTGATACTGACGCTACGCTTTGGGCTGCTCGTCATGGACATTAAATTCCACGTCATAGATGCTAAGACATGCTACAACGCTCTGCTCGGCCGACCATGGTTACACGAGTACAACATCATCCCTTCTACACAGCATCAGTGTATGAAATATTTTAAGGATGGTCTCGAGTATACCGTGACGGGAGAACTGAATCCGTTTTCCGTAAACGAAGTCCGCAAATATGAAGATGCCAAATACTTCCTGCTGAATTTCGAAGACACGGAAAGGTGTAACAAGCCGGAGAATAAAACTAACGCTACCATCCCTGTCTTCGGCAGTGATACTGAGGAGGAAGATGAGAAATTTTATTCGGGTCCGCCCCAATACACCAAGCCGGGACCATCCGCTCCTACGTTGATCTTTGGTAGTGATTCGGAGGATGTGGTCCATGCTGTATTCTCTGATTGACCTTCAATCCGAGCTCCCGCTGACGAAGAGCAAAGTCTGCAAGTCACCATGGTGCCGCTTAAACATTATAAAGAACTGGATGCGCTCGATACCGACGGTGTAGAGGAGCTGCAGATGTTCTATATCCCTCCCAGGTGAGAAGGCGAAAAGGCAATTTTATTCTATCGCTCTGAAGAAAACAAAGTGGAGAAAGAAATCTGGCATGGGGCGGATCCTACGCTGGACAGGCTTCAACCCATCCGTCTACCCAGATATTATACAGAAGGTTTGAAGAGGCTAATGAAGCGCCAAGGGATACCCTTCAAACAGACCGCTAGAAAGGCCAAATTCTATGACAGGGTCTGGAACGTCCCCGGAACTCAGCACAAGCTGCCTAGTGGGAGGATGGAGACAATCGGGCTCGGATACATTCGCTCCAAGAAACGAGAGCTGCTCCGCGACTGATACGTCGTGCATGACTTCAATGAAGAAGCAGATGCTCAATGGGAGGACGCTAATCCTGAACCAGTAAAAGTTCCAGATAAAAAAATGCCCAGTCCGTCGTTCGAAGAACAAATGGACAGGATTATAAAGGAAGCTAGTCAAAAAGTCCAAGATGACCACAACCGCGAAATGGACATCTACGAGAAATCCAAAATGTAACGCCTCCTTCAACAGGCCATGAAAGATGAAGATGCCGCCCCATGTCAACCTGTTGTAAAAAAGGCTCGATGCAGAGGCAGAAGTAAGTTGAAACGCGAAAAAGGCGCTCAACAGCAACGAAGCGGGATTAAGAGGCCACGCAAGCGGGAATCGAATGGTTCCGATCTATCCATCATGAGAAAAATGGGCTGAGCGTACTCTTTTCCTCGGGACAAGACGAAGAAAATACTCGACCTCGCTCTAAAACATCAGATGCTTACGCTGCCAGAGTCCAAACACCTCGAACAAGCAGGCGAAGCTTCTCACCCGGACTATTGCCCTTATCACCAAGTGATAGGACACCCTCTCGAGGACTGCTTCACCTTCAAGAATTGGGTCGAAAATCAGTATCAGCTTGGCAAGTTCGCTCTCTCTGACAACTGGAGGATAACGCCGCCACAGAAGCACGAACCCAAAGCTACGAGAACAGAACCAACTCCATATTAGGATTGGAAGCGGATTCGCGCTTGTCGCATGATAACAATAGTAAAAGAAGAGCCCGAGAATATGGATAACATTCCCTGGTGCTTCGTGAACAGCAATGATGAGGTGGTCTCAGAATTTCCACCAGCACTGAAAGAACTGGAGGATGGAATACATACCACTGCAGATAACCTCAAGAAAATTGAGTTGGGGACGGCGAATGACCCACGTCCGACATTCATTAGTGAGCTGCTGTCTGAAGAAAGGGTGGCTGCGTTAAAAGACGTACTGGTACAGCATAGAGATTGTTTCGCATTGAACTATTCCGAAATGTCGGGACTAGATCCAGAAATTGCTGTGCATAAATTAGCGATATCCTCGGACGTCAAGCTAGTCAAACAGGCGCTGAGGAGAATGCGGCTCGAGCTTGAGATGAGTATCAATGCTGAGGTCAAGAAGCTGATCGACTCCGGCTTTATTCAGGAGGTTCAATATCCGGAATGGATCGCCAACATCGTCCCGGTAATGAAGAAAAATGGGACAGTGCGCATATGCGTGGATTTCCGGGATCTCAATAAAGCTTGCCCGAAAGACGATTTCCCAGTGCCAGTCATCGAACTGATGATAGACAATACGTCCACTCATGAGGTTTTTTCCTTCATGGACGGCTCATCAGGGTATAATCAAATAAAGATGCATCCCGAAGACCAGAAGCACACCGCCTTCAGGACTCCTTTGGGTATATTCTGCTATAAGGTGATGCCCTTCGGTTTAAAGAACACCGGTGCTACTTATCAGAGAGCCATGACGCAGATCTTTAATGACCTTATACACGAAATCATCGAATGCTATATCGATGATCTCGTGGTTAAAAGCAAATCATACGAAGAACATCTCGAGCATTTGAAGACCGTGTTTCAACGCCTTCGACAATACAACTTGAAGATGAACCCGCTCAAGTGTGCATTCGGAGTTTCCTCGGGCAAATTCCTGGGATTCATCGTCCGACACCGAGGTATTGAGATAGATCCGTCAAAGATCAAGGCGATCATGGAAATGCCTCCGCCAAAGACTCTCAAATAGCCGCGATCTCTCCAAGGGAAGCTCACGTATATACGGCGATTTATAGCTAACCTTTCAGGCAAGTGCCGTCCTTACAGCCATCTGATGAAGAAGGGAACCCCATTTGTCTGGGATCAAAAATGCCAAGGTGCACTAGACGAAATCAAGCAATACCTGCAAAATCCGCCAGTGTTAGCTGCTCCGGTCAAGGGAAAACCTCCCATTCTCTATACAACCGCCCTCGAAGGTTCCTTAGGCGCATTATGGGCACAAGAGAACGATCAAGGGAAAGAAAGAGCACTCTACTACTTAAGTCGAGTTCTACTGGAGGCAGAAAGCAACTACTCCCCCATTGAAAAACACTGCCTGGCGTTGATCTTCGCGATAACAAAGCTCAGGCACTATGCGTTGGCGCATGAGGTCCGTCTCATTTCGAAGGTGGACCCTCTTAAATATTTAATGTCAAAGGCCATATTGACGAGACGACTCGCTAAATAGGCCCTGCTCTTGATGGAGTTCTCGATAACCTATCAGCCTCTCAAGGCAGTAAAAGGCCAGGCCATCGCCGATTTCCTCGCTGAGCATCCGATACCCGCCGATTCTCCTCTAAATTGCAATCAGCCAGACGAACATGCGTTTGACGCGATCGACGGCGGTGATACCCGATGGAAGCTTTATTTCGATGGAGCATCTTCCGTAAAGAAACGCAAACAAAGTGCCCTTATAATCAAATCGGGGGTAGGACTCATCTTTGTAACTCCACAAGGAGGGATAATGCGTTTTGCTTTCTCCCTAACGGAGCCGAGGACAAACAATGAAGCCGAATACGAAGCTTTGATAGCAGTCCTCGAGATCGCCATCGACATGGGAATTGAAAACCTCCTCATATACGGAGACTCCCAGTTGGTCGTCAGTCAAGTAAACGGCGACTACCAAACGTGCAAGTCAGAGTTGGTAAAGTACGGTGAAAAGGTGCAACAACTGTTGACCCAAATTCCCTCCTATACTTTGGAAAACATACCGCGCGCGGAAAACAGCAAAGCGGACGCGTTGGCTAAGCTCGCTAAGGAACTGGCTGATGAGAACCTCGATGACATAAGAATCGTGGTACAGAGTCGTCGGGTGCTTGCCCCAGCGGAAATATCTCTGGAATCATCCAAAGAAAAGGGAGCGACTGAACAGACGACTCTGCAAATAAAAGATCGGGAAAATACCGAGGATTGGAGAGAAGTCTTTATAGACTACTTCAAATACCGTCGAACGCACGAAGATGCGTCCTCAAGACATCAGCTCATGAAACGAGCTCTGTCTTTCGCCTTCGTCAATGATACTCTGTATAAGAGGTCATTTGATTCTTTATGGTTGAGATGCCTGGGACCTGACGAAGCGAAAAGAGTCGTTCAGGAAGTTCATGACGGAATCTGTGGTTCTCACCAAGCGGGCCCGAAGATGAAGTTGAAGATCAAACGGATGGGTTACTACTGGCCCACGATGATTCAGGACTGCCTCGAATATGCGAAGCAATGCCACTCATGCCAAATCCATGGGGATTTCATCCACCAGCATCCAAATCCGCTACACCCGATAGTGGCTAGCTGGCCATTCGAAATGCGGGGAACTGACATAGTCGGCCCCATCGAACCAGCATCGTCCAGGGGACATCGTTTCTTCCTAGCGACGACTGATTACTTCTCCAAATGGGCAGAAGCAGTACCTTTTAGGGAAGTGAAGACGGAGCATATCCTCCATTTCTTCAAAACGTACGTCATATATCGGTTTGGAACTCCGCGACGGATCATCTCCGATAACGGGCCATCTTACAGAAGCCACAAGATCAGTCGCTTCGCGCAACAACACAATATAGACTGGAGATATTCCTCGGTTTATAATCCCCGTGCTAATTGTCTAGCCGAGGCCTTCAATAAGACCTTGACAAAGATCATGAAGAAAACGGTGTCCCGAAATAAGAAAGTCTGGAATGAGAGACTGCAAGAAGCTCTTTGGGCGTATCGAACTACGTTCAAGACAGCCACGAACGCAACGCCATATGCGTTGGTATTCGGTACAGAAACAGTACTCCCCCTCGAGATAGAGTTACCATCTCTACGAGTGGCAGTCCACTACGAGCTGACGAACAAAGAAAATGCTCACCTTCGACTTGAGGAGCTTGATGCTCTCGATGAAACCCGACTCATAGCGCAACAAAATTTGGAGGCCTATAAAGCAAAGATGACGCGCTCATATGAAAGATTGACCCGACCGAGGACATTCCGCCAAGACGAACTCGTGCTAGTGGTCAAAAGGCCTATGATCCCCAATCGCGCCAAGCGGGAAAAATTCGAGCCAAACTATGAAGGCCCGTACATCATAGATAAGGTCTACCAGGGTGGGGCCTATCTACTCATGGACATACACGGTGAAAGGCCTTTCAGGCCGATAAACGGTCGCTTCCTAAAGAAATACTGCGCTTAATGAGCCACAGCCTAGGTCAATGATAGATGACGACGACCGTGTCAGCTCGCTATCTTCCTAAGCTCAAGCTTTATAAGCAGTAGCCAGCCTTCTCAATGACGGACCGAAACGTCCTTAAACTAATGACGGACCGAAACGTCCCTAAAACTACTACCGCAGCATCCTTGGGCTGACGAAATGAATAAAAAAATATTTAAAAATAATATAAAAAATATGTATAAACGGTATGTCCATAAGCAAAAAGGGCACGGATGAAAACCCAAAAGGGCTCCGTGAGTAAAAACAGCAGGGCTACCGGCGAGTGTTCGTAAAAACCCGAAGGGGCGCGATCTCGTAAAAAATATATATATATAAAAATAAAAAGAATAAAAAAAGGGGTATGTCCATAAGCAAAAAAGGCACGGATGAAAACCCGAAAGGGCTCCGTGAGTAAAAACAGCAGGACTACCAGCGAGTGTTTGTGAAAACCCGAAAGGGCGCAACCTCGTTAAAAGACACTTATAGGGTCCTCTCGACCTTGTAAGGAGAAACCACCCGCGTGAGATCCTTACGACTCACAAGGAAGCAACGCACTTAGGGATCCCCACGATTCCTAAGGAGAAAATACACTTGCGAGATCCTTACGACTCGTAAGGAGAACTCTCTTATGGGACCCTCACGGCTCATAAGATTTGAAAGTCTTAAGTTACAGAGACCTAAACCTGTGCTTAAGCAACCCCCACAACCTTCGATATTGCCCTTCAAGCGGTCCAGTACTGGCTCTTGTATACAATCCACGGGCGGAAATAAACATTTCCCTAACCAAGTCCCATCCGTGACTGGGGATATGTACGCATGATAAACAACCCTTGTAGGTCCTCTCGATTTACAAGGAGAAAACCCTCTTGTAGGATCCTTACGACTTACATAGGAACACACACTTAGGAATCCTCACGATTCCTAAGGAGAAAATACACCTACAAGATCCTCACGACTTGTAGGGAGAAATACCTTTGTGAGACCCTTACGGCTCATGAAGTTAAAAGCCTTAGTCGACAAGACCTTAACCATGTTCGCTGAGCCACCTTTGTTCAACATCGACGGAGGCAAATGATGATTCGCTCATGGCAATATCCCAGTTGTAGCGGTGCTGATGCCAAAATCGGTGTCTAGTTTCAGGTAGACCGCACATGCATACGAAATAGCCGAAATGATGGGGCAACTTGCAATAAAAAGCAGCAAGTAAAAACGCATGCACACGAAATAGCCGAAATGATTGGGCAACTCGCAATAAAAAGCAGCGAGTAAAAATAAAATAAATAGCCGAAATGATTGGGCACTGCGAAAAATAGTCGAAATGATTGGGCAATCGCGACCTTCGCGATATAAAAGCTGAAATGATAGAGCATCGCAGAAATTAAACAAAAAAATGATGATAAAACTTTGTCCCTACAGTTGAGATCACATCGATCCCTGTATACAATCCAAGGGCGCAAACGAAGAGGGAACCATACTTTCCCAACAGGCTCCGCCAGAAAACGAAGCCAAATGTCGACGGTTCATCCCAACTCCGAAGAAACCAGTGTCTTCGGCAAATCCTTCGACTCGAGGAAACAAGTGTCCTTAACGAAGAAAATCCTGATCCGCGTCGACTCGCAGAGAAACCAGTGTCTCCGTGGGAAATTCTCGATTCGTTTCAACACCAGGGAAACAGATATCCCTGGCAAATACCTCAATTCAGGGAAACTAGCGTCCTTGATTAGAGCCTCCTGATTCGCGTCGACTCGCAGAGCAACCAGTGTCTCCGTGGGAAATTCTCGATTCGTTTCAACACCAGGGAAACAAATAATCCTTGGCAAATACCTCAATTCAAGGAAACTAGCGTCCTTGATGAGAGCTTCCTGATTCGCGTCGACTCCCAGAGCAACCAGTGTCTCCGTGGGAAATTCTCGATTCGTTTCAATACCAGGGAAACAAATAATCCTTGGCAAATACCTCGATTCAAGGAAACTAGCGTCCTTGATGAGAGTCTCCTGATTCGCGTCGACTCACAGAGCAACCAGTGTCTCCGTGGGAAATTCTCGATTCGTTTCAACACCAGGGAAACAAATATCCCTGGAAAATACCTCAGTTCAGGGAAACAAGCGTCCTTGATGAGAGCCTCCTGATTCGCGTCGACTCGCAAAGCAACCAGCGTCTTCATGGGAAATTCTCGATTCGTTTCAACACCAGGGAAACAAATAATACTTGGCAAATACCTCAATTCAAGGAAACTAGCGTCCTTGATGAGAGCCTCCTGATTCGTGTCGACTCGCAGAGCAACCAGTGTCTCCGTGGGAAATTCTCGATTCGTTTCAACACCAGGGAAACAAATATCCTTGGCAAATACCTCAATTCAGGGAAACTAGCGTCCTTGATGAGAGCCTCCTGATTCGCGTCGACTCGCAGAGAAACCAGTGTCTCCATGGAAAATTCTTGATTCGTTTCAACACCAGAGAAACAAATATCCTTGGCAAATACCTCAATTTAGGGAAACAAGCGTCCTTGATGAGAGCCTCCTGATCCGCGTCGACTCGCAGAGAAACCAGTGTCTCCGTGGGAAATTCTCGATTCGTTTCAACACCAGGGAAACAAATAATCCTTGGCAAATACCTCAATTCAGGTAAACAAGCGTCCTTGATGAAAGCCTCCTGATCCGCATCGATTCGCAGAGAAACCGGTGTCTCCGTGGGAAATTCTCGATTCGTTTCAACACCAGGGAAACAAATAATCCTTGGCAAATACCTCAATTCAGGGAAACTAGCGTCCTTGATGAGAGCCTCCTGATTCGCATCGGCTCGCAGAGAAACAAGTGTCTCCGTGGGAAATTCCCGGTTCGTTTCAACTCCGAAGAAACCCGTGTCTTCGGTAAATCCTTCGACTCGAGGAAACAAGCGTCCTTGACGAAGAAAATCCTGATTCGCGTCGACTCGCTGAGAAACCAGTGTCTCCGTAGGAAATTCTCGATTCGTTTCAACACCAGGGAAACAAATATCCTTGGCAAATACCTCAATTCAGGGAAACAAGCGTCCTTAATGAGAGCCTCTTGATTCGCATCGGCTCGCAGAGAAACCAGTGTCTCCGTGGGAAATTCCCGATTCGTTTCAACTTGCAAGATGAAGTCTCAGGCAGCAGGGATTAAAAAACTTGTTTCCTGAACAATGGGACCCTGCAAGTCGATCTAAAACAGTCTCTTGCATACTATTCACGGGTCTCACTCTCCAAAGTCAAATTTCGATAAGGAGGGAAACAACCGCTTACGGGTCCTCTCGACTCGTAAGAGGGAAAATTCTCTTATAAGATCCTTACGACTTATAAGAGAAAACACACTTAGGAATCCTCATGATTCCTAAGGAGAAAACCCACCTACGATATCCTCTCGATCCGTAAGGAGAAAAGTCTCTATGAGACCCTCACGGCTCATAATGTTGAAAAGTCTTAGGAGGCAGATCTGAACCTGCGGCCTAAGCCATCGCTGTCTCTTGGAAAAAATAAGATGCTTACTCTATTATCTGTCAACCAGGTTTATCAAGACAGCATGCTGATAATAAGAGAAAGAAGAAAGCAATAGAAAGAATGTCCGATGTGCATTTGATCAAGCGTTCGAGATACACTCACTCATGCATATGCAAAAGACTCAGAACAAGAAATAAGACAAGCTGAAATAAAAAAATTTCCATTCATATGGCAAAGGGTTCTTACAATCATAAAGAAATAAACAAAGACATTGTCCGGATCATTACAATAGCAAAACCTCAGATCTTGGACAGGGATTGAGGAACTCGAAAGTGACCTTGTCCAAGACTTTCCAAGCTTGGCGAACCATCCTGGTGTGCTTCCTTTCGCGAGCACGGGCATCGGGATCCCCACTGATGTCCTCCACCCTCCGATAAGCAGCAAGAATGGCGGACTGTTGAAAGGCTTCGTGCAAAAGATCGATGAGATTGTCTCGCCGTCTCTTCGAGATCAAGTTCATCAGGTACACTGAGTGCACCTTGTTCTCGGCGGCATCCAATGCTCTAAGCGGCACGCCGGTAAAGAATAGGGGAAGCGCTCCCCAGATGGCTCCCACAATAAGCTTCAGGAGGGAGGAACGCCGGGGAAGCAGTTGACCGTTATACGCGTCGAAGCGGCTCATGATTTCGGCACACTCAGCGTTGGTAAGTTCTCGATTCTGAGAACGGCCGAGTCGGCGGATGTCCCCGTAAGAGATGATTTCATCAAGGTCGTACATGTGGGCGTCCATTGTTCCTGTAAAAGAAAATTAACAGAATTAGCAGACAGACCGATTAAGCGAACACTTATTAAAAACATTCATAGAGAGTTAAACTCCTCGAGAGCAATGCTCTGCAAACAGGAGTGACACCTGTCAAGTTCAATAATGAGAGGAATTTAAAGAGATTCCCCAAGAACGCTAAGAGCCTTGCTATAAAAAGATGGTAGAATCATCAAAGATAAAATTCCATTTTGATCTTCATTATTCATGATCAAACTCTTAAGAGTTCTTCACAAAAGATTAAGATTCTACTTATATCAAGAGAGCAAAGCTCTGACTCGTGGGCTAAGAAGCCCCGAGAAAAGATCATGATCTAAAGAGAGCAAAGCTCTATTAATAAAACCCTAAATGGGTTTTCTTTAGATCAAAAATCTATGAGAGCAAGGCTCTGTTACTTAAAATTAATCTAATTTAAGTTAATTTTACCTAAAAAGTTTTATAGAGTTTAACTCTTAAGTTCTTGAAAGCAAGAGCAAAGCTCTGAAGTTCCGGGAAATGAGAAGTCTTGAAGATGGTGATCATTTGTTGAGGACCAAGGGTCCTATTTATAAGCATCAAGTGTCCTTTCAACTTCCAAAAGTTGCCGCAATGGTTGGAATTCTTCCACCGTTGCGCTCACGTTTGGGGCCCCGTAAGCGCAACGGGGGGGGGGGGGGGGCATTTGTTTACCCCAATCAGAGCAAAGCTCTGTTCAAATTCCAAGGAAATGAAGCAACGCTTCTGATTCCCCCTAATCAGAGCAAAACTCTACTTTGAAAATTTAAATTTTAATAAATGAAGCAACGCTTCAGATTCATTGCGCTGCGCGCAACGCGCCACGTGTCAGAAGCTGATACGTCAGCGCAGCGCCCAAGACAGCGCGTCCAATCAGAGCAAGGCTCCATTAAAAAATAAATTAAAGAAGCAAAGCTTCAGTTGCGCAAGCGCTGCGCTGCGTGACACGTGTCAGCGCAGTCGCTTTGCGCAAGCACTGCGCTGCGCGATACATGTCAGCGCAGTTGCGCTGCGCTGTGCGCTGCGCGACACGTGTCACGCGCTAGGGCATTTGCGCCAAACGGAATTAAAATTCTGAGAGATCTTCCTGATCTTGTTAAAACGAGAAGATTTTCTTCTGTAAAACAGAAGTCCTTGGATCAAAAGATCCAACGGTGGGGAAAATTCCCCAAATCACTCAGAGAAATATCTCTTTAAAAAAGTTAACTAATTTATGAGCACTATATAAAGGACCCTAGACCTCAATTTAAAATCAGGAACATCATCATTGAGAACTCTGAAGAATTGGAGAGAATTCCTTAAGAACAAAAAAGGTAAAAACCTTTAGAAAAAAGAGAAAATTCTCTTATGAACAGATCATTGATCTAAGAAGAAGATCAATGATCTTCAATAAAAAAGAAAAAAAATAATGATAATAGTTCTTTGCACTTTCTTATGAACCATTGGTTCTTTGAAAACAAGAAAAACTTGTTTTCTTTGATTTAAAATCGATCAAAATATAAAACAGTGCTTTGCACTTGAAAAATTGCACTGTTGCGCTCCTGTGTTGGTGCAAGCCACCAGGGAGCGCCACGTGTCAGCAGCGCAACAGCGCAGCGCACTGACACAGCGCACTGCGCTGTTGCGCTTACGCTCCTCAAATCATGACACATGTCACCACCATATGAGTTTGCGCCTTGCGCTCCTCAATTGGCGCAAAGCGCCTGACAAGCCACGTGGGGCACTGTCAAAGTATTAAATACAATGCATTATTAAAAGGCAGAGCCCAATTAAAAAGTCTAAACGGACCAAAAATAATGCTATGCATTATTTAAAGGGCAGAGCCTAATTGAGAGGTCCAATAGACCAAAACAAATGCTCTGCATTATAATAAAAAGGGCAGAGCCCAGTCAGAAAAGGCATAAATGGCCTGAAATAATGCTATGCACTATTTTAAAAAGGGGAAAGCCCAAACAAAGGCCTAACAGGCCAAATGCAAACAAAACGTGAACATTTTCAACTGGACTTAGCCCAGTCATGGCCGTAAGTCCTCAAACTAAATTGACCGAGCAAGATTGCTCTCCTAAATCAGTTTACCTCCGGTTCGAGGGTACATCTCCGAACTCCTCTGACACCTATCGTTGTAATCCTTCAACGACGTCAGAGAGGTGACGGGTCCCGACGACCATACATCAATATGGACCGAAACGTCCTTAAACTAATGATGGACCGAAACGTCTTTAAACTAATGATGGACCACCACGTCCCTAAATTGGAACATGGACCACCACGTCCCTAAACTGGAACAATAGAGCCTCCAAATGCTCTTTTGCCGGATCTAAACGATCCCGTTTAAGTTGATCTTATCCCCAATTACGGCTAACGTATCCTTAAACATTTAAATGGACTATAAAACTCCAAATCGACTTTGGTTCAAGGGTACATCTCTGAACTCCTCTGACACCTATCGTTGTAATCCTTCAACGACGTCAGAGAGGTGATGAGTCCTGACGGCCATATATTAAATGGATCACCACGTTAAGTTGATCTTAGTCTCAAACAGGACTAACGTATCCTTAACGAATGTTTAAGTTGATCTTAGCCTCGATACGGCTAACGTATCCTTAAACTAAAAACACCAAACCCAAACTAAGTAAATACGGATTTGGACTAATCCACGTCCTACGGGCGGCGGCATTACTCAGTCTCCGTATACAATCAACGGGCAACCACAAACAAAACAAACACACACGACACGAAGTGAACTTCTGGAGAAGGAGAAAGTGGCTACAGCGATGCGGTAGCGTAATTAACTGCAGGGGCTTGCGCCTGCAGGGAAGAGCGTCCCTACAATCAAAAATCCCTCAAGCGAGGGGGAATCTGACGAAGTCTGCTACACCGGCCGCATCCGTCTAAATCTCCGATACACGGTGCCATAAATCAACTTGGCATCTTCGGAGAGGTGGACGGATAAAACCAAATAGCATCTGCCCCAAATCTCAGACAAGACGTCCTAATGTCTCGGCCGCCGTTCGGAGGGAAACAGCGACATGCCACTTAAATGGAGAAGTTACTCATGAAGCATATAAACTACTTCATGCCAGAGTAAGACATAAAGAAACAGAAGGGTGAAGCTCATGGACCTCAGGGTTTGGAACTATATCCCTTAAGAGTCGAGATTTAAGTCAATGATAAATGACGACGCTTGTGTCCACTCGTTATCTTCTCAGATCAAGATCCTGAAGATTATATACCAACCCAAAACTGGTCATACGCTATGAATTACTCTACATTACTTCACTAACGTATATACTTACGTGGGCAAAGTAGTGGGGGGCATTTGTTCCCGCCAAAAAATAATTTCTGCGCAAAAGAGCCCAAGGTATCAAATGGCAGCGATACGTTTAAGAAAATTTGAACCAGTATTTTCCGGGCTGTATTGTGATAAACTACTGAATGTTAAACAGCTAAATTCTAATATTATCGAAAGTGTCTTAAAAAAATCCTTCGATTTGATATATTATGAGCTTCATAATTCATCCGGAATCAAAAGTTATAAGCAAATATGCTATGCACGTGTAATCTAAAGAAGAAAATGCGAACTAGTATTTTCCAAGCTGCATTTTGACAAATTCCCGAATGAGAAACACCTGAATTCTGATGGTATTGAAAGTGTCTTGAAAATTCCTTCGATTTGATATATTATGGGCCTCATAATTCATCCGGGATCAAAAGTTATGAGGCATCACGTGCTCACACGTGACCGGGCATCACGTGCCCACACGTGACCATTTACAGGCAAAGCCTGTAGGCACTGAATAAAATAAATAATTGAAAATAATTAATCAGTAGGGTCACGTGCCAACACGTAATGGGCCTTTAAACCCACTGAAAAAAATTAAAAGTATAATAAAACACTAAGGAAAAACCCCAATGGGGTATCACGTGCTCACACGTGACCAAGGGTCGCGTGCTGACACGCGATAATTCCTTAGCTCTGTTAAAAGGCATAATTAAATTCTGAATAAAATATTTAATCAAGAGGGTCACGTGCCAACACGTGACAAGTTCATAAACTTATTAATTGATAGAATTAAATTCTAATTAAGAGGGAATCAAAAACCCTAACTAGAAAAATATTTCTTATAAATATTTCCAAACAAAAAGATTGTGCTCTGTAAATTAGAGCACCGTTGGATTAAAAATCCAATGGTGATTAAAAATCACCAATTTATAGAAAGATTCTATACAAGGAAAGATTTATCTGAAATTTGAATAACAGATAAAAGATGTTTTGGATTAAAAATCCGATGCTGAATAAAATTCACTTAGTGATCTAAAAGATCATGTTGGTTACAAAATCAATTAAAATCTTTCAATGAAAGATTGACAAAACAAACCGATTCTTTTCTTTCTCTTATAAATAGGAACCAAGAAGAGAAGAGAAAGGATCTACTTTTTTGGGAGATAACAACAACAGAGAAAAAAAAGAGAGGAGAATTTAATTCTCAAGAGAGAGAAAAAGATCTTTTCAGAGAAAAGAAACCCTAGGTGAGAAAGGGGAAAGAGATCTAAGTTCCATAAAACAAAGATAATTTAATTCCCAATTTACGAGTTTAACTCTTCTGAAAAAGAACTTAGTTCTTCCTCTGGTTGAAGATCTGCGGAAGCAATTCTCCCCATAGGTTGAGAATTTAATTCTTATCGGGTTGAAATTCTGCCTTGCAGATCAAAAACTTATAGGGAGAATTGAGTTTAGGGAATTTAATTCCCCCAAATTCATAGGAATTTAATTCCTCCAAAACAGAACTAGGGTTTAACCCTATATGAGAATTTAATTCTCCCAAATTCATAGGAATTTAATTCCTCCAAAACAGAACTAGGGTTTAATCCTATATGAGAATTTAATTCTCCCAAATTCATAGGAATTTAATTCCTCCAAGACAGAATCAGGGTTTAACCCTACATAAAAATTTAATTCTTTCACATATATGGGAATTTAATTCCTCTAAAACATAATTAGGGTTTATCCCTACAAGAGAATTTAATTCTTAAAATATAAAGAGACTTGAAAGATCTCCATGTATGCAAAGAATTAAGGTCACGTAGCCCCACACGACCCCTGAAAAGATTCCCCAAAAATAAGAAGGAAAAAGCTTTGAGGCAATGCCTCACGTGCTCCCACGTGACCTCCAAAAGTAACGAGAATTAAAGCGAAGGCAGATTCTAATTTGGGCGTCCTCATGTGTTACCACGTGACCCCTAATAAAAGCCTTAACAAATCAGTGCATGAGTGCCTATCACGTGCCCATACGTGATGGCCAGGAAATTAAAAGTGTTTAACACTTATTCGCATATTTGAGAATAAAACAAAAGAGATCTGGCCCCATCTTTTGGTGCCCTCCTGTGTCCCCACATGACCCCTTCCTCTTCTAGTGTTTAACACTAATTGAGAGTTTTATTACCAGTGTTTAACACTGTTGTTATCTAGTGTTTAACACTATTTTTAACCAAATTGGTTAATCTTCCAGAGGCAAAAACCTCTCCTTTAGCTAAATCTCAAAATTGAGTAAAACTCAGAGCTATAATGTTTAATGCTCAGTAAAAGACAAAATGTCATCAGAGCCTTCAAACTCTTGTTTAGCATTGCTAAATAATGAGGGGTTGAACCCAGACAAATGTCTAATGGTCCAATAAAGGGCCAACACTTCAAATGTAATTGGACTTAGCCCATGTTGGCCATAAGTCCTCAACTCAGATTTAACTGAGCCAATGTGCTCATAATCTAATTAATTGATCTTAGTTCCAAATTGGACTACAGATCCCCAATCAATTTTGGTTCAAGGGTACATCTCTTCACTCCTTTGATATTTGTCGTTGTAATCCTTCAACGTCTTCAGAGAGGTGACGGGTCCCGATAACCACACACTTCACAGACTATGACGTCTCTAAACTGGACTGTGAGGTCCTTAAACTCATGGACTATGATGTCCTTAACCTCGACCGTGATGTCTTTAAACTAAACATTGGACTGTGGGGTCTTTAAGCCCACGGACTATGATGTCCTTAACCTTAACTGTGAGGTCTTTAAAATCACGGACTATGATGTCCTTAACCTCGACCGTGATGTCTTTAAACTAAATATTGGACTGTGGGGTCCTTAAGCCCCTGGACTATGATGTCCTTAACCTTGACTGTGAGGTCTTTAAACTCACGGACTATAATGTCCTTAACCTCGACCGTGATGTCTTTAAACTAAACATTGGACTGTGGGGTCCTTAAGCCCATGGACTATGATGTCCTTAACCTTGACTGTAAGGCCTTTAAACTCACGGACTATATTGTCCTTAACCTCGACCGCGATGTCTTTAAACTAACATTGGACCACCATGTCCTTAAACTGGTAATCGACCGCAAAGTCTCTAAACTAGAACAATAGAGCCCAAATGCTCTTTTGTTGGATCTAAATGATCCTGTTAAGTAGATCTTAGTCTAAAATTAGACTAACGTATCCTTAACAAATGGTTAAGTCGACCTTAGTTTAAAATTAGACTAATGTGTCCTTAACAAACTGTTGAGTTGATCTTAGTCTAAAATTATACTAATGTATCCTTAACAAACGTTTAAGTTAATCTTAGTCTCAAATGATACTAACGTATCCTTAAACCCAAACCAAAACCCAAATCTAAGAAAATACGGATTTGGACTAATCCACGCCCTATGGGCGACAACATAAATTAGTCTCCGTATACAATCCATAGGCAACCAAAAACAAAACAAACACCCACGACACGAAGTGACCATCTGGAGAAGGAGAAAGTTGTTACCGCGATGCGGTAGCGTAATTAACTGTAGAGGCTTGTGCCTGCAGGAAAGAGCGTCCCCACAATCAAAAACCCCTCAAATGAGGGGGAATCTGACGAAGTCTGCTACATCGGCCGCATCCGTTTAAACCTTCAATACATGGTGTCATAAATCAACTTGGCATCTTCGGAGAGGTGGACGGATAGCACCAATTAGTATCTGCCCCCAAATTCAGGCAAGACGTTTGTCTTCCCGATTTTCGACGGGGAACGGTGGACAAGAAACCTTCGATGAGCTAACTGAGATTGATTTGGGAACGCCTAATAATCCAAGGCCGGCCTACATTAGCTCACTCCTATCAGAAGAAATGAAGGAGTAGATAATTGCCCTGCTGCATGAGTTCGCCGACTGCTTCGCATGGATGTACAAAGAAATGCCTGGCCTCTCCCCTGAAGTGGCCATGCATAAGCTGGCTATATCTCCTGATGCTAAGCCAGTCAAACAAGCTCCTCGAAGAATGAGAAGGGAACTGGAAGAAAAGGTCATCGAGGAAACCAAGAAACTCATCGATGCTGGCTTCATCAGGGAAGAGAAATATGCAGACTAGATCACATGCATAGTCCCAGTGATGAAGAAAAATGGGCAGATTCGAGTTTGTGTCGATTTCAGGGACCTCAACAAGGCATGTCCTAATGACGACTTCCCGCTACCGGCCATGGAAATGATGGTCGATGACACCTCAAATTATGAGCTGTTCACCTTTATGGATGGCTCGTCTAGATATAATCAGATCAAGATATTGCCTGAGGATGAGAAACACACAGCATTTCAAATCTCGATCGGAATATACTGCTACAAAGTGATGTCGTTCGGACTGAAGAACGTAGGTGCTACATATCAAAGGGCAATGACCAATATCTTTGATGTCCTAATCCATAAAGTCGCCGAATCTTATGTTGATGATTTGGTCGTCAACACTAAAGCCAAGGCCGATCACATCCAAGATCTTAGGACCGTTCTCACGAGACGGAGGGAATACGATCTGAATATCAATCCTCTAAAGTGCGCTTTTGGCGTGTCATTGGGAAAATTCCTGGGCTTCATAGTCCGACATCGAGGGATCAAAGTTGACCCATCAAAGATAATGGCTATCATGGAAATGCACCCTCCAAAGAGTCTGACGCAGCTAAGATCTTTTCAAGGGAAGCTTACTTATATACGAAGGATTATCTCAAATTTATCGGGGAGATGTAGGCCCTTCTCAAAGCTCATGAAGAAAGGAGCTCCTTTTGTCTGGGATGACGAATTTCAAGAAGCGTTCGAAAGCATCAAACAGTACTTATTGCACCCTCCAGTGCTAGCCGCTCTTATTCCAAATAAACCGCTGATTCTTTACACTACCATGCTAGATGAATCACTCGGTGCGCTCTTTGCCCAGAACAACGAGGAGGGAAAAGAAAATGCCCTATACTACCTCAGTCGAACTCTAGTCGGGGAGGAAAACAACTATTCCCTGATCGAAAAGCAATGCCTAGCTCTGATATTCGCTATGAAGAAGCTGAGACACTATCTGCTTGCTCATCGGGTTATGTTAATCTTCAAGATCGACCCGCTCAAACACTTGATGACCAAGGCAAGCCTAACCGGCAGAATGGAAAGATGGGCTGTCATGCTACTTGAGTTTGACATAGTTTATACTCTTCAGAAAGTAGTAAAAGGGCAAGCTCTTGCAAACTTCCTTACTGCTCATCCCGTTCCAGAAGAGTCACCTCTCAATTGCGAGTTACCCGACGAACAAGTGTTGCACCTTGAGGAAGGTGAGCCATGTTGGGAGCTCTACTTCGACGGAGCCTCATCAATGAGGAGCTCCGGCAAATCAAGCATCCCCCAGATAAAAGAGGGGATAGGATTGGTGTTCATCATGCCATCGATAGGAACCCTACGACTTTCTTTTGCTCTCACCGAGCCTCGCACAAACAACGAGGCTGCGTATGAAGCTCTGATAGATGGTCTGGAACTCGCCATAGAAATGGAAATCTTTCGGCTACAGGTATACGGTGATTCCCAGCTTATCGTCAACCAAGTAAGCGATGACTATAAGATGTACAAACCCGAGTTAGCTCGGTACAGAAGCTGGGTGGTGGAGCTTATGAAACAGTTCACCCATATTGAGCTGATGAGAGTTCCTAGGGCGTTGAATGGAAAGGCTGACGTACTCGCTCTCTTAGCCAAGGAGCTGGCTGATCCTGACATGATGAAATTTTTATCACAGTCAGGAGCCGGAAAATTCTAACCCCTGTCTCTCTACGAGAAGAAGAAGGCGCGGAACAAAAGAGCAGTCCTGCCGAAGAAGCTTCGATCGTTCAAGACGAGCTCAATTGGAGAGAGCCCTTCATAGGATACCTCTGATACGACAAGCTGCCCGAAGGAAAATCTGCGAGGGTTCAACTGATGAAAAGAGCTCTTTGATACATGTTCATAAATAATACGCTATACCGCAGATCGTATGACCAATTCTGGCTCAGATGTCTGTCGTCGGCCAAAGCCCAGAAAGTCATGAAAGAAGTTCACTCAGGCGTCTGCGGAGCTCACCAATCCGGCCCCAAAGCACGGCTTCAAATCAAACGGCTTGGATATTACTGGCCTACCATGATAAGGGATTGTAAAGAGCATGCAAAGAAGTGCCATATCTGCCAAATTCACGGTGATTTCATTCACAAGCATCCCAATCTGCTGCATCCTACAGTGGCGTCATGGCCCTTCGAAGTTTGGGGCACCGACAGAGTAGGTCCAATTGATCCTCCGTCATTCAAAGGCCACCGGTTCATATTGGCTGCAACTGACTACTTCTCCAGATGGGCTGAAGCTATCCTGCTAAAAGAAGTCAAGACAGAAGATATTTTGACGTTCTTCCAGCATAATATTCTATACCACTTCGGTACACCAAGAAGAATCATATCTGACAATGGGCCTTTTTTTAAGAGCTTCAAAGTCTTAAGGTTCGCTGCTCAAACAAGATAGACTGGAGATATTCCTCCATCTATAATCCAAGGCCCAATGGGCTGGCCAAAGCCTTCAATAAAACTCTATGCAAGCTCCTGAGGAAAAATGCTTCAGCCAACAAGAGAGACTGGAATCTCAATCTTCATGAGGTGTTGTGGGCATATCGTACCACGCACGGCACTCCAACACAGTCCACTCCATACTCATTACTCTTCGGTGTGGAGGCGATTCTCCCCCTCGAAGTCGAAGTTCCAAGCTTAAGTATGGTCGTCCAGCATGAGTTGACGGAAGAGGAAAACGTGCTTCTTCGTCTCGAAGAACTTGACGCCCTCGAAGAAAGGAGGCTCGTGGTACAGCAAAATCTGGAGCTATATCGAGCCTAAATGTCACGGGCCTATGACAAGATGATCCGTCTCCGCGCTTTCAAGAAAGGCGAATTGGTGTCGGTCCTCAAAAGGTCGATCATCCCATATCGATATGCAAAAGGAAAATTTGAGCAAAACTGGGAAGGACCATACATCATCGAGAAAGTGTTTGATGGAGGATCTTACCAGCTAATAAATGCTGAGGGAGAAAGGCCCATGCCACCTATCAATGGCTGATATCTCAAGAAATATTACGCGTGAATGCTCCAAGTCGCAGGCGAATTGAGCACACCGGCCCTACGGTTTGGATCATGCATCCTATAAAACCGTATACAATCCACGGGCGTAAACAACCCCGATATCTCCCAAGTCCTGCCGGTGAGACTACTTTTAAAGTCCCACCGGTGCAAAAAAAAAAGACGAAAAAGAAAAAAAACGGTATGCCCACAAGCAAAACAGGCACGGATGAAAACCCGAAAGGGCTCCGTGAGTAAAAACAGCAAGACTGCCGACGAGTTTATGAAAACCCGAAAGGGCGCGAACTCGTGAAAAGAGATAAAATACACTCGCAAAGTCCTCTCGACCTTGTGGGGAGAAAATACCTGCGTGTGTAACAACTCCATTTTTAATGTACAAAGAATTGATTTAAATTCAATGTATACTTGGAGTATTTATTGTTGCTGATATCTCTTTAAGTATTTATTTCACTCCATAATTACAAGAAGGAGCTTGTAGCTTATTGGTAATATCTTGCACCGCTGAACCAAGCCACCAAAGTTCAAATTCTCTGCCCCACATTATTTTTAATATTATTTTGTTTTTTGATTTTTTAGAATACCAACCGTTACACGTGCGTTCCTCACAAAATTCCTTTTACACATTAAAAGTTAGATGCACCATAATTCACCCCAGGAGACCCCCCACCCATCGACGCTTCGACTCGGCCCGACTCGGGCCAGCGCCGCCGGACGGACTTGGCCGGACGGCCGAGTCGTCAACATCGAAGATGAGCATCTTGAATTGGTCAACCCCCATGCACACACTAAATTTCTAGATCGGTTACAGAGAGCACATTAAACCCCTTCTACTCCAAATTTTAATGATTTTTTTAAATATATTTTTTCATTTTTTTAATTAAAAACCCTAACCCTATAAATACACCCCCTACCCTCTACCCTCTCATCCTAATTTTCTGAGTCCACTCTCTCAAAATCCCAAGAGAACTTTGGTACGTTGGAAAACGAGCGAAAGGCGAAGCGCTGACGAAATCGACGGCGAAATTCCGGTGATCGTACTAGGAGCTTTCAACGACGATTCGATGCACCGGCAAACCCTCTACTTCCCTCTCACTCTCTAGTGTTGTCCAAACCCGTAAGTCCCCCTTTTTCTATCTTCCTTTTCTCTCATAAAAATACGAATTTACAAACCCGACGGAATCGGAATAAAACCGATTTCCGATTCGGTTTTCTATAAAATCTCACTTATCACCAATTCCATCATGCTTAAACATCTTTATGTTGACTCTTAATCACTTAACAACTAATTTGAACAAGTTTTCTCACATGAAATGATGGCTTTTGCAATATATCGTATTCTTTCACTTAAATACCACAATATTTAGTTTTCACATTTAACCCCCTTAACATTGCTAAACATTAAAGTAGTTCACGAGATAATGACCTACCTCCACACACACTCATATGCAAACATAACACGCTACTTTGAAAACTTAGAATACGATAAAACAAGATTTTACAATTAAATACCATTTTCTTAATAAAACCTTTTCTAAAAGTTTTAGGTTGCTACACCTTTAAAACAAATATCTTTTAATAGGAAAATACGATAAGTTGTGGACATCGATCGTTTATCTAAACCTGACTTTATGGTGTCTACGCTAGGCAAGTGAGCAAAGGTAACTTTAAAAGGCCCGTCTCACGATTCGTGAGCGGATCCCTCCGTCCTCACTTGTACTTACCTAGCCACAATTGGCGGTGAAGAGGCGATTTGAGGCTTCTAACAACTTGTTGTTTAGATCATTTAGAATTAGTCTAGTTGAAATAGAAAACCCTAAAACCTGAAATACGGAAAATCGACTTTTGCAAATAAATACCTTTTACTTTAATAAAACCGTATTCTAAGAATTAGTATTTATAAAATCTTTGCAAAGCGCCACTACAACCCACCTTTGGGGAACCCGTTAGGGATAGTACGGTTTATCGTGCATCCTCGACTTAATAGTGCGAGATTCAGACCTCCGCAAGAAGCATTCGGTCACGAAAATTTTAAATTACGATATCTTAAGAAAATGATATATTTTTTAATATTAAATATTTATTGAAATAATTTTTGTATAAATATATGTATATTATCATTAAAAGATCTATTTTGTTATAACATAAAAATCCCACTTTTCCTAAAAATCACAAGACTAGATTTTACATTAAAATACCATGAATTTCAAATAAATCAATATTACAGATAAATACCTTTATTTATGTAATTAGGATATTTTCACTAAGAAATATCACAAAATAAAATTACACTCATTATAACTATAAAGACGAATAATAAGTACTTGGGGTGTATCTTGAAAACTATACAAAAGTATTTTTACATAAAACCCCCTCAGGTTTTATAAATTATAATAAGGACCCTAGTAAATATAGGACTTCGATTTACATTTCTTCTGTCCGACTCGGGTTTGAGTCTGATCATAATCCGACTTGAATATGATTCAAGTGCTATATAAATCTATAATATTCCAACTCAATATGAACACATGAATCCCAGAATCCAGTTATCAACCTATATAAATTGACTGAACCAAACCATGGATATACATCCATTATTCCGTTATTCCATTTATCTGATTATGTAGTTACAACCTGTTTACTGATATCATGATTTTGGTCAGTCTTCCAACTTATACAATACAATACAAAAATACAAGCAAAACACTACGGGGTTTAAAGGGTAGATTGGTGCGGAAGGTGTTAGAAGTGGCATGAGACGGTAAGATTAAGACACCTAACCTATATTCCGTTGTTGTTATACCGTGGCTTAACGGTTCCTTGTACATTCCGTTTGCCCTGGTCTCTAGCATACTGAGACCCCTCTCGTATACACTGGCATCCTTCCGTACCAAGCTACAAACAACAGCGTAAACACAATATTCTACAATATTATACAACTTTAGAAGATACTTCTTATTCTGTCTTTTTCTAATCTTTGGGACTTACCGAGCGACCTGTTCGCTGACGACACTTTATTTCTTTCTTTTTTGAATGTCGTCAGGTGTTTTGGACCCGTCAGAGATCGAGCCCACCGGTGAAGACTTGGATCAGTTCCACGAAGACCCCGAGCTCTAGACATTGTACCTTGTTCTACTCAGTATTTTTCATTTCCTGTTATTCCATTGTTTAGGCATCATTTTTATTTCAGATGTATTTACTTTTCATGCATTGTACAAAAGAATGTTATTAATAAAGTTGTTGTTACTTTTATATTTCTTGTCTCTTGTGATTTACCTTTATATTGCTTAGATTAGCGTATTTACTTCACAGTAAATATGTAGCGGACCTCATCGCGTCCCCTTCGCCGTACACCGGAAAACGGGGCGTGACAGGTTTTGTTGGTGGCCCATGCAGATCAGACCTGTATAGAACCATACTATGCAGTTCTGTTCTGCGTGAACAACCTAAGCAATATAACACAAGAACCAGCAACTAAAACATTCTTTACAATTCATGTTCCTTGAATCTTATCATTTCATGTATTTGAATCTGTCCTAACCCAAATTTTTCTTCAAGGTTATGGATTCCCCGAACAACACCAGCACCAATGTCAACAACATACCTCCAGCACTACCTCTCATACCAGCTGTTCCTGCGCCACCCACCGAGAAAACAGTGTTACTTGAGGCGATCCGCAGCCTTCTCGAGGGACAACAACAACTCCTGAATCGTCCCGAGACCGACGCACCGGGAGTAAAGCAATTCAGGGCTTTACATCCCAAGCAGTTCTCTAGAAAAGGAAGCCCTCTTGAAGCAAAAGAATGGGCACAAAGCATAGAAGACGATCTAGCAGCAGCTTAAGTGCCAGACATCGCTTGGGTCCGTGTGGCGAAACTATAGCTCACGGACAATGCTCGCAACTAGTGGAAGGCGGAAGAAAGCTGTCTGGTACAACTGATTGAATGGTAGACTTTTCACGAGAAGTTCGATCCGAAATACTTTCCTGTGACTTCCAGGTTTGCAATGGAGCAGCAGTTCATTCATCTACAACAGGGTTCGATGTGGGACAAATCAGTTGATGAGTACGACGCTAAATTCACCATGCTAAGCCGGTAAGATATGTCACAACAGTTCAATTTTTTTTAAATCTCATATACTACACAGCTAACACAATCCTTAAACAGATTCGCGGCACACTTGATACCGACAGACGAGATCAGAGCCCGTCACTTTCAACAAGGACTGGACACGGAGATTCAGGCTGCTCTAGCCACGGGAAAATTTCTTACTCATGAGGATGCTCTGGAAGCTGCCCGCAGTTATGAGGCAGTGATAAAAGTAAGGGGCAGACCTCAGTCTGCAGGAGTCAAACGCCCTGCCAATCAGATGGCAGGTGGAGCCTCGTCCAGGCCACCTTTCGTGCCAAGGCGACCCGGAGTACCGAACCATCGTCCCAGCCCAGCCTTTTGCACTTACTGCAAGAGAACTGGACATATGATGAAAGACTGCCGTCGAGCCAACCGTCTTTGCTTAGTCTGCGGCTCAGCTACTCATGATATTGGGTCTTGTCCCCAAAGACAAAACCCAGTTGCTGCACCCAGGCCAGAAATTACCTATCCGCAGCGACCAGCTCTTCAGGCACCTGCTCCAAGACCTGCACTACCTGCACCACCCAGAGGACCACAAGCTGCACCACCTCCTCGTCAGTTCCATCAAGCTCAAAGGAACGTTCCGAGGAATCCTCCTCAGGCCAGGAGGAATGTACCAAGGCGTCAGGCTTTCACGATGTCAGTGGAAGAAGCTGAGGCCACTGGCCAAGTCATCACTGGTAAACTTTTCTTTTCAAACTTTGCTTTTATATCCTGCTAATTAGCTACATATTTTCCTATACCTAAAACATATTCCACATACCTTAGGTACAATCTTAGTATCCTCAATCCCTGCACTGGCACTGTTTGATACTAGAGCATCACACTGCTTTATGTCGCAACGGTTTGTTCGAACCCATGCGATTCCGGTCTCACCGCATGTATCCAGCTGGAATGTCAGTTCAGGAAATGGCGTTCTAAAGGCAACTATGGGATATAGCTTGTGTCCAGTCGTCGTCTGCAGCAGAGAGTTTTATGCTGACTTCGAAGTGCTGGACATACCGAACTTCGATGTGGTTCTAGGAATGGATTGGCTTGGAACTTTTTATGCTACCATCGACTGTCGTCAAAGGAGGGTAGTATTCGAGATTCCAGACCGTCCGGTCTCCTATTTTAGAAGCGGAGACCGTACACTAGAGCCAAGTACCTACAAAGCGAAGCCAAGAGAAGCAGTAGTTGCAGCAGCTCAAGCAGAGGAAGAATCAAGGCCAGATGTAGTTCGAGAGTTCGACGATGTATTTCCTGACGATATATCAGGTTTGCCTCCCGATCGAGCTCTTAAATTCAGTATTGATTTAGTACCAAGAGCACAACCGGTGATCAAAGCACCCCATCGTTTAAGTCCGGAAGGTTTGAAGGAAGTCTGAACACAATTGGACGAATTACTGGCGAAAGGATGGATTCGTCCCAGCACTTCAAGTTGGGGATCACCTGTACTGCTTGTGAAGAAGAAGGAAGGTTCATACAGAATGTGCATCGATTATAGAGCCTTGAACGAAGTCACTATAAAGAACAAGTATCCACTCCCGCACATCGATGATCTATTCGATCAGTTAAGTGGATTTTTTTTCCTCTAAATTGGATCTTCGTTCAGGTTATCATCAAGTGAAGGTCAAGGAAGCTGATATTCACAAAACAGCTTTCAGAACTCGTTATGGACATTACGAATTTCTAGTGATGCCATTTGGAGTGACCAACGCACCCGCAATGTTCATGAACCTAATGAATCAAGTTTTCCGGGAGTACTTAGACAGGTTTGTTGTCATCTTCATTGACGACATCCTGGTGTATTCTAAGAGTCGGAAAGAACATGCAGAGCACCTACGAATAGTCCTAGAAACTCTTCGACAATATCAGCTTTATGCCAAGTACAGCAAGTGTGAGTTTTGGTTAAAGCAAGTTGGTTTTCTTGGACATATCGTATCAGGAGAAGGAATCTCTGTGGATCCAGCAAAAGTTTCAGCAGTTAGCGAATGGCCTACACCAAAGTCAGTGAAGGATATTCGAAGTTTCTTGGGTTTAGCTGGATATTACAGAAGGTTTATTGAAGGCTTTTCAAAGATAGCAACGCCCCTGACCAAGCTTACACGTAAAGATGAAGAATTTGTGTGGTCAGAAGCATGCGAACAAGCTTTCGTAGAACTCAAGTCAAGGTTGACATCGGCACCTATTCTCATCATACCGGATCAATCTGGAGGATTCGAAGTGCGTTGCGATGCATCCAGTAAGGGATTATGATGTGTTATACATTAGCACGGTAAAGTTGTGGCTTATGCTTCAAGACAGCTGAAGATTCATGAGCGCAATTATCCGACGCATGATCTGGAGTTGGCAGCCATCATCTTTGCTCTCAAGATTTGGCGTCATTATCTACTTGGTGAATGAGTGAACATCTACACAGATCATAAGAGCCTGAAGTACGTGTTTACTCAAAAGGAGTTGAATATGCGGCAGAGAAGATGGTTAGAACTCATGGCGGACTTTGACATCAACTTGCAATATCACCCAGGGAAGGTGAATGTAGTACCTGATGCTCTTAGTCGCCAACCATTATCGATGAATCTCACCACTCAGTGGAAGCTTCAACAAGATTTGCATCAGATGGAGATTGAAGTAATCATGCCAGGTAATGCTTTAAGTTTGATGAATTTACAAGTTCAATCAACCATTGTCAATCAGATCAAAGCAGCTCAAGCAAGCGATACTAAGTTGCAAAAGATCAGAGAACAAGTGGAGAATGGACTCAGAACAGACTTCATCATCCATGAAGCCAGATCTTTGAGATACGGCAGCAGATTGTGTGTACCAAAAGGTCCTGTCTGGGAAGAGATAATGAAAGAAGCTCACAGCTCTCCCTACTCAGTACACCCTGGAGGTACCAAAATGTACAAAGATTTACGTCAGAATTATTGGTGGCATGGAATGAAGCGTGAAGTAGCCAGAAGCGTCGCAAAATGCTTGGTGTGTCCGCAAGTAAAGGCTGAACATCACAGGACTGCTGGATTACTTCAACCGTTACCAATTCCAGAATGGAAGTGGCAACACATCACGATGGATTTTGTGACTGCTCTTCCTCGCAGCACAAAGGGTAACGATGCTGTATGGGTCATTGTGGATCGACTCACAAAGTCGGCTCACTTCATCCCATTTCGAGTTGGCCAATCAACTGAGACACTAGCAAAGAAGTACATAGAGGTAATAATCTAATTAAGATTTAAACTCTTCATAATGTAATATCTCTGATATCCATGAACTCATACAGGAAATTGTGAGACTTCATGGAGTACCGGTCTGCATTGTCTCCGATCGTGACACCAGGTTCCAATCGCAATTTTGGCAGAGTCTGCAAGCAAGCTTGGGAAAAAGTCTGAACTTCAGCATGGCTTATCATCCACAAACAGATGGTCAGTCAGAACGAATAATTCAGATCTTGGAGGATATGCTCGGAGCCTGATTGTTAGATTTCAAAGGATCGTGGGAAGATCATCTACACCTTGTGGAGTTTTCATACAACAACAGCTACCAAGCAAGCATAGGAATGGCACCTTTTGCAGCACTGTATGGAAGGAAGTGTTGATTGCCATTAAGTTGGGACGACATCGGAGATAGGGAATTTCATGGACCAGAGATGATAGTAGCGACTGTTGATGTGGTTCGTACTATCAAGGAAAGGATGCGCATAGCCCAAGATCGACAGAAGTACCGGGCTGATACAAAGAGACGACACTTGGAGTTCCAGCCAGGAGATCACGTATTCTTGAAGATATCTCCGAACCGCGGAGTGATCCGATTTGGAAGACGGGGTAAGCTAAGTCCAAGATATATTGGACCGTTTGACATACTCGAACGAGTCGGTGAAGTGGCATACCGCTTAGCTCTTCTACCTTCATTGGAAGGAGTGCATAATGTGTTCCACATATCCCAACTCAGAAGGTATGTGAGTGACCCCAGTCATGTTCTCGATCATTCCGAGCTCACGATACAGCCCGATTTGTCTTGTGAGCAACAGCCTATGGAGATCCTGGACAGGAAAGTGAAGACACTTCGGAACAAGGAAGTTAACTTGGTTCGAGTGATGTAGAGGAAAGACACTCCAGGAGAGTCCACTTGGAAAAGGGAGGATGGAATGCGTACTTGATATCCACACCTCTTTGTAAACTAGTTCTTAAATAAAAGTTGTAAATTTCGAGAACAAAATTTTTGTAAGGAGGGTAGACTGTAACAACTCCATTTTTAATGTACAAAGAATTGATTTAAATTCAATGTATACTTGGAGTATTTATTGTTGTTGATATCTCTTTAAGTATTTCACTACTACAAATAAGGGTTGCCCCTACGGATTTATCGGTAGGGGCAACCCACTGCCCCTACGGATATATACGTAGGGGCGAAAAAAGACCCCGTAGGTGCAAAGGCCGCAGGTGCAAGTTGAGGCCCTGAACTTGCCCCTACGGATATCTCGGTAGGTGTTATGGCCCCTACGGAGTACCCCGTAGGGGTAATAAAATCATATATGTAATTTTTTTTTTGAATATATTGTATATACCTACGGATATATCCGTAGGTCCTTTTTCTACCCCTACGGATACCTCCGTAGGGGATATAAAGTAGCCCCTACGGATAAGTCCGTAGGGGCCACTCCCAACACCGTGCACTGAGATCGGGGTGAAAAATATCAGGAAACCTGATATTTTGCCCCTAGAAATTTATCCGTAGGGGATAAACAGTGGCCCCTACGGACATATCCGTAGGGGCACCCCCAACATCCTGCACTGATATCAGGTGGGAAAATATCAGGTTTCTTGATAGTTTGCCCCTACGGGTATGTCCGTAGGGGCAACATATATACCTATGGCTTAATCCGTAGGTACATATTGTCTGTGTTTTTTTTTAAAAAATGGGCTGCTTGATTTTTTCCCGCCCTGTACACAATACTATATACATCAATCAAATCATATATTGCAGTATTCATAATCACATCTCACGCATATATATAATATACAAAAGAAACCCAAAAACTGAATATGATATAAATACAAACCAATATCAATATCGTTTCAAAATGTAGTACAATGTGATATAAATACATGTTTCAAAAAATAAGAACCAAAAAGCTACCCTAGTTCGGTCCAGCTCCACCTCCGAATAACGTTAGAATAACGCGCGCCTGCTCCTCGGTCAATACACTCTGCAATGCTACATATAAGGGAGTCTGAGCGGCATGTGGAGCTGGCGATGTGGTCTGCGCAGCCGCCGTCGAGGTAGTCGCTTGCGGAGCCGCGGCTGCGGGAGTCTGAGTGGGCGGTGGAGCTACAGGAGCTGTCTGCGGAACCGCAGCCGATGTAGTAGCTTGCGGAGCCGCAACCGAAGGAGATGCATGTGGAGGCTCGGCCGATCTACCCTGTCGCGTCTGGACATAACGTGTGTAAGAAACGTGTAAGAACTGTGTATTATTCGAATTCGTTTCATTATTAAGTTATTTCGAAACCCTGTTTGGATATCTAGTTTGGAAAAAGCGTTGTTTATTTTAATTACATATGTATGTATGATTAATCAAACTTAAGTCTAAAACCAAATAAGCTCAAGCTACGTACTAATTATGGATATGTTGATATGTATATAATATGAAATGATATTTTACTATAAAGTAGTATACATACCAGCATCTCCTTCAACTCCTGAACGGTGGCCCTCAAGCTATCCAGTTCCTGATGGACATGCCGGTCACTGGAGACGGAGGAAGTAACCGCCGGGATGGAGTCCAACCTCATATGGGCCCTGCTAGGGCCCAATCCCCGGCCTCTCTCCCAACCTCCGTGGTGCCCTCCGTGTGCGGCGTCCAGAACTGGGGTCAGCAGCCTCGGATTGTTCTGTCCGGTAAAATCGATCCCCGAGGCCTGGGCCTGCTCAACCACCCGCTCCTACACCCACATTAAGCAGTAAAGTATAAGTATAAAATTTAAACTTGAACCTTCCAAAACTAAAATTTCAAATTTGGGTAGAAAAAATATTAACACTTACGCAGTACTCCTGGGTAGCGACGTCGGGACATCGAAGCTCGCCCGTGGCGGGATCTGTCGAGGTGCCGTGGACGGCAAGATATGCGGACAGCACGCTCGGTGTACCACCTGACGCCACGGTCCGAGATGTCTGCAATATTAGAAAGTAACTCTTAATATTAGAAATATTAGAGAATAACTCTTAATATTGCAGAATATTAGAGAATAACTCTTAATTTACCGATAACTCCATGGCTCGAGTAATGTTCCTCGAGCCACCTGTGTAAGTGGGGCGACCCCTCTTCGCCGACTTCCTGTTCTCCGTATTCTGAGCGGCCTGTTTCTGCACAACGCATTAACATTTAGTTTTCTAATTAAGAAACACAAAGAAATAAATTATATCATAAATAATGAATTAAATTTAAAATACATACTTGTTTGCGTTCGGAGTCGAAATAAGCGCACAATAGAGGCCATGTCTCTACGTCGACTCTCGCAAACGCCGGAGTAGATAGGAGGGCCGCTCTCTCTGCCTCGGGGGTCGCTATCCACAGGGAGTAGCAGTCGGCCTTCAGCTCATTCCTGTTGTATCGGACCTTGGCCTGCATGTTCTTCATCAGGCCATTGTACAGAGCATGAAGGTCGAGCACCCTCCCCGAGTGATCAGGGTCGGCTACAGGCTGAAAATCGTAACCCAACTGAAAATACAAAAAAAAAACATTGTTATTAGATTGCAAGTGTTAATAATAAATATATTGGATAGATCAAATGAAAATATATATTAACACATACCCGAGCCTGATCAAAGAAGAGGGCGAATGAGCGCTGGTGATGCTCGCCCCACTCAACGTGAAGTGGATAATTCTTCACGATTCGGCTCTCGTCCCCCAAATACCGGCCGAACCTCTCGGCATGAGGACCGGTATAGCGATAGTCAAGGGTAAAAAATAGGGGGAATGCTGCCTCCCCCCTAGCTCTATCAGGCCTCAGCCTATGGGACTGATTCGGGCCTCGAGTCCCCCTCTGGGGATGGAGAGGCCCTGCGTCTGCACGAAATATCAAGACAATCAATAATAAGACAAAGTTGTATTAAGAAATCAAGGTTAAACAAAAATTCAAGTGTGATATATACCTCCGGTGATTAGCGCACGAGCCTGGGCCCGAGCAGCAGCACGAGCGGGACGATAGTTCCTCCGGTGAGGAACAACCGGGGTCCCGGACCCGGACGCATCCCCTCCAACTATAAAATAAACATCGACGCTAAATCTCCATGAAGTTCATATTTATTCTATATAGCATATGTAAAATAAATAAATATTTTAAATTTATTCATACTAACCTGCAGACGATGCGGAGGGTATGGAAGCGGCAGGAGTGGCCCCTGTGGAAGGTGTGGACGCACCACCTATAATTAGACAATTAAAAATAGATTTTATAAGTAATTGCAAAAAGAATGTGTAGATCAATAATATAACGTTCTAAATCAATATGCATGAACTATAGGACATATAAACATACCCGCAGGTGCGGTGGTGTCACCACCTACAGCTAGACAATAATAAAAATTGCTAAGTAAGAGCAAAAGGAATGTGTATATTTATGATATAGCATTCTAAATCAATATACATACACTATATGATATATAAACGTACCTGGAGGAGCGGGGGTGGCCTCTGTCCCAGATGTGGACGCAGGACCAACAACTAGACAATCAAACATTGACAATATAAGTAATTTTGACATAAACATGCATGAGTATCTGTAATATTACATTGAAAATGGATATGCGTGCAGTATACCTGGAGGTGTGGCAAAATCCACACGGAAGGAGGCATCCGAAGGGGTCTCCGATCTGGGTGCAAGACCGGCCCTCTGAAGCTCCCTACGGAGCTCTCCGGGCGGCAGAACCGCTCTGCCTCTGCCTCTGCCTCTGCCGCGGCTGGAGCTCCTGCCGCCCCTCGCTGCTCCCGACATCGTCATCAAATCTAGATAAACGGTTCGTGGACGCATTAGACAATCATTAAAAGTATTGACTATATATGATCTAGAGCGTAAAATGTGAAGTAATAATATAACATTACTGATAACCTTTTTCGTTTCGTGGGCGCATCATACATATCTACTTGGATTTCATCGTCGATGTCATTTCTAACCCACGTAACTTCATGATCGGTCGAAGACAACCCGTCCTTCGAAACAGACGGTCGGAGCACTTTAAGCCTTCTCTCTTCTTCGTCCTCATCGCTGTCCTCGTATTCTGGGACATCGTAGACATCTCTAGGTTTCCATCGGCATACAACACTCCACCCCGGATGCTTCAAACACTGTGAGTAGTATACTTGGAACGCTTGGTTCGGAAAGATAAACGGATCGTCCTGACCGTAAAATCGAAGTGTGTTCACACTGGTCAATCCATATTCATCTTTCCAAGTCCCAAGACTGCTTCTCCACCTGTCTGTATCGGTTCGCGGATCGTACCAAGTACAGTGGAATATATAAAAGGGTTCTGATCGTCCGGGATAGTGGATGCCGAGTATACAATTTAAGTACCCATAGTAAATCACACCGTCCGATCCTACCGTCGCAATCCCACTATTCTGAGTGATTCTAGATGTTTCTATGTCCTTAACTTCGAATTTGTATCCAAGGACACCAAATCCTTTGTAATGTGCAACCTCCATACTAGGAAATTGAGCTAAACATCTTGAATCACTCTCAAATGATGCAGACAAGTTCGGATCGTGGATCTAACAAAACAAATTTTACGATAAATACATAACGATACAAGTTTAGATTAAAACTGATAGCAATAAAATGTAATTCGAATAACTTACATGCTCTGTGACCCAATCACAAAAATTATCCTGATGGTATTTTTCCAAACGCTCTTCGTTCCAATCAGGATGCCCCCCACGTACCTCGTTAAAATGAGTTCTGTTTTTGACAAATAATTGTGACATTAATATTATGTCATTTCATACACACACAAACACAGATATAACAATTAATCCAAAAGAACTTACTCTCTAATTTGTTCAAGACATACGCAATTAAGCAAGATAAACCGATATATCTTGTTGATAAACATAGTGTCTACCCTCTTATACTCGGCTTTACCATATGGCCCGTCTTGAATTCTTCATGGTCGGTTAAGCCTTGTCTCAATGTTCTCATCCAGATAGCGGGAACAAAATGTGGTTGCTTCATCAAGAAGATAACCTTGCATGATAGAACCCTCTGGTCGATTTTTATTGCGTATATGCTTCTTAAGAGTGTAAAGGTACCTAATGAGAATATGTTGAATAAATAAACACGGGCATACATGACAAAAATAAATTTATAAATTGTGCGAAACGAAAAATTACACGTACCTCTCGACGGGATACATCCATCGATATTGTACCGGTCCGGCTAACTTCGCCTCAGTTGCAAGATGAACCGTCAAGTGTATTATGATATCGAAGAATGACGGTGGGAAAATACGCTCAAACTTGCAAAGTATCAACGCAATAGAATTTTCTAGTTTATCCAGCGTCGCAACCTCCAGCGTTTTAGCACACAACTCCCTGAAAAAACAACATAGGTCGTTGATTACTAGACCAACCGAGTCGGGGAGAGAAGTCCTGAGGGCTAATGGAAGAAGGTGCTCCACGATAACATGGTGGTCATGACTTTTCAGCCCATCGATCTTGCCCTTCACAATTTTTATTTTCTTGCTGAATGATCCTGAGAAACCTGTGGGGACTTTCAAATCATGCAACACCTGCAGGAATCTTTTCTTCTCCGGTTGTGACATATGATAAGCGGCATTGGGAAGTACAAACTTGCCCGGTTTACCCGCTACCGGTTTAGGGTGCAGTTCACTTCTTATTCCTCACTCTTGTAGATCCATCCGGGCATTCATGTTGTCTTTCGATTTCCCGTCTTTACACAGAAGCAAGTTAAGTATGTGCTCTGATACTCCCTTCTCTATATGCATGACGTCCAGACAATGACGCACTGAATTTGTAGACCAGTACGGAAGCTCAAAGAAAATGCTTAACTTGTTCCAATATTGTCGTTTGACCTGTCTCGTCGGATCCATCCCGAAGGTCACGTTATTGTAACCATCCCATTTAGCAGTCACGTCCTCTCCGGACAATGGGGATGGAGGCCCAAGAAGCTCCTGATGACCATCAAAGTGAACCGTGTCTAACCTATAGGGGTGGTCTGGAGGCAGAAAACGTCGATGGCCGCAATAACAAACCTTCCTGCTAAAATTCAAAAATTTTGATGTTGTGTGTTCATGGCAATGAGGACATGCTTTGTGACCATGTACGGACCAACCTGAAAGCATTCCATACGCAGGAAAGTCATTAATTGTCCACATTAAAGCCGCACGCAGTATGAAGGTTGTATTTGTGTTTGAATCATATGTCTCTACACCATCAATGAACAAAGTTTTCAGCTCCTCAATCAGAGGTCGGAGATAGACGTCGATATTGTTCCCCGGTGAGTTTGGTACGTCGATAAGAAGAGGCATCATAAAGTATGATTGGTCCATAGCCAACCAAGGTGACAGATTATAAATTATCATTACAACGGGCCATGTACTGTGACTTCCAGCCATATAGTTGAATGGGCAGAAGCCATCGGCAGCCAGTCCGAGCCGGACATTGCGAGGATCGCTACTGAATATTGCGTGCCTCCTATCGAAATCCTTCCATGCCGGTGAATCTCTTGGATGGCTCATTTTTCCATTTTCGCTTGGAGGAGCACGGTGATGCCAAATCATTGCCTCGGCTGTTTTCTTGCACCTGAATAGCCTCTGAAGCCTCTGTGTTATGGGAAAATATCGTGCTATCTTCACAGGTATATCAGGCTTCTTATCAGAATCTTTCGGCTTATACCTGGCCTCTCCGCATGTTAGACACTCTTTCAAATCTGAATTCTCTTTCCGGTACAACACGCAATTTTTAGGACATGCTTGAATCTTCTCGCACTTTAGACCCAAATCAGACATCATTTTCTGGGCTTCGTACCAGCTTTCGGGCACATTATTTCCCGGAGGCATAGAATCTTTCAAGAACGAAAGAAGCATTGTGAATGACTTGTTGCTCCATCCATTTAGGCACTTAATTTGGAAAAGTTGGACGAACCATGAGAGGGTGGAATACTTCGCATTCTCATAAATTGGTTTCCTAGCATCATTCATGAAATTTTCATATTTATCCGCACGCGGTCCTTGACCGGAAGGAATGTCATCTTCGGTACGAATAGATTCACCTAGGGCAGCCTCTACCATATCCTCCATTTCTTCTGATGGAAATAAATTTCCGTATCCTGCCGTATTACCGAATTCTTCTTCTTCTCCTGCCGCATTATCGTGTTCTCCTTCTTCTACCGCAGTACTGCATTCTTCTCCTTCCCCGTGATATTTCCAAGTTGAATAAAGTCTAGTAAACCCATGTTTTACAATATGAAGCTCTGCCAATTCTACCTTCTGCCAGTACTTATTACCACATCTATCGCACGGACAGAGAATCTTCTCTATTATGATCTTATTATGTGCTCATGCAAATTCAAGGAAAGCAGCAACTCCTGCGACAAACTTAGGTTGCATACGTTGTTTCCAATCCACATACATCCAGTCCTTAACTCTGACGTACTCATGGGCCATGTTAGACTGAATAACATATAAATTATAGGTTATGCTGACTATATTGAGAAATATAAGAACGGGATAGTTACTGACAAAGGAGAAAATCCATGTATATGCTTTGTGTGTGCGTTTGTCGTTGAAAAGAATAAATTATCGCACGTTATGTTGACCGATAGACGGGGACTAAGTGGCGCTTTTAGTTTCATATATGGGTATCGATGGGAATATGAAGTTTCATATTATCATATATTGGTTTTAACCCGAACATCTCGAATCGCTCTCTGATTATGCGTTTGTATGTATGTGTTCCGGCTGTCGGGGGTAGGCTTCTATCCCATTAAGAATGTATAGAGCGAACGCCCATCACTTGTGCTTTCAACCGTTTCGAGTAAATTTCGGCAGCACCTCCCCGCTGTTCTCCGAGTACACTGTAATAGAATAGATAATCATTTCAAAGCTGTGAAACAACGTTGAAATGAACATCTAATCTATCTTTGTACACGGAGAACCAGCGGAAAGATACCGACGAAATATCTCGAAACGGATGAAAACACAAGTGAATGAAGGCGTTTGCTTTATACATTCTTAACTTGTCCACACGGGACGAATCTATGGGTTACCATACGATTGAATTTTCTCGTCGCGTAGACTATACGACGGTTGTTAGTATTGAGCTATACTGTCCGATATTTAACAACCTTCGTATAGTTCTAGGTCACGACGAGCATCGCACGTATGTTAACCGATAGACGGGGACTAAGTGGCGCTTTTAGTTTCATATATGGGTATCGATGGGAATATGAAGGTTTCATATTATCATCGAGTATCATATATTGGTTTTAACCCGAACATCTCGAATTGCTCTCTAATTATGCGTTTGTATGTATGTGTTCCGGCTGTCGGGGGTAGGCTTCTATCCCATTAAGAATGTATAGAGCGAACGCCCATCACTTGTGCTTTCAACCGTTTCGAGTAAATTTCGGCAGCACCTCCCCGCTGTTCTCCGAGTACACTGTAATAGAATAGATAATCATTTCAAAGCTGTGAAACAACGTTGAAATGAATATCTAATCTATCTTTGTACACGGAGAACCAGCGGAAAGGTACCGACGAAATATCTCGAAACGGATGAAAACACAAGTGAATGAAGGCGTTTGCTTTATACATTCTTAACTTGTCCACACGGGACAAATCTATGGGTTACCATACGATTGAATTTTCTCGTCGCGTAGACTATACGACGGTTGTTAGTATCGAGCTATACTGTCCGATATTTAACAACCTTCGTATAGTTCTAGGTCACGACGAGCATCGCACGTATGTTAACCGATAGACGGGGACTAAGTGGCGCTTTTAGTTTCATATACGGGTATCGATGGGAATATGAAGGTTTCATATCATCATCGAGTATCATATATTGGTTTTAACCCGAATATCTCGAGTCGCTCTCTAATTATGCGTTTGTTGTGCATTCGTGTTGTATGTGTAACATGATTTTAAACCATTGAGATCAAGATTGATAGAACTGATCATCCTACATTGCAATAGCATTCATCAACCAAAAACTATTATTGCAATGGTATACATCTATAACAATCAACAATTAAAACTATAAATATAGGATACTGATATCATAAAGCGTTATGAGACACCTCATCTGCCACGTGTCGTGATCATGGAAATCGCTAATATTGAGTTATGAGACACCTCATCAGCCATGTGTCATGGTTACATATTAGTTAGGGACACGGCTATTTGTGTGCGGCTGCACGCTTGTGCAAAGATTTGTAATGTTAAAAAAATGTGATTTTTTTTTATACATTGGAAAGAATGAATAGGAATTGATCTTTACATTGTTAACCTCTTTTAGTTTTTCTTTAGGAGCGGTCTCTCATATCTTAGTTGAAATATTTTCTATGTTTGTTATGGTCTTACTCTCACATAAACTATCAATATCATGCCACAAGAGAGTGAAAGAAATAGCATGCATGGTGTGTTCAATGTATTATAAACAAGTACACTTCTAATAGTTTTTAAATTTGAGAAGTCCAGAGTGTATGGAAGGAGTTGAATAACAGAAGCATAAGGGGCACAACATTTTTTTCTTAAATTCTGGATACATTCTAAAATCTTCAACAGCAATTGGAGTGTATTTCGCTGTGAGAGACTCTTCAAAGAAATGGAGGAAGAAGCACTAAAGAAAAAAGAGAGAAAAATAAGAATATAAAGTTGAAACTAAACTTGAGCTATCCGCTGAAATCATAAAGCATAGGAAAGTTGATTGAGTCTTGATCTATTGCTCTTTCTTTGCATTATCTCGTATGTCCATTTATAGATTTTAATGCCACATGAGATGTATAATCTGTCAGCTCCCTATGGTTGTATTAATGTCAGCTCTTACACAATATGGGTATCTGCCTTACCATTAAGACAACTATGGAATATGTTAATTTAAAATGTAAGGCTAGCTATCTATGTATTCTGAGGGACTGCTTGCATAGAACTGAGCTTGATCCTCTCAATTATTACACATAAATATGCTGACATGCCTCTCATAACCCTAACCCCAGCCCCACAGTAACCCTAACCCCAGCCCCAACCCTAACCCCAGCCCACCGTAACCCTACCCCAGCCCCACAGTAACCCTAACCCCAGCCCCACCGTAACCCTAACTCCAGCCCCACCCCAGCAGCAGCCGAACCCCAACCATAAACCTACCCCGACCCCGACCCCGACCCCGACCGCCACCGCGCCCCTGCCCAAACCCAACTCTCGCGCACGCAACCCAGACCCAGCCATGAATAATCCAAAAATGCTTTAATTTACCTCGAGATTTATACCTGAACGGGTGCGCTGGTGGGCTGGAGCGACGACGGTGGCGAATTGGCGAAGAAACCGGCGGTGGTGACGACGGTGGCGACGAAATCGGCGGTGGCGACGACGGTGGCGACTCTGCCCGACGACGGTGGCGACGCGACGGTGGCGATTTGGGGTTTTTCGCGCGCGTTTGAGGGAGAGAGAGAAAATGAGCGTAGGCTTTTCGATCTGGCTTTATTTTAAAACGATATTTACTTGCCCCTACAGATATACCCGTAGGTCCTTTGTTTGCGGTTCCGTAGGGGCAAACACCAAATTAAGAATTAATATTTTTATTCTTGGACGTCAGTGCCCGTAGGGGCAACCTTTTAGCCCTACGGATTAATCCGTAGGGCCAAGTTAAATATGCCCCTACGGATATTTCCATCCGTAGGGGCAACCCCCTATTTTACTAGTGTTTATTTCACTCCATAATTACAAGAAGGAGCTTGTAGTTCATTGGTAACAAAGTTCAAATCCCCTGCCCCACATTATTTTTAATATTATTTTGTTTTTTGATTTTTTACAATACCAACCGTTACACGTGCGTTTCTCACAAAATTCCTTCTACACATTAATAGTTAGATGCACCATAATTCACCTAAGGAGACCCCCCACCCATCGACGCTTCGACTCGGCCCGACTCGGCCGAGTCGGCAGGCGGACCGGCCGACTCGGGCCGGCGCCGCCGGCCGGACTAGGCCGGACGGCCGAGTCGTTAACATCGAAGACGAGCATCTTAACTTGGTCAATCCCCCTGCACACTCTAAATTTCTAGACCGGTTACAGAGAGCACATTAAACCCCTTTTACTCCAAATTTTAACGATTTTTTAATATATTTTTTCAGTTTTTTAATTAAAAACCCTAACCCTAGATTAACCCTATAAATACACCCCCTACCCTCTACCCTCTCATCCTCAATTTCTGAGTCCACTCTCTCAAAATCCCAAGAGAACTTTGGTACGTTGGAAAACGAGCGAAAGGAGAAGCGCTGACGAAATCGACGGCAAAATTCCGGTGATCGTACTAGGAGCTTTGAACGAAGATTCGACGCACCGGCAAACCCTCTACTTCGCTCTCACTCTCTAGTGTTGTCCAAACCCATAAGTCCCCATTTTTCTATCTTTTTTTTCTTTCATAAAAATACGAATTTACAAACCCGACGGAATCGGAACAAAATCGATTTCCAATTCGGTTTTCTATAAAATCTCAGTTATCACCAATTCCATCATGCTTAAACATCTTTATGTTGACTGTTAATCACTTAACAACTAATTTGAACAAGTTTTCTCACATGAAATGATAGCTTTTGCAATATATCGTATTCTTTCACTTAAATACCACAATGTTTAGTTTTCACATTTAACCCCCTTAACATTGCTAAACCTTAAAGTAGTTCACGAGGTAATGACCTACCTCCACACACACTCATATGCAAACATAATACGCTACCTTGAAAACTTAGAATACGATAAAACAAGATTTTAAAATTAAATACCATTTTCTTAATAAAACATTTTCTAAAAGTTTTAGGTTGCTACACCTTTAAAACAAATATCTTTTAATAGAAAACTACGATAAGTTGTAGACATCGATCGTTTATCTAAATCTGACTTTGTGGTGTCTAGGCTAGGCAAGTGAGCAAAGGTAACTTTAAAAGGCCCGTCTCACGATTCGTGAGCGGATCCCTCCTTCCTCACTTGTACTTACCTGGCCACAATTGGCGGTGAAGAGGTATAACACCCGAGCCCAATGCTACTATTTTCAGTTACTGTTTGAGCATAATGTGGTACTCATTTCATTTAACTTGCTTGTTTGTTGCTTACTGTAAAATTTACCCGGCAAAGTCATTTCTACATATAACAAATTTTGGCATCTAAACTAAAATTGAAAATATTCATCTTGGCCTACTTGACACCCCTAGCCTCATGGTAGCGTCCGTGCATTGTGTTCTCGTCCCGTTCAGTGAAACGGGCGAGTTTAGATGGCTACGTGCACGTACGTGTGTCCGTTTTGGGGGTATGCTTTTAATCATAAAACACTTAATTTTAAAATTTGGAACCCGCTTAAAATCCTATTATTTCAATTTCAAATTTTTGGACTCGACCCGGGCGCGATTTGGAAATGTTTTATTTGGCGCCAAAATCCCAAATTTTAATATTATTAAAACCATCGCATATATTTTTTCTAACTAACCTGATATCTTACTGTTCATTACCTATCTTTTAAATCTTTAAGTTAACCATATAATATTTTTACAATCTTTTATATCCTGCTCAATTTATTCTCTCAGCCAATCGCAACCTTCCCTTTAACCCCGTGGGCCCCACTTTTTCTCTCCCTATTCTCTTTCTCTCCACTTTTTTCTCTCTCTCTTCTTCATATATTCTCTCGTACTTCTCTTTATCATTCTTTCTCTTCTTGCTTCATGTCTCGTTTCTCATTTTTTTAACTGTTCTTTCGTTCCCGGAATTCCGTCGTGTCGGTGACGCTTCTCGATGTTCCAGCGAGGTACCCCGACCCGTGTGGTTCCTTTGTTCATCGTTTGGGTTCATTCCGTGAACCGTGCGTCCGTCGCGAGTTTTCCCCGCCGACGGTTAACGTTCCGTTTTCCCGATTCGCGACCCATCGAGGCAAGTTAATCTTGCTACATGCTATATAATTCATTTTATACTTATTTAAATAAATACCATACCTATAGTTTAAATCTAGTGCCCCATGTTTAATTTTATAACGTTTCGATGTTCCATTTGCATCCGTTTAAATCATATTAAATCTAGATCATGAAAACTTATCTTGTGACATACTAGATTACATTATACTGCATCCATATCAATTAAAATATACATCGTCGTAATATTTCTTATTATTATCTTTAATTAGTTTATAATCTGCATTTTATGATATTATATATTTAAAATATTATAGTTTACACATGAAACGTCGTTGAAAAATCGGATATGACAAATCTGAAATTTACTGTACACCTTACCTTATAAAATTCATTATAAATCATAGAAAAATCATTAGTATATGTTCTTTAGTTCGTTACGAAGCTAACTCAGAATAATATAACTCTATGAAATATTTACTTGCAAAATAAATTGTTTAAATAACGTAAAATGCAAATGAAAATGTCTCCAAACTGCTGTCCAGGGAAATTCCAGCAGCAAACTTTCAACTTCGAATGTTCATAACTTTTTGTAGGGACAACCTGAGATGCTTATACTTATAAAACTGAAAACCTTATTGAATTATCTTTGTTTTGGTATAATACACGTCCCTTTTGAAGAACGTTTGTTATTTTTAAGCTATTTTACAAATCAGGGTGACGCTGAATTTCTGAACGGAACTTTCTTGTGCATGTTTAATCAATACCACTTTTATAGTTATTAATCGCTTTGAATATGCTATCCATATTATTATTTATATCACATATTGCTTAGTTGTACATCCCACATTACCATTTTATAGTTTTATAAATTTTCGGATACCCGTTTGCATCCATCGCATTTAAGATAAATATAATTGCATTCATAGATCACATTACTACATAATAATGTGATATTAACACTCCATATTTAATAAATTGCATCCTAATTAATATTGGAACTATAAATGTAACCCTAGTCGATAACTGTGCATCCATATCCTTGAAATTATATCTATTTGCATATCATATTACATATTCCAGTTTATTGTTCTGATAGTACTCATGCTTGTTTATTTATACACATGCTTATGTTAGTTTGATTATGAGCACCCACATGACATCTTGTGCTTCCTGACATGACCTGTTACACTTCCTACTATACCTGACATGGTACCGTGTACTGTTTACTTGACCTGATGTACCATGACTCGACCCGTTACCTGATCTTGTGTCTAATGCCAACAAACCTGACATGTAGTCCTCATGGACCGTTCCTGTTGTCTATCCAGACAAAGCTGCTTTTACCTGATCCTGTGTTGGCATTAGTTCTTGATTACAGTATACCTAAATTGAACACATAACTTTGGGGGTATGGGGAAATCAAAAGTGTAAACTAAAGTGTAACTTAAAAGGGTATTACTTGATCCGTGGTCCCGGGGGGTAACGGGACAGAGCCATTCGTGACTCTTATATTTTCCTGATCCGTGGTCCCGGGGGGTAACGGGACAGAGCCATTCGTGACTCTTACATTTTCCTGATCCGTGGTCCCGGGGGGTAACGGGACATATCCTTTGAGTTACATGGAGGATTACTCAAATTGATTTCAAATACTTTAGAATAGAAAACCTGATAGAATAGTTTAGTTACCCACTGCACACTACCCTGTACTGCTTGTTTCACATTATTGCTACTCTCGTTTTATTCATGTTTATTTTGCATTGCCTGTTACACTGTTCATATTATATTACTTGATGACATGACGCGCTGACGTCTGTGTTTTGCATGGCCCAGATTCCGTACCGCTGTTGCAGTCCGAGCAGGAGTACTTCAGCCAGCAGGCTGAGCTGTGAGTTCAGTAGTAGTTAGTTTTATTTCCTGCATTTATTTCCTGATGTGAGCCCGCATTATGGGACACACTTTTCAGTTATTTTTATTGGATCATTTGCTTCGGCATTTATTTATTATTGACTCCTGTTATTCTGGATTATGGACATGTTTTAGATAGTTTTATCTTGTTCTTGATATCTCTACAGCCGTAATGTGACTGTGGATGGATTCTTCCTACCCACAGGTAGCATGGTTGGCTATGTCACATGCCCAATCTAGCGTACTCTGGGAAGCGGGGCGTGACATGGTTCTTTTGGTATCAGAGCCATAGGATAGTCGGGTTGATTCTTTTGTAGTCGGGTATTGTACCCAATACACGAATCAGAATACCCGTGTTTAGGAAACATGTCCTGCCACCTTGACCGTTTTACCATTCTTGAATCACATTCTTCCTGATTATATCTTTTACGATGTGCAAACTTCCTTTGCATATCGATTCAAAATCCTGATTCCTTGTTATCTCTAGGACTTAGGCGACTTGGATGGAGTTATGTAATTGTGGCTATGATACCGCGGCATAGTTACAATGCGGTACTCTATTTAAGTATCTTGGAGTTCTAGCCTTGATCTATATTCAAAATCTATCATCATGCTAATGTTGGGTATTTTGAGTTCAGGATTATGGCCGGTAAGAAATTAAAGACATACCAGAGGCGTATGGACGAAGCCGCCATGCTTGGAGTGATAAGAGGAATGCTAGAGAATCAAAGAAACAGACCGAGTTGATCCAGCAGCAAGCGGACTCGTTTCGGGAAGGTTTGCAGATCGTTCAGCAGTCTGTGAACAATGTTGGAGCTAGACCAGTTGACCGAGTAGGGACCGTAGCAGATTTCAGGCGGTTGGGTCCGTCTACATTTACTGGTTTAAAGGAGCCGTTGCCAGTGGAGCAGTGGTTAGTTGACACAGAGAACTTGCTTTTTGCGGCAAAGATTCCAGATGACAAAAAGGTTGTTGTGGTACGCATTCAGCTAGTGGACTACGCCCGAGAATGGTGGCTTGTTGAGGAGACCCGCTTGCCCAAGCCGATCAAGTGGGCGGATTTTTCTAAGAGTTTCCTGGAGAAGTTCTTCCCGCGGACTGCACGGGAGGAAATGGAAGAGAAGTTCATCGGACTAAAGCAAAAGGGTGCACCCGTAGATGTGCATGTAGCAGAATGGACGAGACTCGGTAGTTTCGCTGGACCTTTAGTTGCCAACGATGCAGACAGGGCACGGAGGTTCATGCGCAGACTGGACGTGGACATCCAGAGGAAGATTGTCTCCCTGGGTTTGATCACTTTCTCACAAGTACTTGCGGCAGCCGAGAGCAGCAGAGTTTATCTGGGATGAAGGGGAGTTTTTCTGTCGGGCCAGTCGAGTTTAGTGCTAGGCCGACAAACAATATTCTTGCAGCAATGGAAGTTGATAATAGTGAAGAGCCGGCTGTTGTTCGCGATTTTATGGACGTGTTTGAAGATATATCGGGTTTACCGCCGAGGAGAGATGTGGTGTTCGCAATTGATCTTATTCCTGGTGCAGCGTCAATATCTAAAGCGTATTATCCAATGGCGCCAGTAGAGTTGGAAGAAGTAAAGAAACAGGTTGCTGAATTGCTTGAAAAGAGTTGGATTCGAAGCAGTAACTCGCCTTGGGGAGCTCCAGTTCTTCTAGTAAAGAAGAAGGATGGCACAAGAAAGATGTGCATCGACTATCGAGAGTTAAAACGGGTGACTATTAAGAACAAGTACCCGATCCCTCGCATTGGAGAACTTTTTGAGCAGCTTAGTGGCGCGAGGGTATTCTCGAAGCTGGATTTGCGATCCGGATATCATCAGGTCCGAGTGAAAACAGAAGATATTTGCAAGACGGCGTTCCGAACTCGGTATGGACATTACGAATACTTAGTGATGCCCTTCGGAGTAACGAATGCGCCGGCAGTATTCATGGACTTGATGAACCGAATCTTTTCACCATTCTTGGATCAGTTCATTATGGTATTCATTGACGATATTCTGGTTTACTCGAAGAGTTTTGAAGAGCATGCTGAGCATTTGAAGATCGCACTGCAGACGTTGAGACAGGAGAAATTGTATACGAAGATGAGTAAGTGCGAGTTTTGGCTGGAGGAAGTAAGGTTTTTGGGGCATGTTGTGTCTGGAGATGGCATTGCCGTCGATCCAGAAAAGATTGCAGCAGTTCGAGATTGGCCTATTCCAAAGAATGTTGCTGAGATAAGAAGTTTTCTTGGATTAGCCGGATACTACAGGAGATTTGTGGAGAACTTTGCTCGTCTGGCAGAGCCATTGACCAAGCTTACGCGCAAGGAGGTACCTTTTGTATGGGCGGATAAGTGTGCGTTAGCTTTCGAGACGTTGAAGCAGAAGTTGATAACCGCCCCTATTCTGACCGTGCCAGACAATTCCGGAGGATTGGTGATTTACAGCGACGCATCTGGGAAAGGATTGGGATGTGTTTTGATGCAGCATGGGAAGGTTGTAGCATACGCATCGAGACAGTTGAAGACCCATGAGAAGAATTATCCAACTCATGACTTGGAGCTTGCGGCTGTGATTTTCGCTTTGAAGATTTGGAGACACTACCTTTTGGGCGAAAGAGTCGAAGTTTTTACAGATCATAAGAGCTTGAAGTATGTGTTCACACAGAATGAGCTTAACATGAGGCAGCGTAGATGGTTGGAGCTGATGGTTGACTATGATCTTGATCTTAAGTACCATCCGGGGAAGGTTAATGTTGTGCCGGATGCGCTTAGTCGGTTACCAGTAATTCAGGTGTTAACTACGCAGAAGGAGATCGTCGCAGATTTTCGAAGATTTGACTTGGAGGTTGTGCTACCGCGTTCTACGGGACAGTTGATGCAGCTGCAAGTACAGTCGTCTTTGATTGAGAATATTAAAGCAGCTCAATCACAGGATCCTAGACTGCAAAAGTTTCGAGAGCAGGTTGAAGCCGGGCTACGAACAGATTTATTGATCCACGAAGATGGTTCGTTGAGGTATGGTAGCCGTTTGTGTGTGCCAAAGGGTGATGTTCGTGAAGAGCTTATGAAGGAGGCACACAGTTCAGCTTATTCTGTACATCCAGGAGGCACAAAGATGTACCGAGATTTTCGACAGCATTTCTGGTGGGAGGGCATGAAGCGGGAGATTGCTCGCTTTGTGGCAAAGTGCTTGGTGTGTCAGCAAGTTAAGGCTGAACATCAAAGGGTTGCTGGTTTATTACAACTACTTCCGATTCCTCAGTGGAAGTGGGAACATATAACCATGGATTTCATGACGGCTTTACCGCGGAGTCCAAAAGGCAACAATGCAGTATGGGTAATTGTTGACCGATTTACCAAGGCAGCTCACTTTATTCCTTTTCGGGTTGGTCAATCAACAGAGACATTGGCAGAGCGGTACATGCAGGAGATCGTAAGATTGTATGGAGTACCGGTGAGCATCGTGTTCGATCGAGACACTCGGTTCTTATCACACTTCTGGAGGAGTTTACAGGAAAGTTTGGGGACTCGATTGAAGTTTAGCACAGCTTATCATCCTCAAACTGATGGTCAGTCGGAGAGAACGATCCAAACTCTTGAGGATACGTTGAGAACATGCAGGTTGGACTTCAAGGGGTCTTGGGAGGATCATCTACTTTTGGTGGAGTTGTCTTACAACAACAGTTTTCAGGCAACTATTCAGCTGTCTCCATTTGAAGCTTTGTATGGTCGTAAATGCCGTTCACCTGTTTGTTGGGACGATGTCGGTGAACGAAGATTATTGGGACCAGATTTGGTTGTGCAGACAGTTAAGAAGGTTAACCCTATCAGAAATCATATGAAGGCAGCACAGGACCGACAGAAGAGTTGGGCAGATACGTCAAGAAGACCTCTGGAGTTCACCGTGGGTGATTTGGTATTCTTGAAGATATCACCGACTAGAGGGGTGATTCGTTTTGGAAGTCGAGGAAAGCTTAGTCCTCGATTCGTTGGACCCTTGAGATCGTGGAGCGTGTTGGTGAGGTAGCGTATTGTTTAGTGTTACCGCAGTCCTTGGCAAATGTGCATGATGTGTTTCAGGTATCTCAACTCCGTAAGTATGTTCGAGATGAAACACACGTTTTGGATCATTCGGAGCTAACAGTACGAGAAGACTTGACTTTTGAGGAGCGACCGATTGAAATCGTGGATCGAAGGGAAAAGGTTCTTAAGAACAAGGTTATCCCCCTTGTGCTTATTTCTTGGGGTAATCGCTCGCGTGAAGAGTTCACTTGGGAACGAGAAGATGAAATCCGACAGAAGTTTCCTCACATTTTCTTGTAGTTATCTATCTTTGTATTCTTGGAATTTCGAGGACGAAATTCTTTTGTAGTTGGGTATAATATAACACCCGAGCCCAATGCTACTATTTTCAGTTACTGTTTGAGCATAATGTGGTACTCATTTCATTTAACTTGCTTGTTTGTTGCTTACTGTAAAATTTACCCGGCAAAGTCATTTCTACATATAACAAATTTTGGCATCTAAACTAAAATTGAAAATATTCATCTTGGCCTACTTGACACCCCTAGCCTCGTGGTAGCGTCCGTGCATTGTGTTCTCGTCCCGTTCAGTGAAACGGGCGAGTTTAGATGGCTACGTGCACGTACGTGTGTCCGTTTTGGGGGTATGCTTTTAATCATAAAACACTTAATTTTAAAATTTGGAACCCGCTTAAAATCCTATTATTTCAATTTCAAATTTTTGGACTCGACCCGGGCGCGATTTGGAAATGTTTTATTTGGCGCCAAAATCCCAAATTTTAATATTATTAAAACCATCGCATATATTTTTTCTAACTAACCTGATATCTTACTGTTCATTACCTATCTTTTAAATCTTTAAGTTAACCATATAATATTTTTACAATCTTTTATATCCTGCTCAATTTATTCTCTCAGCCAATCGCAACCTCCCCTTTAACCCCGTGGGCCCCACTTTCTCTCTCCCTATTCTCTCTCTCTCCACTTTTTTCTCTCTCTCTTCTTCATATATTCTCTCGTACTTCTCTTTATCATTCTTTCTTTTCTTGCTTCATGTCTCGTTTCTCATTTTTTTAACTGTTCTTTCGTTCCCGGAATTCCGTCGTGCCGGTGACGCTTCTCGATGTTCCAGCGAGGTATCCCGACCCGTGTGGTTCCTTTGTTCGTCGTTTGGGTTCATTCCGTGAACCGTGCGTCCGTCGCGAGTTTTCCCCGCCGACGGTTAACGTTCCGTTTTCCCGATTCGCGACCCATCGAGGCAAGTTAATCTTGCTACATGCTATATAATTCATTTTATACTTATTTAAATAAATACCATACCTATAGTTTAAATCTAGTGCCCCATGTTTAATTTTATAACGTTTCGATGTTCCATTTGCATCCGTTTAAATCATATTAAATCTAGATCATGAAAACTTATCTTGTGACATACTAGATTACATTATACTGCATCCATATCAATTAAAATATACATCGTCGTAATATTTCTTATTATTGTCTTTAATTAGTTTATAATCTGCATTTTATGATATTATATATTTAAAATATTATAGTTTACACATGAAACGTCGTTGAAAAATCGGATATGACAAATCTGAAATTTACTGTACACCTTACCTTATAAAATTCATTATAAATCATAGAAAAATCATTAGTATATGTTCTTTAATTCGTTACGAAGCTAACTCAGAATACTATAACTCTATGAAATATTTACTTGCCAAATAAATTGTTTAAATAACGTAAAATGCAAATGAAAATGTCTCCAAACTGCTGTCCAGGGAAATTCCAGCATCAAACTTTCAACTTCGGATGTTCATAACTTTTTGTAGGGACAACCTGAGATACTTATACTTATAAAACTGAAAACCTTATTGAATTATCTTTGTTTTGGTATAAGACAAGTCCCTTTTGGAGAACGTTTGTTATTTTTAAACTATTTTACAAATCAGGGTGACGCTGAATTTCTGAACGGAACTTTCTTGTGCATGTTTAATCAATACCACTTTTATAGTTATTAATCGCTTTGAATATGCTATCCATATTATTATTTATATCACATATTGCTTAGTTGTATATCCCACATTACCATTTTATAGTTTTATAACTTTTCGGATACCCGTTTGCATCCATCGCATTTAAGATAAATATAATTGCATTCATAGATCACATTACTACATAATAATGTGATATTAACACTCCATGTTTAATAAATTGCATCCTAATTAATATTGGAACTATAAATGTAACCCTAGTCGATAACTGTGCATCCATATCCTTGAAATTATATCTATTTGCATATCATATTACATGTTCCAGTTTATTGTTCTGATAGTACTCATGCTTGTTTATTTATACACATGCTTATGTTAGTTTGATTATGAGCACCCACATGATATCTTGTGCTTCCTGACATGACCTGTTACACTTCCTACTATACCTGACATGGTACCGTGTACTGTTTACTTGACCTGATGTACCATGACTCGACCCGTTACCTGATCTTGTGTCTAATGCCAACAAACCTGACATGCAGTCCTCATGGACCGTTCCTGTTGTCTATCCAGACAAACCTGCTTTTACCTGATCCTGTGTTGGAATTAGTTCTTGATTACAGTATACCTGAATTGAACACATAACCTTGGGGGTATGGGGAAATCAAAAGTGTAAACTAAAGTGTAACTTAAAAGGGTATTACTTGATCCGTGGTCCCGGGGGGTAACGGGACAGAGCCATTCGTGACTCTTACATTTTCCTGATCCGTGGTCCCGGGGGGTAACGGGACATATCCTTTGAGTTACATGGAGGATTACTCAAATTGATTTCAAAGACTTTAGAATAGAAAACCTGATAGAACAGTTTAGTTACCCACTGCATACTACCCTGTACTGCTTGTTTCACATTATTGCTACTCTCGTTTTATTCATGTTTATTTTGCATTGCCTGTTACACTGTTCATATTATATTACTTGATGACATGACGCGCCGACGTCTGGGTTTTGCATGGCCCAGATTCCGTACCGCTGTTGCAGTCCGAGCAGGAGTACTTCAGCCAGCAGGCTGAGCTGTGAGTTCAGTAGTAGTTAGTTTTATTTCCTGCATTTATTTCCTGATGTGAGCCCGCATTATGGGACACACTTTTCAGTTATTTGTATTGGATCATTTGCTTCCGCATTTATTTATTATTGACTCCTGTTATTCTGGATTATGGACATGTTTTAGATAGTTTTATCTTGTTCTTGATATCTCTACAGCCGTAATGTGACTGTGGATGGATACTTCCTACCCACAGGTAGCATGGTTGGCTATGTCACGTGCCCAATCTAGCGTACTCTGGGAAGCGGGGCGTGACAAGAGGCGATTTGAGGCTTCTAACAACTTGTTGTTTAGATCATTTAGAATTAGTCTAGTTGAAATAGAAAACCTAAAATACGGAAAATCGACTTTTGCAAATAAATACGTTTTACTTTAATAAAACCGTATTAGGATTAGTATTTATAAAATTTTTGCAAAGCGCCACTACAACCCACCTTTGGGGAACCCGTTAGGGATAGTACGGTTTATTGTGCACCCTCGGCTTAGTAGTGCGAGATTCAGACCTCCGCAAGCAGCATTCGGTCTCGAAAGGTTTAAAATACGATATCTTAAGAAAATGATATTTTTTTAATATTAAATATTTATTGAAATTATTTTTGTATAAATATATGTATATTATCATTAAAAGATCTATTTTGTTATAACATAAAAATCCCACTTTTTCTAAAATTCAAAAGACTAGATTTTGCATTAAAATACCATGAATTTCAAATAAATCAATATTACAGATAAATACCTTTATTTATGTAATTAGGATATTTTCACTAAGAAATATCAGAAAATAAAATTACACTCATTATAACTATAAAGACGAATAATAAGTACTTGGGGTGTATCTTGAAAACTATACAAAAGTATTTTTACATAAAACCCCCTCAAGTTTTATAAATTACAATAAGGACCCTAGTAAATATAGAGCTTCGATTTACATTTCTTCTGTCCGACTCGGGTTTGAGTCTGATCATAATCCGACTTGAATATGATTGAGTACTATATAAATCTATAATATTCCAACTCAATATGAACACATGAATCCCAGAATCCAGTTATCAACCTATATAAATTGACTGAATCAAATCATGGATATACATCCATTATTCCGTTATTCCATTTATCTGATTATGTAATTACAACCTATTTACTGATATCATGGTTTTGGTCAGTCATCCAACTTACACAATACAATACAAAAATACAAGCAAAACACTACGGGGTTTAAGGGGTAGATTGGTGCGGAAGGTGATAGAAGTGGCACAAGACAGTAAGATTAAGACACCTAACATATATTCCGTTGCTGTTGTACCGTGGCTTAATGGTTCCTTGTACATTCCGTTTGCTCTGGTCTCTAGCATACTGAGACCCCTCTCGTATACACTGGCATCCTTCCGTACCAAGCTACAAACAACAGCGTAAACACAATATTCTACAATATTATACAACTTTAGAAGATACTTCTTATTCTGTCTTTTTCTAATCTTTGGGACTTACTGAGCGACCTGTTCGCTGACGACATTCTATTTCTTTCTTCTTTGAATGTCGTCAGGTGTTTTGGACCCGTCAGAGATCGAGCCCACCGGTGAAGACTTGGATCAGTTCCACGAAGACCCCGATCTCTAGACATTGTACCTTGTTCTACTCAGTATTTTTCATTTCCTGTTATCCCATTGTTTAGGCATTGCTTTTATTTCAGATGTATTTACTTTTCATGCATTGTACAAAAGAATGTTATTAATAAAGTTGCTGTTATTTTTATATCTCTTATCTCTTGTGATTTACCTTTATATTGCTTAGATACACTTAGCGTATTTACTTCACAGTAAATACGTAGCGGACCTCATCGCGTCCCCTTCGCCGTACACCGGAAAGCGGGGCGTGACAGCGTGAGATCCTTACGACTCACAAAGGAGCAACATACTTAAGAATACCTACGATTCCTAAGGAGAAATACACCTGCGAGATTCTCTCGACTCGTAGGGAGAAATTGCTTTTATGAGACCCTTACGGCTCATAAAATTGAAAAGCCTTAGGCGATAGAGATCTAAACATGTCTCCTAAACCATCGCTCCCCAACGGGAAATAGCAAATGATGAGTCGCTCCTGGCGTTACGCTTCAGTATTAGCGGTGCTGATGCCGACCCAATAACCAAATCCCAAGTCCTCCCGGGGCAATTGATGAGTTGCTCCTGGCATTATTCCAGTGCAGCAATGCTGTTGCCAAACAAGATCCAAATTCCAAGTCCCCAAACGAAGAATTATGAGTCCCTCCTAATATCACATTCCAGTGCAGCGATGCAGACGCCAACCAAAATCCAATTTCCCAAAATTATTCCAGCCCTGCGGCCAGTCCCCAAATTGACTACCGTATACAATCCACGGGATCAAATAATTCTCATCACACCCAGGCCCCACAGCAATCACAATCCCCACGGTCGGTCTTCACCATCGGAATTATACTCCATTTGGGAAGACCCACTCATGTGTCCTCACGATACATGGGGAGAACAAAACTTACGAGATCCTCTCGACTCATAAGAAAACATCTTCGTGGGATCCTTACGACTCACAAAGGAAGAACGCACTTGGGAGTCCCCACGACCCCTAAGGAGAAAGTACACCTACGAGATCCTTTCGACTCGTAGGGAGAAAATACTTTTATAGGACCCTTACGGCTCATAAAATTGAAAACCCTTAGGTGATAGGGACCAAAACCTCTCTCCTAAGCCATCGCTTCCCAACAGGAAAAAGTAAATGATGAATTGCTCCTGGCATATGTGCTTCAGTGTTAGCAACGCTGATGCCTACCCTAACCCCAAAATTCCAAACTCCAATCCAATAGACCCTTATGTCTTTAAACTAGGAATAGATGACCTCTAAGTCGTTAAACTGGGAGCAGATGACCCCTAAGTCGTTAAACTGGGAACGAGGGAAATTCCCTCAAGGCAAATGATGATTCGCTCCTGGTACCATATTCCAGTATAGCGGTGCTGATGACAAACCAAAACCAAAATCTCCAAATCCTCTCATGGCAAATGATGATTCGCTCCTGGTACCATAAGTGTAGTGATGCTGATGTCAACCCAATTCACATCAAATCAGCAAGAAAACCAATGACCTCCCTGGCGGAATCAAGCTCCACCTCGAAAACAAGTCAAATCCTGACACCGCAAGAAGCGTAGCGAGTCAAATCCAATCCCTGACACCGCAAGAAGCGGAGCAAGTTAAATTAAGCACCAATCGTCCAAGTCATAAAAAGGGCAACAAGGACCGTCCAAGTCGCAAAAAGAGCAGCACCGACTGTCCAAGTCGCAAAAAGGGCATCACCGACCGTCCAAGTCGCTAAAAGGGCAACACCGACCGTCCAAGTGGTAAAAATGGTAGAACCGACCGTCCAAGTCGCAAAACTGGCAGAACCGACCGTCCAGGTAGCTAAAAGGGCAGCAACGACCGTCCAAGTGGCAAAAATGGCAGAACCGACCGTCTAAGTCGCAAAAAGGGCAGCACCAACCGTCCAAGTCGCAAAAAGGGCAACACCGACCGTCCAAATCGGAAAAAAGTCAGCACCGACCGTCCAAGTCGCAAAAAGTGCAGCACCGACCGTCCACGTCGCAAGAATGGTAGAACCGAACGTCAAAGTCGCAAAAATGGTAGAACCGACCGTCCACGTCGCTAAAATGGCAGAAATGACCCTCCAAGTTGCAAAAATGGCAGAACCGACTGTCTACGTCGCTAAAATGGCAGAAACAACATCCACGTCGTCAAAACGGGAACCAAATTAAATCAACCTCCACGCGAAAAAAGATCAATCAATTTCATGCACACAATCCACCTATGTGGTGTGCATTTATTGATGGGGGCAATTTGTTGGGGTCAAAATTTACACCCCGGTTGACCAAGTCAAAATCAAAGCCAACCCCAAGCCAAATGGGCCCAAGCCCAGGTTAAGTGGGCCAATGCCCGGGTCGAGCCCGAACATGAAGCCGCTGGCCTCCCTCATGCCAAAATAAAAATTTTGTAATAAATAATTTTGGTATATTTTTTTATGAATAAATGTTAAAAAAAAATGGGCATAAAGCCAATTTTTTGTGAAACCCGTGGCTCATGTGCAAAAGAAATGAGCACATGAGGCATGGGATGGGCAAAATACCATTTTGTAAAGCCTAAGGGGCTATATGTAATGTTTGTAGCCTATAAAGGCAAACACGATGAAAATATCTAGAACAACTTTTTCATTCTCTAAAACTCTAGGGTTTTTGTGCCTCCTTCTCCTTCCTCAAGGCTCTAAACCTTCTTCTCTTTTTTGAATTAAATCAAGAGTTTAACCTTTTCTCTTCCAAAAATAAATAGTTTTTCACCACAAAACCCACAAAGGGGAGCTCGGATCTTCCATCAGATTTCAAAAATGGAAGATTTTTAAATCTCACCCCCCTTTTCTCCAAGATCCGATCAATCGAGATGAAGAAGGAGACCCACCTCCAAAAAACCCCACTTTGGGGAAGATCCAGGGTCCAAGGGAGAAGAAAGGAGTCCCCTTTCATTTAGCTCCGAAAATATCTTAGGAGATTAACTCCTCAAATATATATATATATATATATATATATATATATATATATATGTATATATATATGTATGTATGTATATATATGTATATATATATATGTGTGTGTATGTATATATATATGTATGTATATATATATGTATATATATACATATATACATATATAAAATAATAAGTCTTTCCTTTTGGGAGTACAACTCCCAGTGCAAGGGCTAAGCCCCTTTGTCCTCTTTGTCAGGAGTTCAACTCCAAAAGTTAATCGGGAGAAGAACTTTCAGTGCAGGGACCAAGTCCCTTTTGTTGCTTGCGTCCAGTGCCCACGTGCCAAGCATGTAGGACACAGCGCCGGCGTGCCAAGCACGTGAGGCGCTGGTCTCAGCGCCTAGCGCCCGGCACGTAAGGCGCTGGCGCCCAGCGCCCCCGTAAAAACTCTTCGGGGCCCCCAATATATCCAAAACCCCTTCAAAACACAACACTGCATATTAAGTTCGCATGACCTGTTTGACCCGTCAATCGAAGGTTCTCTCGTTCCAAAGGCGAGGGGTAATTAACGGCAGCTTAGTACGCGGCTGCTGGAGATTTGGATCCCCACAATCAATAGATCCCAGCCTATCCTAGACGGGGGAAATCTGTAATGCGCCTAACAAGCGGGCGTGTATTCCCATCTCAATGGGGTGATGAAAAACAGCCGACATGGAGCTTTGGCTTAGTCTATTGAAGACTGAGGTGGAAGACTTGGAAATCCCGTTGAGAGGGGCCGTGGTGGCTGCAAGTCGATCGAAGACCGACTTCTTTGGAGCTTCCTGTGATGGCACTGGGGCACTGAATCTTGCTGGCGAGATCATGGTCCCAAAGAATAGTCCAATTGTGGCTTGAGTCACCTGCACCACTGGCATTGCAAAGATGGAGTCCGCTTGGGATCCGTAAGTCACTTCTCCGGCGGGGACGGAGTGGGAGTTGCTGTTGCAGGTGCAGTTGGAAGCCATTGATTTCTTTTCTCTTCTGCATAGGAGCAAGACACTAAATCTTAGTACCTTGAATCCAGGGGCAACCATATTAAACCGTGATTTGTTCGTGAACATGATACATGAAGTGTGGAGTGGAAAGAGGAAAAGGTCCCACCGGGCGTGCTAGAATCTGTTCACCGCCGAAAACGGGGACAGATCCGGGATGGATCGTATTGCTTGAATTTAGGGGCAGATGCTTTTTAGATTTATCCATCCACCTCTCCGAAGATTCCAATTTGATTTATGGCACTATGTATCAGAGGTTTGGATGGACGTGGCCGTTGTAATAGACTTCATCAGAGTCCCCCTTGTTTACGAGAGGTTTTTGATTGTGGGGACGCTCTTCCCTGCAGGCGCAAGCCCCTACAGTTAATTACGTTACCGCATAGCGATAACCACTTTCTGCTGCTCCAGAAGGTCACTTCGTGTCGTGTGTATTTGTTTTATTTTTGGTTGCCCATGGATTGTATACGGAGACTAATTTATGTTATCGCCCATAGGGCGTGGATTAGTCTAAATCCATATATTCTCATATTTGGGTTTGGGTTGATTTAAGGATCGTTAATCTCGTTTGAGATTAAGATCAACTTAAATATTTGTTGAGGATACGTTAGTCTAATTTTAGACTAAGATCTACTCAACACGATTTTGGGATCATTCAGATCCAACAAAAGAGTATTTGGGCTCTATTGTTTTAGTTTAAGGACGTTTCGGTCCATAAATCACCATTTTTGAGGGGAGGGTTTAGTTTAAGGACATTTCGGTCCGTTGTTAGTTTAAGGACGTTTCGGTCCGTATTGGGATGTGCCCATCGGTTTGGGAGTACACCAAAGAGTTGTTGGTTGTCGGGACCCGCCATCTCTCTGAAGATGTTGAAGAATTACAACGACATGTAAATAAAGTGCTAAACACTTGCTTGGGCTCGGTCCCCTTTCTGTGCGAACAATGCTGGGCATTTATATGGGTTCTGATACTCACGCTTTACTTTAATTTCCCCCTTTTTTGTTGTTTTTTATAGAATGTTGAACACTCTTTATGGCACCCACATCTGGAGCACGTGAGGCGCTAGGTGCTAAGCGCTGGGCGCTGGCTGATGAGTACCAAGCGCTTTTAATTGAATAGAGCCCATATGAGGGGCACGTGAGGTGCTTGGCGCTGAGCGCCAAACATTGAGTGCTAAGCACTATTTATTGAGCAGCGCCCACGTGAGGGACACGTGAGGCGCTTGGCGCTGAGCGCCAACCATTGAGTGCTAAGCATTATTTATTGAGCAGCGCACACGTGAAGGACATGTGAGGCGCTTGGACGCTAGGTTTTCTTCGTATATTCTGTTCTGAAGAGTTCAATTCTCTGTTCTTTTCTTGATCTTTGATCCCCAAGAACACGTTCATCCCTATGAGGATTAAATTCTCATTTGTGGGAGACTTGTCTTATGGATCTCAGATCGAGAGAAAGAACTAAGTTCTTTTATAAGGGTTAAACCCTTGGATATGCAGATAAGATGCTCTGATCTCTATTATTTTTATTTACCTCGAAGAGAGGTGTTCTTCTTTCTTCCCTCTTAAAGCTTTCTTCTTGCTTGCTCCCTCCTTTTTTTTGAAGTTTATGGGAGGGGGGTTCTGTTCATACTATAATATTGCGATTCATACGCCCCATTTTTATTCATTTTATAAGTAAACAGGTACTCTTGACGCACGTTTGTTGCATGTTACAGGACACAGGCTCTTGGAGCGAATACAGTGAAAAAGACGAAAGTTGATAGAGAAAAGGAACTTTTGACGGATCCTAGTCAAGCCTAGATGAAGAACAGTGCAAGGTCCAAAATGTCAGAGCAAAACGGTTGAAAGATCGCTACATGTTTTTCACTGAAAGATCTAGAAAAGAATAAGAAGCCAAACAGAGAAAAGAGATAAGGAAATAACAAGCCCAGATAAAGACAAACAGGCCCAGAAAAATTGGTGAGCTGAGCTCACCAAAGGGCCGCGGAACCGCGGCCCAGACCCCCCTTTGCCGCGGTTCTACGGCCATATGGTGCCCGTGTCGGTGGATTTTTTCTCTGTCAGTGTGTCGGTGCAGGTGTTAGGATTTTCAGTGGGCATATCTGTAAAATCATGTGTGCGAAAATCTGTAACCCTAGCTTTCCTGTTTTCTTATAAATTGTACTCACAAATCTGTAAAAGGGATGCATCTTTTCAATCAATAAAATTCAGAATTGTTGGGAGATCAAGAGCATCATTTTAGTAAGTTTTTATTTCTTTAAATTCTGCCGTAGTGTTAATTTAATTGTTGCCCTAGTTCTCTCGTATAATTCTTGCAGTAGATCAATCACATCATTGCCCTAGTCATTTAGTGTAGTCTTTCAAATGCAATCGGTAAGTGCTTTTAAAATGTCACTTTTAAAAGACACCCTAATGAGCGAGTAAAATCCTCACTTGTTAGGGTTAGGAATAAAGGAGGGAATGAGAGATGAATATCTCTCATCTCTTTCAATGCCGAATATTTTTAAATAGAACTTCATGCACGCATGCATGATCCGCTCCCTACGGCACCCTACCCACGAGGTAACGGTGACACCGTAGTATAAAGGACCGGACATACATGCGTCCATGAAGGTTATAGCAATTAGTAGAAAAGGACGGACAAGGATCAAGAGGAAGAAACTTTGTTTCTTCCCAATCATCCTAATCCCCTTTGCTAATAATTGATATAACTTCTAAAACAGGTTTGAATCAAAAGCATTGAAAGAGGTGTTAATCTTTATCTACTCAACCCTACTTTAGACCTAATCCTAACAAGTTCTTTAATATCGTATAATTTAGTTTTTAAATCAATCAACAAAGACCAAACCACCATCGGAATCAACTCGTAAAAACACAAATGAGAAAATTACACATCTCTGTGGATCGGCCCGTATTCATCGGCTAGCTACAAAGCGACGCCGTTTCTGATTACGGTTAACATATAATTTTTGGACTAATCAAATGGCGTCGTTGCCGGGGATGGCGTAATCTTTCTTTTGTGTAATTTCGGGTTGATTTAAATTTTTTTTTTTTAAAAAATCATAAAAATCTGAAAATAGAAAAATACAAAAACATTTTATCGATTTTTATCTGTTTGAAGGGTTTTATGGTTTGAATCTTGCAGGAACAGCGAAGAATTGCGAATATGGAAATTTACAGAGAGGAAAACAGAAAGTTGTGCATCAGAACAGAGGAGGATTTGGACAAAGAAGCAGTACAATTTTTTTCCAGATCCCGATCCCTCTAGACGACCGCGGAACCGCGGCCCAGGAGCACCCCAGACCGCGGAACCGCGGCTATTTAGCCGCCTTAGCATCTCAAATTTGCAGGGTTTGCTTCCTTTTCCCCCCCTCTGCAACCTCCATATATCTCTCTGTAAAAATTTTCTGCAGGAATTCTTTGCGCTAAAAATTCTTTCTCCCCCTTCTAAATAACAGATTTTCTGCAGGTTTCTTTGCGCCGCGCTAAAAAAAAACTGATTGCAAGTGAATTTTATTGTTTTGCATAATTTAATCGGACTTTAAGAGGCTAATTGACCAAACTCAGATTGGGTGGGGATTTCATCATCCTTCCCAGGACTCCAGAAAACACCTAAAGCATGTGCATTGACCACAATTAATTAAAAAATATTAGACTCAGACCTAAGGACATCGAGCTCAATAGGAAAAGGACTAGTATAGGCATCGACCGTTTATCCTAACTGACTTTGCGGTGTCTAGGCTAGTGGTTATTAATTAGGCCCACTATTGTGGTTCCTTCCCAGTTACCTGGCCGTACTTGTCGGTGAAGAGGCGGTTTAAGGTCCTATTTCTAGCCCTAGTTAGGAGCTGTCTAGCAGACCTAGGTGACAATAGATCTAGGCCTGATTGTGAATGTGTGGTTGATACATTTGTGTCACGAGTCCCTTTTCAAAAACCTCTTTTGCAAAACTCTCACATAAAAAAAAAAGAAAAATCTTTTCAAACTTGCAACTTGTCGCTAAGAAAACTTGCAACTCACTTCCACCACTTCCCTCCACTGACATTATCTTACCCCCACATTCTGTCTTTCTTTTTTTTTTCTGACTGCACTACCCCTTTAGTGTATGTCACTTTGGAATAGGGATACTAACGCCCGATTAGTCCGTGTTTCGTTGGTATCGACCGACGAACCCTTCGACACCGAAGTCGACATTTCGTCCACTTTCTTACCCTCACCTTTAAATTCTTTCACCGAAGGCATGTCGGGATTCAACCCCAACAATACCTTACCGACGGGAATGATTCCACCTCCGTCAGGTGCGAATAACCCGATTCAACCGCCTGTTGAAGCGCCCGCAGGAGTTGCGCTCCAGGATCTCTTCTACCCCGTCCGCACTTCTTTACCTACCTGTCTTTCACCCCCACCGGCAAATGGGGATAATTTTGAAATAAAACCACATTTCATCAATATGCTGCCAAAATTTCATGGTTTGGAATCTGAAGATGCATATATCTTTATCAATAAATTCCAAAATGTGTGCGCTATGATGAAAACGACCCAATTAAGTGATGGCGCTATAAGGCTAAAGGTCATTCCTTTCACCTTATGTGACCTAGCCGAGAAGTGGCTATACAGCACCGCATCACATTCCATAAGAAATTGGGACGAGTTTGTGAAAGCTTTTCTGAAAAATTTCTATCCTCATCACAAAACTGCTAGAATCCGCAATGAAATAATTCAATTTTCACAACTTCCTTCCGAACCATTTTGGAAGTGCTTCGAGAGATTTAAAGACCTACTCGTTCAATGCCCTCATCATGGGATCGAAATTTGGCAACTTTGCCAAACATTATACGAGGGATTGAACTCGGCAACGAAGCAGTTGCTAGAAACCATAAGTCAAGGTCATTTTCTCTCCAAGTCTAGTGACGAAGCATGGCAGTTTCTTGAGGATCTCAGTGAGCAAACAATTCAGTGGGAGAGTACCAAGACCACATCATCTTTTTCTAGTGGTCAATCTAGGGCAGGCGTACATCAAGTAGAAATGTCGACTGCTATGAAGACCGAGATGGCCGCTCTTACGAAAAAGCTAGAAGCGATTGAGACCAAAATCTCGTCGTCTTCTTCTGCCCCTGTTATGCCTCCACGAACTGTTTGTGCTTGTTGTGCGGATCCATCGCACCCCTAGCTCTAGCTCGACATCGAGCGGGGAAGAACTAACCCCTCAAGAGCATGCACGATTGATGCGGAGAACGGTAAGAACAATTGATTCTTTGAGGGATGAGTTTCGGGCGACAGCACGAGATCACGATCGTCGGTTGACGGAAATTGAGAGGGGTATTCAAACCCTTTTGGCTAGAGGGGAACGATCACGTTCACGCTCACGAGCGAGACGTGGGGCCGGGCAGTGAGGGCACTGCTTTGCTCAAGTTTGGGGGAGAAGGTAGTGTATATAGTTATCTTTTGCATTGCATATTGTATATATTCTTTTCCTTTTGCATATTTAATTTCTGCATTGCATCCTTATATAAAAAAATCATAAAAATTGAATAATTTGAAAAAGAAAAAAAAATTTAGAAAAAGAAAAACCCATAAAAATTGAAAAATTTCAAAAAATTATAAAAACTAATGTATTCAATTCTGGTTAATTGACTTGAGTTTGATAAATAGGTTAACTGGCTAGGAAAAACTAGATCTTAGACTGAGCAAATTAAAAACCCAAAAAATAACCTTCCTTAGAATTTAACGGTAGAAAGTACATGTTTTTGTAGACTATTTGGAAATAGGCAAATTTTGGGTTCACTTATTGGGCTAAGTCGAAACGAAGGAAAAGTATTAAAACTTTTATTAGAGTATAAGTTTGAAAAATAAATCCTAGCTTAAGTCTAGATTCTGAAAATATATACCCTACAATTTGCACAATCACGCACCTTCAAACTTGGAATAGTAGAAGAGACCTTGAAATGCTCTTGTCTAAAGTCCTTAGTACGAAGAAAATAAAAGAAGAAAAAAAAAGTTAAAGAAAAAAATGGACACTGGTTTTGTAATTACTTAAGGCCAAAACATAGAAAAAATATTTAGCGGGGGTGCTTCATCACCTAATGCCTTAGACCAACTGGTTTGGGAGTCACTGCTAAAAATCCTTGGGTGTTGCAAAATTAGGAAGTATGCTTTAAAGTGCTAACACATCTTGTAATCGGTTGTTGGTACCTCAAGAAGTATTAACGGTCGCATGAAGGATGTGTAAGCGAAATTCACCAATTAATAAGTGCTTTGGACAATGGACGAGAGTGCGATTGCTTAATTTGAATTTCCAAGTGTAGGGGTGATATTTACACACACGTGGGGATATGTGATTAGAGTTCAGATAAGAGAAAGGAATGAAGAATAGAACTTGTATCTTTAGTAGAGTTGATAGAAATTCCTAAGCAGAGATGAAACCCTAGAAGGAAAACTTAAGAAATGCCGAAAGCTAAGTAATTCTATAGAACATATATAATCTTAAGTTAAATAATGAGAAAGTGTGAAGAATATGGGTGGATAATTTGCGGGTCGACGATAATAGAATTCCTTGTTAGAAAACCTAATTAGAAAACAAAAGTCGAAAAACCAAATTGATAGGATTTTATGGGTGTAATCCGCTGAAAACCCTCAGGAGACAACACTCCTCCTACTAGGGACACCTAGAGATTTAACGGCTTGTTGCACGTGCTCAGTGCAATCGCGTTTCCCTGCGAAAGTGCGGCTAGGTTAACTTTTATTGAGAATAAAATAATAAGTTTGCTCGAGGACGAGCAAAAGATAAGCTTGGGGGTATTTGTTCATACTATAATATTGCGATTCATACGCCTCATTTTTATTCATTTTATAAGTAAACAGGTATTCTTGACGCACGTTTGTTGCATGTTACAGGATACAGGCTCTTGGAGCGAATACAGTGAAAAAGACGAAAGTTGATAGAGAAAAGGAACTTTTGACGGATCCTAGTCAAGCCTAAACGAAGAACAGTGCAAGGTCCAAAATGTCAGAGCAAAACGGTTGAAAGATCGCTACATGTTTTTCACTGAAAGATCTGGAAAAGAATAAGAAGCCAAACAGAGAAAAGAGATAAGGAAATAACAAGCCCAGATAAAGACAAACATGTTTCCCCCAATCAGAGCAAGGCTCTACTGAATTTTGAAAATTCAAAATTCGAAGCAACGCTTCGGTTTCCGCGCGCAGCGCGCAATTTGCCACATGGCAGAAGCCAATTCGGCAGCGTAACGCCCGAGACGGTGCGTCCCATCAGAGCAAGGCTCTTCAGAAAACAAAATTAAGACTTAAACTGCGCAAATGCAACTGCGCAAGCGCACGGATGCGCGACACGTGTCTGCGCAGTTGCGCAATCGCAACTGCGCAAGCGCACGGATGCGCGACACGTGTCTGCGCAGTTGCGCAATCGCAACTGCGCAAGCGCACGGATGCGCGACACGTGTCACGCGCTGGTGAGTTGCGCAGCAACTGAATGAAAATTTAAGTGGATCTTTTCTGTTCTCCTGTAAAACAGGAACCCTTGGATCAGAGATCCAATGGTGGGAAAATTCCCAAAATTATTCAGGAAAGATTTTGTTAACAAATCCAACAAATTGGTGGGCACTATAAATAAGACCCCAGGCCTCATTCAAAGGGCATCAGATAATCAATCATCATCGAGAGAGGGAAAAAGCTTCTGAAAAAAGAGAGCTCTTGAAGATTAATCAAGAACAAAAAAAAAAGAAGGTAAAATTTCTGAAGAACAGAAAATAAAAAGATAAATAGTGCCTTGCACTTGATATGAACCCTTGGTTCTAAAAAATAAAAGAATAATAAATAGTGCCTTGCACTTGATATGAACCCTTGGTTCTGTGAAAAGAAAACAAGAAGAAAAACTTGTTTTCTTTTGATCTAAATGTAGATCAAAAGTGCTATGCACTTTTGTTTCTTCAATCAGAAGATTCTTGAGTTCCTGCAACTCATTATTTAAAAGGGCCTGGCCCAAATCAGAAATAAAAGGGTAGAGCCCTATTTAAAAAAAATTCTTGAGGGCCTGGCCCAAATCAGATCACAAAAATAAAAGGGCAGAGCCCTATTTGGAAAATTCTTGAGGGCCTGGCCCAAATCAAATCATACAAAGGGCAGAGCCCTGTTTGGAAATGCTTGAGGGCTTGGCCCAAATCAAACTGCAAGAATAAAAAGAGACAGAGCCCTGTTTAGATTGATTCTTTTAATCGGGCAGAGCCTAAAATAAAAATTGGACTTAACCCAATCCTGGCTGTAAGTCCTTAAATTAAATGCCTCTCACAAACTAAGTCATGACCGGTTCGAGGGTACATCTCCGAACTCCTTTGACATCTGTCGTTGTAATTCCTCAACGACGTCAAAGAGGCGACGAGTCCCAACGACCACTCATCTAATATCGGACCGAAACGTCCCTAAACTAATATCGGACCGAAACGTCCCTAAACTAATATCGGACCGAAACGTCCTTAAACTAATATCGGACCGAAACGTCCCTAAACTAATGACGGACCGAAACGTCCCTAAACTAATGACGGACCACTACGTCCCTAAACTGGCGACGGACCGAAACGTCCCTAAACTAAAATCGGACCGAAACGTCCCTAAACTAATGACGGACCACTACGTCCCTAAACTGGCGACGGACCGAAACGTCCCTAAACTAAAATCGGACCGAAACGTCCCTAAACTAATGACGGACCACTACGTCCCTAAACTGGCGACGGACCGAAACGTCCCTAAACTAAAATCGGACCGAAACGTCCCTAAACTAATGACGGACCACTACGTCCCTAAACTGGCGACGGACCGAAACGTCCCTAAACTAATAATGGGCCACCACGTCCCTAAATTGGAACATGGACCGCTACGTCCCTAAACTGACACCATAGGGCCCAAACGCTCTTTTGTCGGATCTAAACGGTCCCGTCTAAGTTGATCTTAACCCCAAATACGGTTAACGTGTCCTTAGATCTTTAAATAAAACCCCAAGTCAACTTTGGTTCAAGGGTACATCTCTGAACTCCTCAGACGCCTGTCGTTGTAATCCCTCAACGACGTCGGAGAGGTGACGAGTCCCGACGCCCAGATAATTAAATCAGTCACTATGTTAAGTCGATCTTAGTCTAGAACATGACTAATGTATCCTTAACGAAGGTTTAAGTTGATCTTAGCCGCAATGCGACTAATGCATCCTTAAACTAAAAAACACCAAACTCAAATCTAAGCAAACACGGATTTGGACTAATCCACGTCCTACGGGCGACGACATCACTAAGTCTCCGTATACAATCCACGGGCAACCACAAACAAAACAAACACACACGACACGAAGTGAAATTCTGGAGAAGGAGAAAGTTGTTACCGCGATGCGGTAGCGTAATTAACTGCAGGGGCTTGCGCCTGCAGGGAAGAGCGTCCCCACAATCAAAAACCCCTCAAGCGAGGGGGAATCTGACGAAGTCTGCTACATCGGCCGCATCCGTCTAAACCTCCGATACACGGTGCCATAAATCAACTTGGCATCTTCGGAGAGGTGGACGGATAAAACCAAATAGTATCTGCCCCGAATCTCAGCGTCAGGACATTGCAGTCTTGTGCGCCGTCTTTCGGAGGGGAACAGATTCTGGCACGCCCGGTGGGACCTTTTCCTCTTTCCACTCCACACTTCGTGTGTCGTCTTCGCGAACCAATCGCGGTTTGTTAAATGGTTGTCCTCGGATTTCAAGTTGCTAAAATTTGGTCTTTTGTCTGGCGCAGAACTCAAGATTCAATGGCTACCAACTGTTCGAAATGCCATTGCAGCGGACGCTCCACCTCACCGCGAGGTATAGCATATGGGCCCCAGGCGGCTTCCTTCCTGACTCTGCCGGTAGACCAGGTGACTCAGGCCACCACCGGTTTGTTTTTCGGGACCATGGTCCCACCTGCAAGCTTCTCCATGCCGATATCCGCACCAGAAGCGAACAAGAAGTCGGTATTCGACCGGCTCACTGCTACCACGACCCCTGTCAACGGGTCGCCTGCTACTAAACCGACAGCCTCTGTTTTTACCAGGCTAGGTCAGGATCATAAAGTGGCTGTCCCAAAGAGGGCAACGGCCACAGCTTCGGAAGTCGTTGAAGCGGCTTCTCCTATCAGAAAGTCAGTCTTCACAAGATTGACGGTTCCTACTCCTCCTTCAGCGGGTCAAAAAGCATCAGTCTTTGATAGGCTGACACCGGCAGTTACCCCACACCCAAACAGGGGGCAACAAGAAACTATCCCGATTTCCGAGCCAGTCTCAATGGCTCGTCGTGCGCGACGTCGTCATTGGCAACGAATAAGGAAAGCAGGGGGCAACTCCCCTTCAGGGCTAACCCCGCCTGCTCCAGTGGCGGAGGTCAGCGCTGCTGTTCCAACTGGGAACAACTTTGAATTACTGAGGAAAGTGAGAAAGAACTCCCCAATCGCCGTATTGAAAAGATCTCCTCCGCCCATGGAGAAAGCTCCGGAGGCAAAACAAGAACAGCCCTCTCAACGGCTGTCGTCCAAAATTTATAAAGTCTGGCGAAGAGTTCAAGACTCCGTGATTGACTCAGACCACTTCCGTCGCCAGAAAAGGGCGAAGGTGGAAAAAGACAAGAACCCCCCCATTAAACGGCAGGGGGCAACAAATGCTAGGATGCCCACTTCAGCGGCTCCTTCAACCTCAAAGGTCCATAAAAGGAAAAGACCAGAGAAAGCTCCCGCGACGATGACAAAATCTAAAAGCGGCGAACCCAAACGCCCCAAGTCAGGGGGCATGATAGTACATACGGTCTATATGGCTTCGGGAAAAGAAGAAAGTCGTACTTCTACGGGCCACCGACCGCTTACCCGGTCAGTGACCAAGTCTCAGGAGCAGCAACAAAAGCTCCAGGAGATGATGACTACAATGGCTGCACTCACGGGGCCAAAAGAGAATCCTGAGACGTCCTTAGATGAACGCCAAGAGGAAGAGACCGACGCTGAGTTCCTCCGCCGAACACTGGAAAAGAGAGACAAAGAGGCTGCGGAACAGGCAGCCAACATAAAGAAAATGGCCCTCCTGTTCCAGGATGTGGTGGGTATGATGATTCAACCAGATCCACCTGTTGGAGATCCCCCGATCATTCTTGAAGATGATAGGGGAGAGACATCGAATCCTCTACCGGCTCTATCCGCAGCTAAAGAGGATACCATATCAAAAGCTGATTTGAATGAATATATTGCTCAACAAATACGGGTGCATCAGGCGGCCGAAGCAGCCGGCCACGTTGTAAAAACGGGACGGCCATATCCGGGCTGGTATGACCAAATCAAGTACCCGCCAGGTTACACAATTCCTAAGTTTCATGTCTACAAAGGGACCGGCAATCCCCATCAACATGTTGCCCAGTTCAGGGCGCTTTGTGGTAACACTGGAGGCGACGACAAACTCTTGCTGCGCCAATTCGTTGGAAGCTTATCAGATACGGCTTTCGAGTGGTATTCCGAGCTCCCCAACGACTCTATTAAAACCTTTGCGGAGATGGAGCTGCTCTTCACCCAACGTTTTGCAAGTGCCAGCGAGCGTACCCCGATGACGGCACTGATCAATGCCAGGGTAAAACCCGGCGAGACATGGGTTCAGTACGCTATACGGTGGCGTAATCTATGGTCTAAGTGTGAACAGCGCATAGAAGAAGCCCCTGCGGTGGGAATGTTTGTTGGAACACTCGATCCACAAGCAACCATTTCACAATTTATGATGTTCTTCAAGCCGACTTCCTTCCAGGCTTTGATCGACAAATTGGCGCAGATGGACCAGATGGGCCATAAACCTCCTCTCCCGAAGCCGGATTCCCGAAACGACAAAGGAAAGGGAAAAGCGATCGTCGTCGCTAATGCCCAACAACAACCGAACGATTCGAAGCCGGTTGCTCGTCCAAATAATACACGCCCGTACGTACCCCTTGAGGACAGGATGGGACGGGCCTACTCCTTCCCCCGTGATAAAACAAGGAGGTTATTCGAGCTGGCATTGCGCAACAGGCTCATAAATCTGCCAGATCCAAAACGTCCGTCACAACCGAGTGACGTCAACGATCCTAATTACTGCCCTTATCATAGAGTGTTGGGACATCCAATCGAAGACTGTTACGTTTTCAAAAATTAGCTTGAGAATCAATACCGTCAGGGCAAATTTGCGCTGTCTGACAAATGGAAGGTGAACCCTCCGCAGCCCCACACCTATAAGGGGACGAATACGCCGGGGGCAACATGCTCCGTTATTGAAGAGGCTCCCTGGGAGGTTGTATTATCGGCCAAAACGAGGAGAATGCTAAATGATCTTCAAACCTGCCCAGCGGTCAAGTGGAAGAACCCCTTGGAACCGCAGGTTATTGAGGGGATGTTGAAGCCACGACCGACTCCGAAGACCGATGGTAGTAGTTCAAGCGTTCATAGCCAGCCGTCAAAATCTTCGAAAAAGAAGAAGAAGAAATCTAAGAAGCCCGTGAAGCCTGGCGACAAGCGCACGGACTTACAAAAGCAAATCGATGCGCTGGATGAAAATAACCAAAAGGCGCGAACTCCCATCACGCTCCAAGATTTCCTTGATCACGTCTTCCAAAAAGAAGATGAAGGAGAAAGTTCACCGGATGAATCTGACGAATATGTGGCAAGCTGTCATATGATCTCCCATTCGACCACAAACGATGAAGGAACTTCTGGCACTGAAACGCTGGGGGCAAATGCCGAATCAAAAACCCCAGGGTTACCAGTTGAAATGATTAGCGCGTTTCTTAATGAAGCTCGGTTGAAAAGCAAGGCTGATCGAGAACGCGAGACGGCTATATTCGAAAGGGCTAAGCGTCAGCGACTTGAGGAAGGAGCTGAAATGATCCCGTTGGAGCAAAATGCCTCCACCACTGACAAAAGCCAATTCAAGATAAAAAAGAAATTTGCTAAGGCCATATCGATGGGCATGAAGCTACCACCCTCTGAAGAAAAAGTTACTGGCGCGGTAGAAATGCACCCCTCTTATTGCTTATACCATCAGAAGGTCTCGCATTCCACCCAAGATTGCAAAGCTTTCAATGGATGGTGGCAAGGATACGCCGCTAATCGACAACGATTTAAACGGGAAAAACGTAAAATTCGCCGAGAGCAAAGAAATACGACTAAAGAACTTGAAAGAACTGCCGGCAATTGTCACATGGTTAACACTACCGGGTCACAAGTGCCTACATTTGGGAACGACTCCGATGAAGAGCTAGAGCTTGGTCCCCTCTTCGAAGAATCCATTTCGGGAAAAGAAAAAGAACCAAAGGCCTGCGAGAATATACAACTGCGCAATCGAACATTACCCGAAAAGAACCTCGGATCCTTGAATAAGAAAAACAAAGGGAAAGAGAAGGTCTCTGAAGACATCGCTTTGGATGACCAAGTTGCGGAAGAGTTAACCGCCAAGAATCCCCCAAAAAGAAATAAAGTAGATTACAATGTCTTGGCGCATCTGAGAAAGCTACCCTCACAACTCAGCATTCTCGATGCCCTATTGCTATCGAAAGAAGCGAGGGATTCTTTGATTAAGGCCCTACAAGATCCGGACCAGTTCCAAGCCTTCTTAGCCGAACAAAAGATGAAGGATGAATTGGAAGAGGTGCACACAGCCGACGTCGCTTTTGGTGATGAAGACCTTCTCCTCGGGACGTGTGAACACAATCGCCCCCTTTATGTCTCCGGATACTGCCATGACATAAAGATAGGAAAAATCTTGGTCGATAACGGATCGTCTGTCAATTTACTCAATGTGCGAGTGTTAAAGGAGATTTGCATGAGTGTCCAACACCTCGCCCGGGACAAAATCACCATCTCCGGTTTCGACTCTCAATCCTCAAAGACTCTTGGATCTGTGATATTGACGCTACGCTTCGGGGTGCTCGTCACAGACATCAAATTCCATGTTATAGACGCCAAGACGTGCTACAATGCTCTGCTCGGCCGACCATGGCTACACGAATACAATATCATCCCTTCTACACAGCATCAGTGCATGAAGTATTCTAGGGACGGCCTCGAGTACACAGTGGCAGGAGAGTTGAATCCGTTTTCCGTGAACGAAGTTCGCAAGTATGAAGATGCCAAATACTTCTTACCGAATTTCGAAGACACGGAAAGGTGTCACAAACCGGAGAACAAAACTAACGCAACCATCCCTGTCTTCGGCAGTGACACCGAGGAGGAGGAGGATATAATCTATTCAGGTCCGTCCCAATCCACCAGACCAGGACCATCCGTTCCTTCATTGATCTTCGGCAGTGATTCAGAGGATGAAGTTCGCGCTGTATTCCCTGCTCGGCCTTCGATACGGGCTTCTGCCGATGAAGAGCGAAGTCTACAGATAACCATGGTGCCGCTCGAACATTACAAAGAACTGGATGCACTCGACACCAACAGCGTAGAAGAATTGCAGACATTCTATATCCCTCCCGGACGAAAAGGCGAGAAAGCAATCCTATTCTACCGTTCTGAAGAAAACAAGGTGGAAAAAGAAATTTGGCACGGCGCGGATCCCACACTCGACAGGCTCCAACCTATCCGTCTTCCCAGATATTACACCCAAGGTTTAAAGAAACTGCTGAAACGCCAAGGGATGTCCTTCACACAGACCGCTAGAAAAGCCAAATTCTATGACAAGGTCTGGAACGTTCCCGGGACCCAGTGCAAACTGCCTAACGGGAGAACAGAGACGAAAGGACTCGGGTATATTCGCTCAAAGAAACGTGAGCTAATAAACAGCTGTTATGCCATGTATGACTTTGATGAAGAAGCAGACGCTCACTGGGAAGACGCTAATCCTGAATCAGTAAAAGTTCCCGATGCGAGACCTCCTAACCCATCGTCTGAAGGCCAAATGAGCAAACCTACAAGGGATGCCAGTCGAGAAGCCCGAGATGATCACGATCGTGAAATGGCAATCTATGAGAAGGCCAAGACACGGCGCCTCCTTCAGCGGGCGATGAAAGACGAAAACGCCGCCCCTTGTCAACCTGCTATGAAGAAGGTTCGACTCGAAAGCAGAAATAAGTTGAAAGGCAAGAGAAGCGCTCGACAACCACAAAGCAAAGCTAAGAAGCCACGCATCCGAGAGTCGAGCGTTGTTGACCAAGCCATCATGAAGAAAATGGGTCGAGCATACTCATTTCCTCAGAACAAAACAAGGAAAATACTTGAGCTTGCTCTGAAACATCAAATGCTTACTCTGCCAGAGTCTAAACACCCTGAGCAAGCAGGCGAAGTCTCCAACCCAAAGTATTGCTTTTACCATCGAGTAATAGGGCATCCGCTCGAAGATTGCTTCACCTTCAAGAATTGGGTCGAAGATCAATATCAGCTTGGCAAGTTCGCGTTGTCTGATAACTGGAGGGTAGCACCACCACAGAAGCACGAGCCCGAAACCGCGAAAGAAAAACCAGTTCCACATCGGAGTGGGCAGAAAATTCACACCTGTCATGTGATAACAATATTAAAAGAAGGGTCCGACGATATGAACAACCTCCCTTGGTGCTTTGAAAGCGGCAGCGATGAGGTGATCTCAGAATTTCCCCCAGCTCCGAAAGAACTGGAGGACGGAATCCATACCACCGCAGATAACCTCAGGAAAATCGAGTTGGGGAAAGTAGATGATCCGCGACCGACATTCGTCAGCGAGCTGCTGTCTGAAGAGAGGGTGGCTGCGTTAAAAGACGTCCTTGTGCAGCATAAAGATTGCTTCGCATGGAACTATTCCGAGATGCCGGGACTAGATCCAGAAGTTGCTGTACATAGACTAGCAATATCCCCAGACGTCAAGCCGATCAAACAGGCGCCGAGAAGAATGCGACTCGAGCTTGAGATGAGCATAAACACCGAAGTCAAAAAGTTAATCGACTTTGGCTTCATTCAGGAAGTTCAGTACCCTGAATGGATTGCCAACATCGTCCCAGTAATGAAGAAAAATGGGACAGTGCGCATATGCGTAGACTTTCGGGATCTTAATAAAGCCTGCCCGAAAGATGATTTCCCAGTGCCAGTTACTGAACTTATGATAGACAATACATCCACTCATGAGGTTTTCTCCTTCATGGACGGCTCGTCGGGGTATAATCAAATAAAAATGCATCCTGAAGATCAGAAACACACAGCTTTCAGGACCCCTCTTGGTATATTTTGTTACAAAGTGATGCCCTTCGGTTTGAAGAACGCCGGTGCTACTTATCAGAGGGCCATGACAAAGATCTTCGACGACCTCATACATGAAATCGTTGAATGCTATATCGACGATCTCGTGGTTAAAAGCAAATCATACGAGGAACATCTCGAGCATTTGAAGATCGTGTTTCAACGCCTTCGGCAATACAACTTGAAGATGAATCCTCTTAAATGTGCGTTCGGGGTTTCCTCGGGCAAATTCCTAGGATTCGTCGTTCGACACCGAGGTATTGAAATAGATCCGTCAAAGATCAAAGCGATCATGGAGATGCCTCCGCCGAGGACTCTCAAACAGTTGCGGTCTCTCCAAGGGAAACTCGCATACATACGGCGATTTATAGCCAACCTTTCAGGAAAGTGCCGTCCTTATAGTCACCTGATGAAGAAAGGAACCCCATTCGTTTGGGATCAAAAATGCCAAGGCGCACTGGATGAGATCAAACAATACCTGCAGAACCCGCCGGTGTTGGCTGCTCCGGTTAAGGGAAAGCCTCTTATTCTTTATACAACCGCCCTTGAAGGTTCCTTAGGCGCACTATGGGCACAAGAGAACGATCAAGGGAAAGAAAGGGCACTCTACTACTTAAGTCGAGTGCTGCTGGGGGCAGAAAGCAACTATTCTCCCATTGAAAAACACTGCCTGGCATTGATCTTCGCAATAACAAAGCTTAGGCACTACGCGTTGGCCCACGAGGTCCGTCTGATTTCAAAAGTGGACCCTCTCAAATATTTAATGTCAAAAGCCATATTGACAGGACGACTCGCTAAATGGGCCCTGCTCTTGATGGAATTTTCCATAACATATCAACCTCTCAAGGCAGTAAAAGGCCAGGCCATCGCTGACTTCCTTGCTGAGCATCCCATACCTGCCGACTCTCCTTTAAACTGCGATTTGCCAGACAGACATGCATTTGACGCAATCGACAGTGGTGATACCCGTTGGGAGCTTTACTTCGATGGAGCGTCCTCTATGAAAAAGCACAAACAAAGTATGCCAACGATCAAATCGGGGGTGGGACTCATCTTTGTGACTCCCCAAGGAGGAATAATGCGCTTCGCCTTCTCCTTAACGGAGCCGAGAACGAATAATGAAGCTGAATATGAAGCTTTGATAGCAGGCCTCGAGATCGCCATCGATATGGGAATTGAGAGCCTCCTCATATACGGGGACTCCCAACTGGTCGTCAGTCAAGTGAACGGCGATTACCAAACATGCAAACCGGAATTGGTAAAATACGGTGAAAAAGTGCAACAACTGCTAACCCAAATTCCCTCCTACACGTTGGAAAGCATACCGCGCGCGGAAAACAGCAAAGCAGACGCACTAGCCAAACTTGCTAAAGAACTGGCTGACGAGAACCTCGACGACGTTAGAATCGTAGTACAAAGCCGTCGAGTGCTCGCCCCAACAGAAATATCTCCGGAATCGTCCGAAGAAAAAGGAACGACTGAGCAGTCGACCTTACAAATAAAAGACCATGAGAAGGTTGAGGATTGGAGGGAAGTCTTTATAGACTACTTCAAGTCCCACCGAATGCCCGAAGATGCGTCCGCAAGACATCAGCTCATGAAACGAGCTCTGTCTTTCGCCTTCGTCAATGATACTCTGTACAAGAGGTCATTCGATTCTCTGTGGTTGAGATGCTTAGGACCTGACGAAGCGAGAAGGGTCGTCCAAGAAGTTCACGACGGACTCTGCGGTTCCCACCAAGCAGGCCCTAAGATGAAGTTAAAGATAAAGCGGACGGGCTACTACTGGCCCACGATGATGCAGGATTGCCTAGAATACGCGAGGCAATGTCATTCATGCCAAATTCATGGAGACTTCATCCATCAGCATCCCAACCCACTGCATCCAACAGTGGCTAGTTGGCCATTTGAAATGTGGGGAACTGACATAGTCGGTCCCATCGAACCAGCATCGTCAAAGGGACATCGTTTCATCTTGGCAACGACTGATTACTTCTCCAAATGGGCAGAAGCGGTACCGTTAAGGGAAGTAAAAACGGAGAACATCCTCCATTTCTTCAAAACGCATGTCATATACCGGTTTGGAACCCCAAGAAGGATCATCTCTGACAATGGACCAGCCTACCGAAGTCATAAGATTAGCCGCTTCGCACAGCAGCACAATATAGACTGGAGATATTTCTCAGTTTATAACCCCCGAGCTAACGGTCTAGCTGAGGCCTTCAACAAGACCTTGACGAAAATCATGAAGAAAACGGTGTCACGAAATAAGAGAGATTGGCACGAAAGATTGCAAGAAGCTCTTTGGGCGTATCGAACTACATTTAAAACGGCCACAAACACAACGCCGTACGCGTTGGTATTTGGGACGGAAGCAGTACTCCCCCTCGAGATAGAATTACCCTCTCTATGAGTGGCAGTCCATTACGAGTTGACGGACGAAGAAAATGCTCACCTTCGGTTTGAAGAGCTTGACGCCCTTGATGAAATCCGGCTTCTAGCACAGCAAAATTTGGAAGCTTATAAAGTAAAGATGACGCGCTCATATGAAAGATTGAGTCGCCCGAGGACATTCCACCAAGGCGAACTCGTGCTAGTCGTCAAAAGGCCCATGGTCCCCAATCGCGCCAAGCGGGGAAAGTTTGAGCCAAACTATGAAGGACCGTACATCATTGATAAGGTCTACCAGGGCGGGGCCTATCTACTCATGGACATGCACGGTGAAAGGCCTTTCAGGCCAATAAACGGTCGCTTCTTAAAGAAATACTACGCTTAATGAGCCACAGCCTAGGTCAATGGTAGATGACGACGACTATGTCCGCTCGCTATCTTTCTAAGCTCAAGCTTTATAAGCAGTAGCCGACCCTCTCAACGGTGGACCGAAATGTCCTTAAACTAATATCAGACCGAAACGTCTTTAAACTACTACCGCTGCATCTTTAGACTAACGAGATAAAAAAAAAATAATAAAAAATAATAAAAAAATAAAAAAAAAATAAAAAAAATAAAAAAAAAAACGGTATGTCCATAAGCAAGAAGGGCACGGATGAAAACCCGAAAGGGCTCCGTGAGTAAAAACAGCAGGGCTACCGGCGAGTGTTCGTGAAAACCCGAAAGGGCGCGACCTCGTAATAAAAAAAAAAAAAAAGAGAAAAAAGAAAATAAAAAGAATAAAAAAAAAACGGTATGTCCATAAGCAAGATGGGCACGGACGAAAACCCGAAAGGGCTCCGTGAGTAAAAACAGCAGGACTACCGGCGAATGTTTGTGAAAACCCGAAAGGGCGCAACTTCGTTAAAGAACCCTTACAGAGTCCTCTCGACCCTGTAAGGAGAAACCACCCGCGTGAGATCCTTACGACTCACAAAGGAACAACACACTTAGGAATCCCCACGATTCCTAAGGAGAAAACACGCTTGCGAGATCCTCACGACTCGTAAGGAGAACTCTCTTATGGGACCCTCACGGCTCATAAGATTTGAAAGTCTTAAGTCACAGAGACCTAAACCTGTGCTTAAGCAAACCCCCACAAACTTCCAATGTTGCCCTACAAGTGGTTCAATATTGACCCTTGTATACAATCCACGGGCGCGAATAAACGTTTCCCTAATCAAGGTCCATCCGTGACTGGGAATATGTTTGCATAACCCTTGTAAGTCCTCTCGATTTATGAGAAGAAAACCCTCCTGTAGGATCCTTACGACTTACAGAAGAACAAAACACTTAGGAACCCTCACGGTTCCTAAGGGAAAAATACACCTACAAGATCCTCACGACTTGTAGGGAGAAATACCTTCACGAGACCCTTACGGCTCATGGAGTCCAAAGGCTTAGCCGACAAGATCTTAACCCTGGTCGCTAAGCCTCCTTTGTTCGACAACGACAGAGGCAAATGATGATTCGCTCCTGGTAGTATCCCAGTTGCAGCGCTGCTGATGCCGAAATCGGTGTCCAATCTTAGGTCTACGGAGAAAGCCAATAGACCGCACATGCATACAAAATAGCCGAAATGATAGGGCAACTTGCAATAAAAAATAGCAAGTATAAAAAATGTACGCATGGAAAATAGCCGAAATGATTGGGCAACTCGTAATAAAAAGCAACGAGTAAAGATAAAATAAAAAAGCCGAAATGATTGGGCACCGCGAAAAATAGCCGAAATGATTGGGCAATCGCGACCTTCGCGATATAAAAGCTGAAATGATAGAGCATCGCGGAAATAAAATAAAACAAAAATAAGAAATGATGAAACTTCGGCCCTACAGTTAAGATCACATCGATCCCTGTATACAATCCAAGGGCGCAAACAAAGAGGAAACCATACTTCCCCAGCGGATTCCGTCGAATGACGAAGCCAAACCTCAACGGTTCATTTCAACCGAAGAAGCCAGCAAATTCCTCGACTCACGGATACAAACACTCCTTGACGAGAGCTTCCTGATCCGCGTCGACCCGCAGAGCCACCAGTGCCTCCGTAGGAACCATCGACTCGTTTCAAACCCCAGGGACACAAATAATCCTTGGCGCTTGGGAAACAAATAATCCCTCGCAAAACTTCTCAACTCACGGATACAAACACTCCTTGACGAGAGCCTCCTGATCCGCGTCGACTCGCAGAGCCACCAGCGCCCTTGTGGGAACCATCGACTCGTTTCAAACCCCAGGGACACAAATAATCCTTGGCGCTTGGGAAACAAATAATCCCAGCAATTTCCTCGACTCACGGATACAAACACTCCTTGACGAGAGCTTCCTGATCCGCGTCGACCCGCAGAGCCACCAGTGCGTAGGAACCCTTGACTCGTTTCAAACCCCAAGGACACAAATAATCCTTGGCGCTTGGGAAACAAATAATCCCTCGCAAAATTCCTCGACTCACGGATACAAACACTCCTTGACGAGAGCTTCCTGATCCGCGTCGACCCGCAGAGCCACCAGTGCCTCCGTAGGAACCATCGACTCGTTTCAAACCCCAGGGACACAAATAATCCTTGGCGCTTGGGAAACAAATAATCCCTCGCAAAACTTCTCAACTCACGGATACAAACACTCCTTGACGAGAGCCTCCTGATCCGCGTCGACTCGCAGAGCCACCAGCGCCCTTGTGGGAACCATCGACTCGTTTCAAACCCCAGGGACACAAATAATCCTTGGCGCTTGGGAAACAAATAATCCCAGCAATTTCCTCGACTCACAGATACAAACACTCCTTGACGAGAGCTTCCTGATCCGCGTCGACCCGCAGAGCCACCAGTGCCTCCGTAGGAACCCTTGACTCGTTTCAAACCCCAAGGACACAAATAATCCTTGGCGCTTGGGAAACAAATAATCCCTCGCAAAACTTCTCAACTCACGGATACAAACACTCCTTGACGAGAGCCTCCTGATCCGCGTCGACTCGCAGAGCCACCAGCGCCTCCGTGGGAACCATCGACTCGTTTCAAACCCCAAGGACACAAATAATCCTTGGCGCTTGGGAAACAAATAATCCCAGCAAATTCCTCGACTCACGGATACAAACACTCCTTGACGAGAGCCTTCTGATCCGCGTCGACTCGCAGAGCCACCAGCGCCTCCGTGGGAACCATCGACTCGTTTCAAACCCCAAGGACACAAATAATCCTTGGCGCTTGGGAAACAAATAATCCCTCGCAAAACTTCTCAACTCACGGATACAAACACTCCGTGACGAGAGCTTTTCTGACTCACATCTCGGGCAGTAAGGATTCAAAAACTTGCTTCCTGAACAATGGGACCCTGCAAGTCAATCCTAAATGGTCTCTTGCATACTATTCACGGGTCTCACTCTCTGAAGTCGATTCTCGACAAAGAGGGAAACAACCGCTTACGAGCCATCTCGACTCGTAAGAAGGGCAATGGGATCCTGCAGGTCAATCCTAAATGGTCTCTTGCATACTATTCACGGGTCTCACTCTCTGAAGTCGATTCTCGACAAAGAGGGAAACAACCGCTTACGAGCCCTCTCGACTCGTAAGAGGGAGAAATTCTCTCATAAGATCCTTTCGACCTATGAGAGAAAACCACACTTGGGAATCCTCACGATTCCTAAGGAGAAAGTCCACTTACGAGATCATCTCGATCCGTAGGGAGAAAAGTCTCTATGAGACCCTCACGGCCTATAGAGTTGAAAAGTCTTAGGCAGCAGATCTGAACCCGCGGCCTAGGCCATCACTATTTCTTAAGAAGGTCAGAGATACTCGTCCTAATCATCCGCCAATCATGGTTACTAAGGTGGCATACTGATAATAAAAGAAAGAAAAGACGGAGAAATGACACAAGACATTACAAAAATGTGCATCTTTTATTCATAAATATTGATCGAGTACAGGATACATTGTGCTAAAGAAAAAAATATATACAAAGGCAAATGATACAAGGAGAATTATTGGGAAGGAAGCGTCTTGCATAGGTGTAGCAATCGCTCGCAGATGTCTTTCCATACCTTCTCTTGATCGGCTACCACCGCCAGCTCTGCCTCCACTTGGGCTCGTTGCCGCAAGACCACTGCAAGCTGCTCCCTCACGCCCTGATAAGCAGCCTCCCGACTTGGGATATGGCGCTCAGCCACGTCAAGCTTCCTCTTTAAGTTTAGCCCATAGGAGATGCGCTCCAAGAGACCCTCAAAGATAGTCTTCACTTGGGCAGCATTTGCCTCAACCTCAGCGCGCAGATGGGCCGTTTCGTTTGAGATCTTTTGGCATTCCCTTAGTCTCCGAGCTGCTTCTTGCTCCAAGTGGCGGGAGTGCGAAGTGCTTTGCTCGAGCCAAGTTGTGCGTTGGGCGCTCAGAGCTAAAGCTTCGGGAGCAGGGCGCGTCAACTCCAGTCGATACAAGCAGGCCTCGATCTCCCTGCAGTGGTTAACCCAAGATTCAACGACGCCCTCGTCATGAAAAGTTACGAGCGCCGCTAACATTGGGTTAACATCCGCAGCGAAATCGACAGCAGAAGGGAGAGCGTCCATGCTGAGCTCTTCAATATACCCGCTCAGCATGCCTAGACTCATCACCGCACCCTTTGAAGACGGACGTCTCAGAAAGGGGCCTGCCGGTAAAAGGACGCGAGCCTCGAAGGGGACCGGAACCGGAACAATAGCTGCAAAACAAAACAGGGTTAAACGATGGTTCAAAAGATGTTAAAGGATTACCAAAAAGGAGATCTACTATACCAGCAGCAACGGACGGCAGAGCCGGGAGGGCCGGTAGTGCGACAGGGCTTGCATCCCCTCCTTCGATTTGTGGCACTGCAATAAAGAAAAGGAAAAGTCAGAAATCGTCCCATTGCTAGAAAAAAGGAGTAAATAAAGATATTACCGGCGCCACTAGAAGGAGAAGCGAGTTCGGATGGGAAAGAAAAGTGCGGGAGCAACACTTGATACAAGTGATCAAAAAGCACTCCTGCAAAGGCACAACGGTGTAACGTTAGTACAAAAGCCGCATTTTTGAAAGATTAATGCATGAGTCGTAAATCCATACCTTCCAACATCCGTGACGGTACAAGGCAAGACGGGGAGGTGACTACTGCCAAAGCAGTAGTTGACGGCGCCCCCTCGACCAGTGGAGCATCAGTACTGGCGGCACCTGCAAGAACAAGTTTGTTAGAAGAGATCACAAGATATATACAAGAAAAAAGGAGAAATGCTGGTGAAAAAAAAAAAAAATTTTACCCGACGAGCTGCCAGCAGAAACTGAGGCGGTCCCTTCCTCCACTGACGGAAGACCACCGCCTGTAGCTTCATCACCCGACTCAAGGGGAACCGTTGTTATGCTCTCAAGCTCTGCAGGCGGCGGGGAACCATAGACAGGGAGGGCCAAGATAGGAACATTGCCAGATTCCTGAGAAGGAGCGCCTAGCTCGTCCTCAGGAATCATGGCCGCCTCACCTGTTGCTCCCTCAGGATCAGCGATTACAGCTGCCCCGTCCATCGGCACTACGAGGTCCCCAGCCTCAAGTACCTCACCCTCTACCGCCTTCGGCTCGGTCGAGACAATCATCTCATCTGCCGCCACTTCGGGTACGGCATCAATGACTTTCTCCGCGGTAGGTTCCTCAATCTCGGCTCCAGGCCCCATGGCCTCGACAAAGTTGTCCACTGTCGGTTCGGGTTCGGCGAATACCGCTTCTTCCGCTCCCTTGGGTTCGACGGTCGTCTCCGCCTCCCCCTCAGTTGGACTTGACCCTGCAAGATGAGATATGTATAAGCCAATAGTTTTACAAGTCATACAACAAGGCTCTGAAAGGAGTACTACCTGAAGTGGATTTATCATTAGCGTTCCGAACCGCGTGTGCATCTTGCCGATGAGCGGTAGACAGAGCCACAGGGGGCTCTTCAGAAGGAGTACTAGCGTGAGGAACAGTGCTAGGGCCCGCTCCTGCGGCCAGAGCAGCTCTGCGCGCCTTAGCTTCGCGTCTGGACCGCTTCCGCTCCTCTTGAGCCGATGAGACAGATGCCATCAGAGCTTCCTTGAGCGAAGCCTCCTCATCCGTGTAGAGGGATGACTCCAGATTTTTCAGAGCATCCCTCGTTGTTGCATCAAGCCGAGGCTCTTGCGGCAGCTTCGACGGAGCTGGGACTTCGATGACGGGCTTGGGAAGGGTCCTGGCGCCGATTAATACCACCCCTGTAAAGAAACAAGAGAAGGTCAGGTCGGCTATCATAAAAAAACAACAAACTTTCCTTATAAAAGAGAAAGGGATAGAACATACCGACGCTTGCCAGGGCACGTTTCTTCTCCTCCTCTTGGAAGGTCTTCAAGGATGCAGCGATAGCATCTTCAGTGGAGATACCTGTTAAAAAAGGGAGCAAAAGTTAGTTAAATGTAACAATATAGAGTGCAATGAGATAACAAATAAGGCGTCTGATGATTACCGGACTCGGCGAGTTTACTCAGCATCGCTTCGAGCCTCGCTGATCGCTCTGATTCTGCAATGGCGGCGGCTAGGTTGGTGTCCTCAGGATCCACCACGAAACCCTCGTTGCTGCCGTACTCACATATAGTCTCGGCAGGATGAGCCGCGGGCTCCAAGTTAAGAATCGCATCGAGGGATAAGGTGGACTTCTTCTTCTTTTGTTCACCAGCCTTGGATCCACCCGGAGCAGCTTTGCGCTTGCCAGTTTTGGCAGTCACTTTCGGGCGGCGAGTCCCGATGTCCGCTCCTGCACCCGACTTCGGCGATGCCGCTTTAACCGTCTCTGTCGGAGCACGGGGTGCCGTTGGGGCATCCACCGTAGTAGGCAGTGGCAGTCCACGCGGAGGGGCCAACACGCGTGGTCGATCTGCTCCGGCCTCTTTCGTCGGAGGGATAACCTGGACCCTAGGCTGCAATGGAGCCTTGCGATTGCCGCCGGGAGGCGCAGCCCTACGATCGACCAGTAGACGTTTCTCCATCAAGATAATTGGGCCCATCGCGTGCGCATACCAGGCTACATACGAATTGAGTATCTTAGGGGTACAGCTGGGCTCACTGATGAAAAAGTAGGAGCCGGTGTTCAGCCGGATGAAGTGATGCATTGCATTCCGTACCCCCTCTAAGCCGACTGCAGGTGTTCCCAAGAAGGCTTCCAACGGGACCCCTTGGTTATAACTCGATTGCCGAGCAAATCGATGCGGATTATACCTCATGAAGAGGGCCGTTTCATTTTGCCTAAATACCAAGTAGCCCGGCCGAATGGAATAAAGATGGAGGATTTCCCGAGCCTTCAACACGCAGACACCGCCCTTAAAGTCATCACGCAGCGGCACCACCGACTTAGTGGTCTCGGAACCTATGGTGATGACCTTATCCACGAAAGAGGTCTTCGCCCCGACTAGATGCGAACGCAGAAGCAGTCCCCTAGACTCCCGCGGAGGCGCAAACACGATGGAAGCCCCGACCAATCGCATGATTCTTGGAAGTGTGAATCTCTCAAAGAAGGGAGGAGTTTTGTGGGCACCAAACACTCCTCGAACATGCAGCTCCATCCAAGCAGTGAAGTAGTGCATCGGGAAGTTAGCAGGCTGTACCCCAGGTTCGTTAGCGTCCGCCGCTACGCTAAGTCCATTATAGAGGTAAGCCAACCCGGCGATCCCCACTGATAACTGCAGACCGGCCACCATTTGATGCGCCGGGTAGAAGACAGAAGACCGCATGAGGCGTGGGTGCATGGGAAGCGCGAAGCTGCACAGCCACAGACCTAAGAACCCGATGAAGAAGGTCTCCTCATCCATGCCAGGAACGGCGATCTCTGAGAAAGGGACGCTAGCAGTGCCGGGAAGGTAAAAACTTCGCTGATCAATTTCCGATGAAGGTCGGCGGTCCAGGCCGAAACCAAAAGGATCAGCAAGTTGGGCAAACTTCTCACCCTGCTCTGATAAAAATTCCGGGCGAATAAAACGAGCAATGAAGTCCGCAAAACTAACTCCTCGGTCGCCCAATTCCAAATGAAGCTCCTCGTAAATCTCCAACACCTTCACCAGGCCCGGATGCTGATGCTGGATGGCATTTTCCGGAGTCAAGTCGAGTACCACTTGCTTGGTGGCAAAGACGTACTCATCAGGAGGAAGCAGCTCTTCGTAGTGCTCCCCCCTCGCCGATAAACCTGAAAGCTCAACGAATTCCTCTAGAGAAATTGAAACTTCCCTATCCGCTGCCAGGAAAGTATGCGTGGGGATATTCCATTGTTCGATGAAGGCCTTTGTCCACCACGTTGGAGGAGTAGGATACTCGAAAAGCGAGACGTAGACGGCGGAATATAAACCTATCTTCGTCAGGTGAGCTCTTTTCGCCGCTAAAATGTACCGGGCCCATGGCAGGTATCCAGCAAGCGGTCGCGGATTCAATCCAATATTGTAAGCCTGTCCCCAAGGGCGTGCTTCACCCTGACAGATTCGCCTTCCCAAGATATCTATGGCCGGCGGCGGCTGTACCGGAATAGCGCCGATTGCAAGCTGGAGAAGGTCGTCTGAATTCCAATTTTTTACCTCCACGGCATACTCCACCGGGGGTTTGTCCGCATAGGGGATCGTAACTATGGGTTCGGAAGGCGAGGCGGAACTAAAACTGCGGCGGCCTTGGATAATCTGGCTGTACCACCTTCCCCATAGGTGGAGTCTCTTGCACTCAGGATCGTGATCTTTAATCAAGGCGAACACTACCCGGTCCATTGGTGCATGTGGGAACCCTCCTTCTGAGCGAACGAAGGGAAAAGACAAGTCGTCAGACATCTTTCCTGCATAAAATATATATATATCATTAGTGGCCTGGCGCTTAAACATTAAAAAAAAAATAATGATAAAAAAATAATAATAAATAAAAATCTTGCTCCACACTGTGATGCAGCGGGTAGGGGACCAAAGGGGGACCCACAAAATCAAGATGACGGCGCATCATTTGATGAGACAATCCCACCATTGGATGAGACTATCAGTCAATAAAAAGAACTCCCAAGAGAATATCCTCATTGGGGGGGACCCCTAGAGACAAGGAGAAGATCTCCTCTTTTCAGAGCAAAGCTCTGTCACAGAGTGACATTTGTCAAACTCCTGTTTCAAAAGAATAAAACTTCTTAAAAAAGAGTCTAACTCTGTAACAGTAATAAAAATTCACAACTCCTAAGAATTGAAATTTTGGGGTCTTAAAGATCCATGGAAACTTTTAAAAAGTTTTCTAGTTGATCTGTGAGCAGGGCTCTGTTCATGGGTTAAAACCTAAGAACAGAGTCTCTGCAAATTTTTGAGAGCAAGGCTCTGTGAATAGAAACCCCAAAGGGGTTTCCTTTAGATCAAAGATCTTTAAGAGCAAGGCTCTGTTGAAGAAACCCCAAAGGAGTTTCCTTTAGATCAAAGATCTATAAGAGCAAGGCTCTGTTAATTAAGTTTGATTTGAATTAAATTAATTTAATTTACCTAGAATGGTTCTAAGGAGAGAACTTGGAAGTTCTTAAGGAATCGCAAGAGCAAGGCTCTGGAAGTTCTCAAGTAAGAGCAAGGCTCTGAAATTTAATTTCTTGAGAATGGTAAAAAATTACCAAGGACCAAGGGTCTTATTTATAGGCGCCTGCGCCTGTTCACTTGACCCGTCAATCCGACGGTCAGGATCTTGCCACCGTTGCACTCACGCGCGCGCCACGTGAGCGCAACGGTGGGGGGGCATCTGTTTCCCCCAATCAGAGCAAGGCTCTACTGAATTTTGAAAATTCAAAATTCGAAGCAACGCTTCGGTTTCCGCGCGCAGCGCGCAATTTGCCACATGGCAGAAGCCAATTCGGCAGTGTAACGCCCGAGACGGTGCGTCCCATCAGAGCAAGGCTCTTCAGAAAACAAAATTAAGACTTAAACTGCGCAAATGCATGGCAGCGCGACACGTGTCTGCGCGACACGTGTCACGCGCAGTTGCGCAATCGCAACTGCGCAAGTGCACGGATGCGCGACACGTGTCACGCGCTGGTGAGTTGCGCAGCAACTGAATGAAAATTTAAGTGGATCTTTTCTGTTCTCCTGTAAAACAGGAACCCTTGGATCAGAGATCCAATGGTGGGAAAATTCCCAAAATTATTCAGGAAAGATTTTGTTAACAAATCCAACAAATTGGTGGGCACTATAAATAAGACCCCAGGCCTCATTCAAAGGGCATCAGATAATCAATCATCATCGAGAGAGGGAAAAAGCTTCTGAAAAAAGAGAGCTCTTGAAGATTAATCAAGAACAAAAAAAAAAGAAGGTAAAATTTCTGAAGAACAGAAAATAAAAAGATAAATAGTGCCTTGCACTTGATATGAACCCTTGGTTCTAAAAAATAAAAGAATAATAAATAGTGCCTTGCACTTGATATGAACCCTTGGTTCTGTGAAAAGAAAACAAGAAGAAAAACTTGTTTTCTTTTGATCTAAATGTAGATCAAAAGTGCTATGCACTTTTGTTTCTTCAATCAGAAGATTCTTGAGTTCCTGCAACTCATTATTTAAAAGGGCCTAGCCCAAATCAGAAATAAAAGGGTAGAGCCCTATTTAAAAAAAATTCTTGAGGGCCTGGCCCAAATCAGATCACAAAAATAAAAGGGCAGAGCCCTATTTGGAAAATTCTTGAGGGCCTGGCCCAAATCAAATCATACAAAGGGCAGAGCCCTGTTTGGAAATGCTTGAGGGCTTGGCCCAAATCAAACTGCAAGAATAAAAAGAGGCAGAGCCCTGTTTAGATTGATTCTTTTAATCGGGCAGAGCCTAAAATAAAAATTGGACTTAACCCAATCCTGGCTGTAAGTCCTTAAATTAAATGCCTCTCACAAACTAAGTCATGACCGGTTCGAGGGTACATCTCCGAACTCCTTTGACATCTGTCGTTGTAATTCCTCAACGACGTCAAAGAGGCGACGAGTCCCAACGACCACTCATCTAATATCGGACCGAAACGTCCCTAAACTAATATCGGACCGAAACGTCCCTAAACTAATATCGGACCCCTAAACTAATGACGGACCGAAACGTCCCTAAACTAATGACGGACCACTACGTCCCTAAACTGGCGACGGACCGAAACGTCCCAAAACTAAAATCGGACCGAAACGTCCCTAAACTAATGACGGACCACTACGTCCCTAAACTGGCGACGGACCGAAACGTCCCTAAACTAAAATCGGACCGAAACGTCCCTAAACTAATGACGGACCACTACGTCCCTAAACTGGTGACGGACCGAAACGTCCCTAAACTAAAATCGGACCGAAACGTCCCTAAACTAATGACGGACCACTACGTCCCTAAACTGGCGACGGACCGAAACGTCCCTAAACTAATAATGGGCCACCACGTCCCTAAATTGGAACATGGACCGCTACGTCCCTAAACTGACACCATAGGGCCCAAACGCTCTTTTGTCGGATCTAAACGGTCCCGTCTAAGTTGATCTTAACCCCAAATACGGTTAACGTGTCCTTAGATCTTTAAATAAAACCCCAAGTCAACTTTGGTTCAAGGGTACATCTCTGAACTCCTCAGACGCCTGTCGTTGTAATCCCTCAACGACGTCGGAGAGGTGACGAGTCCCGACGCCCAGATAATTAAATCAGTCACTATGTTAAGTCGATCTTAGTCTAGAACATGACTAATGTATCCTTAACGAAGGTTTAAGTTGATCTTAGCCGCAATGCGACTAATGCATCCTTAAACTAAAAAACACCAAACTCAAATCTAAGCAAACACGGATTTGGACTAATCCACGTCTTACGGGCGACGACATCACTAAGTCTCCGTATACAATCCACGGGCAACCACAAACAAAACAAACACACACGACACGAAGTGAAATTCTGGAGAAGGAGAAAGTTGTTACCGCGATGCGGTAGCGTAATTAACTGCAGGGGCTTGCGCCTGCAGGGAAGAGCGTCCCCACAATCAAAAACCCCTCAAGCGAGGGGGAATCTGACGAAGTCTGCTACATCGGCCGCATCCGTCTAAACCTCCGATACACGGTGCCATAAATCAACTTGGCATCTTCGGAGAGGTGGACGGATAAAACCAAATAGTATCTGCCCCGAATCTCAGCGTCAGGACATTGCAGTCTTGTGCGCCGTCTTTCGGAGGGGAACAAAACAGGCCCAGAAAAATTGGTGAGCTGAGCTCACCAAAGGGCCGCGGAACCGCGGCCCAGACCCCCCCTTTGCCGCGGTTCCGCGGCCATATGGTGCCCGTGTCGGTGGATTTTTTCTCTGTCAGTGTGTCGGTGCAGGTGTTAGGATTTTCAGTAGGCATATCTGTAAAATCATGTGTGCGAAAATCTGTAACCCTAGCTTCCCTGTTTTCTTATAAATTGTACTCACAAATCTGTAAAAGGGATGCCTCTTTTCAATCAATAAAATTCAGAATTGTTGGGAGATCAAGAGCATCATTTTAGTAAGTTTTTATTTCTTTAAATTCTGCCGTAGTGTTAATTTAATTGTTGCCCTAGTTCTCTCGTATAATTCTTGCAGTAGATCAATCACATCATTGCCCTAGTTCATTTAGTGTAGTCTTTCAAATGCAATCGGTAAGTGCTTTAAAAATGTCACTTTTAAAAGACACCCTAATGAGCGAGTAAAATCCTCGCTTGTTAGGGTTAGGAATAAAGGAGGGAATGAGAGATGAATATCTCTCATCTCTTTCAATGCCGAATATTTTTAAATAGAACTTCATGCACGCATGCATGATCCGCTCCCTACGGCATCCTACCCACGAGGTAACGGTGACACCGTAGTATAAAGGACCGGACATACATGCGTCCATGAAGGTTATAGCAATTAGTAGAAAAGGACGGACAAGGATCAAGAGGAAGAAACTTCGTTTCTTCCCAATCATCCTAATCCCCTTTGCTAATAATTGATATAACTTCTAAAACAGGTTTGAATCAAAAGCATTGAAAGAGGTGTTAATCTTTATCTACTCAACCCTACTTTAGACCTAATCCTAACAAGTTCTTTAATATCGTATAATTTAGTTTTTAAATCAATCAACAAAGACCAAACCACCATCGGAATCAACTCGTAAAAACACAAATCAGAAAATAACACATCTCTGTGGATCGACCCGTATTCATCGGCTAGCTACAAAGCGACGCCGTTTCTGATTACGGTTAACATATAATTTTTGGACTAATCAGGTTCCTCTGTACAAGACTTGAAGTCTTGTGTCACGCCCCGCTTCCCGATGTACGGCGAAGGAGATGCGACGAGGTCCGCTGCGTATGTACTCAGAAGTACATACGCTAAACGTATCTAAGCAATATAAAAGTAAATCACAAGAGATATAGAAACAACAGCAACTTTATTAATAACATTCTTTTGTACAATGCATGAAAAGTAAATACAACTGAAATGAAAAGCGATGCCTAAACAGTGGCATAACAGGAAATGAAAATACTGAATAGAACATGGTACAATATCTAGAGCTCGGGGTCTTCATGAAACTGCTCCAAGTCTTCACAGGTGGGCTCGATCTCAGCTGGGTCCAAAGCACCTGACGACATTCAAAGAAGAAAGAAATATAATGTCGTCAGCGAACAGGTCGTTTGGTAAGTCCCAAAGATAGGGAAGAATTAGAAAGACAGAATAAGAGTATTTTCTAAAGTATTATGTTGTAGAATATTATGGAATATTGTGTTAACGTTGTTGTTTGTAGATTGGTACAGAAGGATACCAATGTATACGAGAGGGGTCTCTTTATGCTACAGACCAGGGCAAACGGAATGTACAAGAAACCGTTAAGCCACGGTACAACAGCAACGGAATATGGTTAGGTGTCTTAATCTGACCATCTCGTGCCACCTTTAACACCTTCCGTACCAATCTATCCCTTAAACCCCGTATTGTTTTGATAGTATTGTTGTATTGTATTGTGTAAGTTGGATGACCGACCAAAACCATGATATCAGTAAACAGATTGTAACTGCATAATCAGGTAAATGGAATAACAAAATAATGGATGTATATCCATGGTTTGATTCAGTCAAGCTGTATAAATTGTTAACTGGATTCTGGGATTCATGTGTACATATTGAGTTGGAATATTAAAGAATATAGATTGACTTGAATCATATTCAAGTCAGGAATAATCAGACCCAAACCCGAGTCCGACTAAAAGAAATGTAAGTCGAAGTTCTTTATTTGCTAGGGTCATTTTTGTAATTTATAAAACTTGAGGGGTTTTTATGTAAAAATACTTTTGTATAGTTTTCAAGACACACCCCAAGTAATTATTATTCGTCTTTATAGTTATAATGAGTGTAAATTTTATTTTGTGATATTTCTAGTGAAAATATCCTAATTTCATAAATAAAGGCATTAATTTGTAATATTGATTTATTTGAAATTCATGGTATTTTAATGTAACTTTTAACCTTGTAATTTTTTTAGAAAAAGGTGAAAACTTTATCTTATAATAAAATAGGTGTTTAAATGTTAGATATACATATGTTTTACAAGAATAATTTTCAATAAATATTTTAATTTCCAAAATCTCATTTTTCTTAAATGTCGTATTTTGAACCTTTCGAGACCGAATGCTCCTTGCGGAGGTCTGAATCTCGCACTACTAAGCTCGAGCATGCACGATAAATCGTACTATCCCTAACGAGTTCCTCAAAGGTGGGTTGTAGTGGCGCTTTGCAAAGATTTAATAAATACTAATCATTTAGAAAACGGTTTTATAAAATAAGGTATTTATTTGTAAAAGGGTGTAAATTTCCGTATTTTAGATTCTAGGGTTTCCTAAGCCAACTAGCCTATTTCTAAATGGTCTAAACGACACGTCATTAGAAGCCTCAAATCGCCTCTTCACCGTCAATTGTGGCCAGGTAAGTACAAGTGAGGAAGGAGGGATCCGTTCACGAATCATGAGACGGGCCTTTTAAAGTTACTTAAGCTCACTTGCCTTGCCTAGACACCACGAAGTCAGGTTTAGATAAACGATCGATGTCCATGACATATCGTATTTTCCTATTAAGAGATTTTGTTTTAAAATTGTATACAACTTAGAAATTTCAGAAAAGGTTTATAAAGAAAATGGTATTTTAATGTAAAGTCTTGTATTATCGTATTCTAAGTTTTGATGACATCAATTAGGGTTGTATTTGCGTGTGTGTGGAGGTAGGTCATTACCTCGTGATCTATTTTAAGGTATAGCAATGTTTAGGGGTTAAATGAGATAAACTAAACATGGTGGTATTTAAGTGCGAAAATGCGGTATTTGCAAAAGTTATCATTTCATGTGAGAAACTTTATCCAAATTGATTTTTAAGTGATTAGTAGTCAACATGAATATGTTTAAGCATTATGGAATTGGTGACAAGTGAGTTTTGATAGAAAAACCGAATCGGAAATCGGTTTGTTCCGATTTCCGTCGGGTTTTAAAAAGTCGTATTTTATGAAAGAATAGAAAGGTAGAAAAGAGGGACTTACGGGTTTGGACAACACTAGAGAGTGCTAGGAAGGTAGTGGGTTTTGTCGGCGCGTCGAAACGTCGTGAAGAGTCCTAGTACGATCGCCGGGATTCGTCGTCGATTTCGGCAGCGCTTCGCCTTCCGCTCGTTTTCTAACGTACCGAGTTCTCTTGAAATTTTTAGAGAGTGGACTTAGGAATGTAGGGTGAGAGGGTAGAGGGTATGGGGGTTTATATAGGGTTAGGCTAGGGTTAGGGTTTTAATTTAAAAAAATATTTAAAAAAATATATAAATTCATTAAAACTCATTAAACCTAGGATTAAAAGGGATTTATTGGCCAAATGATAACCGATCCAAGCATTTAGAGTATGCAGGAGGGTGAACCAGGTCAAAACCCAACTTTTCTCTGTTGGTGACTCGGCCGTCCGGCCAAATCCGGCCGGCGGTGCAGGACCGATTTGGCCGATTCGCCGGCCGGCGGTGCCGAGTCGGGGGTCCATTGGCCGGGGATTCTTCGGGGGTACAATTTGGTATATTTACTTTTTATTGTCCAGTACATATTTTGGGAGTTATGGCATTTTTACCGTTGACTTCCAAAAAAAATTAAAACAAAATAAATACAAAAATAATATGGGGCATAGGATTTGAACTCCGGTGGCTTGGTTCAGCAGTGCAAGGTGTTACCAATGAGCTACAAGCTCCTTCTTGTAATTATGAAGTGAAATAAATACTTAAAGAGATATCAGCTGCAATAAATACTCCAAGTATACATTGAATTTAAATCAATTCTTTGTACATTAAAAATGGAGTTGTTACAGTCTACCCTCCTTATAAAAATTTCGTCCTCAAAATTTACAACTTTTATTTGAGAACTAGTTTACAAAGAGGTGTGGATATCTAGTATGCATTTCATCCTCCCTTTCCCAAGTGGACTCTCTTGGAGTGTCTTTCCTCCACATCACTCAAACCAAGTTAACTTCCTTGTTCCGAAGTGTCTTCACTTTCCTGTCCAGGATTTCCACAGGCTGTTGCTCACAAGACAAGTCGGGCTGTATAGTGAGCTCGGAATGATCGAGAACATGGCTGGGGTCACTCACATACTTTCTGAGTTGGGATATATGGAACGCATTATGCACTCCTTCCAATGAAGGTGGAATCGCTAAACGGTATGCCACTTTACCGACTCGTTCGAGTATGTCGAACGGTCCAATGTATCTCGGACTCAATTTACCCTGTCTTCCAAATCGGATCACTCCGCGGTTTGGAGATATCTTCAGGAATACGTGATCTCCTGGCTGGAACTCCAAGTGTTGTCTCTTTGCATCAGCCCAGTGCTTCTGTCGATCTTGGGCTATGCGCATTTTTCCCCTGATAGTACGAACCACATCAACAGTCGCTACTATCATCTCTGGTCCAAGAAGTTCCCTATCTCCGATGTCGTCCCAACTTAATGGCGATCGACACTTCCTTCCATACAATGCTGCAAAAGGTGTCATTCCTATGCTTGCTTGGTAGCTGTTGTTGTACGAAAACTCCATAAGATGTAGGTGATCTTTCCACGATCCTTTGAAGTCTAGCATACACGCTCTGAGCATATCCTCCAAGATTTGAATAGTTCGTTCCAACTGACCATCTGTTTGTGGATGATAAGCCGTGCTGAAGTTCAGACTTGTTCCCAAGCTTGCTTGCAGACTTTGCCAAAATTGCGATCGGAACCTGGTGTCACGATCGGAGACAATGCAGACCGGTACTCCATGAAGTCTCACAATTTCCTGTATGAGTTCATGGGTATCAGAGATAGTACATTATGAAGAGTTTAAATCTTAATTAGATTATTATTTCCATGTACTTCTTTGCTAGTGTCTCAGTAGATTGGCCAACTCGAAATGGAATGAAGTGAGCCGACTTTGTGAGTCGATCCACAATGACCCATACAACATCGTTACCCTTTGTGCTACGAGGAAGAGCAGTCACAAAATCCATCGTGATATGTTGCCACTTCCATTCCGGGATAAGTAACGGTTGAAGTAATCCAGTAGTCCTGTGATGTTCAGCCTTTACTTGCTGACACACCAAGCATTTTGCGATGCTTCTGGCTACTCCACGCTTCATTCCATGCCACCAATAATTCTGACGTAGATCTTTGTACATTTTGGTACCTCCAGGGTGTACTGAATAGGGAGAGCTGTGAGCTTCTTTCATTAACTCTTCCCGAACATGACCTTTTGGTACACACAATCTGCTGCCGTATCTCAAAGATCCGTCTTCATGGATGATGAAATCTGTTCTGAGTCCATTCTCCACTTGTTCTCTGATCTTTTGCAACTTAGCATCACTTGCTTGAGCTGCCTTGATCTGATTGACAATGGTTGATTGAACTTGTAAATTCATCAATCTTGAAGCATTACCTGGCATGAGTACTTCAATCTCCATCTGATGCAAGTCTTGTTGAAGCTTCCACTGAGCGGTGAGATTCATTGCTAATGGTTGGAGACTAAGAGTATCAGGTACTACATTCACCTTCCCTGGGTGATATTGCAAGTTGATGTCAAAGTCCGCCATGAGTTCTAACTATCTTCTCTGCCGCATATTCAACTCCTTCTGAGTAAACACATACTTTAAGCTCTTATGATCTGTGTAGATGTTCACTCATTCACCAAGTAGATAATGACGCCAAATCTTGAGAGCAAAGATGACGGCTGCCAACTCCAAATCATACGTCGGATAATTGCGCTCATGAATCTTCAGCTATCTTGAAGCATAAGCCACAACCTTACCGTACTGGTGTAGAACACATCCTAATCCCTTTCCGGATGCATCGCAATGCACTTCGAATCCTCCAGATTGATCCGGTATAACGAGAATAGGTGCTGATGTCAACCTTGACTTGAGTTCTACGAAAGCTTGTTCGCATGCTTCTGACCACACAAATTCTTCATCTTTACGTATGAACTTGGTCAGGGGCGTTGCTATCTTCGAAAAGCCTTCAATGAACCTTCTGTAATATCTAGCTAAACCTAAGAAACTTCGAATATCCTTCACTGACTTTGGTGTAGGCCATTCGCTAACTGCTGAAACTTTCGCTGGATCCACAGAGATTTTCTCTCCTGATACGATATGTCCAAGAAAACCAACTTGATTTAGCCAAAACTCGCACTTGCTGTACTTGGCATAAAGCTGATGTTGTCGAAGAGTTTCTAGGACAATTCGTAAATGTTTTGCATGCTCTTTCCGACTCTTAGAATACACCAGGATATCGTTGATGAAGATGACAACAAACCTGTCTAAGTACTCCCGGAAAACTTGATTCGTAAGGTTCATGAATATTGCAGGTGCGTTAGTCACTCCAAATGGCATCACTAGAAATTCGTAATGTCCATAGCGAGTTCTGAAAGCTGTTTTGTGAATATCAGCTTCCTTGACCTTCACTTGATGATAGCCTGAACGAAGATCTAGTTTAGAGAAAACACAAGATCCACTTAGCTGATCGAATAAATCGTCGATGCGTGGGAGCGGATACTTGTTCTTTATAGTGACTTCGTTCAAGGCTCTGTAATCGATGTACATTCTGTATGAACCTTCCTTCTTCTTCACAAGTAGTACAGCTGATCCCCAACTTGAAGTGCTGGGATGAATCCATCCTTTCGCCAGTAATTCGTCCAACTGTGTTCGGACTTCCTTCAAACCTTCCAGACTTAAACTATAGGGTGCTTTGATCACCGGTTGTGCTCCTGGTACTAAATCAATACTGAATTCAAGAGCTCGATCGGGAGGCAAACCTGATATATCGTCAGGAAATACATCGTCGAACTCTCGAACCACATCTGGTCTTGATTCTTCTTCCGCTTGAGCTGCTGCAACTATTGCTTCTCTTGGCTTCGCTTTGTAGGTACTTGGCTCCAGTGTACGGTCTCCTCTTTTGAAATAGAAGACCGGATGGTCTGGAATCTCGAATACTACCCTCCTGTGACGACAGTCGATGGTAGCATAAAAAGTTCCAAGCCAATCCATTCCTAGAACCACATCGAAGTTCGGTATGTCCAGCACTTTGAAGTCAGCATAAAACTCTTGACTGCAGACGACGACTGGACACAAGCTGTATCCCATAGTTGCCTTTAGAACGCCATTTCCTGAACTGACATTCCAGCTGGATACAAGCGGTGAGACTGGAATCGCATGGGTTCGGACAAACCGTTGCGACATAAAGCAGTGTGATGCTCCAGTATCAAACAGTGCAAGTGCAGGGATTGAGGATACTAAGATTGTACCTAAGATATGTGGAATTTGTTTTAGGTATAGAAAATATGTAACTAAATAGCAGAATAGTAAAGCAAAGTTTGAAAAGAAAAGTTTACCAGTGATGACTTGGCTAGTGGCCTCAGCTTCTTCCACGGACATCATGAAAGCCTGGCGCCTTGGTACATTCCTCCTGGCCTGAGGAGCATTTCTCGAAACGTTCCTTTGAGCTTGATAGAACTGACGAGGAGGTGGTGCAGCTTGTGGTCCTCTGGGTGGTGCAGGTGGTGCAGGTCTGGGAGCAGGTGCCTGAAGAACTGGTCGCTGTGGATAAGTAATTGCTGGCCTGGGTACAGCAACTGGGTTCTGTCTTTGGGGACAAGACCCAATATTGTGAGTAGCTGAGCCGCAGACTAAGCAAAGGCGGTTGGCTCGACGGCAGTCCTTCGTCATATGTCCAGTTCTCTTGCAGTAGGTGCAAAAGGCTGGGCTAGGACGATGGGTTGGTACTCCGGGTCGCCTTGGCACGAAAGGTGGCCTGGACGAGGCTCCACCTGCCATCTGGTTGGCAGGGCGTTTGACTCCTGCAGACTGAGGTCTGCCCCTTGCTTTTATCACTGCCTCATAACTGCGGGCAGCTTTTAGAGCATCCTCATGAGTCAAAAATTTTCCAGTGGCTAGAGCAGCCTGAATCTCCGTGTCCAGTCCTTGTTGAAAGCGACGGGCTCTGATCTCGTCCATCGGTATCAAGTGTGTCGCGAATCTGTTTAAAGATCGTGTTAGCTGTGTAGTATGTGACATTTAAAAATTGAACTATGGTGATATATCTTACTGGCTTAACATGGTGAATTCAGCGTCGTATTCATCTACTGATTTGTCCCACATTGAACCCTATTGTAGATGAATAAACTGTTGCTCCATTGCAAACCTGGCAGTCACAGAGAAGTATTTCGCGTCGAACTTCTCGCGAAAGGACTTCCATTCAATCGGCTGTACCAGACGGCTTTCTTCCGCCTTCCACCAGTTGCAAGCATTATCCGTGAGCTGTAGTTTTGCTACACGGACCCAAGCGTTGTCTGGCACTTGAGCTGCTGCCAGATCGTCTTTGATGATTTGTGCCCATTCTTCCGCTTCAAGTGGGCTTCCTTTACCAGAGAACTGCTTGGGATGTAAAGCCCTGAATTGCTTTACTCCCGGTGCGTCAGTCTCGGGACGGTTCAGAAGTTGTTTTCTCTCGAGAAGGCTGCGGATCGCCTCAAATAGCATTATTTGCTCGGTGGGTGGTGTAGGAACAGCTGGTGCAAGAGGTAGTGCTGGAGGGGTGTTGTTGATGTTGGTGCTGGTGTTGTTCGGGGAATCCATAACCTTGAAGAAAAATTTGGGTTAGGACAGATTCAAGTAAATGAAATGATAAGATTCAAGGAATAGAAATTTGTAAGATTCAAGAAACATGAATTGTAAAGAATGTTTTAGTTGCTGGTTCTTGTGTTATATTGCTTAGGTTGTTCACGCAAACCAGAACTGCATGATAGGGATTCATACAGCTCTGACCTGCATGGGCCACCAACAAAAACCTGTCACGCCCCGCTTCCCGGTGTACGGCGAAGGAGACGCGACGAGGTCCGCTACGTATGTACTCAGAAGTACATACGCTAAGCGTATCTAAGCAATATAAAAGTAAATCACAAGAGACAAGAGATATAGAAATAACAGCAATTTTATTAATAACATTCTTTTGCACAATGCATGAAAAGTAAATACAACTGAAATGAAAAGCGATACCTAAACAGTGGCATAACAGGAAATGAAAATACTGAATAGAATAAGGTACAATATCTAGAGCTCGGGGTCTTCGTGAAACTGCTCCAAGTCTTCACAGATGGGCTCGATCTCAGCTAGGTCCAAAACACCTGACAACATTCAAAGAAGAAAGAAATAGAATGTCGTCAGCGAACAGGTCGCTCGGTAAGTCCCAAAGATAAGGAAGAATTAGAAAGACAGAATAAGAGTATTTTCTAAAGTATTATGTTGTAGAATATTATGGAATATTGTGTTAACGCTGTTGTTTGTAGCTTGGTACAGAAGGATGCCAGTGTATACGAGAGGGGTCTCTATATGCTAGAGACCAGGGCAAACGGAATGTACAAGGAACCGTTAAGCCACGGTACAACAGCAACGGAATATGGTTAGGTGTCTTAATCTGACCATCTCGTTCCACCTTTAACACCTTCCGTACCAATCTATCCCTTAAACCCCGTATTGTTTTGATAGTATTGTTGTATTGTATTGTGTAAGTTGGATAACCGACCAAAACCATGATATCAGTAAACAGATTGTAACTGCATAATCAGGTAAATGGAATAACGAAATAATGGATGTATATCCATGGTTTGATTCAGTCAAGCTGTATAAATTGTTAACTGGATTCTGGAATTCATGTGTTCATATTGAGTTGGAATATTAAAGAATATAGATTGACTTGAATCATATTCAAGTCAGGAATAATCAGACTCAAACCCGAGTCCGACTAAAAGAAATGTAAATCGAAGTTCTATATTTGCTAGGGTCATTATTGTAATTTATAAAACTTGAGGGGGTTTTATGTAAAAATACTTTTGTATAGTTTTCAAGATACACCCCAAGTAATTATTATTCGTCTTTATAGTTATAATGAGTGTAAATTTTATTTTGTGATATTTCTAGTGAAAATATCGTAATTTCATAAATAAAGGTATTAATTTGTAATATTGATTTATTTGAAATTCATGGTATTTTAATGTAACTTTTAACCTTGTAATTTTTTTAGAAAAAGGTGGAAACTTTATCTTATAATAAAATAGGTGTTTAAATGTTATATATACATATGTTTTACAAGAATAATTTTCAATAAATATTTTAATTTCCAAAATCTCATTTTTCTTAAATGTCGTATTATAAACCTTTCGAGACCGAATGCTCCTTGCGGAGGTCTGAATCTCGCACTACTAAGCTCGAGCATGCACGATAAATCGTACTATCCCTAACGAGTTCCCCAAAGGTGGGTTGTAGTGGCGCTTTGCAAAGATTTAATAAATACTAATCATTTAGAAAACGGTTTTATAAAATAAGGTATTTATTTGTAAAATGGTGTAAATTTCCGTATTTTAAATTCTAGGGTTTCCTAAGCCAACTAGCCTATTTCTAAATGGTCTAAAGGACACGTCATTAGAAGCCTCAAATCGCCTCTTCACCGCCAATTGTGGCCAGGTAAGTACAAGTGAGGAAGGAGGGATCTGCTCACGAATCTTGAGATGGGCCTTTTAAAGTTACCTAAACTCACTTGTCTAGCCTAGACACCACTAAGTCAGGTTTAGATAAACGATCGATGTCCATGACATATCGTATTTTCCTATTAAGAGATTTTGTTTTAAAATTGTATACAACTTAGAAATTTCAAAAAAGGTTTATAAAGAAAATGGTATTTTAATGTAAAGTCTTGTATTATCGTATTCTAAGTTTTGATGATATCAATTCGGGTTGTATTTGCGTGTGTGTGGAGGTAGGTCATTACCTCGTGATCTATTATAAAGTATAGCAAAGCTTAGGGGTTAAATGAGATAAACTAAACATGATGGTATTTAAGTGTGAAAATACGGTATTTGCAAAAGTTATCATTTCATGTGAGAAACTTTATCCAAATTGATTTTTAAGTGATTAGTAGACAACATGAATATGTTTAAGCATTATGGAATTAATGACAGGTGAGTTTTGATAGAAAAACCGAATCGGAAATCGGTTTGTTCCGATTTCCGTCGGGTTTTAAAAAGTCGTATTTTATGAAAGAATAGAAAGGTAGAAAAGAGAGACTTACGGGTTTGGACAACACTAGAGAGTGCTAGGAGAGAGTGCTAGGAAGGTAGTGGGTTTTGTCGGTGCATCGAAACGTCGTGAAGAGTCCTAGTACGATCGCCGGGATTCGTCGTCGATTTCGGCAGCGCTTCGCCTTTCGCTCGTTTTCTAACGAACCGAGTTCTCTTAAAATTTTTAGAGAGTGGACTTAGGAATGTAGGGTGAGAGGGTAGAGGGTATGGGGGTTTATATAGGGTTAGGGTTTTAATTAAAAAAAATATTAAAAAAAATATATAAATTCATTAAAACTCATTAAACCTAGGATTAAAAGGGATTTATTGGCCAAATGATAACTGATCCAAGCATTTAGAGTATGCAGGAGGGTGGACCAGATCAAAACCCAACTTTTCTCTGTTGGTGACTCGGCCGTCCGGCCAAGTCCGGCCGGCAGCACCGGACCGAGTCGGCCGATTCGCCGGCCGGCGGCGCCGAGTCGGGGGTCCATTGGCCGAGGATTTTTTGGGGGTACAATTTGGTATATTTACTTTTTGTTGTCCAGTACATATTTTAGGAGTTATGGCCTTTTTACCGTTGACTTCCAAAAAAAATTAAAACAAAATAAATACAAAAATAATGTGGAGCATGGGATTTGAACTCTGGTGGCTTGGTTCAGCAGTGCAAAGTGTTACCAATGAGCTACAAGCTCCTTCTTCTAATTATGGAGTGAAATAAATACTTAAAGAGATATCAGCTGCAATAAATACTCCAAGTATACATTGAATTTAAATCAATTCTTTGTACATTAAAAATGGAGTTGTTACATCTTGGGTCCTTTATATAGTGGAGGCAAGTTCGTTGATTTAGTTAAAGAAATCTCTCTTTGAGAGATTTTTAATTGATTTGGGGATTTTATCCACCGTTGAATCTTTGATCCAAGGACTTCTGTTTTACAGAAGATATCTTTTCTGTTTTTTACAAGATTAGGGAAATATTTTCCCATACAGAATTTATTCTGCACATAGGTGATTTTTAATTACCATTGGATTTTTAATGCAACGGTGCTCTGTTTTTCAGAGAGTAATCTTTCTTGTTTAGAATGATTTGAGGAATATTTCCTCAGCAGAATTTAATTCTACATTTTGATAATTTATCACTTCCGTTGGCGGCTCTGTCTAACAGAGAACTTTTAGTTCTAGCGCTGGCGCCCTCGTGCAAAGCACGTGAGGCGCTGCCTCAGAGTTTTTAACTCTTGGCGACGGCTCTCTCGTGCAAGGTACGTGAGGCACTGCCTCAAAGTTTTTAACTATTGGCGCTACCTTTCAAATTTTGAACAGAGCTTTGTACTTTTACTGGGGAAACAGGAATGTCGTCAGTGAACTTGCGCTTGGTAAGTCCCAAAATAAGAAAGAGATTATAACGAGCAATGTGAAAAGAACAGATAAGTGGTGTATGATTGATTATCGGTATATGATGATTATTATAACGTAGTTGTTTGTATCTTGATATAGAAGGTATTCATGTATACGAGAGGAGTCCATCTTAACCCGTGGACTATGATAACATGTAGTACAAGGCCCCGTCATAACCCACGGGACAACGGCACGAGAATTCATGTTGGTGTCTTTTAAGTGACCTCTCATACCACGATATACATTCTGTACCAATCTACCCCTTTATCCCCTCGTAATGTATTGTATAGATTATAATTATCAAACTTTTCGAAATCATAGATACAAAATGTTCAAGTATTCATGTTCAGAATGTAATCAAGTATTCAAGTAGTCAAGTTATAAGCATGGTTCGGTCAAATCAGGTCAAGTATACATATTTGATATTGATGTTTGATTTCAAGTATTCCTTCTCATGATCAAGTATTCGGGTTTGATTTTAGATGAAGGTTTGAATTGGACTCAGACTGAGTCAGATACTTGTAAATTGATTTAGCTCTTGAATTAGGTTCGGGAGTCATAGGCAACTGCTGCACATAGACGGCAGGATTTGTATCTTTTTCCAAGACAATTACCATTGATAACTCCGTTAAGTTGTCTACCTTAAACTCGTAAGCACCCACTTTCTCCGGCTCCCTGGGGCTCAAGAGAATTGACCCCGCTTAAACCTATATTTACTAAAGTCCTTAAATATTGTTTTTATATAACTCGAGGGGATTTTATGAAAAAATATTTTAATATAGATTAATAGTAAATCTCAATGGTGATTAGTATTACTTAGAGTTTTCATGAGCATGGATTTTAAGTATTGGGGTATATTAGTGATAAATACTTAGCTTGGAAAATTCATGGTATTTTATTTTAAAACTTGCCTTTTTGGTATCTTGATGGTATTTTATTGTCATTTGTTAATCTTTTCATTTTTTTGAAAAATAAAGATTTATTATATTTTGAAAATATTGATTTATAATTTTATATAATTTTAATTTTAAAAATAATTTTATTTTATTTAGAAAATTCGTATTTCTAACCGTATTTAAATCCTTTCAAGTTTGAATGCTCCGTGAGGAGGTCTGTATCTCGTTCTACTAGCCCAAGGATGTACGATAATCCGCACCATCCATTATCCCCATAAACAGGATTGTAGATGAGTAATCGTAAAGGATATGAAATACCGCTTTAAAAGAAATCCGATTTTTAAAGTTATGTGGTATTTTATTGTAATATTATCTTCGTAACAAAAATACATACAATGAGTATCGTGCTATGAAACCAAGTGTGCGTGTGGGGTAGGTCGTTACCCCGTGAAGTTTTTCTAAGGTATTATTAAGCAATTACTAAAAAAGGTGTTTATAAAGTTCAAGATATTTTAATGAAAAAGTTCTACTATTGTTGTTTCACATGAGAATATTGATGAAATTTGATTCTAAATCTTAGGGCTTAAGGTTACAAGTGATGTAGTAAAATTAGATTGATTAAATTGTAATGGAAAAGGGAGTTATGTATTTTAGAAAAGAAGATGTCGGTATTTATTCCACTTTTACCGATATAAAATTTGAAAAGGAATTTCAGTAGAAAGGAAAAGGTTTGGAAGGGACTTACAGTTTAGAAAGATTAAAGAAAGGTTGAAGAAGAGGGGATGAGCTTCGTAGTGTCGCGGGAGCACCAGAATTTGCTTCGATTTTTGTCGGAACCAACTTGCTTGCTAATTCCTCTTTACTTCATTTGCACTTAGAAATTTTTAAAGAGTTTTAGCTATAATTTTAAAAATGATGCCGAGCCAAGGTAGGGGTGGTATTTATAGTGGAGAATTAGGCTTTGGGAATTAAAAATGTGGATTAAAATTATTAAAATTATGATAAATTGTGAATTGAAAGGTCTCTATTTGATTGCAGGAAAATCAAACAGTGCAGAGGAGTTAGGGGTAGGTGAAGAGACAAGTGTGCACTGCCCGGGACAATTTAGCCCCATCTTGACCATCGGCGCTGGCTATAATGAGCTTTCCACCGATCGATCTAGGGCTTCTGGACTCTTTCGTGCCACGTGGATTATTTTGTGTTTACTCCATTTTGTGCCTGTTTGATTTTTCTGAACTTTTCATTTTCCTATGTATTGCACGTGCAATCTTTTGGGCTTCTAAGAAGTTAAAAAAAATTTAGAAAAAAATAATGTGTCGGATGGTAATCGAACACAGGGGCTACGTCACAGCAGTGCAAGGCTTTACCAGTGAGCTACAAGTCGCTTCTTGCTGTTTGTCACGCCCCGCTTCCTGGTGTACGGATAAGGGGACGTGGCGGGTCACGCGACGTATTTACTCAGAAGTAAACACGCTAAGCGTAAATAAGCAATATAATGTAAATGTACATGTAACGCCTTATATTTCGGTTAGTGTTAGTTTAGACGTTAATGCGGGATTTTGGTAAAAAGTTTACCAATTTGGGTTCCTCACATTTTATAAGATTTAATTAATAATTTATTATTATTTGTTATGGCACGCACGTACGTGTGCACGTTAATGTGAGGGTTTGTTTGTGCTAATCTAGGTTAGTGGCCATGACACTTAACCTAATCTAATCTTTTGCTTTATCCTAATCCTTGTTTTATTCTAATCCTTAACCTAACCTCTTGATATTTGTGTGAGAAGAGAGATATGTTTTCTTTTGGAAGTGAGGAGGTGGAATGGTGTGTGTGAATGCATTAATGGTGAATTAATGCAAAGGGGTTACACTCACCTCACTCTTACTCTACACTCATCTCCCTCTCTCTTTATCCTCACACGATCTCATTTCTCTATCTCTTTTCATTTTCCTCATCTCTCTTCACCACAAACTGAACACTTCTTCATTCCATCACAAAACAATCACAAACTTCATAAAAACTCACAAAAATCACATCTTTTGCCTTGATTTGCCTCTTGGATGCTTTGGAGCTTGAGAAACTTGGATTTTTGAGTTATTTTGGTTAGATAATGATCTCTTTCTGTTAAGTAGGTGTTTATAGTGTAGCGTAGCTTATTAGTTTCAGTTTAGTTAGCGTTATGTATCGTTTCATGCAAATATCGTATTTTTAGTGTTTTTTTGGGGTCTGGGATGATCTGCTATCAAACCAGGTAATTGTTGCAAAAGTTCCCATCATAGTGACCTAGTTTAGTGACCTAGAACCTACCCTCAAAATACGAACCAATTCCTTCATGAACTGGCCGCAAATTAATTGCTTCTGGCCGCAAACAAAATCTGGAACTACTTTGCGTATTTCTTGTGTTTCATTTCAAGCGTTACGTTATCCGATACGGTTCGTGTTCTGTGCTCTGTTGCTCTTGAGTTGGTTTCGTAGTGTCGCTATGCACGTTAGCTACAATACGAACACTTGAGAGTACGTTTGTGTTGTTGCGTTGGTCTGTATAGTTTGTACGTGTTTTGGGTCTATTGCTAATATATACTTGTTTTGTTGTGTTATGTTTTAGGTTCACAGGCGGGGACTTCGGACGCTGCGACGAAGGGAAAACAGGTTGTAGGCTTCACTTAGCCAGGAGCGTTGGTGAGTAGATTTAACATCTACAGGAGAATCGCCTGCATAGCGTTATACGTCTGGGCTAGAGATGACATGATTTGTCGCATATTCTATTTCATATATAGAGTTGCGCATACACCTTATTGCTTAGTTATTTGTTGTGCTTGGACTAGTACCTTTAGGACACTGCACTATTATTGACGGCTCATATTGCACAAGCACTGATTGTATGCCACACACACCGTCAATAATTGCCATGACACGCACAACACACATACCTATATGATATTGTTTGGTTAGAGACATTGAGACATTGATTCATATTTCTTTATGCATATGACATATAGCATACCTGTAAACCTACATGCTTACACATATGCCTTAACATACTCACATGCTAGTTACCTGTATACCTACGTGCTTACACATATGCCTTGACATGCTTACATGCTAGTTGCTTGTATATCTATAGGTTATTGTACCATTAGCGATAGCTACATACACACATAATGACATAGCTACATGTATACCTTGCATACATACTTCACTTATACCTGGAGGGTATATTACATCATTACTGATAGGTAGATACTTATACTTTGATATACTTTTATATTTACACATATATCTGGTTATAACTACATGTTTACCTTTACTTGATGTTATATAGACTTGGAGAAATTAGGAACCGCATGATAATTATATTAACTTGTTGCAGTTAAATTGCGGTTTTTCCTTTATATGCTCACCTTACAGTTTTATATTGCGTATATTATATTCATGGATTTTCATATTGAGGTATGGATTTTTCATGATATTTTCTGGATTTGAGGACCGTAGTAGTTTCATGAAATTATGTATTATTTGAAAAACCCGGTTTCTCTTGATATGATATTTCAGTATCCACCATGTGTTTTATTGGTTCTGATATATATACCCCATGCGAGAAGGAGTCGGGGGCCGTATGAGGGTACATGGTGGGGCCCGGAGGTGCCCCGGGGCAAGAAAGCGATTTTGATGTAACATGCCGATGAGGCCTGACAGGGGAACTATACCTACCAGTGACAGTACCTATGACTCAGCGGTTATCATGGGGATACCGACGGGAGTCATGTACGTATGGATACATCGAAAGACGAGGGTCGAAGCTGGGCACTCGGGTTTTTGGAATAGCGTATGCTACGTACCTATCAGGGGGCCAGTCCTAGTGACAGCACCTGATAGATCAGTATTTTGTGTCGATACTTTACACATTGGTTTCATGATATTTTTACTCCTAAGTATATATAACAGTGGAATGAGACGCTGTTATATATATATATATATATATATATATATATATATATATATTAGTGGAATGGAACACTATTATATATGTATCAATTTATATACATCATCATAATTATTCATGCAAATATACTTAGGATATTTGAGATTCACTTGATATTAGATTCAGGATATATGAGATTCACTTGATATTGGATTCAGGATATATGAGATTTATTTGATATTGTACATTCAGGATTTATGAGACTTACATGATATGAGAGCCAATTTGGGGGCTGATTTGAGGAAATTGGGATTTGGATTATCTTGACGGACTTTGGTCCTACCACGATGTCAGGATTCCGTGGAAATGACATGTTTCATCCCACACTCCACATTTATTGTTTATGCACTGCTTCATGTATTAGTAGTACCTGATAAAGTACCTTCCATGACTGTTGCATTTACATACTTTTATTTTATATGCATTGCTTCATGTATTACTTGTACCTGCTAGAGTACTTTTCATGACTGTTGCATATATATACATTGGCATATCATTGCTTCATGTATTAGTAGTACCTGATAGAGTACCTTACATGATTGTTGCATACAGATTGTCATATTATTGCTTCATGTATTAGTTGTACCTGCTAGTGTACCTTTCATGACTATTGTATACATATGACCATTTATTGCTATTAGCTTGCATATGTTAGATTCGCGTTGTACGTGCATACTTGCGATTACCTGCATATGTTGTTTACTATTCATGAGTTGGCAACTCACCCCCGTTGTGCCACAGTGTTTTGCAGGTTATTCCCCAGAGTAGTCGAGACAGGCTATTCATCTATCTTATCATCTTTTACTGCGGATACCGCTTCGGCTCACAGTGTGCAGTTTTGCTTAGATGGGTTTTGCGGTTATCCGATGTTGTTAATGTATATTCATTGTATCCTGTACTCTCCATCTACCATTATCTTGTATGACTTAAAGACTTGATATGAGGACAATATTGTGTATTATTTTGTGACTTGGAGGTCTTTTATGCTGTTTTATTTATATCGTCTTTTATTTCTTCGTTACGGCATCGTATATCTGTTGTGGTGGTTGTTTTCCGCCTTTGGGCGTGTTTTTGCTCCCGTTTAGGGATGCTTTACTTATATATTCATGTTGTACCCAATTTTTGGGGCTAGTTTTTACAAAGGAGGTGCTGCCAAATTTTTAAAGGAAATAAAGTTGGACTTTTAAAGATTTTGGGTTGAGATTTCAAAGGTTTGAAAATGCTATTATTTCTTACTACTTTTGATGGTTTAGATTGCTGGGTTTTCGGCTTACTTAAATTGTGTTACGCCTGTAGACGTTGCGTAGTTTAAGGGCCGTCACGTACCAATTTCGAGTCGTGACAAAGTTGGTATCAGAGCGCTAGGTTTTACCTTTCAGAGTGTAGGATGACCATGGTATGATGGAGTAGGTAGCTTAAGCAGAGTAACGTAGTGTGCGTATGTCCGCGGCATACTCACGACGTGGTACTCCGCTTAAAGTGACCTAAGTACAAATTGCTTGAAATTCCTTCCTTGATGATACGTATCCTTGTGATTCGATTTCTGTGTTCATATCGAATCCTATTTCTATTTATAGACTTTGCCACTGATGACTATAGGGACCCAGAGAGGTGCAGCGAGGGCCGAGGTTAGAGTCGACTCGTGTGGGATGAGGTTTGACCAGAATGGTACGCTCGCTTGACAGGAGCAGATGGATCCGCCTTCGACAGATCGTATCGCTAGGCTTGAGGCTGAGATGCTGACTTGCGCCAGATGATGAGGTCTTTGGTTGAAACCAGTAGAGCGCAGCGACAGGAGGTTGCCATCCCTGTTACCCAGTTGTTCCTTGCGATCAGCACACATTATAGTGTTACTTATACAGCACCAGTGGACGCAGCCCTATTTGACGAGGAGCGTCTTTCCGAGACTTTGGGAGAGGTCGTGGACGTGGAGGGTTCGCTCAGAGGGGTCAGGTTGGCAAAGGAGGAGTTCATCCAGTTGCGGGTAGGGGGAAGACACGAGAGTTTGCTTTTACTCATCGGGACGCACGGGCGTCCAATTCAGAGTTTTCATGTATTCTTAATTCGTATGTTCTTTTGATGCACTTGTTTATTTTACACACTTTGTGCCGTGGTTGGGCCGAGAGTCGTGTTAGCTAGATCAGCCGTTTGTTGTGTTAACTTCTGTCAGTGATTCTTTTGTTGCGCGACACGTATTTCGGTCGTATGCCAATCGGATAAGAAATAAAGATTCGTCCGTCGTTATGATCCTTCTAGAGATGTTGGATTTGACGTTCTCCTGGGCACGGACTGGTTATCTACGTGCTAGGCGTCTGTGGAATACCATGAGAAAACAGTTAGGTTTTGTTTTCCCGGCGAGTCAGTTCTTGTTGTGTAGGGGGACAGTGGTGCCGCCTCTCACAGCTTGAATTCAGCCTTTTTCGCTAGTCAGCTTTTGAGGAGAGGATGTTGGGAATTCTTGGCGTTCATTCGTGATACCGGAGCCACGGTGGGTTTGTTGGACCGGGTTCCTTTCGTGCGAGAGTTATCCGATGTTGTTCCAGATGAGCCGGCAGAGCTTAGGGAGCTTAAGGATCAGCTGCAGAGTTGTTTGTTGGGGGGCTTGTGCGTCTGAGTGTTTCGCTTTGGGGAGCTCCTATTTTGTTCGTCAAGGAGAAGGACGGCAGTTTGAGGTTGTGTATTGATTGATCGTCAATTGAACCGTCTTACGGTGCGGATAGGTATCTTTTACCACACATTGACGATTTCTTGATCAGCTCCAGAGTGCGAGACATCTTTCTAAGTTTGTTTAGGATCTGGTAATCATTGGTTCCAGGTTCAGAGTGATGACATTCCGAAGAATACTTTTGTGCGTGCTACGGGCAGTATGTGTTTTGGTGGTGTCGTTGGACTCACGAATGCCCTAGCAGCATTCGTGGATGTGATGAACAAGATTTCTTCAGGCCGTTCCTCAACCAGTTATTGTTGTGTTATTGATGACATTCTGGTCTATTCTGATGTGTCGTGAGGAACTAGGGCAGCACTTGAGGATTTGTTTCGCAGACATTGGGAGATCACCAGCTGTTTGGTAAATTCTCGGAGTGTTCTTTCAGGCATGTTTGTGTTGACTCCTAGGTCTTGTAGTTACGGGAGACGGTTTTCTTATGGTCCCGAGTAAGATCGAGGCCGTACAGCTTTGGCCCAGACTTGTGTACGGGACGGAGGTCCGCAGATTTTTAGGCTTAGCAGGTTTTTACCGCCGTTTCGTGCAGTATTACTAGTGTATCGCTGCACCGTTGACTGGATTGATTGGAAAGGAGGTCCTTTTCTTGGACTGTGGCATGCGTGCGGAGTTTTCGGTAGTTGAAGACTCGGTTGACAACTGCATCAGTTCTTTCTTTGCTTTCTGGTTCGGACGACTTTGTTGTTTTACTGTGATGTTTCGCGAGTGAGGCTCGATTGTGTACTGATGTGACACTATAGAGTTATCGCTTTTGCTTCCCGACAGTTGGAGGAAGTACGAGCAGGATATCCCACTCATGATCTGGAGATGGTCGCGGTGGTCGTACGTTGGAGATTTGAAGACACTACTTGTGTGGAAAGCGTGTCAGATTTTCACGGACCACCAGAGATTAATGTACATCTTTCTGCAGCGGGTTTTGATTGTTAAGACAGTCTTCTGTAGATTTACAGTTCTTGTGTGATCGTTGAGTACAGCTTAAGTTTGCCTCTACCGAGGGGACAGCTTGCTCATGTCCACGTCCGTCCATTTTTCCTTAATCGTTTTCGTGAGGCACTGCCCGCCGATGCTCGTTTGTCAGAGATTCTTGAGCATACGCGGTTGGGTAAAGATTCCGAGTCCTTGATTTGTGACCAGGGTATGCTACGTTTAGGGACGCGTTTGTGTACCTGCTGCTGATGGGTAGAGACTTGAAATCCTATAGCAGGCACATCAGTCAGCTTTAGTGTTCATTCAAGTTCCACCAATATGTGACGTGACTTGTGAGATAATTACGGGTGGGCAAGGATGAAGAGTGAAGTTTCAAATTTCGTTTCGAGATGTCTGTCTTGTTGTGAGCTAAGGTTGAGCATCTGAGACCGGCTGGAGAGTTGCAATCTTTAACCGTTCCGGAATGGGAATGGAAGCAGATCTCCATGAATTTCGTTGAGGTGTCTACCCCGGTCTAGACAGGGTGTGACTCCATTTGGGTGTTTGTTGTCTGGTTATGCTCAGTTTGCTCAGTTTTTCTTCGTTAAGTTGTGTGTTACACGGAGTTCCTTCATGTGTTGTATCCAATAGAGGCACCGCGTTCGTTAGCCGTCGTAGGCAAAAGCTTCAGGAAGCTTTGGGTACTGGTTGAGGTTTAGCTCCGTTTTTCCATCCGCAGGATGATGGTTTTGTGAGAGCGGGCTATACAGACTCTGGAGGATATGCTTGTGCGTACGTACTAATTGTTGTTGGCAGTTGGGATCGTCAGTTGCCATTGTTAGGGTTCTCCTTCGATATATCAGGAGGCACTCCAATTGGAAACCTTCAGGTTTAGTTGTTAGGTCTTGTCGATCGCCATTCTGTTTTTCTGACTCTGCGTAAGTAGGATTTTTGGACCCCAGCTATTCTAGAGATTTCGGAGACGATCTAGTTGGTACAGGTCAGGATGAAAGTAGCCCAGTGCAGACAGAGGTCTTATGCCGACCGTGGTGTCGCAGACTTGAGTTCGCAGTGGGAGATCATGTATTCCTACGAATTTTTTCCGATGAATGGCGTGTTGAGTTTTAGGAAGCTTATCCCAGAATTGTAGGTCTTTTAGATATCCTCAAGCGAGTTAGTTGCGTTGCCTATGATTTGGCACTTCCGCCCAGATTATTGAGTATTCATCCCGTATTCCTTGTGACGATACTTCGCAAATACCTTCATGACCTTTCTCACATGATTCAGCACCAGACCATTTAACTTGGACGCGATCTTTTCGTTCAACGGCAGCCAATTGTGTTAGTGGTTCGGCTGGTGGAGAAACTTCGGTCAAGGGTCTTACCATCTGTGGAGAGTTTTCTTGGGCGTAGCCATATAGTGAGGTGATCACTTGGAAGGCCGCGAGCGAGATTTGGGACTTTTGTACTCTTCTCCTTGAAGGTACGCTTAGTGAGAATTTTAAATTTGGGAACGAATTTTTATAAGGGGGGAGATTGTAACGCCTTAGATTTCGGTTAGTGTTAGTTTAGACGTTAATGCGGGATTTTGGTAAAAAGTTTACCAATTTGGGTTCCTCACATTTTATAAGATTTAATTAATAATTTATTATTATTTATTATGGCATGCACGCACGTGTGCACGTTAATGTGAGAGTTTGTTTGTGCAAATCTAGGTTAGTGGCCATGACACTTAACCTAATCTAATCCTTTGCTTTATCCTAATCCTTATTTTAACCTAATCTTAACCTAACCTCTTGATATTTGTGTGAGAAGAGAGAGTTGTTTTCTTTTGGAAGTAAGGAGGTGGAATGGTGTGTGTGAATGCATTAATGGTGAATTAATGCAAAGGGGTTACACTCACCTCACTCTCACTCTACACTCATCTCCCTCTCTCTTTATCCTCACACGATCTCATTTCTCTATCTCTTTTCATTTTCCTCATCTCTCTTCACCACAAACTGAACACTTCTTCATTCCATCACAAAACCATCACAAACTTCACAAAAACTCACAAAAATCACATCTTTTGCCTTGATTTGCCTCTTGGATGCTTTGGAGCTTCGGAAGCTTGGATCTTTGAGTTATTTTGGTTAGGTAATGATCTCTTTCTGTTAAGTAGGTGTTTATAGTGTAGCGTAGCTTATTAATTTCAGTTTAGTTAGCGTTATGTATCGTTTTGTGCAAATATCATATTTTTAGTGTTTTTTGGGGGTCTGGGATGATCTGCTATCAAACCAGGTAATTGTTGCAAAAGTTCCCATCATAGTGTCCTAGTTTAGTGACCTAGAACCTACCCTCAAAATACGAACCAATTCCTTCATGAACTGGCCTCAAATTAATTGCTTCTGGCCGCAAATTGCGACCAGACTAGGGAGTTAGGGTTTGGGTTTTGGTGTAGGGGTCTCTGGGGTTGTATGTGGCCTCATAGTACTTGCAACTTTTACAGATTGTTAGTATAGCAAAATCTAGGACCACTTTGCGTATTTCTTGTGTTTCGTTTCACGCGTTACATTATCCGATACGGTTCGTGTTCTGTGTTCTATTGCTCTTGAGTTGGTTTCATAGTGTCGCTATGCACGTTAGCTACAATACGAACACTTGAGAGTACGTTTGTGTTGTTGCGTTGGTCTGTGTAGTTTGTACGTGTTTTGGGTCTATTGCTAATATATACTTATTTTGTTGTGTTATATTTTAGGTTCACAGGCGCGGACTTCAGACGTTGCGACGAAGGGAAAACAGGTGGTAGGCTTCACTTAGCCAGGAGCGTTGGTGAGTAGATTTAACATCTACAGGGGAATCGCCCGCATGGCGTTATACGTCTGGGCTAGAGATGACATAATTTGTCGCATATTCTATTTCATGTATAGAGTTATGCATGCACCTTATTGCTTAGTTACTTGTTATGCTTGGACTAGTACCTTTAGGACATTGCACTATTATTGACGGCTCATGTTGCACAAGCACTGATTGTATGCCACACACACCGTCAATAATTGCCATGACACGTACAACACGCATACCTATATGATATTGTTTGGTTAGGGACATTGAGACATTGATTCATATTTCTTTATGCATATGACATATAGCATACCTGCATACCTACATGCTTACACATATGCCTTGACATGCTTACATGCTAGTTACCTGTATACCTACGTGCTTACATATGTCTTGACATGCTTACATGCTAGTTACCTGTATACCTATAGGGTATTGTACCATTAGCGATAGGTACATACACACATAATGACTTAGCTACATGTTTACCTTGTATACATACTTCACTTATACCTGAAGGGTATATTACATCATTACTGATGGGTAGATACTTATACTTTGCTATACCTTTATGTTTACGCATATATCTGGTTATAGCTACATGTTTACCTTTACTTGATATTATATAGACTTGGAGAAATTAGGAACCGCATGATAATTATATTAACTTATTGCAATTAAATAACGGATTTTCTTTTATATGCTCACTTTACAGTTTTATGTTGCGTATATTATGTTCATGGATTTTCGCATTAAGATATGGATTTTTTATGATGTTTTCTGGATTTGAGGACCGTGGTAGTTTCATGAAAATATACATTATTTGAAAAACCCGGTTTCTCTTGATATGATATTTCAACATCCACCATGAGTTTTATCGGTTCTGATATATATACTCAATGCGAGGAGGAGTCAGGGGCCGTATGAGGGTACATGGTGGGGCCCGGAGGTACCCGGGGTAAGAAAGGGATTTTGATGTAACATGCTGATGAGGCCTGACAGGGGAATCATACCTTCCGGTGACAGTACTTATGACTCGGCGGTTATCGTGGAGATACCGACGGGAGTAATGTACGTATGGATACTGTAACAACTCCAATTTTTGTATACATAAATTTGAGTTAAATTTGAAGTATACTTGGAGTATTGATGTTGTTGAAAACACTTTAAGTATCTATTTCCCCACAATAATTACAAGAAGGAGCTTGTAGCTCATTGGTAATACCTTGCACTGCTGAACCAAGCCACCTGAGTTCAAATCCCATACCCCACATTATTTTTAATATTGATTTTTTTTAAAACCTTTAGAATACCAAGAGTTTACACGTGCATATCTCACAAAAACCCCACTACACCCAAAGATGTAACACTTGCAGAGGGTAGATGAACCGTCGGGGGAGATCCAGGCCACCGGACTCGACCGGGAATCGGCCTGCGCATCATTTACTGTTTACCATGATAAACTAGAAGCCGAAGTGTGACTACGGCAGGACATTTCCTTGACCGTAGGAGCATGGCTGGCCTTGTCTACCCCTCGTATTCCGTATTTTGGGAAGCCAGGGCGTGACAGTCGTAGGCCTAATTAAAAACCACTAGCCTTAGACACACTTGCCTAGGCACCACAAGACAGTTTAGATAAACGATCGATGTCCATGACCAATCGTGTTTTCATTTTATTAAAAGATTTTATCTAGAAAAGTTTACAACTTAAAGCTTTAAATAAAAGTTATAAAGATTATGGTATTTTAGTGAAAAGTCCTGTAATTTTCGTATTCTATATTTTGATATTTATCAATTAGGGTTATATTTGTGTGTGTATAGAAGTAGGTCATTACCTCGTGACTTATTTTAAGTTTTAATGAAGTTTATAGGTTAAACATGATATATTAAACTTGAAGGTATTAAAGCGCAAGAATACGGTATTTGAAAACGTTATCATTTCATGTGTGAAAATTCATTCAAATTGATTTCTACAAGTTTATTTATCAAGTTAAACATATTTAAGAGTGAGGGAATTAATTAGAACAAGAAAAATAAACTTTATGGTATTTTTATGAAAAGAATACGGTTTTACAAGAAAGCTATCATTTCATGTGAGAAACTTTATTTGAATTGGTTTCTAGGTGATTAATGGTCATCATAGATAGGTTTGGGTATTATGTATTAGGTGACAAGTAGAAATTTGTAGAAAAACGAATCGAAAATCGGTTTGTTCCGATTTCCGTCGGGTTCCAAAAAGTCGTATTTTCTATTAAAAGAAAAGAGAGATAGAAGAGATGGGACTTACGATTTTGGACAAACTAAGGAGGCTAAGGGAGGTAGTGATTGTCGGTGCGTAGAAAACGTCGCGAAGGTTCTACTACGATCGCCGGAATCCGTCGTCGGTTTCGGCAGCGCTTCGCTTCTCGCTCTTTGTACCGAGTTTTCGAGAATTTGGGAGAGTGGACTTAGAGTTGTGAGGTGAAATAGTAGAGGGTAGGGGTCTTTATATAGGGCTAGGCTAGGGTTAGGGTAGATGAAAAGTTAAAAAATAAAAATGTGATAAAATGTAATAAAAAATGTATTAAAAGTGGAGTAATTGGGGTTTTTAAAGAGTTCTGGAAGTTGTATGAAGCTGAAATTTTTCAGGTGCATAGGGAATATGAAAAGACACAACTTTCATGTTGTGACCATCGCCGGAATCGGCCGAATCGGGGGTGACTCGGCCGTGACTCGGTCGGAGCACTGAGTCGGCCGAGTCAAGGCCGAGTTGGCCGATTCCCGGCCGAGTCCGGTGGCCTGGATCTCCCCCGACGGTTCATCTACCCTCTGCAAGTGTTACATCTTTGGGTGTAGTGGGGTTTTTGTGAGATATGCACGTGTAAACTCTTGGTATTCTAAAGGTTTTAAAAAAATCAATATTAAAAATAATGTGGGGTATGGGATTTGAACTCTGGTGGCTTGGTTCAGCAGTGCAAGGTATTACCAATGAGCTACAAGCTCCTTCTTGTAATTATTGTGGGGAAATAGATACTTAAAGTGTTTTCAGCAACATCAATACTCCAAGTATACTTCAAATTTAACTCAAATTTATGTATACAAAAATTGGAGTTGTTACAGATACGTCGAAAGACGAGGGTCGAAGCTGGGCACTCGGGTTTTCAGAATAGCGTATGCTACGTATCTATCAGGGGCCAGTCCTGGTGACAGCACCTGATAGATCAGTATTTTGTGTCGATACTTAACACATTGGTTTCATGATATTTTTACTCCTAAGTATATTTAATAGTAGAATGGGACGCTGTTATATATATATATATATATATATATATATATATATATTAGTGGAATGGGACTCTAATATATATTTATACATATCAATTTATATACATCATCATAATTATTCATGCAAATATACTTAGGATATTTGAGATTCACTTGATATTAGATGCAGGATTTATGAGATTCACTTAATATTGGATACATGATATATGAGATTTATTTGATATTGTACATTCAGGATTTATGAGATTTACATGATATGAAAGCCAATTTGGGCCGATTTGAGAAAATTAGGATTTGGATTATCTTAACGGACTTTGGTGCTACCACGATGTCTGGATTCTATGGAAATGACAGGTTTCATCCCACACTCCACATTTATTGTTTATACACTGCTTCATGTATTAGTAGTACCTGATAGAGTACTTTCTATGGCTGTTACATTTACATACCTTTATTTTATATACATTGCTTCATGTATTAGTTGTTCTTGCTAGAGTACCTTTCATGACTGTTGCATATATATACATTGTCATATCATTGCTTCATGTATTAGTAGTACCTGATAGAGTACCTTACATGATTGTTGCATACAGATTGTCATATTATTGCTTCATGTATTAGTTGTACCTGCTAGTGTACCTTTCATGACTATTGCATACATATGACCATTTACTGCTATTAGCTTGCATATGTTAGATTCGCGCTGTACATGCATACTTGCGATTACCTGCATATGTTATTTACTATTCACGAGTTGGCAACTCAACCCCATTGTGCCACAGTGTTTTGTAGGTTGTTCCCCATAGTAGTCGATGCAGGCTATTCATCTCTTATCATCTTTTGCTGAGGATACCGCTTCGGCTCACAGTGTGCAGTTTTGCTTAGGTGGGTTTTGCGGTTATCCGATGTTGTTATTGTATATTCGTTGTTTCCTGTACTCTCCATCTACCATTATCTTCTATGACTTAGAGACTTGATGTGAGGACGATATTGTATATTATTTTGTGACTTGAAGGTCTTTTATGCAGTTTTATTTATATCGTCTTTTATTTCTTCGCTACGGCTTCGTATATCTATTGTGGTGGTTGTTTTCCGCCTTTGGGCGTGTTTTTGGTCCCGTTTGGGGATGCTTTACTTATATTCATATTGTACCCAATTTTTGGGGCTAGTTTTTATAAAGGAGATGCTGCTAAATTTTTAAAGGAAATAAAGTTGGACTTTTAAAGATTTTGGGTTGAGATTTCAAAGGTTTGAAAATGCTATTATTTCTTACTACTTTGGATAGTTTAGATTGCTGGGTTTTCGTCTTACTTAAATTGCGTTACACCTGTAGACGTTGCGTAGTTTAAGGGCCGTCACGTGCCAATTTCGGGTCGTTACAGTACACAAGAAAGACAACAGATGTAAATGAATATCAACTTTTATTTATTAAACATTTCTTTACAATACAACTGAAAATGTAAATAAAAGAATGGAAAGTAATGTCTAAACAATGGCATAAATTGAAAGAAAAGTGATTACAAGTGAAGCCTAGTAGTCGTGTTGCTCAGTGGTCTGCTCCAATTGCTCCTGGCTGGTCTCGAACTCCTCAGAGTCGGGTCCTCCTAACAATATTCCAAAGAAAGAAGAGAAATAAGAATGTTGTCATCGAACAATCGCTCTGTAAGTCCCAAAGAGAGATAGAAATAGAATAGACAGATAAGAGGATCTAATTGGTATAATATTTGATTGTTATACTAACACAGTTGTTTGTAGCTTGATACAGAATATGCCAGTGTATACGAGAGGTGTCCGACTTACACCATGGACTATGGTAACCCGTAGTACAAGGCTCCGCCGATAAATCCACGGAACAACGGCAATGGATGTATAGTTACGTCTTTTAATGACCATCTCGTGACACTTTTAACACATTCCGTGCTAGTCTACCCTTTTAAAACCCCGTAATGTCTTTTGTATTGATTGTATTGAAGTAAATTATAGATGTAAGACTTGCCGAAACCATGATATCAGTAGTTCATGTAAATGGAAAGGATATAGACGGATAGTCATGTAGACCAGTCAAATGTATATCCATGGTTCGGTCAAATCATGTTCATGTTGATATAGATTGTATCTGGTATAAATGGATTCATGTTGTATTGCAGTTATATTTGAATTGTATTCAAGTATAGATTGTATTCAGATTGTTTTCAGATTAAACTGGGACTCAGATTGAGTCGGACTCTATAAACAGAATTCAAGTCCTGAATTAGTTTTGATATTATTGGTAACTGCTGCACATGGACGGCAAGATTTGTATTTTTTTCGAAGACAATTACCGTGTTGATGACACCGCTTTTAGGTTGTCCACCTTAGATAGGAAAGCACCCAAATTCTCCATCTTCCTCAGGCTCAAGAGAGCTGGTCTCGCTTAAACCTATATTTACTAGGATCTTTATTGTAATTTAATATAACTTGAGGGGTTTTTATGAAAAATAATAGTTTTGATATATTTTCAAAATACACCTCAAGTATTCGATTATCGTCTTTAGGGTTTTCATAGATGTAATTTTTAAGAGTGATGAGATAGCCTAGTAGAGATAAACCTAACTTGAATAGTACATGGTATTTTCATGTAATTTGACTTGTATTAATTCTTGATGGTATTTTCATGAACTTTTGTGATTCTTCTGATTTAAAAAACATGGAATATATATAATATATTTAAAGTAGATATTTTGATAATATATATATATATATATAAATAGAATTTATTTATTAAATAGAAATCACGTTTTCTCTTAAAATTGTAATACAAATTCCATCGAGATCGTATGCTCGTGAGGAGTCTGCATCTCGTCCTACTAGTCCGATAGATGTGCAATAATCCGCACCAACCAAATCGGATTCCCCAAAATGGGTTGTAAGGACTTAATCGTATGGAATTTAAATAAGACAATTTAAATAATGCGGTTTTGTAATAGTTTAGGGTATTTTATTGTAAAATTGTAATTATCCCACAAACTAAAGTTCCAAAAGCCATCGTGCTATGTCAAGAACGAGTGTTGTGATGAGGTAGATCATTATCTCGTGAGTTTTCTAAACGTAATACAAAAGAATATGATGAAATATGTAGAATGTAAAGTTTGTGGTATTTAATCATAAAAATGTGATAAAAGTTATATAACATGTTATTTTGAGATGAAACTTGTTCTAAAGTGTTTGGTTATGATTGTTAAACAATATATGAAGAATAGGTAAATTTTTTATTAAGAAAATTTGGATTTTTAAAGAAACGAGAATCGGAAGTCGGAATAACTCCGCTTCCGACGAGTTTTGAAATGAGAGTGTTTTAGATTAGAATGAGAGGATGGGAGAGGGGACTTACTGATTTGGAAATGAGAGGGGAGGTAGAAGGAACTTTCGAAGGCTCATGGAGTTGCGTCGTCGCCGGATTTGTTCCGAATCGTCGCCGGATTTGTTCCGAATCGTCGCCGGAACATTGACCTTGGCTAACTCTACTTGTACAACTTTTGGACTTAGAAAATTTAGAGAGTTTTGGCAATGGATTTCTGAATGAGGAAGGATATAGTATAGGGTGGTGTTTATAGGAGAAATTAGGGTTTAGGATATTGAAATGAGAATTAAAAATGCATTAAAATTTGGTTTTAAGGCTAATATTAATTCTCTAGAAATATGCAGGGAAATCAAACAGACTAGGGTTAGTGGAGTAGGCCAAAGGGTGCTAGGGAAAAAAAATTGGAGTATTTGGTATGGTTGGGACCGGCGGCGCCGGCCCTAAAAGCAATCTCGCTGGTCCAAAGTAGGGTGTGGGGGCTTGGATCTTTGACACATGTCCTAGGCTGTATAAATACTATTTTCCACATGTTTGATTTTTCAGTGATTTTTCATTTTACGTGTAGTGCACGTGCAACTTTTGAGTTTCTAAAAGTTTAAAAGAAAAATCAATAAAAATATTATGTGGCTAAGGAGATTCGAACACAGAGGCTACGTCACAGCAGTGCAAGGCTTTACCAATGAGCTACAACTGCTTTCTTGCTGTTCAAAAGCAATTTAAATTTATAACTTGTGCTCAGACTAAGGTATTCCTTTCTGTACTTTACAAAAAATAATTGTACAGAAGTTTAGGGTTGTTACACTGTTATTTAACAAAATTTACTTATAACTCAAACTTAGGCTATAAAACCCATTTCTTGTATATTAACAGTAGAATTTCCGTACAAGATTTTAGAGTCGTTACACCAGCACTTCCAAAATCCAGTGACTCGGGCACTCTTCCACGGGTCAATCCTATACCCCCTACGAGTGTGGTGAATAGTCCGCCAATTTTAGAGTACGGCACCCCGGTCTCAACGACATGAGATGGAGGCCTATTGCCCTTTAGAACCCGGCTATTCGAGCACTCCTCCTTGGGGTAATCCTAGTGCATGTAATAGAAAAAATTGAATATACAACGGTGACTACGTCCGCAACCTAGACGAGCCCTAAAGAATAATACAAGCCGCAATGACGGCAGTTCACATGTCGGACGCTCACCACGCAATATGAATATACATTACATTACAGAAAATTACATCTAATACTACACACTCCCAGCTATCCATCGCGACAAATCCAACATAACCATAACCACTGAGCAATATCCATCACAGAACTTACAAACTTGCGAATATCAATTTCGTAACCCCGTCTAATGGATACATATAGCAATTAGACGACATTTTACCAAACGTTATGATACACGCAATGTCACGCCCCGCTTCCCAGAGTACGCTAAGATAGGCATATGACAGAGCCAACCATGCTATTTATGGATAGGAAATATCCTCCACAGTCACATTACGGCTATAGAGATATCAAGAACAATAATAAACAACTATCTAATACATGTCCATGATCCAGAATAACGAGTCAAGAATAAAATAATGCGAAAGCAAAAAGATCCAATACAATAATAAACTGGAATGTATGTCCCATAATGCGGGCTCACATCAGGAATGAAAATACTGAAAGAAAACTAAACTAAACTAATAACAGGTCATCATCGCTCAGTCTGTTGATCAAAGTACTTCTGGACAGCCTGCGATAAGGACAAGAGATCTGGGCCATGCGAAACCCAGATGTCAGTGCGTCATAATGTCAATAATTCAAGGCAAGCGGGATGTAATGAAATATGCAGGTATGATGTATGAACAGTAACAAGTCCTCAGTAATAAGTAAACAGTAGCATGAATATAGATCAGTGGACATGATATAAACAGGTGAAGTGCAGTGAGTAGTCTAAACTGTACTATAGGGTTATCTACTCTAATATTATTCGAAATCGATTAATGTAATCCTCACCGTAACTCATCGGTCTATGCCCCGTTCAACCCCACGGGACCACGGTAACAAGATATGGTAGACTGTAAGTCTATGTCTTATTCAACCCCATGGGACCACGGTAACACGATGTAATAGACTGAGTGTCTATGTCCCTTTCAACCCCACGGGACCACGGTAATAAGATGTAATAGCCCTTTAAGTTACGTTCGGATACATTCTTGATTTCCTCATACCCCCAAGGTTATGTGTGTAAGTCAGGTATTGATGAATCTGAGACTAATGCCAACACAGGATCAAGCAGGTACAAGTTTGTCTGTATAGACAACAGGAAATGTCCGTAAGGACAACAGGTCAAAATTGTCGGCATTAGTAACAAGAACAGGTAATGTGTCAAGCTGTGGTACATCAGTTCATGTCAGGTGGTATACATGGATCCAATCATGTCAAGTAGTGCACATGTATCAAGTCGTGTCAAGTAGTAGTGTATCAAGTCATGTCAGTGGGTGCATAAGTATCAAGTGGGTACTCATAATCAAATTGTAATAAGTATGGGTACACAAAAAAAAGTATGGGGTACTAATATAACAATAAAATGGAATAATGTGATATGGTATGCAAAAGATATAAATTCAAAGATATGGATGCACAATTATCGATTAGGGTTGCATTTATAGTTCCAACACTAATTAGGATGCTCTTTATTAAACATGGGGTATTAATATCACAGTGTTATGTATTAATGTGATCTATGGATGGAGTTATATATATTATAAATGAGATGGATGCAAACGGGTATCCGAAAAGCAGTAAAGCTGTACAATGGTAATGCGGGATGCACAACTAAGCAATATGTGATATAACTATTGATATGGATGCAGTATATTATAATCTAGTATGTAAAAAGATAAGTTTTCATGACCTAGATCTGAAATGATATAAACGGATGCAAACGGAACATCGAAACGTTATAAAACTAAACATGGGGTACTAGATTTAAACTACAGGTATGATATTTTTTTAAATAGGTATAAAATGAGTTATATAGCATGTAGCAAGATCAACTTGCCTAGATGGATCAAGAAACGGGTGTGTACGGTACGTCCGACGTCGATGAAATGTTGCGACGCACGTACGGCACACGCAACGGGTCCAAGAAACACACAAGGGTGATCACGCAGGTAAGGTACGTCGTCTGGATCGTCGGGATCGTCAACGTCATGTCTGGCTCCGGTGATCTAAGCAAACAGAGAACAATTTTCAAGAAGGAAAGAAAGAAAAGAAAGAAAGAAGAAAAGAAGGGAAAGAAGAAGGATGAGAAGAAGAGGAATGCTCACTGGGTTGCAGAAAGGAGTCGTGAGAGTGTCGACGGCCGTGAACGAGCTCCAGCGAAGCTAGGGTTTGGTGTTAGGGTTTCGGTTAGGGTTTGGGTTTTGTTGTCTGGGGTGTTGCTGAGTTGTTGGAGGAATAACAGAGGAGTTAGGGAGAGAAAGGAGATGATGGTGGTGGTGGTGTGAGGCTAGAGTCGTCGGCGATGAAGGAACGGTGACGAGGTGGTGTGGGTCTCGGTGCAGTGGGCTCGGGAGAAGCAATGGGTTGGAGGGAAGAGAGAAAGAGAAGAGGGAAAGGTGACGAAGAAGAGGTGGCTCGGTTGAGGGGAGTTATGATGAAGTTAGGGTTAGGGTTGAGGAGGAGGCTGAGTTTTCATGGGTTCTCGTCGAGGAAGCTCGGGTTTAAAAAGAAAGAAGAAAAGAAATCTAAGAGGGAGGTAATCTTAAGCGAGAAGGGTGGTGACGAGATCCTACAGTTATAGAGATTGCGAGATGAGAGAGAGAGAGAATCGAGAGGAGAGAGATAGAGGTAGCGAGAGGAGAGAGAGAAGGTGAATAGTTAGGAGAAAGAAAATTGTCACCTTGTGGGGGAGAGAGAAAGAGAGAAGAGAGAGAGAAGAGAGAGGGAGAGACGTGTGGGGGCCACGGATCAGAGGGAGCGAGCTGGAGAGTTTGTTAAATGTTAGGATTTAGTTTTAAAAAATATTTTTAGTTATTTGTAAAAATATTTTGAACTGCTGAATTATTTCTGAGATGAAATTTTAAAATTTAAATAAATTGAATTTTGGCGGGAATACAAAATATTTCAAAACGCCCCCGGGTCGGGTCTAAAAATTCAGATTTAAAATACGAAAAATATTTGCGACTTTCAAAATTCTAAATGAATGTTTAGGTAACGAAAATGCATGCCCCCAAGAACGGATGCACGTACGTGCGCGTAGCCATCCAAACACGTCTGTTTCACTGAACGGAACGAGAACAAGATGCGCGGATGCTACCACGGGGTTAGGGGTATCATGCAGGCCAAATTATGTAATTTTAAATTATTTTACGTGACTTAAAATATTATATGGTAAAAGATGCAATGCCAGATAAAATGCCAGTATGTACTAAACATGAAAATGTACAATCTACGTAACAAGTCAGGGTAATTCATAAATATGAATCAAACAGGTTCAAGCAAGCGGGTCGGATCGAATGCAAAGTAAAATGTAAAATACTATTCGCACCCAAAACACAATAAATCAAGAAAATACCACAATTACGGAAATACGAGAACTGGAATTGGTATAAATGAACTAGATTGTTACACGCAACTATCACAAAGCCTATGACAATCGAATATCACATACAAATAGCAAACACTTCAATTTTCCAAAACACCGAAAATCAAGTGTGCTAAAAACCGACAAGAAATTCCATACTAAAACGCACTCCGGGAGTCCGAAATGAGCTCGGATTGATCCGAAACTTCGTGGAAGGCCCCGGCATAAAATTAGCGTTGATCCAGAGGCACCTAAAAGGGTACCCACCCCTTAGGCCACCACCCCTTAGGCCACTCTAAGGTGGACCAAGTGGTAGGAAGACCCGAAACTGCCTTCTGAGGCAGTTTCGGATCCCCACCCTCCAAGGCTACCATTTGGGTGGTCTCGGAGGTGTGGTCCCCCCTAGGTTCCCCTGGGACATCCTCAGGATCCCTGTGCACCTCCCTACGGCTTCACGGTCCAAACTGAGAGCCCACGGGGAGTCAAAACATCAATGCAATATGGAATTGCTCACTGGTTTTACGGCAGTTTTTACGGAACAAAAACCGGCGAGATTTGGAAGTCGTAACTATCTAGTTTAAGGTGTTTGGGTGGATCTGATACCATTGAAAGTTCCTAGTGCTCTCGCCACTAACCTACGGCCAATGCGGAATCTGAAAACAAAAATTTTCAAGGCACTAAATACTTATACCCAAGAATCTAAATCAAATACCTAAACTAGCACTACAATAAGATAGAAATTACAACCTTTGTAGCGTCTTCATTTGCTCCAATTGGGTTGGACTATAGCATATTCTCAATCCGGATCGCACTTGCAAGCTTGTCTCCCTTCGCCGAAGATGGTCCATCCGAGAGAACCAAGTTCAAACTTCAACTTCATCCATGAAGTAACTAAAAATCCTAGGATGCTAATTTAGGATGCTTAGTGATGTGTGTGGGTGTTCTAATAATTTTTCTTTCGCTTAATTCTCTTGAATCTCAACTCATGAGAAGGTATAGAAAGAAGAAGGAGGAGAAGCTATGGAAGAGAGAGAAACAAAAATGGTGGAATGAAAATCCTTCATAAATTCAAGCATACTTCAACACTTTTGTAAAAAGATTTTTTTCCATTTTAAAACTACAACCATGTTTGAATAGTATTTGCAAATGAATTATAAATCTATTTGCCCATACCCTCCACCATTTCTTTTTTCCATCTCATTTCTTAATTTCTTAAAAAGAAAAATCTTGAAATGAGCTGTCCTTCCTCTAAAAGTATTTTGTATAAATACAAGAATACGTCCCCGCAAATACATTCCTATATTTGTATCAAAATACGAATACCCATGAGATAGAAAAATACAATGAATATAATACTAGAATATACATATCAAAATATATATGTAAATTATTAAATCAAAACTTGATTTAATAATCCAGCTTAATGCTAAGCCGGCTAGTATTATCATCCGCCCGATTGAAGTCCGCGTGGCTAACACACATACCTAATCAGAATCCCGCACTTATCAATATACCACCACTATATCATTTTTCCTGAACTGGGGAAAACTCTCCGTGTGGGACTCTAAAGACTCGTCAATACGTTGGCAGTGGGTTTAACCACAAGCATGTCAGCGGCACTAGATGTACGTAACGGCTATCCAGGTATTGAGCGAAAGGAAGGACGATGAGAAAACTCATGCGTACCCCTGCTGAGCCTGTCAGTGGCAATCTTTATATAGTCCGGTCATTGTCTGAGATAATAGCATACCGGGTCTAGGGGGTGGATAACGTCAGACCCCTACTAACCCGATAAGTCGTGCCGGTCTGAAGCTCATTACCAACTGAGAAACTACTGACATCACATTAGTAAATTTCATCCACCTTGGCCAAGGATTTCTGGTGACGGCTGACCCAGCGCAGCGCGACATCGACTCCCAATACCGGGAGAGACGAATCCCTGACAATTGTTCACTGCCACCATGTGGCTCGGGACTGTATCCAACTAAAACCTATTTGCATGACTCCTTTGAGCCGTGGTAGGGTAGTAATCTAAATACTGTGGGAACTCCCATGAGACAAACGAAAATCTCAGGTCAAAGGACTAACCTGTACTCATGCTATAAGAGAACTTCCATCTGACGATAGGTATAATACCATCTAGAAGTTCTCGGCAAGTCCGTCTGGTGTACTCACCTACAGTGAGCACCTGTATACTATCTTAGGTGACTCAATACCAATGGCTTATGAGACCGGCTACCGTCCCTCATCAGGGTCTCGAAAAGTATACACTAGTCTACTCCGGAGTACCGATGCCTAGTCTCGATACTCTCTCGACTAGGGACATATAAGAATGTGTTTATAGACTACCCAGCTCCTATGTATATGATCGCCATCATAATGCTGGTAGTCAAGCAATAATCCTACGAGCTTTATCAAAACGTATACACATAATGATAAAGACAAACCAGATAGCATACTATCATCTCGAGTAAGACTATTCTACCAGTATAGGTCCTCATTCAATTATGATAATCGCCTACTTGCAATTACAATAATTGTCTTGAGGACACTATATCCAACAAAGGTTAGGGGGTAATTATGGTTAGGGATATGATTAGGGTTAGGGTTAGGGTTAATTAGGGTTTATAGTAAAAGTTTTACTGTATGTGTGTGTATGTGTGGTTAGGGTTTGAGTTAAGGTTAGGGTTGGGGTTTAGGTTAGGGATTGAGTTAGGGGTAAGGGTTTGGGTTGGGGTTGGGATTGGGGTTAGGGTTGGGGTTGCGATTGGGGTTAGGCATAAGAATTTAGTAAATTGGGTTTAATAGTAAAAATTTTACTATATGTTTGCACGCGCGCGCTGTTCAGACCATAATATTGCATTATTATATTCCCCATTCTTATTCTTTTTATAAATAAACGGGTGCTTTTGACGCATGTCTGCTACATGTTACAGGTTCTTGGACAGAAAACAGTGCAAACGATGTAAAGACGATGAAAATGTGGACTTTAACCAACAAACAGAGAATCTTGATCAAGCCTACATAAGGAACAATTCACAAAGCAAGATTCAAGACATCGACTCAAAGAGAACGGTTAAAAAGCCATTGCAAATTGTTCACTGGAGATCTGGAACCAACCTAGAAGCCCAAATAGAAAAAGATATATAGAACATAGAAGCCCAAGCCACTAGAAATCGGCCTAAGAAAATTAGAAGCCCAATTCCTTCTTTTGGCCGCGGAACCGCGGCCAAACCAGGCCTCGGGCCGCGGTTCTGCGGCGGTCTAGGGAAATCAAGAGATAAAAGTTTTACCAAAATGTGGTGGCGGCTTTAAATAGTCAACTTAGGGCTATTTTTGTAATTGTAGACATGCGGGTCAAATGTAACCCTAGGGTTTCCTATTCTTTATAAATAGGAACTCTAATCATTGTAACTCTTTATGCCTCCTTTTAATAATAAATTCCAGAATTCTTTTGGAGAGCATCGGTGTTTCTTTTCCATTCAGAAATTCAGATCTGACAAACCTGCATGGATGATTAGAGGGATGCATCTGTAAGTAGATTTAATTTCTCGCCCTAGTTTAGATTTAAATTCTTTGCCCTAGGTAGATTTAATTTCATGCCCTAGGAACTTGTTTAGGGTTTATCTTTGTGGAAGGATTTTGAGAGATGAGATCTCTCATCCTTTTCGTACCCACCAAATATTTACAATAGGACTCCATGCATACACGCACACACCGCGCCCTACGGCATCCTACCCCTCGAGGTAACGATGACACCGTAGTGTAAAGGCCCGGTTGCGTGGGTTTTCTATGGAGGTTAGGGTAAGGATCTCTAAAGGAAGGACAAGAACCTAGAGGAAGGAACACCTTCCCGAATGGATCTAATCCCCTTTATTGATAATTACCATAACTCCTCACAGATTTTCATTCGGGTATAGAAAGCGTTGAAGTTTACTTGCATTTCCAAACCATCCCTAAATCTAACCCTAGCAAGAATAGATCTAGTTAATTGCCCTAGAATAATTAGGTTGTTAGATTTAATAATCAATCCGAACACCCTTCGGAATTAACTCGTAAGCGCGAATCGGAAATTCACAACATCCCTGTGGACCGACCCGTACTCACAGGCTAGCTTCATGCGACGCCGTTCTTGATTGCGGTTACAAATATTTTTAATCTATCTTTTAGAAAGCGCAAGCACGCTAAATCACTCAAATCAAATGGCACCGTTGCCGAACTTTGGTATCCCGAACCTAATTTTGCGTCGTATGTCAATTTGTTCGGTCAATTTAAAGACGATCCCTCCTTGCCAAAAAAATCTTTGAAAGATCAAATAGAGGCGTCTAGGAGAAATAGTTTGACTTTTCAACCCACTTTGTGTCAACCGAGTCAACCTTTACCACCTACATATGTTGATACCACTTCTTCAAGTCCTTCTGTCACTTCTAGGCCGATGTCCATTGCTGAGCATATTGCTCAATCTCGCAGTCGATCTTTTACCCCTCTCCACTCATCCAGTTCTAGGGATCAACACGACTATTTACCTTTTTATCCATATGTTGACCCTACCCCTGCCCAACCACCCACTTCCTACCAGTCTTACCCGACTTTCCCACCGTCACTAGACCCTATTTCTACACAGCCTTTTGGAAGTTTCACATATCCAAACAATTTTGAATCTTTTACCGAAACCCCCTCACCACCCAAGTCTAGTTTGGAAGAGTCGTTGGAGGCTTATATTGCTGCAATAAACAAAATGGTGAGGAATGTGGAAGCGTCCATGGCTGCCCTTATGCAACCGAGTGAACCGGTAGCTAGTTTCCAACTAGCTCCAAATTTTCCAATGTATGAGGAGGCGGTTGGACAGAGAGAGAATGTGAGAGGATTTCCAAATCAAACCTACCCATACCCAATTGAATCCAACAACTCCAATTTTCAAACATGTGTCCAAAATGATGAGTTGTGCGACTTTGTAGTGCTTGATTTGCCAAATTGTGAGGAACCCCTTTCGAGTGAAATCGCACCTAATCCTTTCGATCTTTACACCTCCCATCTAGAACCTAAATTGATAGATATCCATGCTTTTGATGAGGTGTCTAAAAAAATTGATTTTCACTTGATTGAGGATATAGACGCCGGGAAGATTTCGGATGATGAACCTGTCGATTTAATTGAGATTTTATGTTCAAATCATCATCCTGAGTTATTAAATGTTTCTCCCGAATCTCATATGCGTCTAGATTTTGATGATAATGGCATGGATGAGTTAAATATTGAGGATAGTATTGAGGAGAGTCTTGAGGATAATATTGAGGTTGAATCATTTTTGTTTGATGTGTCTGATTTTCCAATTCATCCTCCTGAACCTTTGACTGTTATATCACCCTCCCTCCTTCCCACCGTTCCTACCCCGCTTGAAGACTGTGAGCTTGAAATCTTTTCCTTTGAATCTGACACAATTCTCACAGCCGATAACACCTACGAGTGTTTCACTTTTTCGGACGATGTTGATGACTCACCGCCCGAGTTTGAATCCTTTACATTTTCAGATGAGCCATCAGACTCGGTTGATTATAGTAGTTTCGAACTATTAATGGAATCTTTCAAGTTTGAAACAGTTTACTACGGTGAGAAAGATACTATCCCTACTTCACTCCCTTTCGTCCTTCCTATTGTTCCGACCGTGCAAGTGACCGTTACGCTTTCATCTCCTATACCAAGTTCGGCGTACCCATGTTTTCTTGCGAATCTTGAGGGATTTGACCCCATTTCCCGACGGGTTGATAGGTTAGCGCAATCGATTTTAACACATCGGTCATCACATATTGCGCTAATTTATTCACTCGATTTACACCCTCAAGATCGTACTCCACTTGTTTCTCCTTTCCGCCATTCTTCTCCTCCACCGAGACCGTATTCTACCCTTCTTCCCACACGGTCTCGCGTGTTTCTCATTTCTTTTCTCCATACCCCATTCTTGCACCAACTATACCATTACCACGATAAGATTTTTGAATGGTTGGTGCTAACCTTTGGCTTGTGTAAGGCCAAGCTTAAGTTTGGGGGGAGCCTTGTTGTATATATGTATATATATTTTTTGTTTTCTTTTTCTATAAAAAAAATTCAAAACATTAAAAATATAAAAAAAAAACTATAAATAAATAAACAGGGGAGTGCCGACATTTTGACCCTCTTGGTTTACCATGACAGTGAGGACACTGTCAAGTTCAAGTTTGGGGGTATGCTCGGTACGTCTTCTTCCTTCGTATTCATTTGTACATATTTTTGCATTTGCATACTTATTTGAAAACCCATAAAAATTGAAAAAATTATAAAAATTAATGTATTCAATTTTGGCTAATTGACTTGAGTTTGACAAATAGGTTAACTGGCTAGGAACAACTAGATCTTAGACTTAGTAAATTAAAAAAACCCTAAAAATAACATTCCTTAAAGTTTAACGGTAGAAAGTATATGCCTTGTAGTTTATTTAGAAATAGGAAAATTTTGGGTTCACTTCTTGGGCTAAGTTGAAACAAAGGAAGAGTATTGATGTTCTTATTAGAGTATAAGTTTAAAAAATAGTTCCTAGCTTAAGTCTACATTCTGAAAACGCATACCCTACAATTTGCACAATCACGCACCTTGAAACTTGGAATAGTAGAAGAGACCTTGAAATGCTCTTGTCTAAAGTCCTTAGTACGAAGAAAAAAATATACAAGTGTGAATAAAAGAATAAAAAAAATGGACACTGGTTTTTGTGATTACTTAAGGCTGCAAAAATAGAAAAATATTTAGCAAGGGTGCTTCATCACCTAGTGCCTTAGACCAACTGCTTTAGGAGTCACTGCTAAAACCTTGGGTGTTACAAAACTAGGAAGTACGCTTTAAAGTGCTAACGCATCTTGTAATCGGTTGTTGGTACCTCAAGAAGTATTAACGGTCGCATGAAGGATGTGTAAGCGAAATTTAATTAAAAATTCACCAGTTAATAAGTGCTTTGGACAATGGACAAGAGTATGATTGCTTGATTTGAATTTCCAAGTGTAGGGGTGATTTATACACACACGTGGGGATATATGATTGGAGTTTAGATGAGAGAAAGGAGTAAAGAATAGAACTTGTATCTTTAGTAAGGGTTGATAGAAATTCCTAAGTGGAGATGAAACCCTAGAATGAAAACTTAAGAAATGCCGAAAGCTAAGTAAATCTATAGAACATATATAATCTTAAGTTAGATGATGAGGAAGTGTGAAGAATATGGGTGGATAATTTGCGAGTCAAAAGATAATAGAATTCCTTGTTGGAAAACGTAATTGGAGAACAAAAGTCAATGGGCCGAATTGATAGGATTTTGTGGGTAGTATCCGCTGAAAACCCTCAGGAGACAACACTCCTCCTACTAGGGACACCTAGAGGTTTAACGGCTTGTTGCATGTGCTCAGTGCAATCGCGTTTCCCTGCGAAAGTGTGGTTAGGATTTTAGTGAATAAAAATAAGTTTGCTCGAGGACGAGCAAAAGATAAGTTTAGGGGTATTTGTTCAGACCATAATATTGCATTATTATATTCCCCATTCTTATTCTTTTTATAAATAAACGGGTGCTTTTGACGCATGTCTGCTACATGTTACATGTTACAGGTTCTTGGACAGAAAACAGTGCAAACGATGTAAAGACGATGAAAATGTGGACTTTAACCAACAAACAGAGAATCTTGATCAAGCCTACATAAGGAACAATTCATAAAGCAAGATTCAAGACATCGACTCAAAGAGAACGGTTAAAAAGCCATTGCAAATTGTTCACTAGAGATCTGGAACCAACCTAGAAGCCCAAATGGAAAAAGATATATAGAACATAGAAGCCCAAGCCACTAGAAATCGGCCCAAGAAAATTAGAAGCCCAATTCCTTCTTTTGGCCGCAGAACCGCGGCCAAACCAGGCCTCGGGCCGCGGTTTCGCGGCGGTCTAGGGCAATCAAGAGATAAAAGTTTTACCAAAATGTGGCGGCGGCTTTGACTAGTCAACTTAGGGCTATTTTTGTAATTGTAGACATGCGGGTCAAATGTAACCCTAGGGTTTCCTATTCTTTATAAATAGGAACTCTAATCATTGTAACTCTTTATGCCTCCTTTTAATAATAAATTCTAGAATTCTTTTGGAGAGCATCGGTGTTTCTTTTCCATTCAGAAATTCAGATCTGACAAACCTGCATGGATAATTGGAGGGATGCATCTGTAAGTAGATTTAATTTCTCGCCCTAGTTTAGATTTAAATTCTTTGCTCTAGGTAGATTTAATTTCATGCCCTAGGAACTTGTTTAGGGTTTAGCTTTGGGGAAGGATTTTGAGAGATGAGATCTCTCATCCCTTTCTTACCCACCAAATATTTACAATAGGACTCCATGCATACACGCACACACCGCGCCCTACGGCATCCTACCCCTCGAGGTAACGATGACACCGTAGTGTAAAGGCCCGGTTGCGCGTGTTTTCCATGGAGATTAGGGTAAGGATCTCTAAAGGAAGGACAAGAACCTAGAGGAAGGAACACCTTCCCGAATGGATCTAATCCCCTTTATTGATAATTACCATAACTCCTTACAGATCGTCATTCGGGTATAGAAAGCGTTGGGGTTTACTTGCATTTCCAAACCATCCCTAAACCTAACCCTAACAAGAATAGATCTAATTAATTGCCCTAGAATAATTAGGTTTTTAGATTTAATAATCAATCCGAACACCCTTCGGAATTAACTCGTAAGCGCGAATCGGAAATTCACAACATCCCTGTGGACCGACCCGTACTCACCGGCTAGCTTCATGCGACGCCGTTCTTGATTGCGGTTACAAATATTTTTGATCTATCTTTTAGAAAGCGCAAGCACGCTAAATCACTCAAATCACGCGCGCGCGCGCGCACACACACACCCATACACATAGTTACACACACAGACACATACACAAATACACGCAAATACACACACACATACAAACAATGCCAAGTCATAATTCATCATCATTCTCCTTATATTGAACTCTTATCAAATCCCTATCTCTAACCCCAACCCTAAATCCAAAATCTTAATTAAACTCGATTAAGAAAACCATTAACTTTAAAAAAACTTTACCATAAGCTACAAAACACATTGAAATCGAAACGTAAACGTAAAACTAGTTCAAATTAAATTTTAAACTTGTGTGTATAATACTCGATGAAAATATGAAAATTTCATATTATCGTCGCTAATCATATGTGAAAATCAAAACGCGGCCTAGTTCCTGTCTATCGGTTAACATATGTGCGATGTTCGTCGTGGTATAAAACTACACGAAGGTTGTTTAATATTGGACAGTATCATTCGGTTTCTAAAAATCATTGCGTACTCAATGTGATGAGAATTTATATTCAATCGTATGATAACCGATAGATTTGTCTCGTGTGGACAAATTATGAATGTATAAAGCAGACACCTGCATTCACTTGTGTTTTTTATTCGTTTTGAAATATTTCGTCGGTACCTTTCCGTTGGTTTTCTGTATACAATGATAGATTAGATGCTCATTTCAATGTTGTTTGACAGCATTAAAATGATCATCTTTTCTATTACATTGTATTTGGAGAACAGCGGGGAGGCGCTGCCAAAATTTTCTCAAAATGGATTAAAGCACAAGTGAATGGGTGTATGCTCTATACATTCTTAATAGGATACGTGCCTTACTCTCTAGAGCTGATACCCCCGATATCCAATAAAGAACATTTAATATTATCACCATCTTTCTTAGAAGAAAAATCCAATTCTCGAGCTTTAAGATTAGAAGGAAAAAGTTATCAATAAGAGTTGAATGAGATTAGATGAAGAAAGTTCTCAATAAGAATTAGAAGGGAGCCCAATCCATTAACAATTGAAACTAAACTTAACCAAGTCGTTAATTAAATCTAACACTAACGCGTCTTATTATCCGTCTATCGTGTATTTGTCACGAACTCTTAATTCTATGACTCTTATTTATAGCAACCTTTCTTCGTCTGGACTGTTCCAATATAGAATTCCCGTACCTCAATGAAAAGAGTTAGATGTATGTCGACGTTTTCTCGAGAGCCGCTAATTTTTTCCTTAACGATGTTTACTTTTTCACAGATTTTGCCTACGCACGTCTTGGGATAGCGAAAGAGCACGAAATCTGTTGTCCTTGCTATAAGTGTATAAACACGCGATTGCACAAGAAGTCGGATGTTGAATTACACATCGTGAAAAACGGTTTTCTTAGAGATTACACTAAATGGGATATTCACGGAGAAAAAGACGAGGCATGACCAGTGCAAAAGATGGAAAACGAATTCATTGAAGAGGAAACCGATGATTTGTAAGAGATAGTAAAAGAAGAGGAGGAAGAGGAGGAACGACAGTTTGAAGAAGACGAAGCTGTTGAAAACGATGTGCTGTATTCGCGCCGGTTGATAATATGGATGGGCTTATAGATGCCGCTGGACTTCCTTATGATACAGAAAGCACTGGACCCGCGTTATTGGAGAAGTATAAGACTGATTCGAGAATCCCGCTATATCTAAATTGCAAAGGGTTTTCGATACTATCTTTTTTCGTATGTCTCTTATAAATCAAGTGCAAGAACAGATGGAATAACCAGTCTTTCACCAATCTCCTAGCATTACTGAAGGAAGGTTTTTCCGACGGAAATAAAGTGCCACTGAGCTGGTACACGGCCCAAAAGATAATCATAAATATCGGTCTAAAGTGTGACAAGATACATCCATGCAAGAATGACTACGTTTTATTCCATAATGTACACGCCACACTCAAAAGATACCCAGTGTGCGGGAAAATCCGATTCAAGCCTAAGACAGACTCCCGTTCGAGTGATGTGCCCATGAAGATTTTTTGTCATTTTCCGTTAATACCGAGAATGCAACGGTTATTTATGTGTGAGGAGATGGCGTCTGAAATATAGTGGTACCATAAAGCGCCTCGTGAAGAGGTAAAAATGAGTCATCCTAGAGATTCGATATCATGGAAAGATTTAGATGAAAACCATCTTTATTCAGCGCAGACCCTCATAACATGAGACTGGGGATTGTGAGCGACGGTTTTAGTCCATTTGGGATGGTTTGCGGCGGGCATACTCATAGTACATGGACCGTTATGGTGACTATATACAACCTGCCGCAATGGAGGGCTATGACGCGATCTTGTTTTACGTTAGCGTTTTTAATCGACAGTCCCTCGTCTTCTGGGGAAAATATCAATGTGTACCTTCAACCCTTGATATATGAGTTAAAGTTGCTGTGAGAACCTGGCGTGAGAACCTATGGCGCAGATGGTAAACAATTTTTCAGATGCGGGCTGCTTTGTTGTGGACTATTAATGATTTTCCCGCCTAAGGCATGCTGTCGGGGTGGACAACTTAAGGTAAGCTTACGTGCCCCTCTTGTCGTATTCATATGAGTCCGTACACTTGAAGTTTAGAGGGAAAGAGTCGTTTATGGGTCACCGACATTTCTTGCCTATAACTCACAAATTCAGAAGGAATAAAGATGCAATTCCCAGAATATCACATTCGGAATGCGGCTGTCCCATTTCATATATTCCAATGCAGATGGAGAGATTACTGTCCGATATGCCGCCTAAATGGTAAGACGGAGACCGGTATGCCACCTGAATTATTGTCCGGTAACATCATACTGCAACAATAAAGAGATTACCAGAATATCACATTCGGAAAAACACAGAACAAAGATGCAATTCCCGTCCCAACCGGATGCAAGAAGTTTGGTGGTTTATTTCAGCTTCCGTACTAGTCTGATCTACCGCTGCGCCACAATTTAAATGTCATGCATATCGAGAAGGATGTCTCTGAGCACGTCATAAATCTTCTGCTGTGTAAGAATGGAAAAACGAAGGAAAATCTCAACGCCCGTCGTGACTTGACAAATTAGGATGATTTGTCCATTAGAAAAGAATTGCAACCTTGGCATGCGGCTGGTAAACTAAGTTATTACGAGATCCCACCGGCAATCTTCAACATGAACAAAGAGAAGAAGCGGCGGTTCTTTCTTGTGTTGAAAGAATTGAAAGTCCTCGATGATTTCTCATCAAATATTTCTAAACAGGTGCAGGTAGAAAACTGAAAAATTGTAGGACTTAAAAGTCACGATTACCATATATTGATGCATCATCTTCTTCCTTTATGCTTCAGAGCATCGGTAAAACCAGAAGTTGGTCTTGTGCTTAACGAATTTTGCACGTATTTCCACCAATTGTGTTCTAAAAATGTGGTCGTCGGTGAGATAGTACGGCTTGAAGAAGATATTTCTTTGATCCTTTGCAAGCTCGAAACTATCTTTCCATCTTTCTTTTTTGACATTATTATTCACATGTCCATCCATTCCGTCCAATCGATAAGTATTATTGACATTTATTATTCATCATTTAAATTATAAGGAATTATCATGAATTATTAATATCTATTATTTTCAACAGATATCTGTTAATTTTAAAAAACTATATCCACAACAAGTATCATCCTTAAGGTTCGACTGCGGAAGGTTCCTGAACGATGATATCAGAAAATTGCGGAAGAAGTCATGTCTTTCTGTGCTCGTTTCCTGAACAATGATATCAGGACGAAGTTGAAAAAATCACAGTCCAATTGGAGCAGGAAGGCTAAAAAAAACATGTCTTACGATCTCGTGGCCAGTGTACATGCGTGTATCTTGATAAACAGCGAATGCTTTGTTAAATATGTAAAATAAGTGTTTCTTATTTGATCCATTTAAACGCTCGAAATTAAATTTAATATAATTAATACAACTGTATATTAAAGAATAGATCGTACAAAGATATACTCAAGTGATCGAATTTTAGGACATAATCAAATGATAGAATCGAAGAAGAATAAAGGCGTACTTTCGCCGCTTGGTGTAGACAAGAAGTCAACGGACAACTGAATCGTAGAGAGCAGATTGATAGAGATATCCACGACCTTTTAAATGATCCAATGATTGCAGCTAGGTTTTACAATAGGTACGGGGTATCCAGATATAAATTTGTGGTAGAAAGTATGAAATGTATTAGAGCTATGCAAAATAGCGACGTCGCAACCCTCGAAGAGTGTGAAAATTCCTACTACGGTGTTCTTAAGGAAGTTATAGCGGTCCAATACCAACATACGGCTATCCCATTTCATATATTTCAATCCAGATGGTAGAATAACAACTCTGACCAGGGTATGAAGGTTGATCAATACGGTCTCATTTTGGTAAACACCAAACGGACGTTAGTAAAATATGACAGCTTTATCTTTCCCATAATGGAAACACAAATATATTATTCTCTAGACTTGCAAAAGGTTGACTGGAATGTTGTTTGTCGTTGGAAACCGAGAGATTATTATAATGTGCCGACGTTGAATGGCTCTGAAGAGGAGAGAGACGATGATGATCTCGTGATAACATGTCTCAGTTTATCTATTGAACGTATTAGGGATTCAAACTATTCTGCGACACCCATCTATACGTTTGTAAGAAGTGACATCGGCCATTTGATTGTCACGAATCAAGATTTTGAGAATCCACCCAACGAATGTTTAGTTAATGTACCGCATAAATGTGTTAGGTAAGGAAGTTAAATTGAATTTTCTAAATTGTATAATAATTATAAGTAATGAAATAACATTTAGATATATATGTAGGATTTGTTCATGGGCATAAGCAAAAGCTCTAAATATTACAAGAGACAGCGTCTAGAGGACATTCTCTAACAATCCATACCCGTCGACGAGACTGTCCCAGGAGCCTCAGTAGGCCTGGGAGCTGCAAAAGCAGTGTTTATCCCTAGCAGCGCTCCCCTACTACCGCCACATCACCCCTCATGGTTCCCCTTATTACCACCGCATCACCTCCAGCAGGAGCGTCTATCCCTACCGGCGCTCCCCATACTACCGTCACATCAATCCCCATGGTTCCCCTACTACCATCGCATCACGCCCAGCAGGAGCGTCTATCCCTTCCAACGCTCCCCCATACTACCGCCAGATCACCTGCAGCGTCTACGCCTATCCCTACCCTTATTATTACGTCAACAGATTCTCATATCCCAGTCACTCCTATGCATGGTGCGTAGTTTACTCATTTAAAATTTGATATATAGTTATAATATAGGTGGATATTGAATTATCTAACATTTTATTGTTTGCATATCCGCATTCTACTCACGGAATGGTGTCTCGTGCTGGTTCTAGCACCATGCCGGGGAAGGCAGGTATAATCGTTATTTCTTAAACCTTTTAAATAACGATTGTAATTTAAATTTGTCAAATTCTATATTCATATTCTAAATATAATAATATTGTGCCTGTATATCTATTTTTTTCCTGGCTCAAGCAGTGTTAGGACGAGGGGTCCTACTGGGCCCAATTGTTGCAGGCCGTCTAAGGATGCTGGGCCATGGGACCTGATCTTTAATGTGACAGGTGTGCCTGTTGGAGATCACGCGACCCAATGTGGGGATTACGTTGGAATGGAGATCCGTACTTATTGTAAGTGCCCGCTCCATATTCGGTGGAATCAGGCCCAGACCGAGCATGATACGTTGTTTTTTAGGTCGAAGGAGGTATGACATATCCTTTTACCTATTTAAATTTCAATTGTCGTTATATATAATTATTTGTTTAATATATTTCAATTTCAAACCATGAAAAATTACAGATTCATTGGCCAGCCCGGCGAGGATGGCGCATACATGCTATTCGATGTAGATTGCGCCCTTGCTCACTTTATATTCCAGTGTCAAGTGACATCGCTGATTTGAGGTGAAGAATGAATTTTACCTTCTTTGGGTCGCGGCGGCCGAGGATCAGCGGACGCTCATGATGTAGGTCATAGCGCTGGAGATTCCGAGAGAGGATTTGTCGATTCTTGTCGTCTATTATGAGTGTGATGATGTGCATGTATCAATTTAACTTTTAAGATTTTAACAATATAACATGAAATCATATTCTAAAATATATTATATTCTTTATTTTTGCAAGACGATACCGATTCGAATAAGTAGAACCGGAACAACGCATGTGAGAACGCACTATCCCGACCTGAGGGAAGCGCTCGCAAGCCAATGCTCGGTGGCACTTGATGAGTATTTCGATGCTTAATTTCACACGTTTTCTATATCGTTGATTAATTATTAAACTAAATTCTAATTTCATCACAGAGCAGGAAAGACCCCGCTAACCACAATGAAGCCAAGGGATGGACGACGTTACATAAGGGCGCGGGCGCGTACATGGTAAGTTTCATATTATCAAGTTGATTATGTATTTTAAGTTAACACATGTGTGTGTGTGTGTGTCTACATATATTCTATACAGACCCAGTTCTAGGAGTAGAAGAACGCTTTAGCACTTAGCCCCGGCGACTCGATCACCGCCATTGTCCCAGTCCTGGATTCGATATTCGGCAGGCATCACGGTGGATATGAGCGCGGGGTTGGTCCTATGGTCCATCGATATTTTGATAGGCATTCGACTACGCACGAGTATGTCATAACCCAGACACAGACGGATGAGACAGCTGCATCGTAGGAGGAGATCCATCGGCTCTGCGAGCAGGTAAAGCAGCAACATCAGACGCAGCAAGAGACGTGGCATGAGCTGCAGGACCTTAGGGCGGAAATCCGAGACATGGGATATTCGCACACCGATTCTGTCCGGCATACCATACGGGATGAGTTGAGTGCATTTTTTAGGCCACGTGACGATGGAGGTGGTTCGTCGTCCCAACGGCCTTTGATGTTTTGATTTATTAACACACATATTTGTTTGTTAGTAGAGTGGAGTATTGATCATATTGATTGTATGTATATATTTTGTTTATGTTTGCGTGTGATTCCGAGCTTATTACTTTGATTATTATATATTGCGTGAGATTTGATCATATTAATATTATATATTCTGCTTGTGAATGAAAATTATATGTTGCTGCTTGTGAATAGAAATTATATATTGCTAGTTGTTATTGAAATTAACGCGCGTGGGGAGCGAAATTTTTTTTAATTTAAAAAAAAGGCTTTGTCATGGTTGTAACCGTGACTAAATCCCTATGGTCACGATTACAACCATGACCATAAGGTTCTCCAGATGTCTAATATCCGGAGAAAATCAACTAAGGTCACAGTCAGAAGTTTGTAGTCACGGTTATAACCATGACCAAAAACATAGGGGCCACCTTCCTAACCGACTTTTGAATGTTGGAAGTTGAGAAATGGTCACGGTTACAACCGTGAAAAGTTCTTCCTATGGTCATGGTTCTAACCGTGACCAATCTTTTGCTCACGCAGCTTTAGATCACGGTTCAGTCACAGTTTAAACCGTGACCAAACCTTTTGGTCACGGTTTACCGAATTCTTACCCTGTAGTAGTGTTGGTTTTCATCCTACCATGGCTTAATTCACTGCAATGTCGCGAATACTAAAACCGCGTCTCAGAGCCATTCGGGTTCAAATCCTGCTCATTTAAAGAAACATATTTGATGAAAATGATAATAGCTGCCACGTAGAAGTATAGGATCCGGTTCACAAATAAGACAAGTTCTTTTTGTGAAGAAATACGGATCCAAAATACCCGAATTCCGATTCAACAATAGTGGAACAAAGTTCACACCAACCTAAGACTCACAACACACAATAGAAGAAGAGTATCGTAAATGAGAGAAAGTAAAGCATAAATTTCATTTATAATTCATGAGCATATAAAATAATGGAGTTTGGAGAACTTGTAAAATATAGGAGCAATGAAGATGTGTTTAGTGGAGTGGTTTCATGAAGAAAAAGAAGTTGTCATAATTTGGCATGGGTTAATTGATGGGGTAAAACAATCCCAACATTCGGATCTATGTGAGAATATGATGAATAATAATACGGAATTATAATAAGCACAAAAGCCATAAGAAAAGACACCAAGATTTAACATGGTTCAGCTCTGATTGGATCTAATCCATAATGATGCAAGAGAGAACTTCCATTATCAATCAACAACAAGAAAAATATCACCAAAGTACAACAACTTTGGGATTCCTCACTCATATAATGAGAAAATACGAGCTTACCTCACTAGCTCTGTATTACAAAAAAAAATTGTTTATTGTCAAAGATTCCGTATTTTTAACTCACCCTTAATTTATTTTGTTTATAGTAGGCGGTGGTGAATGGAAAATACGTATTACGGGCCTTTGAATAAAAAATACAGATTTGTAAGATATTTTCATGAAAAGAAAAGTGTTAGCGCTAATCTTCGTAATGAAGTAGAGCAATAATGGTAGATATGCAATATGGTGCCAATCTTTAAGGGTGTTATAATAAAGTAGGTTATGATTGATAGTTAATCAATCTCTATAATAGAGTAGGGCCTTTAGTAAGGTTGTATAAGATAACTAGCCAATCTCTATAATAGAGTAGAGCCTTTAGTAGAGCTGCATAAGATAATTAGCCAATCTCTATAATAGAGTATGGCCTTTAGTAGAGTTGCATAAATCAGTATTCTTTGACATTGAAAAAATATGAATGTTGGGTTGCGGACTTCCAAAACAATATGTAAATAGTGTTTACGTGTTGTTTTGTTAATTACATATGTAAAGATTTCTCTCGATTAAGAGAAACATACAAAACATAAGTAAATATAATAATTGAAGAGCTTTTATCACTAATAAAGAGACATTCATTATCAATCATGTTCCCTTGATTACATGACCAAAATTACAAAATTGCAAAAAATAGAGGAATCGGATCGTCGGGAATAATCCCGATGTCCTTACCTTTTTTTAAGGAACAGCAAGAAAAATATAAGTTTGTATTGTGAGAGAAGAGAATGAAAGAGAGAAGTCTCTTCAATAGAGAAATGAAGATTTTTCCAAGTCTATCCCTGAATGAGAGGAATTCCACCTCCTTTTAGAGGTTAAGGAGATGACACAATTATAAATAAAAATGAGGGGGAAAGTTTAAACCCCCATAACTATTCCTTCCAAAACAATGGGAGGGAGATTTAAATTCAAATGAGAATTTTTAAATCAAAATCAATAGTAAAATCCTCCTAAAGTTTGTACACACAAAAACCCATCAAAACAAGTGCAAACCCGCATTTTTGGCCCAAACCCGAGCCTCGGTGCGCGCTTTGTGCACGCCTACATACGTCTATGCAGACGTCTGTTTGATGTCAGAGATGTCTGTTTGGGATTTCCTGGCTATTTTAGGGCTTTTAAACTCGATTTTTCTACCTTCAAGGGCGTTTGAATATATTTGGATGTGCACAGGCTTGCTTGAGGCACATCTGGCATGCACGAGCTCGCTTAAGGCGCACTTTTGTTGATCTTGGACTTCGAAAGCCTGTTGCGGATATTTGTAGTCTTGATCGAACGTTTGGGGTGAGCCCAAACGCGTATTGCTTCTTACTGAGGATTGATTTGTGTTTGTCGTTGCTGAACCACGTGTTGGTCTGAAACTGAACCGAGACAATGTAGTGTATGCTCGTATACTGACCGAGCAATTACAGTTGTAATATGGGGCTCGTTTGAAACCGTATACAAACCGAGTAGAGGCATGGCGTGCTCGTATATAGACCGAGTAGAGGTATAAGGAACCGAAAAGAGGTGTCAAGCGTATTCGAAGACTATGAACTAAGCATAGGCGTCAAGCGTGCTTTTCATGGATTGAACAGAGGCACGGCATGTTCCTCGAATGTCTAATAGAGGCATGGCGTGCTAGACTATTGAAAGGTGCCTGTTGAAAGAACCCAAAAGTAGAAATTTCTTATGGGATAGTTGTTGATAGTAAACATGTATGAAAGTTGATTGCCGGGGATAAGAACCCGTGTAGAAGTAGCGATCGATGACTTGATAATCTTGAACCTTTTCTGAAACTCAAGTATTTGATACTCGAGCGTTGTGGTAAATAACCGGTGGTAAGAGTCCGGTGTAGAAGTTGTGGTCGGCGATTTTAATCTCGAACGTTTTCTGATGTCTACAAGCTCTAAACCCACTAACCTAATTGAAGAAAACTCCTCCTCAAACAAATAAAAGGCAACAATGTTCTTCAAAGTGATGTGGAATGTTGAATTTTCAACCCAAATGAGCTCTTATAAGAAAACCTCTTTGCTCGCCCTCTTTCTCTTCTCTCTCTTTCTTCCAAAACCTAACCCTTGAAATGGATGATGGAATAATTAGGATTAGGACAAGAAATAAAAACTCTCTTGCCATTTTAACTTGAGTCCTATCCCATATTAAATGGGTCCAAACCAAATGACTCAAGCTTGGTTTCTAACACCAAATCAACAAAGAGACTCAAATTGGTTGAGCCCACACATGGGTATGGACCCAAAGCTAACAATTTCCCCCTCCAAATCCACGAGGGAAGACCACCATAGCTATTCAAACGGAACCCATGCCGGACGCTTTCTGGCAAAACACTTGCTTCTTCTTCGGCAAACCTTTTGTCAACATATCGGCTCCAATCTTATCGGTGTTGATTTAACAAGTTTCAACAACCTGTCCTCAAGCACATCTCGTATCCAATGATACCTTACATCAATATGCTTGGACTTCGAATGGAAACTCGGATTTTTGCTTAAGTGAATCGCACTTTGACTATCGCAATAAACAACATAATGTTTTTGCGACAATCCCAACTCTTTAAAGAAGCATTTCATCTACAACATCTCTTTACAAGTTTCGATAACGGCTATGTACTCGGCCCTGCTAGTGGATAATGCAACACACTTTTGAAACTTCAATTGCCACGATACGGCTCCCCTGGCAAAAGTTACCAAATATCCCGATGTGGATTTTCTAGAATCAACGCCGACCATATCGACGTCGGAGTAAGCAACCAACTCCGAATTATCACCTCCAAAACATGACCACTCCTTCGAAGTGTGTAATTGTCACACCCTGCTTCCCAAAATGCGCAGACTATGGCACGTGAAAGAGCCAACCATGTTGCCTATAACGAGGAAAGATCCTTCCATAGTCACATTACGGCTGTCAATCAGATATCAAGAACAGTAAACTACTAAATCCATCTATCACATGTCCCATAACGATAAGAACAATAACTGGAAAAGATAGCGGAAGTAATAAAGATCCAAGAAATAACTAACCCGCATAAGAACTATATCAATAAGGTGGTCCTCACTGATCGGCAATCCTGCCGAATACTCACATGCTATATCAAGTATCTGGGCCATGCAAAACCCAGACATCAATACGTTATAAATATCAAAATAATAGTAATAACCAGGATAGGATGCTATGATTAAACATGAGTGTAAATAAATAACACAGGTGTAAAACAATGAGATATAGGCATGTGATGTGTATCCTAAAGTATGTGCCTCTAGGTTATCTATTCTAGAAATCTTTGAAATCAATTAATATAATTCTCATCATAACCCAACAGTATATATCCCATTCATTCCCTAGGGAATCATGGTAACAATATTTATTTCGTAACGCCTGGAAACACGGAAAACCGATAATTATTCCGTAATGCCCAGAAAAATGGCAAACAAGTAATGATTATTCCGTAACGCCCGGAAAAGCGGCAAACAAGTAATTATTCCGTAACGCCCGGAAAAATGGCAAACAAGTAATGATTATTCCATAACGCCCGGAAAAGCGGCAAACAAGTAATTATTCCGTAACGCCCGGAAAAACAGCAAACATGTAATTATTCCGTAACGCTTGGAAAAACGGCAAACATGTAATAATATCCTCTTGAGTTACGTTTTGGTTACATTCTTGATTTCCCCTTTCCCCCCAGGTTTGTGTTCAAGTCAGGTATTGCCAATATGGATCTAATGCCAACACAGGATCAAGTATGTACAGTTCTTATCTATGCAGACAACAAGTTATGTCCGTCAGGACAACACGTCAATATTGTTGGCATTAGTAACTAGATCCAAGTAATAAATCAAGTAGTGTGTCGTGAACATATTATGTGATGCATATCAACCAAATAGATACCCAATGTGAAACTGTAACCAATATCGAAACGCGGTTAATGCACGGATGCATATGTATCTATCTGTAATAACCATTTAATGGTCCATGACTATGTATGATGCAAACTAGATAACATATTGTACTAATATACTAGTATAATGATATCATGGCGTTCCGGCATGCAACTAGATATGCTATTGTCAGTACGGATACGAACGGATATCGTAAAACTGTAAATATATATTATTTACTGCATAATAAAATACATGTACTATTTTTATTTATATGGATATCGATGGAGTAACATATCATGTTGAAAGTTAAACTTGCCTGATCGGATCTCACGTCGGGGTACGTATGTCACGCTCGACGTCGGATAAACGTCACGATGCAGCTACGCGCGTGCAGGACTGGACCTGGCTGAACAATGACGTGACGTGATAACTAGGCTGGACGACGATGGTGACTGGGTCATCCGGATTATCGGCGACGCGTGCGACTCCGGCAAGACGGTCGGGAAAAAAAGAAAGCAAGAAAAGAAAAGGAAGGAAAGAAAGAAGAGAAGAGGAATGAGGGTGTTGTGTCAGGCTCTGGACAAAGGACAGAAGACAAGATGACGGCGACGATGGGCTAGCGTCGATGGCGAGGTCTAACAGTGAGGGGCGGTGGATTTCTTGAGTTGGTGTTGGCTCGTCGGGGGTTGTCGAGGGTGGTGGTGGTGTTGGGAGTTGGAGAGAGGTAAGGATTGTGAGGAGGATAACGACGAAGTCTCCGGCGATGAGGTTGGGTTTCTGCAGTTGGGTCGCCGATCGTTGGGGGGTTTGTAGGGTGCAGGGATCTTGTCGGGTGCAGAGAGATGGTGGAGGTTGTGATGAGGTGATGAGGCGATGAGGTCGGGGTGAGGTAGACGACGAGGTGAGGTCGAGGTGGTCGGCGGTGAGGTGAGGGGTTCTTGGGTTCCCTGGTCGGGCTGTGCAGGGTTTGGGTTCGTCGGTGTTGCTGCAGGGATATCAGGGAGAAGGAGGAAGTGGAGATTATGATAAGGGCGAGGAAGTGGTGGTGATGAGGTTGTGAGGAGGTCGGCGGCGAAGGCGAGGGAGCAGCTAGGTTTGGGTTATGGTTCTTATGGCGGGGAGAAAAATAAAGAAAGAAAGGAGTGAGATGAGGGGTGAAGTTCATATTACGTTATAAAAAATGTATATAATATATATATTAGAAGAGGGAGAGAGAGGATTTAGTATAATTAGTTTATATATATATTATATATATTAAGAACTGTTTATATATTTAGGTTTTTAAGAAATATTATAATATATTTTTCTTCGATTATACAGCTAATATCAAAATACTCTGAAAAATACCCGGGTCTCTTCTAAAAATCTAGTTTTAAAATATGGATAATATACATATAAGCTAAAACCATAATGCGATATTCGGTTAATAAAAATGCATACCCCAAGTACGGATCTACGTAAATACACGTAGCGATCCCAACGAGTTTGTTTTATCAATCTGGACATTAACATGATATATGGATGCGAACATATGATATGGGGTATGATAATAGGCCATTCTAGATATTAAAATATATTATATGGCTATTATTTATATTATTTAAAAGATATGCGGATAAATATATCATATAAGTGTGTATCGAATCTAGATGTGCACAGATTCTCTGTACTGGAAAAAATATGACGTAATCTTGAACTATAATGGGTTTCAAGCATAAGGGTCGGGTCGGATACTAACCACAGTTATCAAATGCATTATCTGCACCCAAAAACAATAATAAACGAGAAGTTGTCACACGATTGGAAAATACCCCAAATAAAATATCGTATAAATGCACCAGGGTGTTACATTATACCCAACTACATACAAGAAAACACGGCTCTAATAAAAGAGGTGTGGAAACTCCTGTCAAATCTCGTCTTCACGTTCCGAAGTAGAATCTTCGTGCGAACGATTTCTCTATGAAACAAGTACTAGAGGGATAATCTTGTTCTTGAGGACCTTCTCTCGCCGATCCACTATCGCCATTGGTCTCTCTTCATACGTTAAATTCTCCCTTACTGTTAGCTCCGAGTGATCTAGGATATGCGTCTCATCTCGAACATACTTGCGAAGTTGAGTTACATGAAGCATGTCATGAACACTTGCCAAGGATGGTGGTAAAGCCAATCGATAAGCTACTTCTCCAACACACTCGATAATATCGAAAGGCCCCATGAATCGAGGACTAAGTTTGCCTCGACTACCAAAATGGATCACTCCTCTGGTCGGTGATATCTTCAAAAATACGAGATCACCAACTGCGAACTCCAGAGGTTTTCGTCCTGTATCAGCCCAACTTTTTTTTCGATCTTGTGCCGCCTTCATATGATTTCGGATCACGTTAATTTTCTCTACTTTTTGCACATTAAGATCCAGTCCCAATAATCTCCTTTCTCCAATATCATCCAAACAGATGGGCGAGCGACACTTGCAACTGTACAATTCTTCGAATGGAGCCATCTGTATAGTCGCCTAAAAACTGTTGTTATAAGAAAACTCCATCAAGTGCAAATGATCCTCCCATGAACCTTTGAAATTTAACATGCATGCTCTCAACATATTTTCAAGAATTTGGATCATCTCTGTGACTGGCCATCTATCTGAGGATGATAGGCTGTGCTAAATTTCAAGAGAATCCCCAAACTTTCTTGTAGACTCCTTTAAAAGTATGATAGAAATCGAGTATCATGATCAGAAACGATGCTCACGCTTACTCCATGCAATCTCACAATCTCCTGCATGTACCGCTCTGCCAAAGCTTCTGTTGACTGACAAACATGAAATGGTATAAAGTGAGCTGCCTTGGTCAATCGATTGACAATAACCCAAACTGCATTATTGCCCCTTTGACTCCATGGTAAGCTGTCACGAAATCCATAGTTATATGCTCCCACTTCCATTGAGGAATCGGAAGTGATTGCGACAAATCAGCTACCTTTTGATGTTCAGCCTTGACTTGCTGTCATACCAAACACTTCGATATGTAGCGAGCAATCTCCATTTTCTTGCTTTCCCATTAGAAATGTTGTCGCAGATCTCTATACATTTTTGTGCCTCCCCGGTGTACTGAATACGCAGAACTATGAACCTCCTTCATGACTTCTTCTCGAACATAATCTTTAGGCACACATAAACGACTACCATATCGTAACGAACCATCTTCATGAATTAACAAGTCCGTTCGAAGTCACGCTTCTACTTGTTCTCGAAACTTCTACAATCTTGGATCGTACGATCGCGTTGCTTTAATGTTATCGATCAAGGATGATTGTACCTGTAACTGCATCAACTGTCCCGAAGAATTCGGTAGTACAATCTCCAATTCAAATCTTTGAAAATTATTTATAATCTCCTTTTGTGCAGTCAACATCCATATCGCTGGCAATTGACTTAGCGCATCCGGCATTATATTAACTTTCCCCGGATGGTATTTTAGATCAAGATCATAGTTAGCCATCAACTCCAACCATCTACGTTGCCTCATGTTGAGCTCTTTCTGTGTGACCACATAGACTTTTGTGATCGGTAAATACTTCTACCCTTTCACCCAATAAGTAGTGTCTCCAAATATTCAGAGAAAAAATCACTGCTGCTAACTCTAGATCATGAGTTGGGTAGTTCTTCTCATGAGTTTTTAACTGTCTCGATGCATAAGCTATGACCTTCTCATGCTGCATTAAAACACATCCCAAGCCTCTCCCATATGCGTCGTTGTGAATAACCAACCCTCCGGAATTGTCTTGCACGGTCAGAATAGGAGCGGTGGTCAATCATTGCTTCAACGCTTCAAAAGCTGACGCACACTTCTCGGTCTATGCGAACGGTATCTCCTTTCGTGTTAGCTTGGTCAATGGTTCTGCTATTCGAGCGAAATTCTCGACAAACCTTATGTTTCCCCAATATATTTAACCTAATAAAAGAGCAAAGCCCTATTGAATTTAACGAGATAGCGCCTCACGTTCTCTCTACGAGAGCGCCCGCGCCAGAGCCGATCTTATATAATTAAGTCCTATGGTGGTGCCTCACATGCTCCTCACGCGGGTGCCAATATGCAAAGCACAGAAAAGTTCATTACATAAAAGTTAAACTCTTAGATAGCGATGTACGTGCTCCTCACGCGTGCGCCAATGTGCAAAGCAAAGGAATGCCCATCTTAAGAATTAAATTCTTAAGTGGCACCCGCGTGCACGACACGTTAGTGCCAGCGCCAAGATAGAATTAAATTCTATAATACTCTCTGTTAAACAGAGCCGTTGGATCAAAAATTCAACGGAGACGATAAATCATCAAAATAAAGAATTAAATTCTGTTGGGAGAAAATATTTCCCAAATCTTTCTAAAATAAGAAAGGTACTCTCGATTGGATCAAAAATCCAATTGTAGAATAAAATTCTATTCTGGAATATATTCTCTCAATCTTTCTAAATAAGAAAGATTGCTCTCTGTAAAACAGAAAACCGTTGGATTAAAAATCCAATTATGACTAAAAATCACCGTTTTACATAATAAATTATGTATAGGGAAAATATTTCCCCAATCTCATTAAAAAACTAAAATCATATTCTGTAAAAACAGAAGTCTTTGGATCAAAGATCCAATGGTGGATAAAATTCCCCAAATCAATTTTGAGACCAATTAAATCAATTGCAATTTCTCAATGAGAGATTTTTTCAAAAGTAATCAACAATTTGCCTCCACTATATAAAGGCCCCGATACTTCAAGTCTCACACGACAAAGAGGGGAGGAAGAGGAGACGAGGACAGAGACCAGAGGCACAGAGAGAAAAAACAGAGGGAGAGAATTCAATTCTCAAAAAAGAAGAGCTTCTCGAAACCCTAGGTAAAGAGAACATTGAAATCAAAACATCTCTTTTACCCAACATATCTAAGGGTTGAACCCTTCTAAAAGAACCTAGTTCTTTCTCTGAATCTGAGATCCACAAGACAAGTCTCCCACAAGTTGAGAATTTAATTCTCATTGGGAAGATCTTGTTCTTGAGAATCAAAGATTCAGGGAAGAACAAACTTAAAAGAGAAAGAATACAGAGTCCATGATACTCTAGGAACTCAGTTCCTCCGAATCAAGAACTTAGTTCTTAAAAAGAACATGATCCCAGATTCTCAAAATAGTGATCTTGGTGATCGTTAATGGTAAAAATACCATCAACAGAGTTTAAATTTCTATATAAAAAAACTAGTGCCTCACGTGCTTCCCATGTGGGCGCCCCTCTTTAACAGCGCCCAGTGCTTCACGTGCTCCTCACGCGGGCGCCACATAAAAAGTGCGTAGCCCTTCACATACAGCCAAAATGGCTAAGTGCTTAGCACTGATTGGGCCGCGACCCAGTGCCTCACGTGCCCCATACGCGGGCGCCACATAAAAAGTACTTAGCACTTCACATACAACTAAAAAAGCTAAGTGCTTAGCACTGATTGGGCAGCGCCTCACGTGCACCTCACGTGGAAAAGAGAGAAAAGTGCCCAGCATACCATAAACGGCCAATGTGGCTGAGTGCTCAGCGCTCATTGGGCGGCGCCCATAATCAAATGCTTCACATGATACCCATGTGGGTGTCAGAGCATCAAATAAGTGCTTAGCACTTTTCATAAAAAGAAAAGAGTTGAACAGACAGAGCCCAAATAAGCGCTTAGGACTTTTTGAATAAGAGTGGGCAGACCAAGCCTAAATTGGCTAAAAGTCTCTCTGAAATTTCTTGCAGCTGAGCCCAAATACTCTATTGATGGATCTTAAATAAAAATGATCCTTAAAAATATTATTGAGCCGGTCTTAGTCTCAAACATGATTAATGATCCCTCCTTGATGATATCCAAAATGATATTCATCTCGTATCTCCTAAGGTAATCTTAGTCTCAAATATGAATAACGATTCTTAGGTCCACCACAGCTCCTTTTTCCCTCAAATACGGGATTTGGTTCAAATTCTTCTATACCTATAATATATGTCTTTGTAATTCCTCAACGTCTTCAGAGAGGTGGTGGGTCCCGATAACCAACAACTCTTTTCGTCATACATTGATGCACTTCCAAATTGACGTGCACACCTCGGAACCTCACTACAAACATGGCGATAACGGATTGAAACGTCCCTAAACTAACACATTTTTCCAAAATGGGAATGTTGGACCGAAATGTCCTTAAACTAATATCTGCCCCAAACACGGAGGTAATGGACCGCGATGTCCTTGAACTAAAATAATTAGGCCCAAATGCTCATATGTTTAAGTCAATCTTAATCTCAAACCGGATTAACGGTCCTTAAATAAACCAAACTCAAATCTAAAATATATGGATTTGGACTGATCCGCACCCTACGGGCGATGACAGAATCTAGTCTCTATATACAATCCACGGGCAACCTAAACAAACAAAAACACACACGACACAAAGTGAACTTCCGGAGCAGGAGAAAGTCGTTATCGCAATGCGGTAACGTAATTAACTGTAGGGGCTTGCGCCTATAGGGAAGAATGTCCCGACAATAAAAAAAACCCTCACAAACGAGAAAGAATCTGATAAAGTTATGCTACAACGGCCGCATCCATCCAAACCTTCGATATACGGTACCATAAATCAACTAGGTATTTTTGGAGAGGTGGACGGATAAATCCAAATAGCATCTGCCCCCAGATTCAGGTAAGACGATCCATCCCAGTTCGTCCCCGTTTCCGGCGGTGAACACCTTCTATAGTATCCGGCAAACCCAAAAAAACATTTGATCTCCCCTACATTCTTTAGAAGTGGCCAATCATGAACAACTACAATTTTTTCAGAGTCAACGGTAATTCCTTCTCCGGATACAATATAACCCAAGAACTTCACTTCTTCGAGCTAAAACTAGCACTTGCTCAACTTAGCATATAACTTTTCTCATCTCAACATTTGCAGTGTGATCCTCAACTTTTTTCATGCTCTTCTTTGCTCCTTTAATAAACCAAAATATCATCAATAAACACCACTACGAAATGATCCAGATATGGTGAAAAGATTTGGTTCATTAAGTCCATAAATATTGTCGGTGCGTTAGTAACTCCAGATGGTATCACTAAATACTCGTAATGCCCATATCAAGTTCAGAACGCTGTCTTGCAAATGTCTCTTCTTTCACCCAAACTTGATGATACCCTGATCATAAATCCAACTTCGAGACTACTCTCGCGCCACTGAGTTGATCGAATAATTCTCCTATGCGAGAAATTGGGTACTTGTTCTTAATAGTCACCCGATTTAACTCTCGATAGTCGATACACATCCTCCACGTGCCATCTTTCTTTTTGACTAGAAGAACTAGAGATTCCCATGGTGAACCATTGCTGTGAATCTAACCCTTCTTTAGTAATTCAGAAACTTCTCTCTTTACCTCTTCCAGTTCCACTGGTGCCATCGGATAATAAGCCTTCGAAATTAGCGCTGCTACAGGAATAAGATCAATCGCAAACTCCACATCTTATTTAGACAGTAAACTCGAGATGTCCTTGAACACATCTATGAAATCCCGAACTACTATCAGCGCTTCATCTGCAACTTGTTTACGAACTTCACCCTTTAGTAAATGGTTCCCTTCATCATGAATTTGCAAGTTTGTTCTTATAGGCTATTAGCCCACCACTCTTCCACTGCGCTACTTTGATAATTTGAGGCGGGTCTGTCCAAAGTTCTTCAATCAAATATCTTACATCTAATCGTCTTTGAAGCGGTCTGTACCTGCTCCCGCTAGGGTTAATCTTGAACTACTGCAATCATCAAAAAATTCTCCTGTGTTCGCTGGATTGGTTCTTACGGGACGAGAGGAAAGATATATCGTGGTTGCTGGATTCAAGCTCGCGATAATACATAAACTTGTGAGCAATGACGCCAAGAGGAAACAAGGTAATACAACGACCATAAGTCAAGAAATTAAATCGAAATAGGACTCCAGGTTATCTAAATAGAGTACCGCATTGTAACCATACCGTGGTACATAATTACAACTACATAACTCCATTCAAATCGTTCAAATCCTACTAACAGAATCGAGAGAATAAGATGGGAGAAAAAATAATGAATCAAAAGGATTCCAAGCCGAGATGTAAAGTCATTTCCAAATCGTTAAGATAAAAGAGTTTAAGAGAAGGATAAGATTAAAGAATTGGAATGACAAGATAATAATGTGGTAGGATATGTTCCTAAAATTCCGGGTTTTCTGATTAATGTATTGGATCCAATACACAACTACAAAAGAAACCAAACCCGGCTAACCTAAAACCTATGCTCTGATACCAAACAAACCCTGTCATGCCCCGCTTCCCAAAATGCACAGACTACGATATGTGACAGAGCCAACCATGCTACCTATGGTGAGTAAAGATCCTTCCATAGTCACATTACGGCTGTCACTCGGATATCAAGAACAGTAAACTACTAAATCTATCTATCACATGTCCAATAGCCACAAGAACAATAACTGAAAAAGATAGCGGAAATGATAAAGATCCAAGGAATAACTAACCCACATAAAAGCTATATCAATGAGGTGGTCCTCACTGATCGGCAATCCTGTCGAATACTTACATGCTATATCAAGTATCTGGGACATGCAACCCAGACGTCAGTGCGTCATAAATATCAAAATAATAGTAATAATCAGGATAGGATGCTATGATTAAACATATGTAAACAAATAACACAGGTGTAAAACAGTGAGATATAGGTATGTGATATGTATCTTAAAGTCTGTGCCTCTAGGTTATCTATTCTAGAAGTCTTTGAAATCAATTAATGTAATTCTCATCGTAACCTAACAGTATATATCCCGTTCATTTCCCACGGGATCACAACAACAATATTTATTCCGTAACACCCGGAAACACGGCAAAACAGTAATTATTCCGTAACGCCCGGAAAAACAGCACATAAGTAATGATTATTCTGTAACGCCCGGAAAAACGGCAAACACGCAATTATTCCATAACGCCTAGAAAAACGGCAAATATGTAATTATTCCGTAACGCCCGGAAAAACGGTAAACATGTAATAATATGTTTTTGAGTTACGTTTCGGTTACATTCTTGATTTTCGCTCTTCCCCCAGGTTTGTGTTCAAGTCAAGTATTGCCAATATGGATCTAATGCCAACACATGATCAAGTATGTATAGTTCTTGTCTATACAGACAACAAGTCACGTCCTTCAGGAAAAAATGTCAACATTGTTGGCATTAGTAACTAGATCCAAGTAACAAGTCAAGTAGTGTGTCATGAACATGTCATGTGATGCATATCAACCAAATAGATACCCAATGTGAAACTATAACCAGTATCGAAACACGGTTAATGCACGGATACATATGTATCAATCTCTAATAACCATTTATGCGTCCATGACTATGTATGATGCAAACTAGATAACATGTTGTACTAATATAGTATTATAATGATATCATGACGTTCCGGCATGCAACTAGATATGCTATTGTCAGTACGGATACGAACGGATATCGTAAAACTGTAAATTTATAATATTTGCTGCATAATAAAATACATGTACTATTTTTATTCATATGGATATCGATGTAGTAACATAGCATGTTGCAAGTTAAACTTGCCTGATCGGATCTCACGTCGGGGTACGTACATCAGGTTCGACGTCGGATAAACGTCATGATGCAGCTACGCGCGTGCATCACTGGACATAGCTGAACAATGGCGTGACGTGATGACTAGGTTGGACGACGACAGTGACTGGGTCATCCGGATCATCGGCGACGCGTGCAACTCCGGCGAGACGGTCGGGAAAACAAGAAAGCAAGAAAGGAAAAGGAAAGAAAGAAAGAAGAGAAGAGGAATCGGGGTGTCGTGTCGGGATCTGGATAGAGGACAAAGGACAAGATGATGGTGACGAAAGGCTGGCGCCGACGACGAGGTCTAACGATGAGGGGTAGTGGTTTTCATGAGTTGGCGTTGGGTCGTCGAGGGTTATCGAGGGTGGTAGCAGTGGTGTCGGGAGTTGGAGAGAGGTGAGGAGGATGATGATGAGGTATCCGATGATGGGGTTAGGTTTCTGCAGTTGGGTTGTCGGTCGTCGGGGGTTTGTAGAGTGCAGGGATCTCGTCGGGTGCATAGAGGAGGTAGAGATAGTGGAGGTTGTGATGAGGTGAGGTCGACGACGAGGTTGGGGTGAGGTTAAGGTGATCGGCGGCGAGGTGAGAGTTTTTTGGGTTCTCTGGTCAGGGCTGTGCAGGGTTTGGGTTCGTCGAGGTTGCTGTAGGGATGTCGGGGAGAATGAGGAAGTGGAGGTTTTGACAAGGGCAAGGAAGTGATGGTGACAAGGTTGTGGGGAGGTCGGCGGTGAATGCGAGGGAGCGTCTAGGTTTGGGTTATGGTTCTTGGGGCGGGGAGTAAAATAGAGAAAGAGAGGAGAAAGATGATGGGTGTGGTTTATATTAGGTTATAAAAAATGTATATAATATATATTAGTTAAGAGAGAGACAGAATGCGAGAAAGAGAGAGAGAGAAAGGATTTAGTATAATTAGTTTATATATATATATATATTATATATATTAATAACTGTTTATATATTTAGGTTTTTAAGAAATATTGTAATATATTTTTCTTGGATTATACAGCTAATATCAAAGTACTCCGAAAAATACCCGGATCTCTTCTAAAAATCTAGTTTTAAAATATGGAGAATATATGTATGAGCTAAAACTATAATGCGATGTCCGGTTAATAAAAATGCATACCCCAAATACGGATCTACGTAAATACACGTAGCGATCCTAACGAGTCTGTTTTATCAATCTGGACATGAACACGATGTATGGATGGAAACATATGATATGGGGTATGATAACAGGACATGCTAGATATTAAAATATATTATCTGGCTATTATTTGTATTATTTAAAAGATATGCGGATAAATATATCATATAAGTGTATCGAATCTAGATATGCACGGATTCTCTGTACTAGCAAAAATATGACATAATCTTGAACCATAATGGATTTCAAGCATGCAGGTCGGGTTGGATACTAACCATAGTTATTAAATGCATTATCCGCACCCAAAAATAATAATAAACGAGAAGTTGTCGCACGATTGGAAAATACCCCAAATAAAATATCGTATAAATGCACTAGGATGTTACAGTAACACCATAGAACGATTATACATTATTTGGTTATATAAAAAGAATTTATTAATATGCTAGTTATTTTGAGTTTTAGCTTTGAGGGCATCTGTAGGGATTCTCTAGCACCATCCTATATTTTGGGTTGCATCACACATGCCATATTAAAATTTTAGGGGGTGCTAAACAATACTAACCATGAATCGAACTAAAAAAATAGAGTAACAACATATCGTATCTCATATTAAGTAGTGTCTAACACTAAGTGGGGGAGAAATACAACCTTCGTAGACCTCCTCTTGTGACTCCTTGGATCGAGTAGGGTTTGAACCGGTTCGCTTGAATCTTTCCAAATCCACGATGATCCACCACGAAGTCCTTTTGCTTAAGCTCCTACCTTCAATTGATCTATGAAGAAGTGGAGCAAACAATCTGCACTAATGGGTTAGACTAGTATAGATTGGTGATGTGGTTTTGGATCTCACTTAAAACCCTTTTCTTTTTATTTTCTTCTCTCACTTTTAGAGAGCTTGAAGGAGAGAGATGAAGAAGGAGATGGCTAAAACTTGACTCAAGTGAATAATGCTAACATAATCCCAAGTGAATGAGAGTAATGCCATGCTAAACTATGGTCACAAAATATCTAGATATTTTGTGACTTGATATTAAGAAAAACCATGGGCTATAAAACCATGGGCAATGAAACCATGGTATTGATTTTGGTCAACAAGAGAAGATGGTTGAATAGTCAACCATGATTTTATTGCCATTTTGCTTTTCTCAAATAAACAAAATATATAAATATGTTACCATGTGAGTCTTGCATTGCCACCACCAATATATCATCAACCATGACACATGTATGCTTGCATGTATGCATCCATATTAACATATACATACACTCATGCATGCATCATAAAGAAATAGGTTTTAATAAATGAGCTAATGGACTTAATATTAAATCAACACTTGATTTAATAACCCGGTCATATCACATACGACCCGTCCGATAGTAAACGCCCGATTAAAATACGGTATCTAATACACGCATTTAATCGAGCTCCCGTGCATATCCCATATGCACCCCACATCGTTTCGCCTGAGCTAGGAGACCTCTTTGTATGACTCTAAGACTCGTCAATACTGTCATGCTCCGCTTCCCAGAGTGCGCTAAGATTAGCATGTAACAGAGCCAACCATGCTACTTGTGGTTAGGAAACATCTCTCCACAGTCACATTACAGCTGTCTATAAGATATCAAGAACAGTAGAAATAAAAATAAACTATCTAGTATATGTCCATATGCTAGAATAAACGAGTCGAGAAATAATATATGCGAAAGAAATAAATCCAATAAATAGTAACAATCTGGAGAGTACGTCCTAAATTCGGGCTCACATCAGGAACTGAAATTGCTGAAAGAAAACTAAACTAAAATACTAACAGGATCCTCACTGCTCGGCCTATCGGCTGAAATACTCCTGATCGGCCTGCGAAAGAGACAGAGGATCTAGGCCATGCAAAACCCATACGTCAGTGCGTCATAATATTAAACAATAAAAATATAATCAAAAGGTAACAAGATATGCAGGCATGAGTATGAACAGTAATGAGTGTATAACGGTAACACGAATATAGAACAGTGAAGTGTATGTGCATGCGGTGAGTAATCTATGCTACTGGGTTAATTACTCTCAAGTCTTTGAAATCAATTTAATGAATTATCGATGTAACTTAATAGTATCTCATGCATGCCCGGGACCACGGTCCAGATTCTCGGGCTGAAACCGAGACGTGCCGCTAAGCACAAAACAAGAAACATGTACAGATGAATGATGTCAGCAGCAGCATCCCAGGACTGGCCTAGCCCCCAAAACTAATCAGTATAAGCATCGAACTGTTAAGTTACAAATCAGGTTTCATCATTGATTTCCCCTTACCCCCAAGTTATGTCTTCAAGTCAGGTATTGATAAGTCTGGAGCTAATGCCAATACAGGATTAAGCATGTACAAGTTTGTCTATGCAGACAACAGGATACGTCCGTCAGGACAACATGTCAGGATTGTCGGCAGTAGAAACAGGATCTGGTAATATGTCAAGTAGTGGTATATCTGGTCATGACAGGTAGTGCACAGGTATCAAACGGATGCTCATAATAAAACTGTAGCGAGTACGGGTGCACGATAAAGGTATGGATGCACAGTAACACACGGATGCATAAATATCTAACAGGGATTACATCTACAACTCCATGACTATGTAGGATGCACATTATCACGCATGGGGTGCTAATATAACAGTAATATGAAATAATATGATCTAGCATGCAACTAGATGTATAATAAATGATACAGATACAAACGGGTATCCGAAAACACTAAAACATTAATATGGATGTACAATACAATCAACATGTGATATTTTTATTCATATGGATGCAGATTATATAACATGGCATGTAGCAAGATAAACTTGCATGTGACTAGATATCTAAATAATGGTATGGATGCATACGGGTATCGAAAAACTGAAAAATTGTAATATGGATGCACAATGAAATAAACATGTAATATTTTTTTATTAATATGGATGCAAAATATGTATCATAGCATGTAGCAAGATAAACTTTCCTGAACGGATCTCACGACGGGGTGTATACGCAGCGTTCGACGTCTGGTAAACGTCGCAACGTACACACGCGCACACAAGACAGGTCCAGGCAAAGCAAGAAGGTGACCACACTGGCTGGGGATGCCCACTGGGTCGGCCTGATTGACATTAACGACACAACTCTGGTGATGTCCAGGAAAAACCAGATCAAGAAAAGAAAAGAGAAAGAAAGAAGAAGAAGAAGAAAGAAGAAGAAGAAGAAAGAAGAGAAGAAGGAGACTGGGGTTTGGTGTCTGTTCATACCATAATACTGCATTATTATATTCCCCATTCTTATGTATTTTACAAATAAACAGGTGCTTTTGACCCATGTCTGCTACATAGTACAGGTTACAGGTTCTTGGAGCTAAAACAGTGAAAAAGACAAAAGACGATACAAAAGTGAGACTACAACCAACAAATAGAAGGATCTTGATCAAGCCTACACAAACATCAGTTCACAAAGTACAAGGCAACGTAAGGTCCAAGATTTCGAAGAAACGGTAAAAGTCCACTGCAATTATTCACGGGGAGATCTGGAAGAAAGCTATAAGCTAATTTGAGAAAAGTACAGAAGAAACAGGAATAAACAGTCAGCATAAACCAGCACCTAAAAGACCAGAAGACAAGACCGACATTGGGCCGCGGAACCGCGGCCCAACCCTTGCTGAGGCCATGGTTCCGCGGCCGTATAGAGCCCGGGGTTCGTAAATTTTTTACCAAAATGCAGTTGCGGCGCTGACTAGTCTTCCTAAGGGTATTTTTGTAAAAGCACACATGCGGCAATTGTAAACCTAGGGTTTTCTATGTCCTATAAATAGAGACCCAAATCATTGTATTTGTTCATGCCTCTTTTCATCAATAAAAATTCAGATTTCTTTTGAAGTTTGGAGAGCATCAAATTTGTAAGTAGGTTTATTTTCTGCCTTAGTCTTAGTTTTAATTTCTGCCCTAGGAAATTTCTCTTCTTGCCCTAGTTTAATCTAGTTTAGAAATTTTATTAAATTGCAGTAGATCTTTAATCTCTTAAATCAAAACAAAATAAAAATTATGTCTTTCGTAGATTCCTCAATGAGCGAGTAGTTTCCTCTCTTGTTAGGGTTAGGAATAGAGAAGGGTTTGAGAGATGAAGATCTCTCATCTTTTTCTTTGCCAATCTCTTATGAACAATTAGGACTCCATGCATACTTTCATCTTCCGCTCCCTACGGCACTCTACCCACGAGGTAACGGTGATACCGTAGTATAAAGGACCGGATATGAATGTTTTCCATGGAGGTTAGGGTAAGGATTAAGAAAGGACGGACAAGGATCTAGAGGAAGAAACATATTCCCAATCATCCTAATCCCCTTTATTAATAATTATCATAACTCCTAAATGATATCTAATTTAGGGCATTGAAAGAGGTGTAGATCTTTATTTACCAAACTTTACCTAAACCTAATCCTAGCAAGTTTCTTAACCCTAGTATAACTCAACTTAGTTTTTTGTGATAAAAGATCCAACACCCTTTGGAATTAGCTCGTTAGAACATTTAGGAAATTTACAACATCCCTGTGGACCGACCCGTATTCACCGGCTAGCTACCAAGCGACGTCGTTCTTGATTGCGGTAACATATATTTTTGATCGTAAAATCCAAATAAATCAAATAGCGCTGTTGCCGGGGATGGCGTAAAAATTTCCTTTTTGTAGTTTCGGGTTAATATAAAATATAAAAAATCCATAAAAATTGAAAAAAAATCAAAAAAAAAAAATTCTATCATCTTTTATTGGTTGAAGGGTTTCTCGTGTGAATCTTTGCAGGATCGACGGATCTGGAAAAATCCAGAGTGCGAAACAGAAAAAGGTACATCAGAACAGAAAGGAATTAGGAAATCAAAACAGCACAATTTTTACAGTGACCTAAAGCCGCCGCGCCGCCGCCCTTCCGCGGCCGAACAGCGCTCCAAACCGCGTTTCCGCGGCCTCCTCGTGACATCAGAAAGCGAAATTTGCTCTGTTTGTTTCCTTTTCCCCTCTTCTGCCAATCCCCATATATCTTTTGCCAAATCTTCTGCAGGATTCTTTGCGCTAAAAAAAATCTTCCTCCTTCCAATAATTGATTTTCTGCAGGATTCTTTGCGCCGCACTTAAAAGAAAATTGATTGCGAGTGATTTACTGTTTTGCATATTTTAATCGGACTTTAAGGGGCTTTTGACCAATTCAGATTGGATAGGGATTTCATCACCCTTCCCAAGACCCCAGAAATCACATAAGGCATTTGCATTGACCATTCTTAATTAAAAAATACTAGACTCAGCCCTAAAGACGTCGCGCTCAATAGGACAGCTGACTCGTTATAGGCATCGGCCGTTAATCCTAACCTGACTTTGCGGTGTCTAGGAAAGTGTGTCAAAGGCGAGTGGTTACTTAATTAGGACCACTACTTGTAGTGGGGAGCCTCCCACTCACCTCGCACTTACCTGGCCGCAATTGGCGGTGAAGAGGCGGTTTGAGGTCTTATTTCTAGCCTTTTGGAACGGTTAGGAGCTGTCTAGCTGACCTAGGTGACCCTAGATCTAGGCCTGATTGTGCATTTGTGTCAAAGTCTCTTTTCAAAAATCTTTTTGCTAAAAGCTCACATAAAAAAGGAAAAATCTTTTCAAAACTTGCAACTTGTCGCTAAAGAAATCTTTGCACCTCACATACACCACTTCTTCTCATTGACGTTTTCGTACCTCCACATTCTGTCTTTCACCTTTTTGACTACACTACCTCTTTAGTGTATATCCAGTTGGACTAGGGACACTAGCGCCCGATTAGTCCGTGTTTCGTTGGTACCGACCGACGAACCTTTCGACTCCGAAGTCGAAATCATTTCCACTTCTTCACTTTCACCTTCAAATTCTTCTTCCGAAGGCATGTCGGGATACAATCCTAACAACACCTTACCGACGGGAATGATTCCACCTCCGTTAGGTGCGAATAACCTGAATCACCCTCCTGTTGAAGCGCCCCAACGAGTCGCGCTCCAGGATCTTTTCTACCCCATCCGCACCGCCCTACCTACTTGTCTTTCCCTCCCACTGGCAAATGGGGACAATTTCGAGATCAAACCCCACTTCATCAATATGCTGCCTAAGTTTCACGGATTGGAATCCGAAGATGCATATATCTTTATCAACAAATTCCAAAACGTTTGCGCTATGATGAAAACAACCCAATTAAGCGACGATGCTATAAGGCTAAGGGTCATTCCTTTCACCTTATGTGACTTAGCCGAGAAGTGGCTATACAGCACAGCGTCGCATTCAATTAAGAATTGGGAAGAGTTTGTCAAAGCCTTTCTTAAAAAGTTCTATCCTCATCACAAAACTGCTAGAATCCGTAATGAGATTATACAATTTTCCCAGCTTCCTTCCGAACCATTCTGGAAGTGTTTTGAAAGATTCAAAGACCTACTCGTTCAATGCCCTCACCATGGGATCAAAAATTGGCAACTTTGCCAAACATTATACGAGGGATTGAACCCGGCAACGAAGCAGTTGCTCGAAACCATTTGTCAAGGTCACTTTCTAACCAAATCTAGTGAGGAAGCATGGCAGTTTCTTGAGGATCTTAGTGAACAAACAATTCAGTGGGAGAGCACCAAGACCACATCATCTTCTTCTATTGGTCAATCTAGGGCAGGCATACATCACTTAGATATGTCGATTGCTATGAAGGCCGAGATGGCCGCACTTACGAAAAAGCTAGAAGCGATTGAGAGCAAAATCTCATCGCCTTCTCCTGCCCCTGTTGTGCCTCCACGAACTATTTGTGATTGTTGTTCGGATCCATCACATCTCACCAAAGAGTGTCCTTACAATCCATCTACTCAAGGACATGATCAAGTCAATGCTGCCTTTCAGCAACGATAAAGAAACGATCCATACTCTTCGACATACAATCCGGGTTGGAGGAGTCACCCAAATTTCGCTTGGAACCAACCTCAACAATTCTAAGGAAACAACAATTTTCAAAGGCCTCCTCCTCTACAACAACAAGCACCTCCACAAACTCAATTTCAGCAACCTTTCCAACAGCAACCTTACCCTAATCAAGTGAACAATTTTGTGTCCAACAATTCTTACCCGCCAAACAATTTTGTTCCACCTAATAATGACAAGGTTAACTCGCTCGAAAGAAGTCTAGATGCGTTCCTAAAGCAATCTACACAATCCGCAGCAAGGTTAGAAACTTCTATTCAATCTTTGGTGCAAAACAGTGTCTCACGCGATCAAAGCATCAAATCTATTGAGACACAAATTGCACAACTCAATGCTGCGTTGAAAGAGCGAGAAAAAAGAAAGCTTCCATCTCAACCACTGCCAAATCCCGGTCATGCACATGATGCATATGAACAGCAGAATCATAACGTAAATGCTGTGACCACGTTGAGATCTGGAAAAGTGTTGCAAAATAATGTGGGTATTAACAATGACACCCCTGCCGGTGGTCCTTCTTCATCTTCTTCACCTTTTTCTTCTTCTTCTTCTTCGCTAGAGCCTATTCTTCATCCTTCACAAGGCTCTACTTCTTCTAGCTCGAATAGATCTACTTCTCACAACACGAACACATCTACACGGGGATCCGTTCTACCTCCACAATCTGATCCGCAAAAATTGGACTCAACAACTTTTCAAAATATTCCTTTTCCAAATCGGTTGAGATCCAATAAACCAACTCCACAAAAGGAGAAGATTGTAGAGTTGTTCAAATAGGTTAGCATAAATATCCCTCTCTTGGATGCAATCCAACAAGTTCCTTCATATGAAAAAATCTTAAAGGACTTATGCACCAAAAAGAGGAAGTCACAAGTACCAAAGAAAGTTTTCGTGGCTAGTGCTGTTAGCGATGCTCTTATCCAATCTTTACCCTAAAAGCATAAGGACCCCGGTTGTCCTACTATTTCGATAACAATTGGGGACAGAACATCAATAGAGCACTACTAGATCTTGGTGCTAGTGTCAATTTGCTACCTTATTCTGTGTACGAGCAATTAGGCGTTGGAGAGCTTAAGCCCGCTCATTGTACTCTCCAAATAGCCGACCGATCAATCACCCATCCTATGGGAGAGTTGGAGGATATGTTAATTAGAGTAGGGGACTTCATTTTCCCCGTTGACTTTATTGTTATGGATACACAACCTGTAGCTAACCCCCGGAGTCAAATTCCGGTGATACTTGGTCGACCATTCCTTGTGACTTCTAATGCGGTGATCAATTGTCGTAATGGTTCAATGAATCTATCTTTTGGCAATATAGCAATTGAACTCAACATTTTTAAGTTGGGAAATCAGCCTTGCGAGCCTAATTCTAGCGTACTTGATGTTTGCTCGATCAATGAGATCGCGGAGGAGGACTGTGAGTTCGAAAATTTTATGTTTGATTACAGCAGTGTTGACGCCATTAGTGCGTTCCTCCTAGAATCCGACATAGCTTTCACGGCGGACAACGATTATGAGTGTTTCACCTTTGTAGATGATTTTGAAGACTCACCACCCGAGTTTGAGTCTTTTGCTTTTTCGGATGAGTTAGTTGAACCATCCGACTCGGTTGCGTACACTAGATTTGAACCTTTGATGGAATCCTTCGAGTTTGAAATAGTTACACCATTGTTACCATCAATTGTTTCACCTCCTAAACATGAACTAAAGCTTTTGCCATTGCACCTTAAATATGCTTATCTAGGTGAGAATGAGACCCTACCCGTCATCATATCGGCTTCTCTAGTTCTTGAGCAAGAGAAGGCCATTTTAATGGTCTTACAGAATAATCGGCAAGCTTTTGGCTGGTCTATGGAGGACATCAAGGGGATTAGTCCCCTCATAGTTGAACATCATATACACTTGATGGATGATACCAAGCCGGTAAGGGATCCACAAAGACGCCTCAATCCCATAATGAAAGAGGTTCTCAAGAAGGAGATTGTTAAATGTCTTAATGGTGGTATCGTTTACCCTATCTCGGATAGCCAATGGGTTAGCCCCATTCATGTTGTGCCAAAGAAATCGGGCATCATGGTCATTACCAATGAGGCAAATGAGTTAATACCTACTCGCACCCAAACTGGGTGGAGAGTTTGCATCGACTATAGAAAACTCAATGCTGCGACAAGGAAAGACCACTTTCCTTTACCTTTCATTGACCAAATGCTAGAACGATTGGCTGGGCACGAGTTTTACTGCTTTTTGGATGGCTATTCTGGCTATAACCAAGTCCCCATCGCCAAAGAGGATCAAGACAAGACCACATTTACTTGTCTTTTTGGCACTTTTGCTTATCGTCGCATGCCCTTTGGGTTATGCAATGCACCTGCTACATTTCAGCGGTGTATGATGGGGATCTTTTCAGACATGGTTGAAAAGTTTTTGGAGATCTTTATGGATGATTTCTCCATTTTTGGTGACTCCTTCGACGAGTGTTTACTACATCTTGACGTCGTTCTTACCCGCTGTAGGGATAAGAACCTAACTTTAAATTGGGAGAAGTGCCACTTTATGGTACGAGAAGGCATTGTCTTAGGATATGTCATCTCGCAAAACGGTATAGAGGTCGATAAAGCCAAAATTGAAGTCATTTCCAATCTTCCTCCTCCTAAATGCGTCAAAGACATCCGAGCTTTTCTTGGCCACGCCGGCTTTTATAGACGGTTCATCAAGGATTTTAGCAAGATTGCTAGACCCTTGACTCTCCTATTGGCCAAGGGCACAACATTTGATTTTGACTCAACTTGCATAGAAGCGTTCGAGTCATTGAAACACCCTCTCATTTCTGCGCCCATTCTTTCATCTCCAGACTGGACGCATCCCTTCGAAATTATGTGCGACGCATCAGATTTTGCCATTGGTGCTTTTCTTGGACAGCACATTAATAAGATGCCGCACGTGATTTATTACGCTAGCCGTACATTAAATGAGGCCCAACTAAACTATACAACAACAGAAAAGAGTTTTTAGCAGTTGTGTTTGCACTTGAAAAATTTCGGCCTTACTTAATCGGCTCTCCTGTTGTTGTGTATACGGATCATTCAGCTCTTCGCCACCTTTTTGCGAAGAAGAATGCTAAATCGAGGCTAATACGTTGGATCCTCTTGCTACAAGAGTTTGACCTTGTCATAAGGGACAAAAGAGGATGTGAAAACATAGTGGCCGATCACCTTTCACGACTTCCTTCTTCGCCTACACTTGAACTTCCTATCAAAGATGTTTTTCCCGATGAGCAACTCTTAACCGTTTCTTGCGAACCATGGTTCGCTGATATAGTAAACTACATAGCCACCGGCTTGATACCTAAAGATTGGTCGAAACAGGATAAACTTTGATTCTTGTCCTAAGCAAAGCATTTTTACTGGGATGAACCTTATCTTTTTAAATACTGTTCCGACCAAATCATTCGTCGGTGTGTACCGAAAAACGAGTTTAAGAGTGTGCTGTCTTTTTGCCACGATCAAGCATGTGGCGGGCACTTTGGCCCAAAGAAGACAGCCGAGAAAATCTTGCAGTGTGGTTTCTATTGGCCACGACTCTTTAAGGATGCATATGAATACTGCAAGACATGCTCCCGGTGCCAACACTTGGGCCGGATATCGCGGAGAAACGAAATGCCGCTCCAACCAATTTTGGTTGTGGATGTTTTTAATGTTTGGGGAATATACTTCATGGGACCATTTCCCAATTCCTTTGGGAATGTGTATATTCTTTTGGCTGTTGACTACGTGTCAAAGTGGGTCAAGGCTGTACCTAGCCGAACGAATGATAACAAGGTTATCGTTCGATTCCTTAAAGAACATATCTTTTCTCGATTTGGGCACCCTCGCACAATTATAAGTGATAATGGTTCTCACTTTTGCAATAGGAATTTTGAGTCCTTAATGCGCAAATATTCTATTACCCACAAGCTGTCAACACCATACCATCCCCAAACATGTGGGCAAGCCGAGGTCTCGAATCGGCAAATTAAGCATATATTGGAGAAAACGGTTGCTAAAAACCGTAAAGATTGGTCACTCAAACTGATCGATGCACTATGGGCTTTCCGTACTGCATACAAGACCGATCTTGGTATGTCTCCATACCGTCTTATTTACGGGAAGGCTTGCCACCTCCCAGTAGAGATTGTGCATAAGGCATTTTGGGCTATCAAAGAGTTGAATTTATCATTAGGAGATGCGGGCAGCAATCGAAACCTGCAGTTAAATGAACTAGAAGAGCTGCGGGATGAGCCTTATGATAATGCCATAATTGCTAAAAACCGAACTAAGGTGTTCCATGATAAACACCTTCTGCAAAAAACATTTAAACCTGGTCAACAGGTTTTACTCTATGACACTCGGTTACATTATCACCCCGGTAAGCTCCGTTCTAGGTGGAAAGGGTCATTTGTAGTTCGCACCGTTTATCTGCACGGTGCGGTCGATCTTGAAACTCCGGAGGATGGTACTTTATTCAAAGTGAATGGACATCAATTGAAACCGTTTCTCACAGCGGACCCATCGGAGGAGCTCCTGTTTTTGCAGGAGCCGAACTACACCGATTAAATCCCCTCCACTTTCACCCCCGAATTTCCAATCATTTTTTTCCAAAACTGTATTTCAAATAAGTTGGGGGGTGTGTATCATTTGTAAATATGTTAATAACAGGAAATTGCCGACATTATCGACTCACTTGGTGCAGCCTGACAGTGAGGACACTGTCCAGTTTAAGTTTGGGGGTATGCTCGGTAAGTTTTCTTCCTTCGCATTCATATGTACATTTGCATTTTCATCCTTATATAAAAATCATAAAAATTGAAAATTTTGAAAGAAAAAAAAATAGAAAAAGAAAAACCCATAAAAATTGAAAATTTCAAAAAATTATAAAAATTGATGTATTCAATTTTGGCCTTATTTGATTTGAGTTTGACAAATAGGTTAACTAGTAAGGAACAACTAGATCTTAGACTTAGTAAATTAAAAACCCTAAAAATAACCTTCCTTAAAGTTTAACGGTAGAAAGTATATGTCTGTGTAGTTTATTTGGAAATAGGCAAATTTTGAGTTCACTTCTTGGGCTGAGTCAAAACAAAGGAAAAGTATTGATATTATTATTAGAGTATAAGTTTGAAAAATAATTCCTAGCTTAAGTCTAAATTCTGAAAATGTATACCCTACAATTTGCACAATCACGCACCTTGAAACTTGGAATAGTAGGAGAGACCTTGAAATGCTCTTGTCTAAACTCCTTAGTATGATGAAAAGTAATAAAAAAAAAATTCAAGTGTGAATAAAGAAAAAAAAATGAACACTGGTTTTTGTGATTACTTAAGACTGCAAAAATAGAAAAATATTTAGCGAGGGTGCTTCAGCACCTAGTGCCTTAGACCAACTGGTTTGGGAGTCACTGCTAAAAGCCTTAGGTGTTACAAGACTAGGAAGTACGCTTTAATGTGCAAACATATCTTGTAATCGGTTGTTGGTACCTCAAGAAGTATTAACAGTCACATAAAGGATGTGTGAGCGAAATTTATCTAAAAAAATTCACCAATTTAGAAGTGCTTTGGATAACGGACAAGAGTACGATTGCTTGATTTGAATTTCCAAGTGTATGGGTGATATATACACACACGTAGGGGTATGTGATTGGGATTTAGATAAGAGAAAGGAATGAAGAATAGAACTTGTATGTTTAGTAGAGCTGATAAAAATTCCTATGTGGAGATGGAACCCTAGAAGGAAAACTTAAGAAATGCCAAAAGCTAAGTAGGTCTGCAGAACATATATAATTTTATGTTAAATGATGAGAAAGTGTGAAGAATATGGGTGGATAATTTATGAGCCGAAGATAATAGAATTCCTTATTAGAAAACCTGATTGGAGAACAAAAGTTGAAAAGCCAAATTGATAGGATTTTGTGGGTAGTATCCGCCGAAAACCCTCAGGAGACAACACTCCTCCTACTAGGGACACCTAGAGATTTAACGGCTTGTTGCACGAGCTCAGTGCAATCGCGTTTCCCTGCGAAAGTGCGGTTAGGTTTTTGTTGAGAATAAAACTAGATTTGCTCGAGGACGAGCAAAAGATAAGTTTGGGGGTATTTGTTCATACCATAATATTGCATTATTATATTCCCCATTCTTATGTATTTTACAAATAAACGGGTGCTTTTGACCCATATCTGCTACATAGTACAGGTTACAGGTTCTTGGAGCTAAAACAGTGAAAAATACAAAAGACGATACAAAAGTGAGACTACAACAAACAAATAGAAGGATCTTGATCAAGCTTACACGAAGATCAGTTCACAAAGTACAAGGCAACGAAAGGTCCAAGATTTCAAAGCAACAGTAAAAGTCCACTGCAATTATTCACGGGGGGATCTGGAAGAAACCTAGAAGCCAATTTGAGAAAAGTACAGAAGAAACAGGAATAAACAGTCAGCATAAACCAGCACCCAAAAGCCCAGAAGACAAGACCAACATTGGGCCGCGGAACCGCGGCCCAACCTTTGTTGAGGCCGCGGTTCCGCGGCCGTATAGAGCCCGAGGTTCGTAAATTTTTTACCAAAATGCAGTTGCGGGGCTGACTAGTCTTCCTAGGGGTATTTTTGTAAAAGCACACATGCGGCAATTGTAAACCTAGGGTTTTCTATGTCCTATAAATAGAGACCCAATTCATTGTATTTGTTCATGCCTCTTTTCATCAATAAAAATTCAGATTTCTTTTGAAGTTTGGAGAGCATCAAATTTGTAAGTAGGTTTATTTTCTGCCTAAGTCTTAGTTTTAATTTCTGCCCTACGAAATTTCTCTTCTTGCCCTAGTTTAATCTAGTTTAGAATTTTTATTAAATTGCAGTAGATCTTTAATCTCTTAAATCAAAACAAAATAAAAATTATGTCTTTCGTAGATCCCTCAATGAGCGAGTAGTTTCCTCGCTTGTTAGGGTTAGGAATAGAGAAAGGTTTGAGAGATAAAGATCTCTCATCTTTCTCTTTGCCAATCTCTTATGAACAATTAGGACTCCATGCATACTTTCATCTTCCGCTCCCTACGGCACTCTACCCATGAGGTAACGGTGATACTGTAGTATAAAGGATCGGATATGAATGTTTTCCATGGAGGTTAGGGTAAGGATTAAGAAAGGACGGATAAGGATCTAGAGGAAGAAACATCTTCCCAATCATCCTAATCCCCTTTATTAATAATTACCATAACTCCTAAATGATATCTAATTTAGGGCATTGAAAGAGGTGTAGATCTTTATTTACCAAACTTTACCTAAACCTAATCCTAGCAAGTTTCTTAACCCTAGTATAACTCAACTTAGTTTTTTGTGATAAAAGATCCAACACCCTTTGGAATTAGCTCGTAAGAACATATAGGAAATTTACAACATCCCTGTGGACTGACCCGTATTCACCGGCTAGTTACCAAGCAACGCCGTTCTTGATTGCGGTAACATATATTTTTGATCATAAAATCCAAATAAATCAGTGTCCTGGGTTTGGGAGAAGGCGAGAAGGTTGTTGTGATGACGAGGAGGCGACGGGAAGGTCGGAGCTCCAGTGACGAGGGTTCAGGCGAGGCTAGGGAGTTCAGGTGATGGGTTCTTGGTGTGCAGGGTTCTGGTCAGGGGTGCAGGGAGGAGGCTCTGGTGTTTGGGAGAGGGAGACGAGCAGAAAGAAGCGACGACGAGGTGGAGGCGAGTACGTCGACGGCGACAGAGGCGACGATGGGTGTCGTCGGTGTGCGGGGGAGGAGCTCGGGGTTGGTCGGGGAAGGAGAGGAAGTGAGGTGGAAGAGGGTGAGGTGAGCTGAAGGAGGCCGAAGTTGAGAGTTAGGTGGCGGCGTCGAGGCGCGGGCAAGAGCTAGGGTTAGGGTTCACGAGGTGACGGGAAACGAAGACGAGAGGGGGAGAGAGAGAGGAACAGTGAATGTGAGATATGGGTAAGTATATATATAGGTTTAAAATAAAATAATAATAAAAAGAATATGTTTATAGATATTTTCGTATATATCTTTAACAGTTAATATATAAATAATATAATATTAAGAAAATTTGAGATTTTGGTTAATACAAAATTACTCCAAAGCATGCCTGTGTCGGGTCTAAAATTATGGTTTGAAAATATGGTTAATATACGTGTCAACCAAAACTAAAACAGGATATCCGGGTAACGAAAATGCATACCCCCAAGAACGGATACACGTAACGTGCACGTAGCTATCCAAACGAGTTCGTTTCATTGAACGAGACAAGAACACAATGTACGGATGCTACCATGGGGTCAGGGGTATGATGCAGGCCATACTAAATATTTTTAAAATATTTTATTTGACTTTATTTATTTTATTAAAAGAATGCAGATGCCAGAAATACAGCCAGTATGCAGTATAAACAAAAAAAATGAAAGTGCACGGATCCTCATAAATAGCTGGGATAAATCATAAACAGCAATCAATACGGGTTTCCAGCAAGCGGAATCGGGTCGGATGCAAAGACGGATACCAATACACTATTCGCACCCAAAACACAATAAATCAAGAAATATCCATAAACAACGAAATACCCAAAAGAATTGATATAAATGAACTAGGGTGTTGCAAATACGCTAGCAGTAGGCAGTGATCACATCACATGCCCACAAACCGTCAGTGGCACAAGCTGTACGTAACGGCTCCCAGGTATTGAGCGATCAGAAGAAACACAAGCAAACCTGCTAAAACTCCCGTCGAGCCAACAGGTAACACTTACCATACAGTCCGGTCTCTTAGTCAAATGTGTTGCATATCAAGTCTAAGGGTGGTATCGTCGACCCCATTAACCCAATAAGTTATGCCGGTATATGACTCATAACAGATCGAGAAACTACTGATAACACTTATCAGTAAATCTCAGTAACCCTGGCCAGGGACTTCATGTTATAGCCAATCGTACATAGCGCAACAACAACCCCCAATACCGGGAGAGACGAAACCCCTCCTATCGCTCATTGCCTTCATGTGCCTCGAGACTGTACCCAAAATCCACCTGTTTGCACGACTCAGTAGAGCCGTGGTAGGGTGGAGATCAAAGTACAGTGGGAGGCACACAAGACTCTATGACGATATTGGGTCTACAGACTAATCTGTACCAGTGTCACCTGAGAACTGCTATCCGATGATAGATACAATACCATATAGGAGTTCTCGGCGGGTCCACTCAATGTACCCAGTCTCACTAAGCACCCGTATACGGTCTTTGGTGTAACCACACCAATGGATATTGGATCATCCATCACCCATCATATGGGACAAGTAATGTATACGCTAGTCTACTCTGGTAATATCGATGCCCATTCTCGATACACCCACGACTAGGAACGTTTTAAGGATATGCTCACAAACTACATATGTCCTACTAGTATGATCCACATTATAATCTCAGTAGTCAAGCAAATATCCTAAGGACTTTATCAACATGTACCAAATGAGTGAAAGCATAACCAAATGAACATGTCAAGATAAAGTACAACCAGATATCATACTATCATGTCGAGCAAGAATATCCCCTGAATATATATATATACACACACACACACACACATACCGGTACATGCACTATCATATAATAGCCTCTAGGGCATACATATATCCAACAATGTCCCACTTGCACTAAGGTCAATTATTGGCGTATCTCATACCCAACATCTTAAAAATTCGCTCATGTTGCGGCAGAGGGAGGGCCTTGGTGAGTAGATCCGTGGTATTATCTTTTGTATCTACTCTCCGAATCTCGATCTCGTAGCGATCAACTATCTCCCGGATCAGATGATATTGTCTGAGGATGTGTCTGGATCACTAATGGCACCTGGGCTCTTTGGCCAACACCATAGCCCTGTTATTATCACAATACAATGGTATTGGATCAATAATGGTCGGAACTACTCCTAGCTCCAAGATGAACTTCCTCATCCAGACGGCTTCCTTGGCAGCATCATTTGCAGCAATATAATCAGCTTCTATCATGGAGTCTGCAACGGTATCATGTTTGGAACTCTTCTAACACACCGCCCCTGCATTGAGGGTAAACACAAACCCTGAGATAGATTTGTTGTCATCCTTATCACTCTGGAAGCTCGAATCGGTAAAGGCCTCCATTTAGAGATCCCCGTTAGCATACACCAAGAACATTTCTTTAGTCCTTCGCAAGTACTTAAGAATGTTCTTCACAGCAGTCTAGTGATTCTCCCATGGGTTGGATTGATACCTTCTTACTACACCCAGTGTATAAGATACATCAGGGCGTGTACATAACATTGCATACTATAGATCCTACAGCAGAAGCTTAGGGTATAATGCTCATGCGAGCTCTCTCTTCATCAGTCATAGGGAAAAAGTCCTTGGAGAAAGTGACTCCATGACTAGCGGGTAAGGCACCCCGCTTGGAGTCTTCCATACTAAACCTCTTTAGGATGGTGTTGATGTACCTGGTTTGGGACAATCCCAGTAACCGTTTAGATCTATCCCTATAGATCTTCATGCCCAATATGTACGAGGCATCACCCAGGTCCTTCATGGAGAACCTTTGTGATAAGAACGGTTTGACTGATTGTAATATAGGAACATCGTTTTCTATCAGAAGAATGTCATCCACGTACAGTACGAGGAATGTGACAGTACCTCCTACAATCTTCTTATAAACACAAGGTTCATCTGGATTTTTGACGAAATCAAACTCTTTAATAACATCATCAAAACAGATGTTCCAACTCCATGATGCCTACTTTAATCCATAAATAGATTTAAGCAACCTACATGCTTTCCCGCTGCTCCCACTATCAAGGAAGCCCTCTGGCTGATCCATATAAACGCATTCTTCTAAATCACCATTTAGAAAAGCAGTTTTAACATCCATCTGCAAGATTTCATAGTCGTTGTGAGCAGCAATAGAAAGTAGGATCCGAATGGATTTAAGCATGGCTACTGGAGAAAAGGTTTCATCATAGTCCGATCCTGGTCTTTGTCGAAATCCTTTCGCCACAAGTCTTGCCTTATAGATCTCCACCTGCCCATCTACACCAATATCTTTTAAAGACCCATTTGCACCCCACGGGTTTTACCCCAGAGGGTATAACATCCAAAGTCCATACTTTGTTGGCGTACACAGACTCCATTTCGGATCTCATAGCATTCAGCCACTTCACAGAGTCACCACTCATGAAAGCTTGCTGAAAACTGGTAGGGTCATCATCATCCATGATGCAATCTTCTCCATCACCATCAACGAGAAAACCATAGTATCTCTCTAGTGGGCGAGAAGTCCTATCAGATCTACGAAGTGGTTGAGGTTCATTAAGTTCTGTTGCAACATCAGGTTCAACCAAGTCGTCATTTATAACTTGTGTCTCTAGAACCTCTTCTAGATCTACCACATTGTCATCAGCATCATTTGGAAAAATCTCATTTTCTAAAACATGGCATACTGAGAAACAAACACCTTTTGTTCCTTCTTGTGGTAGAAAAGATACCCAAACGAATGTTTCGGATATCCCATAAATATACACTTGACCGATCGTGTCTCGAGTTTGTCTGGATTCTTCCTTTTAACAAAAGTCAGACAACCCCAAATCTTAACTCGTTTAAGAGATGGTCTCTTCCCTACCATATCTCATATGGAGTGGTAGACACGGTCTTGGTTAGAACTTTGTTCAACAGAAAAACTGCAGTCTCCAATGCATGCCCGAAAAGGAGAGAGGCAACTCAGCATCACTCATCATGGATCATACCATATCTAATAGGGTACGATTCCGCCGCTCTGACACACCATTGTGCTGTGGTGTGTAAGGAGGAGTGAGCTGAGAGAGAATCTCATTCTCTTTTAGGAAGTTCGAAAACTATGTACTAAGATACTCTCCACCTCGATCTGATCGAAATATTTTGATGCTCATTCCAGTTTGTTTTTCTACTTCAAGTTTGTACTCCTTGAATTTCTCAAAAGCTTCAGACTTAGGCTTTAATAAAAACACATGACCGAATCTCGAGAAATCATCAGTAAAAGTTATGAAGTAAGAAAAACCGCCTCTCGCATGTGTAGACATTGGCCCACATACATCACATGTATGAGGCCCAAGAGCTCAATAGCTGTTTCTCTGTGTCTAGTAAACGGAGTTTTGGTCATTTTCCCTTTGATACAAGACTGACAAGTCGCATAAGATTTATACTCAAAAGGATTTAAATATCCATCTTTATAAAGCTTGTTTAGTCTTGTTTCATTAATATGACCAAGTCTACAATGCCAAAAAAAAGCTTCATGTATATCTGAAAATTTTCTTTTATTTGTGTGTTGTATGTTAAAAACTGTGTGTTGATTAAGAACGTATATCCCGTTATTAAGTGTACCACAATCAATCAACTCTTGATTCAGTTTAATATTCATAATATTGTGCTGCAATACAAAATGATATCCTTCATTGTCTAACAAAGAAATGGATATTATATTACAAAACATGTTTGGTATAAAATAATATGGGTTCAAAACCAATATACAACCCGATGGCAATCCTAGGTGATACTCTCCCACTGAAACTGCATGTACATTGGAACCATTTCCAACTCGAAGAGTATAATCACCGGTCTTCAAAACTCTGCTATTTCTCAACCCCTACACAGAATTGCAGATATAAGAACCCAAACCGGTATCCAATACCCAGGAAGAAGAGTTTATAGAAAAAAAGTTTTCAGTTATGAACACACTTGAAGCTGAAGCATCACCATGCTTCCTTTTCATGACACCAAGGTACTCAGTATAGTTCCGCTTCCAGTGCCCCGTCTTCTTGCAATAGAAACATTCTTCTTTTCTCGTCTCCGCGGCTTTGGATTTGTCTTTCCTCTTTGCCTTCTTGATTCCATGTCTCGGCTTGGTGGATTTCTTCTTGTTCTTTCCCTTAGCCTTGGCTTTTGGGACGGAAGAGGAAGATTGTCCAACAAGCAGAGAGGGAAACTTTTCCTTAAGCATGCTCTCTGCATTTCTCAACATATTGAGAAGTTCGGGTAGTGACTTCTCCATGTTGTTCATGTTGAAGTTCACTATGAATGGAGCAAAGGCAAAGGGAAGAGACTGTAAAACAATATCAGTATATTGCTCGTTATCCGCTGTCCATCCGAGACCCTCAAGCTCTTCAGTAAGAGCTATCATCTTCTAAACGTGATCACCTACTGAAGTGCCAGGAGCCATCCGCATCTGAAACAGCTTTTGAGATGCTTCGTATCGTAAGATATGAGATTGCACCCCATACAACTCTTTTGTATGGAGAAAGATGGATTGAACATCCATCTCCTCGTTCTGCTTTTGATGTGTATTGTCCATCGATGCAAGCGCGAGGAATTTGGCAATAGCACAGTCAACATCCCACATTTTGCGGATCTCCCTATCTGCTAAAGAAGATTCAGGGCCTGGGGTGGGCGGGGTTGAGGCACTGAGGACATATGATACTTTATCATATATGAGAGCAATGTTAATGTTCCTCAACCAGTCTTTATAGTTCGGTCCGGTAAGCTTATTTTTCTCTAATAGTAGCTTAAGTTCAGTCATGGTTATCTGCCATTAGGAGAGAGAAAAGAATACACTCAGCGAAAGCTCTTGCAAAGATCAAATTGGTTATTTATCTTATCTAATCGATGTCTCCCACTGCTATGATCAAATTTTCCTTCAAACCTTAAAAAGAAAATTTAGCCAGGATTAATTACATTCTACAACTTCGCTAACTGTTCAGCCAGGCCAGTGCCGGTACTTCTGAGGGAGGTTCCCCGTGCTTTCGCACGGACCTAATTATAATAAACATCATTTTCCCAGAGGTGTAGCCCCGTTAACACCATTCTAGACACCTAATGAGTTAGCTAATTGTAAAGTGCAAAACTCTCTCGGGAGAAACTTTTGCTCACAGTGGGATCGGGATCCTACTATCTCATAGAAGGTATGCAATCTCATTGCAAATTTCAATTCTTGAAACTCCCGATATGGTTTTTATCCCTAGCACTCATGACCTTAACTAAAGTCAACATATCATAAGCACTAGTCAAGTTCTTCCCGTTATTTCATGATTAACTAGACCCACCCATATGACCCTTAACTATAGTCAATATAATCATAAGAATGTCCTAACTAATCGCATCATTTGCGGTGTAGGAAGACATCACTTAGCTACCGTACACTGCGCCTTAACTATAGTCAAAATACGCAGCATGAATACTAAGTACTCTACTTCCTAAAATGACGGAGGGCTGCGAATAGTTTTTAAGAAAACCTTTAACGCTTTGAACTTGATATCGTTGTAGAATCCAATGGTTTTAAAAGGAGTGGCTCAAGCTCCGCAATTTGAAAACTTGCTTTTTCATAAAAAGCCAAGTAGGTTTCAAATATGATTGTACAATATATTTTTAGGTTCCTTTTTATTTACATTAATCTCATTAATGTACTCCCATCATTTAAGTCCTTAAGCCATTACAGAAAAGAAATGAAAATAGAACGTACGCTTATGCCATCCGTATTCGCCACAATGTCCCATTATGTACCGTTAGGTTACTTAACTAATAGCATAGCAGGGCGGGACTAGCGCGGATGCAAAACATAAGCAACATTTATTATATATCATATATATAATATATCATTCTTCTCATCATATAAAGTGATTACATCACAGAATATCAACAGCAGAAGCACATATATGAAAATACAGGATATACTAGGAGGTCCGTATTTTGTATTTAGCCAACAATAGAAAATACGAATTCCACGATCGTGATGAATAGACAAGCCCACACCCTTAGACCCCTACGAGAGTGGCAAGTGACCCTACCAATTCTAGAGTTTAGGAGACCCGGTCTCGACTCCTCAAGATAGCCTCCCACTGAACCCTAGAACCCGGTCACTTGTGCTCCCCTCCTTGGGTCTATCCTAATATGGAAAAGTAAATAATATACAACAATGGTGACATCATTCTCAACCCGGAAGTGCCCCAATAAAAGAATATTACATATAATTAATTTTATATGAATGAAAAGAAAAACTCTCATCTCACATAAAACCCCCGGCCATTCATTCACGATGATTCTGGACATCATATCTCAGCAACACATAATATCACATATCATCAACGTAAGTAAGTATGCGTACCCCAATTGTCGTTGATTTATAGCAACGAAACCGGCGATACACCACATACTACACTTACGGTCGTAGAAAAGAAAGTGAAAAACTACAACAATTGGAATCAACACTGCCTTTAGACATCATAAACCCGGAATATCATATATTCAGGATTTCATGCCTAACAATGCAAATCTTATATTTAGGTCTCAACCATGAAAACACCTTTTCAAAAGAAGTCAGATAATTCAACAAGATTCCCGATTCTACCGAGGCCAAAATATTATATTTACACGCAACTAATTACTTTTCACAAAACTAATTAGTGTAGATTCCAATTATTGTATCACATTCACAAATATCTAGACAATGTTAAACATTTTGATCGAGTCAACAAACACCCACAAATTACCCCGAAAACTCAACACTTGAGCATAGCTAAAATATCCAAAAGCGTGCCACAGTGTCTATGGACAAACCGTAGAAGGGTCAACTCTTGCCTCACCTATGGCGCCACAGGACTATGGCAAACCCTAAGGTTTGGCCGCGGTTCCATGGTCATAAAATCGAGTTAGGGTTATGTTCCTCTAGAGGGTCCATAGGGTTACTTGCATGAACATTCAAATATATATACTTAGGAAATTCCAACACTTGGAAAATTTCTAGCGAGAGTAATGAGGTGGTGTGTGATGTTCGCTCGAACTGTTTAACGTCGTCCAAGTTACCAAAAACAATGTTAAAATTATGACTACTAAATACTCCGAATTAGCCCCTAAGCAAAATTAGCATCACATGAAATTTTGGGCTAAACAAACAACACCTGAAACCCCAAAATCTACAGACAAGAGCACCAGGGGAAAATGGGGCATTTTGGAAGCAAGGGGGCCATCCAGCTCGGGAAAAGAGGGATGTGGCCGGTTTTTACATGGTGGATTTGCCTCGTTTTTCTCCAGTGTTCTTAGTACATCATATGTAAACTTCTGCGGTTGCTAAGAAAAATTTTCGAGCCCGTTTAAAAATCAACAAAGAGCATTATTCAGGGTTCCAAAAAATCGTTATTTCGGAGTTGTTTCAGTTTCGTAATTAATCTAATATCGTCTAAGTTTCTAGCTTGACTCTGATACCACTGTAGAGATTCTCTAGCACCATCTTATGTTTTGGGTTGCATCACACATGCCATATTAAAATTTTAGAGGGTGCTAAATAATACCAACCATGAATCGAACTAGAAAAATAGAGTAACAACATATAGTATCTCATACTAAGTAATGTCTAACACTAAGTGGGGAGAAATACAACCTTTGTAGACCTCCTCTTGTGACTCCTTGGATCGAGTGGTGTTTGAACCGGTTCGCTTGAATCCTTCCAAATCTACGATGATCCACTACGAAGTCCCTTTGCTCAAGCTCCTAGCTTCACTTGATCTATGAAGAAATGGAGCAAACAACCTATACTAATGGGCTAGACTAGTATAGATTGGTGATGTGTGTTTGGATCTCACTTAAAAACCTTTTCTTTTTATTTTCTTCTCTCACTTTTGAAACCCTGGAGAGCTTGAAGGAGAGAGAAGAAGAAGGAGATGGCTAAAACTTGACTCAAGTGAATAATGCTAACATAATCCCAAGTGAATGAGAGTAATTCTCTGCGAAACTATGGTTACAAAATAGCTAGATATTTTGTGAATTGAGATTAAGCAAAACAATGGGCTATAAAACCATGGGCAATGAAACTATGGTATTGACTTTGGTCAACAAGAGAAGAGGGTTGAATAGTCAACCATGATTTTATTGCCATTTTTCTTTTCTCAAATAAACAAAATATATAAATATGTTACCATGTGAGTCTTGCATTGCCACCACCAATGTATCATCAACCATGACACATGTATGCTTGCATTTGTCATGGTCATCAACATATACATACACTCATGCATGCATCATAAAGAAATAGGTTTTAATAAATGAGCTAATAGACTTAATATTAAATCAACACTTGATTTAATAACCCGGTCATATCACATACGACCCGTCCGATAGTAAACGCCCGATTAAAATACGGTATCTAATACACGCATTTAATCGAGCTCCCGCACATATCCCATATGCACCCCATATTGTTTCGCCTGAGCTAGGAGACCCCTTTGTGGGACTCTAAGACTCGTCGATACGCTAACAGTATACAGTGATCACATCACATGCCCACAAACCGTCGGTGGCACAAGCTGTACGTAACAGCTCCCAAGTATTGAGCGATCAGAAGAAACATAAGCGAACCTTCTAAAACTCCCGTCGAGCCAACTGGTAACACTTACCGTACAGTCCGGTCTCTTCATCAAATGTGCTGCATATCAAGTCTAAGGGTGGTATCGTCGACCCCATTAACCCAATAAGTTATGCCGGTATATGGCTCATAACAGATCGAGAAACTACTGATAACACTTATTAGTAAATCTCAACAGTCCTGGGCAGGGACTTCCTGTTATAGCCAATCGTACATAGCGTAACAACAACCCCCAATACCGGGAGAGAGAAACCCCTCATATCGCTCATTGTATCCATGTGCCTCGGGACTGTACCCAAAATCCACCTGTTTGCACGACTCGGTAGAGCCGTGGTAGGGTGGAGATCAAAGTACAGTGGAAGGCACACAAGACTCTATGACGATCTCGGGTCTACAGACTAACCTGTACCAGTGTCACCTGAGAACTGCTATCTGACGATAGATATAATACCACATAGAAGTTCTCGGCAATTTCGATCAGTGTACCCAGTCTCACTGAGCACCCGTATACGGTCTTTAGTGTCACCACACCAATGGATATGGGATCATCCATCGCCCGTCATATGGGACCATCCATCGCCCATCATATGCGACAAGTAATGTATACGCTAGTCTACTCTGGTAATATAGATGTCCAGTCTCGATACACCCACGACTAGGAACATTTTAAGGATATGCTCACAAACTACATATATCCCACTTGTATGATCCACATCATAATCTCAGTAGTCAAGCAAATATCCTAAGGGCTTTATCAACATGTACCAAATGAGTGTAAGCATGATCAAATGAACATGTCAAGATAAAGTACAACCAGATAGAATACTATCATGTCAAGCAAAAATGTCCCCTGAATATATATATATATATATATATATATATATGTATGTATGTATGTATATATGTATGTATGTATGTGTATGTATGTATGTATACACATACTGGTACATGCACTATCATATAATGGCCTTTAGGACATACATATATCTAACAGCATCATGAGCCGGCCCAAGATTGTGAGAGCCGTCTCTTGCACACACAGAGCAATTGATTGTTAGAGAAGACTTGTAAGCCGGCTCATGTTAATACTAAGCCGTCTTAAACCTGACTTGCGACCTGATATTTTTCCTGACATGATTTCTGACTTGGTTTTGATTGCCATGGGTTTGTTCTTGGTTATTAGTGTGATATGGTAAATTTATTAGGTTTAAAACGATTCAATAAATAAACATATAGTGTGTTAGCATATTGAATATAATTTTACCTTATCTCTTTAATCTCTATTCCTACTTGGTTTAGAATACCCGGCCCATTGATAGCCTTTACTATACAAATCCCCATAAACTTCATGCAAATCCTAATCTAAAACAATTCCTCTCAAACCCTAGCCTCTATCTCTCTCTCCCAAACCGAAAACCCTAACCTTAGTTCAAGTCGTGCACATCATCATTGTCACCAAGCATCTTCATCTTGTGGCCGATCCCTTTTCCATCATCAACATTGTCTGAGTCAAGGATCTTGCGTGGATTCAAGATCGTGCCTTCTTCATCTACATGGTTATTGCGAGATTGAAATCGAGGCAAGTATTTGATGCTTGCTACATGCTAAAGCAAGATTTGGATCTTGCTTAATATCATAGTAATTAGACTTATAAACCTAAATACTTGTACATATTAATACCATCCAAAACATAATCTTTCTTGTTTCTTGTTGTGGTTTATTATATGTTGCTTGACCAAATCTATATCTTACTACATGTTATTATGATATCGTACTATCGTGTACAAATTGATTGAAACTTGAAGGTCTAAACTTAATTAAAGATTCATCATGATCTAAATCATGATACATCGACAAATCTAATTTAAATACAATAGGTATCGTTAAACTCTAAAAGATATCATTTTTATGACGCCCTTGATAGATCTAGAAAACCTGAAAAATTAGATGTTATAGTCGTTTTATATTATATGCATTAGTTTCACTTTGAAACCCTAATAGAAAACCTAATCATCTCAGAAAAGAGTCGACGAGCCGGCTTAACGTTCCTGAGCTGTCTCATACAAATAGAGAACTAAAATATCATTCCAGATGACTTCTGAGCAATCTCAACCTTGTTTTAGCCGTTTTAACTTGCCATAAACTGATCTGAACACCTTACCTTGTAAAATTCATTATAAATCACACCAAAATGTTTAGCACGTGTTCTTTAGTTCTTTACAAAACTAACTCAGAATAATTTAACTCTGTAAAATGTTTCCCTTCAAAATAAACTTTTTAAATAACATAAATTGCAAAGAAACGCACCTCTGCACTGCTGTCCAGGGAATTTCCAGCACCAAATTTTCAATTTCGACCATTCATAACTTTCTGTAGTGATAACCTGAGATGCCCTTATCTCAAAAGAAACTTGAGATGTCTTAATTTATAATAATAAAAAACTTATTAAACTATCTTTGTTTTGGTGTATAACACGTCCGTTTTGGAGGATGGTTGTTATTTTTAAGGTATTTTACAAATCAGAATGACGCTGAATTTCATGAATCGAACTTTCTTGTGCATAGAACAAACTTGTAAATTCATGATGAGGGGAACTATCTGTGTGTACTGAAGGGGAAGTTCGTGAACAAGTGGCCGATGAATCGTTGATCGCATTGCAGACGTTGAGACAAGAAAAGCTATATGTTATGATGAGAAAGTGCGGGTTTTGGCTCGAAGAAATGAAGTTCTTGGATCATGCTGTATCCGAAGATGGAATTGCAGTTGACCCCGAAAAGATTGCATCTGTTCACAATTGGCCAATTCCAAAGAATGTAGGGGGGATTAGAAGTTTTCTTGGGTTTGCTGGATATTATAGAAGGTTTGTGGAGAACTTCGCTAGCATAGCAGAACCCTTAACCAATCTAACACGAAAGAAGATACCGTTTGTTTGGTCCGAGAAGTGTGCATTGGCTTTTGATGCGCTAAAACAAAGGTTGAAAACCGCTCCTATTTTATTAATGCTAGATGGTTCCGGAGGATTAGTTATTCACAGCAACGTATCTAAGAAAGGCTTGGGATGTGTTTTGATGCAGCATGGAAAGATTGTAGCTTATCCGTCAAGAAAGTTGAAGACTCATGAGAAGAACTACCCAACTTGCGACTTGAAACTAGCAGCAGTTATTTTTGTTCTGAAGATTTGGAGACACTACTTATTGGACGAGAAGGTTGAGGTGTTTACTAATCACAAGAGCCTAAAATATGTGTTCAAACAGAAAGAGTTTAACACGAAACAGCGTAGATGGTTGGAACTGATGGCCGACTATGATCTTGATCTAAAATACCATCCTGGAAAGTTAATGTAATACCGGATACTTTAAGTTGATTGCCAGCAATACGGATGTTGACCTCACAGGAGGAGATTATAGCGGACTTTCAGAGATTCGAACTGGAGCTCGTACTACCAGATTCTTCAGGACAGTTGATGCAATTGCAAGTACAATCATCGTTGATTGATAGTATTAAGGCAACGCAGTTGCACGATCCTAAATTGCAGAAATTTTGATGACAGGTAGAAGCAGGACTTCAAACGGATTTATTGATTCATGAAGATGGTTCTTTGAGATAAGGAAATCGTTTGTGTGTTCCTAAAGGAGAAGTCCATAAAGAAGTCATGAAGGAGGCTCGTAGTTCCGCATATTCGGTATATCCAGGAGGCACGAAAATGTATTGGGATTTGCGACATCATTTTTGGTGGAAATGAATGAAAAGAGAGATTTCTCGTTACGTTTCGAGATACTTGGTGTGTCAACAAGTCAAGGCTGGACATCAAATGGTGGCTGGTTTATTGCAACCACTTCCGATTCCCCAATGGAAGTGGGAATATATAACCATGGATTTCGTGACAGCATTACCACGGATTCCAAGGGCAATAACATAGTATGGGTGATTCTCGATCGACTGACCAAAGCAACTCATTTTATACCATTTCGAGTCGGTCAGTCAACGGAGGCTTTGGCAGAGCGGTACATACAGGAGATTATGAGATTGCATGGAGTACCAGTGGGTATTGTTTCTGATCGAGATACCCGGTTCCTATCACATTTTTTGAGTAGTCTACAAGAAAATTTGGAAACTCGCTTGAAATTTAGTACGGCCTATCACCCTCAGACAGATAGACAGTTCGAGAGAATGATCCAAACTCTTAAAGATATATTGAGAGCTTGTAAATTAGACTTTAAGGGTTCATAGGAGGATCATTTACATTTAGTGGAGTTTTCGTACAATAACAGTTTTCATGCGACTATACAGATAGCTCCATTCGAAATATTGTACGGTCGTAAGTGTCGCTCGCCAGTATGTTGGGACGACGTTGGAGAAAGAAGATTGTTGGAACATGAACCGATTGTTCAAACTGTGGAGAAAGTCAACATGATTCGTGAGCATATGAAGGTGGCACAAGATCGAAAGAAAAGTTGGGCAGATACCGGAAGAAGACCATTAGAATTTGTTGTTGGCGATCATGTGTTCTTAAAGATATTACCAACTAGGGAATAATCCGGTTTGGTAGTCGAGGTAAGTTTAGTCTTCGATTCGTGGGGCCTTTCGATATTATTGAGCGTATTGGAGAAGTAGCTTATCAATTAACTTTACCGCCATCCTTGGCAGGTGTTTATAATGTATTTCATATATCTCAAATTCGCAAGTATATTCGAGAGACCATTCGGAATTGATAGTGAGGGAGGATTTGATTTATGAAGAGCAATCGATGGCAATTGTGGATCGACGAGAAAAGGTTTTCAAGAACAGGGTGATCCTTCCAGTGCTTATTTCATAAGAAAATCGTTCGCATGGGGAATCTAGTTGGAAACGTGAAAACGAAATTTGACAAAAGTTTCCACACCTCTTTCCTTAGATCTGTATCTTCATCGTTCTTGTCTTTTTTGTTTCGTGAATTTAGAGGACGAAATTCTTTGTAGTTGGGTATAATGTAACATCCTAATACGATCGTACGTTATTTAACGATTTTAATTTGTATTTTGAATTTTAATTTATTTATTATTTGGGTTGTGATTGGTTTGTATAGTATATGTGTTTAATGGACCCAACCCGCTTGTATGAAACCCATTATGGTGCTAGAGTATCTTTTATTAATATTTATCTGTAAACTAAATCTATATGAACCTCTAATGATAGATATAAAACATTTAAATATATATATATATATATATATTCTGATAGCCATACGTTATGGATAATTTTTATATACTAATTGTCGGTTTGTTTTATCTTATTCAAATATCTCATGATATTATATTGACGATTATCTATTATAAGTAAATCTTAAACATCTTAAGATATTGCTAAATTAGAATATTTTTTTCTAAACCATTAGATTTATAGGATAAATGGGCTACGTATGTGTAGATAATTTCTAGTATTTTGAGATTTAGTGGAAGTGGTTTGGGGTTTGTAATATCTTTTATAATATTATTAGTTATATACAAAACTATATACTCACACACACACACATATAAACATAGTATATTTATATTTTTCCTATTAAATTAAAATTTCTCTTTCTTTCTCTGTCTCCCATCTCCGATTCACCACGCCCCAACTCCTTCCGTCGAGCTGAGTATCAAAACTTGGATTCTTATATCGTATCGTCATGTTTTATCCGTCTCCGAGGCAAGTATTCGATACTTGCTTATACATGCTAGTTACGACGACGATTATGTATCGTAATATTTTATAAGTACTATATCTTTTACATAGTGTACACATTAGTAATTATATGTTATACATATGAAAATCTCATATATATTATATATTATGGTTACTGTGAATAACAAATTAATTATTATGAATATATATAGTTCTGGGAACAGTAGCGATCATGTTAGGTAGTTTAAATAACAAAATTATAGTTCATATATTTTGATATTTAGGTATGTAGTTAGTTCATATGAATTCTCTAATAGTAAGTTTAATTAATAATATTTTATGTAGATAATATCTAATTAACAATATTTAATTATCGTAACAAAAGATTATTTTTACTACCGTTAAAATAATATAGTAACTTGTAACAGTTGATAAGATCGCATTCGCTACTTCGTGACTACTTGAAAATAAATATTCAATACGCTAATCACATTACCAGAAAATCTACATGATCTGTTTAACAGTACTATTTACTCATTTGATCAATGCCGTTATTTAATACCATTAACTAGATTAACAATAATATGTTTTACTAATAAGGATAAATTAATTTGCAATATGTAAGTCTAATTAATATAATTTAGTTTATATAATAATACTTGATAATCTTGACAATATTATTTAAAATGCGGTCATTCTAATCTATTGCATAAGTAATAGTTGATACATCATTTTCGTCACATCATGTATCGTATATAAATAACGGTTACAACTATATTCCTGCTATTCATCATGACTTGTAGTGTGATATTATTGTGATATAAACACTTCACCTGTTTTAGCACACTATCTCTAACATGCTTGTAACCTGCTATCTTGTTACCGTTATTGCTATAGCTATTTTGTTTATACATGTTACCTATAATAGCTACCGATACCAACAATATTGAATTGTTATCTCGATTGACCTGACTTGTTATTTTGCTAAACAAGATCTGCATATGATTGTCTCGGTATTGGCATTAGGTAGACATTTTATTGATACTTGACTTGAATATGAAACGTAGGGAAAAAGGGGAAATCAAGAATGTAACCGAAACGTAACTCAAGAAGATATTATTGTTGCCGTGATTTCGGGAGTGTACGGAATAACCATTGTTTATTGAAACATGGTCCCGTGGGAAATGAACGCGATATATTGTACCATGGTCCCATGGAGAATGAACGGGATATATACTGTTAAGTTATGATGAGAATTACATATGATTGAATAATAAACCTAGAAACACGAACTTTAGGATACGCGTGACATACCTATAAGCTACTGTTATATCACCTATGATTGATTTGTTTGTACTCATACCTCATTTTGCTTGTGACACCCTATATAGTTCATTGCTCAGTTTAATATTATTATTATTATTATTATTATTATGACGCACTGACGTCTGGGTTTTGCATGACCCAGATACTTGACTTTAGCACATGAGAATCGTGAGCATTTCGACAGGATCGTCGATCAGTGAGGATCATTCTACTGATATAGTTCTTATTTATGGTTTAGATATTCTTTTATCTTCTTGGATCTTTACTGCTTCTGCTGTCGTTTCTTGTTATTGTTTGTGGTTATTTGGACATGTTTAGAGATAGATAGTTATAATACTGTTCTTGATTACTGATTGATAGCCATAATGTGACTATGAGAGGATTTTTCTTTACCATAAGTAGTATGGTTGGCCTTGTCACATTCTGAACTAATGTATTTTGGGGAGCGGGGCGTGATAGTAGAGATCAATGGTTTTCACTTAAGCTAACTGCAATTTAGGCGTTACCATATCCGGTGGAGTCAAGTATGGGCCACTCACAGCTTAACTCTCTCCATTCCGGCTCGTCAAGAAATGAATGGGTTTCTTTTTGGGTCGATGCCCCCACCTACTTCCCTTGGTATCTCAACGCAGAAGGAGGAAGTCCAAAAAAAGTCCATCTTCCATAGGCTGGCTCCTTAAGCTTCAGCTCTGCCGACGGCATCAGTTTTCAAACTACTGGCACCTGCCGAAGGCCAAAATCAATACAGGGGGTTGAATAGTCAAACTCTCAAAGAAAACAAGAGGCAAGCCCAGCAAGTTTCTGAGACTGAAAAAGCTCCAGTCACAAGACATGCTCGACGTCGTTATTGGTGTCAAATAAGACAAGCTGGGGGCAGTTCTCTGTCCGGGCTGACTCCGTTGACTCCAACTCCTGCTGGTTATGCTGTTGTTCTAAGTGGGAATAGCTTCGATCCATTAAAGAAAGTGAAGCAAAATTCTCCTATTGTGGTGCTAATTAAGTCTCCACCTCCAGCGGAGATACCAAATGAGTCGAAGACAGTGTACTCATCCGAGTGTCTTTCATCGACGATCCGCAAAGTTTAGAAGGAAGTTCAAGGCTCTTTTATTGATGAAAGTTACTCTCTTCGGCCAAACCATCCTAAGGGTCAATGAGACGATTAAAAATATCCTTCCAGATATAAGGGGATTCATCCCAAGGGGGTTTCTGCTATGATGGTTCCTCCTAAAGCGGCTTTTCACAAAGGAGAGAGCCCAGAGAAAGTCCAACAGCCTGAGGCAAATCCTAAGGGCCGAAATTCTAAACGCCCCAAGTATGAGGGAAGGGTAGTTCACACAGTTTATATGGTGAACTCCAAAGTTGAAAGTTATGCTTCTATTAGTCATGAGCAGCATACCCAATCTCTGACAAAGGCTCAACAGCAACAAGAAAAGCTACAGGAGATACTTACTCAAGCGACTGCGCTCACGAGTCCCCCGTCCAAAGCATGCTCGGAAGATGAACCCGAAGAACGCATAGGGTATGAGTCTGATGTTGACTTCTTAAAATGCATCCTCGAAAAGAAGGACAAAGAAGCAGCAGAGATGGCCACTAATATAAATAAAATGGCCCTATTGATCCAGAATATAGCTAAAATGATGGCTCAATCAGAACCACCGGAAGTTGAACCGCCGGTAGTCATTATTGACGATAAGAAAGACACCTCAAGCCTTCCTCATGCCCTTTCAGGGGCCAAAGAGAATATGATCTTGACCGCAAAGCTGGATGAATATATCATGTAGAAGATCAAAGCTTACCATGCCAGTGAAGCGGCAAATAAGTTGATTAAGACCGGTCGACCGTATCCGGCATGCTACGACCAGAGGCAGTATCCTTCAGGAAACATATTTCCAACATTCCACATATACAAAGGGACCGGCAATCCTAACCAAAATATTGCGTGGTTTAAATCCATGTGCGTCAACACTGAAGGAGATGATATGCTGCTTCTCCATCAGTTCGTTAGTAGTCTATCAGGCACTGCTTTCAAATGGTATTCCGAACTCCCAAATGACTCCGTGAAGACTTTTGGTGAGTTGGAACTGCTCTTTTTCCAAAGATTCGCCAGTGCAAGCGAACGCACTTCCATGATGGCGTTGATCAATGAAAGAGTCAGACCGAATAAGACATGGGTTCAATATGTTATCCGATGGCGAAACATCTGGTCTAAATGCGAGCAGCGCATCGATGAAGCTCCAGCCATCGAAATATTTGAAGCTATAATTAACTGACATTCGTAGGTGTACCCATTCATGGCCTTTTTCAAGCCTACCACCTTTCAAGAGATTATCGATAAATTAGCTCAACTAGATCAGATGGGGTCAAGGTCCTTCTTCTTCTGGGGAAGATTTATGAAGTAACAAAAACGAAGTCGAGACGGCGTCTGTCGCCGATGCTCAACGACAAACGAACGATCCTAACGCATCCGGTCACCAAAATAGCGACCATGCGGGTCACACCCTTGAAAAAATTGGGGCGCAAATACCCATTCCCCTGAAATATACGCAAGGGGCATCTTACTCGCTGGCAAAGGAATTTCCATGTGAGATGGTCCTTTCATCAAAAATAAAAAGGATGTTAAAGGACCTACAAGCGTGTCCTACAATCAAGTGGAAAAGCCCACTTGAAACAGAAATTATGGAAGGGATGTAAAAGCCATGTCCCACTCCAAAAATGGATGATAAGAGGAAAAAGGCCCCAAGTCAAGATTAATTCTTCTAAGGAAAAGAAGACAAAGACCAAGAAACCCGTACACTCGCCCGAATATGTAGACAGCCGTACGGATTTGCATAAGCATATCGACGCATTGGAGAAATATAACTAGAAGGCACGCTCGTCAATCACCCTCAAAGAATTCCTTCAGCATATCCTCAAAAATAGTGAGGCCGAAGAAGAGGAGAACTCAGCTGAAGAAGTAAAAGAGCGTGTGGAAAGCTGCCACATGGCCTATCACTCGTTCATGTATGACGAAGATGTTCCGCCAGCGTCAGAAAATGACACTAATGAGCAGGGGGCAGGTATCGTGCAAAATGCTCTGTATTTCCCACAAGACAACTCAATTGACGCGATGATAAAAGAAGCGGTCCAAGAGGGTGAAGATAGCCTAAGGTGTGAAATGGTCATTTATGGAAAGTCCAGACAGCGATGCTTAAGCAAGCAGTTGAAAGGACGGGTTATGTAACTCCCCGACCAAAATGAAAGAAAGGTGGACCACTATGTCCCTAAACTGGAAAGATGGACCACCATATCCTTAAACTGGAATCATGCCCTACGGTCGATTTCCATATTAATCACCGTATACGATCCCCGAGCATAAACGATATAGATCCCAGTTATATTCCGCTAGTATACGTTGCCCTACGGGTCATCCGCAATCCAGCTGCACCTGAAGTCCCATCGGTTTTGAATCTCCATAGATGATGCAGCCCCCCTCATATATATTTTTCCCTACGGCTGATTTCCATATTAATCACCGTAAACTATTCACGGGCTACCCATGGTGAAGTTTCTTCCTCATGTCCCACCATCTAGGTAGCTCCACCAGCTATGATATCATCCCCAAGTCCCATCGGTGAGCAACGTTGGAAGCTACATTAAAAAAATGGTATGTTCATATGCAAAAAGGGCACGGATGAAAACCTGAAATGGCTCCGTGAGTAAAAACAACAGCACTACCCGCGAGTTTGTGAAAACCCGAAAGGGCGCAAATTCGTTCAAAAATCTCCTACAAAGTTCCTCCGGAGCTGGGTGATATTCTCAATATGGTGAATGACACGTGTGAATCCTCACGACTTGCAGAAAGAAAACAGTTTTGTAAGATCCTTACGAATCGCAATGGAAACACACTAAGGAATCCTCACAATTCATAAGAAGAAAATACACTTACGAGGTCATCTCGACTCATACGGAGAAATACCTTCATGAGACCCTTACGGCTTATGAAGATGGAAAATATGTTAGTTATGTATATGCCCTAGAGGCCATTGTTGTACATATGATGTATATTATAAAGGATGCTTGGATATATATAGAGATGACTTTCTTGCTCGTCATGATAGTATGATATTTGGTTTCACTTTATCTTAACATGTTGACTTGTATTGGTTTACTGTTTTTCTCTCACATGTTGATAAAGCCCTTAGGATCTGTACTCGACTACTGGGACTATGATGAGATCATACTAGTGGGGCCTTGGTAGTCGATGAGCACATCCTATAACTGTTCCTAGTCGAGGGTATATCGAGACAGGGCATCGATACACCAGAGTAGACTGGCGTATACGCATCTTGACCCATATGATGGGCGATGGATGATCCCACATCCATCGGTGTTTGACATCATAGATGGTGTACGGGTGCTCAGTGGAGACTGGGTACACTGGACGGACTCGCCGAGAACTCCCAGATGGTGATATACCACACGTCAGATGGCAGTTCTCCGGTGACACTGGTCCAGGGTAGTCTGTGGACCCAAGATCGTCATGGAGTCTTGTGTGATTCCCACTGTGCTTTGATTTCCACCTTACCACGTCCAAGAGGGCGTGCAAAATGGTGGCTTTTGGGTACAATCCCGAATCACATGGAGGCAATGAGCGATAGGAGGGGATTCGTCTCTCCCGGTATAGGGAGTTGATGTTGTGCTGTGTTCGATTGGCTATAACTGGAAGTCCCTGGCCAGGACTGATATAGAGATTTACTGGTAAGTGTTACTAGTAGTTTCTCGACCCGTTATGAGCCACACATCGACACGACTTATCGGTTACTAGGGTCTGACGTATACCACCCCTAGACTTGATATGCAACATATCAGACGAACAGACCGGACTGTACGGGAGTGTTACTGATTGGATTCACAGGAGAATGCACAGGCTAGCTTGTTGATCTGCTGATCGCTCAATACCTGGATGGCTGTTACGTTTAGCTGACCGCTTGCAGCTTGTGGGTGTTTGATATGATCATCATCTGCTACCGGCGTATTGACGATTCTTTAGAGTCCTACACAGAGGTTTCTTGGCTCAGGCAAAACGGAGTAGAGGCACATATGTGATATGCGCAGGACCGAGGATAATGCGATATGAGATACCGTATTATATTCTCGCGATATTTGGATATGAACCGGGTCATCGGATCAAGTGTTGATTCGATGAATCGGTATATGATATATTAGTCGGTAATATTCGATATAGCCGGATCATCGAATCAAGTGTTGATTCGATGATTTAATGTATAATAATATATATGATATATTGCATTACATTATCTAATATTGGCTCGCTTTATTATTTCATTTTCTCACTGGATGATACATTGATATATATGCGATATATGTTAATTGTATTATTTTCTTTTGTTGCAAATATATAATATATATGTGATATATATTATTGCGACATGATATGATTTATTGTTAAACATGTTTAAGGATGATTAAATGAGGTTAGGGTTTGATTAGGGTTAGTTGCTTCTTGAACCTTCTAGAAGCAATTTTCTTTTGTCATGGTTAAGATATTTTGTGATGACACATTTCTAACCCAACCAAACCCTAACTCTAGTTTATTCTCTACACATTCTTAGCCACTCATCCTTGACCATGGTTTATACATCAATCATATACTTTCTTTCTATTCATCACAAAAGGTTTTTATGATTATCTTTTTCCATTATCATCTTCTTCTCTCTTGAAAAAAGCTCACTTGATTTTCTTTATGTGATGAATAAATATGAGAAAATGATTTAAAAAGAAAGCAAAAATACTACTCTCTCATCCTCATCTCATCTAGCCCATGAGATTAGTGTGTTCATCTCTTTAGAGTGAGATAGCTTGAGTCTTTGCAACTTCGACGTAGATCATCGGAGATTTGGAACACTTCAAGCTAGCATGGATCGTTCGAGTCGTGGAGCCTCTCATGAGTCCGGGAGATCGTGGATCGCGGCAAAGGGACTTCTACTCGGAGCTTGTGAAGCGAAGGAGCGGACTACAAAGGTTGTAATCCCTCACACTTAGATAAAAAGTTATCATCTTGCATGTTTAACCCTAATAATCTAGCAAAGATCCCGGCTTTGGGTTGTTCGACACGTCTAAATTTTTATCCGGGCATGTTTGATGCCTTATGAACCTTCACAAGAGTGCCTAGGAACCTTTCAGTGGTATCAGAGCCTAGCTAGAGCAGTAGGCGACGTGTTTACGAAGTTAAAACTCCGATCGAACCCGAACCGACGAATTTAACCCCCTCTCTGGAAATTTTTTAAAATCTGGATTTTTTCTGAATTAAAAATACCTGAAAAATACAGCAGACAAATATAAGAATAACTGTGAAATTCGAGATTGTGATCCGTACAAACGACCGCGGAATTGCGGCAATTGCCTGCTTATGCCGCGGTTCCGCGGCCGTATTGTTTAATTGGACTTTGTTTTTTGCACAGTAATTCTTTATTTGTGGTTTTATAGTTTCTGGTATTTTTATATTGACTCAAAAGTTGAGTGATCTGGGGTTTGTTTTGTAATAGTAGACTCGATCGGAAATTTTAAATTCGTATTTCTTTCCGGATATTTAGAAAATGTTAAACTATTTGAACGGATATCATTAACTCACTTTTTCCCGGTACGGCAAACTTTCAAGTGTTGAATTTTTTTTCGGGTTTAAATCTTTCGGAAAAATTGTACATGTTAAGCGGTGGACCCTCTAGAAGACAACAAACCTTAACTCGATTATGTGACCGTCTTGAACTGCCTTTTGAACCTTCGGGTTTGGGGCAGTACGGCTTGCCACATGTGAGGCGTTGGCTTGACCCTTCTACGGCTGGATCACCGGTACTGTGACATATTCTGGGATTATTTGAACTCCGCTCAAGTGTTGAGCACTTTAGGAAATTTTGGGTATTTGATTATCTGTTTGAAAAGTTTAATACTGTCTATTTATCTGGAATGTGATACAATATGTGGAATTCATAGAGTTAGGCATGAAATGCGGAGTATGTGATATTTCGGATTTATGATGTCTAAAGTGATTGTGAATTCCAAATATTGTAGTTTTACACTTTCTTTTCTGTGACCGTAAGTGTAATATGTACTATCGCCGGTTTCGTTGCTATATGTCAACGACAATTGGGATGCGCATATTTACTTACGTTGATGATATGAGATATTATGTGTTGCTGTGATATGTTATATTGGATCGTCGCGTTCTGAATAGCCGGGGGTTTTATGTGAGATGAGGGTTTTTATTTTCATTCATGTAAAATTCATCTGTAATGTAATATTCTTTTATTTGGGGCACTTCCAGGTTGAGGTTGATGTCACCAGTGTATATTATTTACTTTTCCGCATTAGGTAGACCCAAGGAGGGGAGCACAAGTAACTGGGTTCTAGGGTCCAGTGGGAGGCCATCTCGAGGAGTCGAGACCGGGTCTCCTAACCCTAGAATTGGCAGTGTTACTTGCCGCTCTCGTAGGGGTCTTGGGATGTGGGTTTGGCTATTCGTCGCGACCGTGGAATCCGTGTTTTATACAGGCTTGTATTGAAAACACGGACGTCCTAGTATATCCAATATTTCATATATGTTCTTCTGCTGCAATGTTCTGTGATGAGATCATATTACTGCCTGAGATGAATGCTTATACTATATATATATATGTTGATATATAAATATTACTGCTTTCGCTTCTTCTGTGATGCTTAGGAAGCATAAGCTGATGGGATTTTTATTAATGAGATTAATAAAAGAAAAGAAACCTATAGATGTTGTAGAATCAAAACTTTATAAAAAGGGTAGCTACAGTTTTGCTTTGCACAGTGATATATATGATATATCCTGCACCTTATTCGATGGGGAAAGAGCCGACGATCCCTTCACCGGGAGTGACCTCTTTAGCGAAACTGGCAGATGCTACAAAACGCGGTTTGTCTTTTGATTGCTTTTAAAGTTTTGCTTTGCACAGCGGTATATATAATATATCATGCACCTTATTCGATGAGGAAAGGGCCGACGATCCCTTCACCGGGAGTGACCCCTTTAGCGAAACTAAGAAAAGCCTCAAAAACACTCCTTTTCAAAACTTCACTCGATTCTACGACGATATCAAGTTTATTACGCAATAGGTTTTCTGAAAAACCTGTCGTAGCCCTCCGTCATTTCAGATAAATCCTACTTAGTATTCGTGCTGTGTTTGTTGACCTTGTCAAGGCACAGTGTACGGTAGCTAATTAGTGTTTATCTGCTAAAACATGAGATGTGATTGGATTAGGGTATTCGTACGGCCTTGTTGACCTTATCAAGGGTCATGCGGGTGGGTTTATTTCAATCAGGAAATGACGGGTTAAACTTGACTTGCGATTTATGGTTTGTTGACCTTGTCAAGGTCATAGATCGCTAGGGGCAAAATATTATCGGGAATTTTAAGTGTTGAAATTTGCAATGAGATTGCATACATCCTATAAGATAGTTGGATCCCGATACCCACTGCGAGTAAGTGTTACTCCTGAGAGAGTTTTACACAGGACAATTAGTCATTCAAGTAGGTGTCTAGAAAAGTTTTAACGGGGTTACGCCTCTGGGAAAACGAGGTTTACTTTAATTAGGTCCCTGCGAAAGCACGGGGAACCTCCCTCAAAGTACCGACACTGATCTGGCTGAAAGATTGACGAAATTGTATGGTGTGATTAATCTCGGCTAATCTTACCTTTTAGGGTTTTAAGGTAGATTTGATAAAAACAGTGGAAGACATCCTGATTAGATAAGATAATAACCAATCTAATCTTGCAAGAGCATACGCTAAAGTGTTTTCTTCTCTCTCTCTCTCCAGGTAGCGACCATGTCAGGCCATAATCAAGATAATAATATGGATGTATTGACTGAACCCAATTATTGTACTGAGCTAGGGAATGTTGGACCCGTTCTTTCTTATAAGAGTTATAAGACTGAACAGGAAACAGGAGAATATCTGGATTCTCAAGCCGCCCAAAAGAACATGCATGTTGATGTATCTTCTTCAGGCGTGTTAGTTATTGAGAACTGTTTCTCAGTTCACCCTACATCCTGGGTATTAGATACCGGATCAGGATCCCACATATGTAAACAGTTACATGGGCTACGAAAAGGTAGAGAACTGGGAAAAGGTGATCATTCCATTCAAGTAGGGAACGGTGCAAATGTTGCAGCCAAAGCAGTTGGCGAATATCACCTTGTATTACCAAGTCGTAATACACTGATTCTAAATGAGTGCTATTATATACCGAACATGATGTGCAACATTATTTCAGTTTCTTTATTAAGTAAAGAAGGATATAATTTTGTAGTAAAGGATAATGTTATGAATATATTCCTAGATCAAAAGTTGATTGCATCAGGCTCGTTACATAATGGCATATTCATTCTAAATCAGAATACAGTCCTGAATATACAAAACACACACAAGAGGAAAAGTTCAGATATGAACGAATCCTACTTGTGGCATTGTAGACTTGGTCATATCAATGCGACACGACTGGCTAAGTTACATAAAGATGGTTATTTGAATCCGTTCGAATTATCATCTTATGATACTTGCCATTCATGTCTCAAAGGAAAAATGACCAAAGCTCCGTTTAGTGGACACGGAGAAAGAGTTACTGAACTCTTAGGACTGATATATAGTGATGTATGCGGTCCCATGTCTACGCATGCCAGGAACGGTTCTTCCTACTTCATTACATTCACTGACGATCTCTCTAGATTCGGACATGTGTTCCTGAAGAAACACAAGTCTGAAGCTTTTGAGAAATTCAGAGAATATAAGCACGAAGTAGAGAATCAAACGGGCAAAAGTATTAAGATTCTTCGATCTAATCGAGGAGGTGAATACTTAAGCAATGAGTTCCTAGATTATCTAAAAGAGAATGGGATTCTCTCTCAGCTTACTCCTCCTTATACACCACAGCACAACGGTGTATCGGAGCGGAGGAATCGCACCCTATTAGATATGGTACGCTCTATGATGAGTACAGCTGAGTTACCTATTTCCTTCTGGGGGTATGCGCTTGAGACAGCAGCATACCTATTGAATCAAGTTCCAACTAAATCTGTACGTACCACACCATATGAGATATGGAGTGGGAAGAGACCGTATCTTAAACGAGTTAAGATATGGGGTTGTCCGGCCTATGTAAAAAGGCAAAATCCGGACAAACTCGAGGCACGGTCAGTTCTTTGCAAGTTTGTAGGATATCCGAAGAATTCTTATGGATATTTTTTCTATCACGGTGAGGAGCAAAAAGTGTTTGTTGCTCAACATGCCACCTTTTTAGAAAAGGAATTTCTTGCAAAAGAGATTAGTGGCTCTGAGGTAGAACTGGAAGAAGTTCCAGCAACACAAACTGCAACTGAAGATTTAGTGGAACCAGAGGATTCAGTAGTACCCGACGAACCCCTGCCTCTCCGCCGATCTAGTAGGGTTTCTCGTCCACCTGAGAGATACTACGGTTTTCTCATTGATGGTGGAAGCGAAGATTGCATCATGGAAGATGATGAACCGACTAGTTTCGAGCAGGCCATCACGAGTGGTGACTCTGTGAATTGGCTGGATGCAATGCGATCTGAGATGGAATCCATGTACACCAATAAAGTATGGATTTTGGAAAATGCTCCTGAAGGGGTAAAACCCATTGGGAGCAAGTGGATTTTTAAAAAGAAATTTGGTGTAGATGGAAAAGTTGAGACTTTCAAAGCTAGACTTGTAGCAAAGGGTTTTCGTCAACGACCAGGTGTGGATTATGACGAAACCTTTTCTCCAGTGGCTATGCTTAAGTCCATCCGGATCTTACTTGCCATTGCTGCATACCATGACTACGAAATCTGGCAAATGGATATTAAGACCGCCTTTCTAAACGGTGATTTAGAAGAGTGCGTGTACATGACTCAGCCAGAGGGCTTCGTAGATAGTGGGAGCAGCGGAAAGGTGTGCAAGCTGCTTAAATCCATTTATGGGTTAAAGCAAGCATCGCGGAGTTGGAACATCTGTTTTGATGTTGTAGTCAAAGAGTTTGACTTCATCAAAAATATAGATGAACCTTGTATCTATAAGAAGGTAGCAGAGGGTAAGGTTGACTTCCTCGTATTGTACGTGGATGACATACTCTTGATAGGAAATGATATTCCTATGCTGCAATCAGTCAAGCTCTTCTTATCACAGAGATTCTCAATGAAAGATCTAGGTGATGCCTCCTGCGTATTGGGAATCATAATCTATAGAGATAGATCTAAACGGATACTGGGATTGTCCCAATCCAGGTACATTGACACCATACTAAAGAGGTTTAGTATGGAAGAATCCAAGCGTGGGAACCAACCCACGATCTCTGGACTCACTCTCTCCAAAGAGATGTCTCCCAAGACTGATTTGGAGAGAGCTCGCATGCAAGGGATACCCTATGCTTCGGCAGTAGGCTCTATCATGTATGCGATGCTATGTACCAGACCCGATGTAGCATACTCACTAAGTGTAGTGAGTCGGTATCAAGCAGATCCTGGAGAGAGTCATTGGACAGCAGTGAAGAACATTCTCAAGTACTTACGAAGAACTAAGGAGATGTTCTTGGTGTATGGTAACGGAGAACTCCAGGTGGAGTCCTTTACCGATTCCAGCTTCCAAAGTGATAAGGACGACTCTAAGTCGCATTCGGGTTTTGTCTTTACCCTCAATGGAGGGGCGGTATGTTGGAAGAGTTCCAAACAGGATACCGTTGCAGACTCAACGATGGAGGCTGAATACATCGCTGCCAACGATGCTGCTAAGGAGGCTGTCTGGATAAAGAAGTTCATTAGTGAACTTGGTGTGGTTCCTTCCATTGAGCATCCAATACCTCTATATTAGGATAACAATGGAGCTGTGGCGTTAGCCAAGGAACCCAGGTCCCATCAAAAGTCTAGACATATTCTGAGGCGGTATCACCTGATCAGGGAGATAGTTGATCGCCGGGAGATCGAGGTCGGGAGAGTAGATACGAAGGACAACACTGCGGATCCATTCACGAAGGCTATTCCCCAGATACAGTTTGAGAGATTATTCGGGATGCTAGGTATGAGATACTACAGCAGCTGGCCTTAGTGCAAGTGGGAAATTGTTAGTTATGTATATGCCCTAGAGGCCATTGTTGTATATATGATGTATATTATAATGGATGCTTGGATATATATAGAGATGACTTTCTTGCTCGTCATGATAGTATGCTATTTGGTTTCACTTTATCTTAACATGTTGACTTGTATTGGTTTACTGTTTTTCTCTCACATGTTGATAAAGCCCTTAGGATCTGTACTCGACTACTGGGACTATGATGAGATCATACTAGTGGGGCCTTGGTAGTCGATGAGTACATCCTATAACTGTTCCTAGTCGAGGGTATATCGAGACAGGGCATCGATACACCAGAGTAGACTAGCGTATACGCATCTTGACCCATATGATGGGCGATGGATGATCCCACATCCATCGGTGTTTGACATCAGAGATAGTGTACGGGTGCTCAGTGGAGACTGGGTACACTGGACGGACTCGCCGAGAACTCCCAGATGGTGATATACCACACGTCAGATGGCAGTTCTCCGGTGACACTGGTACAGGGTAGTCTGTGGACCCAAGATCGTCATGGAGTCTTGTGTGATTCCCACTGTGCTTTGATTTCCACCTTACCACGTCCAAGAGGGCGTGCAAAACGGTGGCTTTTGGGTACAGTCCCGAATCACATGGAGGCAATGAGCGATAGGAGGGGATTCGTCTCTCCCGGTATAGGGAGTTGATGTTGTGCTGTGTTCGATTGGCTATAACTGGAAGTCCCTGGCCAGGGCTGATATAGAGATTTACTGGTAAGTGTTACTAGTAGTTTCTCGACCCGTTATGAGCCACACATCGACACGACTTATCGGTTACTAGGGTCTAACGTATACCACCCCTAGACTTGATATGCAACATATCAGACGAACAGACCGGACTGTACGGGAGTGTTACTGATTGGATTCACAGGAGAACGCACAGGCTAGCTTGTTGATCTTCTGATCGCTCAATACCTGGGTGGCTGTTACGTTTAGCTGACCGCTTGCAGCTTGTGGGTGTTTGATATGATCATCACCTGCTACCGGCGTATTGACGATTCTTTAGAGTCCTACACAGAGGTTTCTTGGCTCAGGCAAAACGGAGTAGAGGCACATATGTGATATGCGCAGGACCGAGGATAATGCGATATGAGATACCGTATTATATTCTCGCGATATTTGGATATGAATCGGGTCATCGGATCAAGTGTTGATTCGATGAATCGGTATATGATATATTAGTCGGTAATATTCGATATAGCCGGATCATCGAATCAAGTGTTGATTCGATGATTTAATGTATAATAATATATATGATATATTGTATTACATTATCTAATATTGGCTCGCTTTATTATTTCATTTTCTCACTGGATGATACATTGATATATATGCAATATATGTTAATTGTATTATTTTCTTTTGTTGCAAATATATAATATATATGTGATATATATTATTGTGACATGATATGATTTATTGTTAAACATGTTTAAGGATGATTAAATGAGGTTAGGGTTTGATTAGGGTTAGTTGCTTCTTGAACCTTCTAGAAGCAATTTTATTTTGTCATGGTTAAGATATTTTGTGATGACACATTTCTAACCCAACCAAACCCTAACTCTAGTTTATTCTCTACACATTCTTAGCCACTCATCCTTGACCATGGTTTATACATCAATCATATACTTTCTTTCTATTCATCACAAAAGGTTTTTATGATTATCTTTTTCCATTATAATCTTCTTCTCTCTTGAAAAAAGCTCACTTGATTTTCTTTATGTGATGAATAAATATGAGAAAATGATTTAAAAAGAAAGCAAAAATACTACTCTCTCATCCTCATCTCATCTAGCCCATGAGATTAGTGTGTTCATCTCTTTAGAGTGAGATAGCTTGAGTCTTTGCAACTTCGACGTAGATCATCGGAGATTTGGAACACTTCAAGCTAGCATGGATCGTTCGAGTCGTGGAGCCTCTCATGAGTCCGGGAGATCGTGGATCGCGGCAAAGGGACTTCTACTCGGAGCTTGTGAAGCGAAGGAGCGGACTACAAAGGTTGTAATCCCTCACACTTAGATAAAAAGTTATCATCTTGCATGTTTAACCCTAATAATCTAGCAAAGATCCCGGCTTTGGGTTGTTCGGCACGTCTAAATTTTTAGCCGGGCATGTTTGATGCCTTATGAACCTTCACAAGAGTGCCTAGGAACCTTTCAAAATACCTTAGTTTGCACGGATCTAAATCTGTCTTCTAAGCTATCTTTGTCCTACGAGCAACATCAAATAATGAGTCGCTCATGGTGATATTCCAGTTATAGCGATACTAATACCAAAACTGGTATCAGATTCCAAGTCCCCAACTCGCAATAAAGATCGGCGAGCAGAAAAAAAATATGCATATAAAATAGCCAAAATGATTAGGCAACTCGCAATGAAAATCAGAGAGTAAAAAATAAAATGAAATAGCTGAAATAATAGGGTAACCCGCAATAAAAATCGGCAAGTGAAAATAAAATGAAATAGTCGAAATGATTGGGCACCGTGAATAAATAGCCGAAATGACTGGGCAATCGCGACTTTCGTGATAAGTGAAGAATAAAAAATTTCTTTCCTACAAGCAGGTCAATACTGACCTTTGTATACAATCCATGGGCACAAACAAATGAAAATGAGCAATGTGCTTCATCAAACGCTGCCAAGTGGTGAATTCGTCAACGGTTCGGGTCTCAGTGGCATCATAAACAAGCCCAAAGACTACCAAGAGCTACTTTATCCCCAGGGATTTAGTCACAACTTCTCAAAATTCAAGTCAAAATAAAGCAGTGTGGTGGCATCGACCTAGCACCGAGTCTCAATGGAAACTCATACTGCCTAGGGATTATTTCAGTATTTTTTTCTTGTTCCGGCAGAATACAGACGCAACATCAGTAAGATGGAGTGATGGCAATTTCTTAACTCCAAGTCTTAACGACAAAGTACACAATCTAAAGACTATATGGACGCTTTCTTATTCCATCAGAATACGGATGCGACATCAGAAAGGACCAGAGGGTCAAAATGAAGATGAGGTAATGGCATATTCCTAATTCCATGTCTCGATGGTAATATATGCGGCTTAAAGACCATTTCGATGCCCCTCTTTATTCCAGAAGAATACAGGCGCAACGTCGGCAAGGACCATATGGTCAAAATGAAGGCAGAGTGATGGAATCTCCTAGCTCCTAATCTTGCTGGCATACATACATCCTAGAGACTATTTGGACGTTTTTCTTAGTTCAACTGAGTACAAGTGTGGTATCAACAAAGCTCTAAGGAGCCAAAGCAAAAGTGGAGTGATGGAAAATTCCTAATTCCATATCTTAATAGCAATATATACTGCCTGGAGACCATATAGATATCTACCCTGCTTCAGTGAAGAAATTTACGCGACGTCATCAAAGGAAAAGTGGAGTGATAGCATATTCCTAGCTTCAGGTCTTGATGGCAAGATATGCAATGCCTAAACACCATTAGATGTCGAGGGTTCCCACGGAGGCACTGGTGGCTCTGCGAGTCGACGCGAATCAGAAGGCTCTCGTCAAGGAGTGTTTGTATCCGTGAGTCGAGGAGTTTGCTAGGGATTATTTGTTTCCCAAGCGCCAAGGATTATTTGTTTCCTTGGGGTTTGAAACGAGTCGAGGGTTCCCACGGAGGCACTGGTGGCTCTGCGAGTCGATGCGAATCAGAAGGCTCTCGTCAAGGAGTGTTTGTATCCGTGAGTCGAGGAGTTTGCTAGGGATTATTTGTTTCCCAAGCGCCAAGGATTATTTGTTTCCTTGGGGTTTGAAACGAGTCGAGGGTTCCCACAGAGGCTCTGGTGGCTCTGCGAGCCGACGCGAATCAGAAGGATCTCGTCAAGGAGTGTTTGTATCCGTGAGTTAAGGAGTTTGCTAGGGATTATTTGTTTCCCAAGCGCCAAGGATTATTTGTTTCCTTGGGGTTTGAAACAAGTCGAGGGTTCCCACGGAGGCACTGGTGGCTCTGTGAGGCGACGCGAATCAGAAGGCTCTCGTCAAGGAGTGTTTGTATCCGTGAGTCGAGGAGTTTGCTAGGGATTATTTGTTTCCCAAGCGCCAAGGATTATTTGTTTCCTTGGGGTTTGAAACGAGTCGAGGGTTCCCACGGAGGCACTGGTGGCTCTGTGAGTCGACGCGAATCAGAAGGCTCTAGTCAAGGAGTGTTTGTATCCGTGAGTCGAGGAGTTTGCTAGGGATTATTTGTTTCCCAAGCGCCAAGGATTATTTGTTTCCTTGGGGTTTGAAACGAGTCGAGGGTTCCCACGGAGGCACTGGTGGCTCTGTGAGTCGACGCGAATCAGAAGGCTCTCGTCAAGGAGTGTTTGTATCCGTGAGTCGAGGAGTTTGCTAGGGATTATTTGTTTCCCAAGCGCCAAGGATTATTTGTTTCCTTGGGGTTTGAAACGAGTCAAGGGTTCCCACAGAGGCTCTGGTGGCTCTGCGAGTCGACGCGAATCAGAAGGCTCTCGTCAAGGAGTGTTTGTATCCGTGAGTCGAGGAGTTTGGTAAAGTCACTGGCTTCTTCGGTTGAAATGAACCGTCGAGATTTGGCTTTGTCTTCTGGCGGAGCCTATTGGGAAAGTATGGTTCCTTCTTTGTTTACGCCCTTGGATTGTATACAGGGATCGATGTGATCTTAACTGTAGGGCCAAAGTTTTATCATTTTTTCTTTTTATTTTATTTTATTTCCGCGATGCTCTATCATTTCAGCTTTTATATCGCGAAAGTCGCGATTGCCCAATCATTTCGGCTATTTTTCGCGGTGCCCAATCATTTCGGCTATTTATTTTATTTTTACTCGCTGCTTTTTATTGCGAGCTGCCCTATCATTTCGGCTATTTTGCATGCATACATTTTTACTTGCTGCTTTTTATTGCAAGTTGCCCTATCATTTCGGCCATTTCGTATGCATGTGCGGCCTATCGGCTTTTCGCCGTAAACCTGAAATCAGACACTGATTTCGGCATCAGCACCGTTACAACTGGGATATCGCCAGGAGCGAATCATCATTTGCCTCTATCATTGTCGAACAAAGGAGGCTTAGCGACCAGGGTTAGGGTCCTGTCGGCTAAGGCTTTTGACCTTATGAGCCGTAAGGGTCTCACAAAGCTATTTCTCCCTACAAGTCGTGAGGATCTTATAGGTATATTTTCTCCCTAGGAATCATGAGGGTTCCTAAGTGTATTGTTCCGCTGTAAGTCGTAGGGATCCTACAGGAGGGTTTTCTCCTTGTAAGTCGAGAGGATTTACAAGGGTTGTTTACCATGCAAACATATCCCTAGTCTCGGATGGGACTTAGTTAGGGAAATGTTTATTCGCGCCCGTGGATTGTATACAAGGGTCAGTATTGAGCCACTTGTAGGGCAGTATCGGAAGTTGTGGGGGTTGCTTAAGCACAGGTTTAGGTCTCTGTAACTTAAGACTTTCAAATCTTATGAGCCGTGAGGGTCCCATAAGAGAGTTCTCCTTACGAGTCGTGAGGATCTCGCAAGTGTATTTTCCTTAGGAATCGTGAGGATCCCTAAGTGTGTTGTTCCCTTGTGAGTCGTAAGGATCTCACGCGAGTGGTTTCTCCGTACAGGGTCGAGAGGACCCTATAGGTGTTTCTTAACGGGGTTTCGCCCTTTCGGGTTTTCACAAACACTCGCCGGTAGTCCTGCTGTTTTTACTCACGGAGCCCTTTCAGGTTTTCATCCGTGCCCATTTTGCTTATGGACATACCGTTTTTTTTATTTTCTTCTTTTTTATTTTCTTCTTCTTTTTTTTACGAGGTCGCGCCCTTTCGGGTTTTCACGAACACTCGCCGGTAGTCCTGCTGTTTTTACTCACGGCGCCCTTTCGGGTTTTCATCCGTGCCCTTTTTTTTGCTTATGGACATACCGTTTTTTCTTTTATTTTATTTTTATATATTATTTTTTTTTATCTCGCTGGCCTAAAGATGCTGTGATAGTAGTTTAAAGACGTTTCGGTCTGCTATTAGTTTTAGGACATTTCGGTCCGTCCTTGAAGGAGGTCATTTACTACTCATAGAATTTGGGCCTAAGAAAATAACGAGCGGACATAGTCGTCGTCAGCTATCATTGACCTAGGCCGTGGCTCATTAAGCGTAGTATTTCTTTAGGAAGCGACCGTTTATTGGCCTGAAAGGCCTTTCACCGTGCATGTCCATGAGTAGGTAGGCCCCACCCTGGTAAACTTTATCTATGATGTACGGGCCTTCATAGTTTGGATCGAATTTTCCCCGCTTGGCGCGATTGGGGATCATGGGCCTTTTGACCACTAGCACGAGTTCGCCTTGGCGGAATGTTCGGTCGGGTCAATCTTTCGTATGAGCACGTCATCTTTGTTTTATAAGATTCTAGATTTTGCTGCGCTATGAGCCGGGTTTCATCAAGGGCGTCAAGCTCCTCAAGCCGAAGGTGAGCATTTTCTTCGTCCGTCAGCTCGTAGTGGACTGCCACTCGTAGAGAGGGTAACTCTATCTCGAGGGGGAGTACTGCTTCTGTACCGAACACCAACGCGTACGGCGTTGTGTTCGTGGCCGTCTTGAACGTAGTTCGATATGCCCAAAGAGCTTCTTGCAGCCTTTCGTGCCAGTCTTTCTTATTTCGGGACACCGTTTTCTTTATGATTTTTGTCAATGTCTTGTTGAAGGCTTCAGCTAGTCCATTGGCTCGCGGGTTATAAACCGAGGAATATCTCCAGTCTATATTATGCTGTTGCGCAAAGCGACTGATCTTGTGGCTTTTGTAAGCTGGTCCGTTATCGGAGATGATCCGTCGCGGAGTTCCAAATCGATATATGACATGCGTCTTGAAGAAGTGGAGGATATTTTCCGTATTCACCTCTCTTAACGGTAATGCTTCTGCCCATTTAGAGAAGTAGTCAGTCGTCGCCAAGATGAAACGATATCCCCTAGACGATGCTGGTTCGATAGGGCCAACTATGTCAGTCCCTCACATTTCGAATGGCCAGCTAGCCACCGTTGGATGTAGTGGATTTGAGTGCTGGTGGATGAAGTCCCCATGAATTTGGCATGAGTGGCATTGCTTCGCATATTCGATGCAGTCCTGAACCATCGTGGGCCAGTAGTAGCCCATCCGTTTTATCTTCAACTTCATCTTAGGGCCTGCTTGATGAGAACCGCAGAGTCCGTCGTGAACTTCCTGGACGACTCTTTTCGCTTCGTCAGGTCCTAAGCATCTCAGCCAAAAAGAATCAAATGACCTCTTGTACAGAGTATCGTTGACGAAGGCGAAAGACAGGGCTCGTTTCACGAGCTGATGTCTTGTGGACGCTTCTTCAGGCATTCGGTGGGACTTGAAGTAATCTATGAAGATTTCTCTCCAATCCTTGGTATTTTCCCAATCTTTTACTTGCAGGGTTGTCTGCTCGTTCGCTCCTTTTTCTTCGGATGATTCCAGAGATATTTCTGCTGGGGCAAGCACTCGACGGCTTTGTACCACGATTCTAACGTCATCGAGGTTCTCGTCAGCCAATTCTTTAGCAAGTTTGGCCAGTGCGTCCGCTTTGTTGTTTTCCGCGCGCGGTATGCTTTCCAAAGTATAGGAGGGAATTTGGGTTAGCAGTTGTTGCACCTTTTCACCGTATTTTACCAATTCCGGTTTGCATGTTTGGTAATCGCCGTTCACTTGACTGACGACTAGCTGGGAGTCCCCATATATGAGGAGGCTTTAAATTCCCATGTCAATGGCGATCTCAAGGCCTGCTATCAAAGCTTCATATTCAGCTTCATTATTCGTTCTCGGCTCTGTTAAGGAGAAGGCGAAGCGCATTATTCCTCCTTGTGGGGTCACGAAGATAAGGCCTACTCCCGATTTGATCATTGACGTACTTTGTTTGTGCTTTTTCATGGAAGATGCTCCATCGAAATAAAGCTCCCAACGGGTATCACCACCGTCGATTGCGTCAAACACATGCTTGTCTGGCAAATCGCAATTCAGGGGAGAATCGGCAGGTATCGGGTGCTCAGCAAGGAAGTCGGCTATGGCCTGACCCTTTACTGCCTTGAGGGGTCGATACGTTATCGAGAACTCCATTAAGAGCAGGGCCCATTTAGCGAGTCGTCCCGTCAATATGGCCTTTGACATTAGATATTTGAGAGGGTCCACCTTTGAAATGAGATGGACTTCATGCGCTAATGCGTAATGTCTAAGCTTTGTTATTGCGAAGATCAACGCCAGGCAGTGTTTTTCAATGGGGGAGTAATTGCTTTCTGCCCCCAGCAGAACCCGACTTAAGTAATAGAGTGCTCTTTCTTTCCCCTGTTCATTCTCTTGTGCCCATAATGCGCCTAAAGAACCTTCAAAGGCGGCCGTGTAAAGAATGAGAGGCTTTCCCTTAACTGGAGCAGCCAACACTGGAGGGTTTTGCAAATACTGCTTGATCTCATCCAGTGCGCCTTGGCATTTGTGATCCCAAACGAATGGGGTTCCCTTCCTCATCAGGTGACTGTAAGGACGGCACTTTCCTGAAAGATTAGTGATAAACCGCCGAATGTATGCAAGCTTTCCTTGGAGAGATCGCAGCTGTTTAAGAGTTCTCGGCGGAGGCATTTCCATGATCGCCTTGATTTTAGAAGGATCTATCTCAATACCTCAGTGTCGGACGATGAATCCCAGGAATTTGCCCGAGGAAACCCCGAACGCACATTTAAGAGGATTCATCTTCAAATTGTATTGCCGAAGGCGTTGAAATACGGTCTTCAAATGCTCGAGATGTTCTTCGTATGATTTGCTTTTAACCACGAGATCGTCGATATAGCATTCGACGATTTCGTGTATAAGGTCGTCGAAGATCTTCATCATGGCCCTCTGATAAGTACCACCGGCGTTCTTTAAACCGAAGGGCATCACTTTATAACAGAATATTCCTAAAGGGGTCCTGAAGGCTGTGTGCTTCTGGTCTTCTGGATGCATTTTTATCTGGTTATACCCCGATGAGCTGTCCATGAAGGAGAAAACCTCATGAGTGGATGTATTGTCTATCATCAATTCGGTGACTGGCACTGGGAAATCATCCTTCGGGCAAGCTTTATTGAGATCCCGAAAGTCCACGCATATACGCACTGTCCCATTTTTCTTCATCACTGGGACGATGTTGGCGATCCATTCCGGATATTGAACCTCGTGAATGAAGCCAGAGTCGATCAGCTTTTTGACTTCAGCATTGATACTCATCTCAAGCTCGAGCCGCATTCTTCTCGGCGCCTGTTTGACTGGTTTGACGTTTGGGGATATTGCTAGTCTATGTACAGCAACTTCTGGATCTAGTCCCGGCATCTCGGAATAGTTCCATGCGAAGCAATCTTTATGCTGCACAAGGACGTCTTTTAACGCAGCCACCCTCTCTTTAGACAGCAGCTCGCTGACGAATGTCGGTCGCGGATCGTTTACCGTCCCCAACTCGATTTTCTTGAGGTTATCTGCAGTGGTATGTATTCCATCCTCCAGTTCTTTCGGAGCTGGGGGAAATTCTGAGATTACCTCATCATTGTTGTTTTCGAGGCACCAAGGGAGGCTGTCCATGTTCTCGGGTTCTCCTTTTAATATTGTTATCATGTGACAGGTACGAATTCGCTTCCAGTCCCAATATGGAACTGTTTTTCCTTTCGTGGCCTTGGGTTCGTGCTTTTGTGGTGGTGCTACCCTCCAGTTGTCGGACAGAGCGAATTTACCAAGCTGGTATTGATCTTCGACCCAATTCTTGAAGGTGAAGCAATCTTCAAGAGAATGACCTATCACTTGATGGTAAGAGCAATAGTCCGGGTGTGAGGCTTCGCCTGCTTGTTCGGGGTGTTTAGACTCCGGCAATGTAAGCATTTGATGCTTTAGAGCAAGATCGAGTATCTTCTTCGTCTTTTCCCGAGGAAACGAGTACGCTCGACCCATTTTCTTCATGAGGGATGGATCAATAACGCTCGATTTCCGTTTGCGTGGCTTCTTAGCCCTGCTTTGTTGCTGTTGAGCGCCTCTCTGGCCTTTCGACTTGTTTCTGCCTCCGCGTCGAGCCCTTTTTATATCAGGTTGACACGGGGCAGCATCTTCGTCTTTTACTGCCTGTTGAAGGAGGCGCTGCGTTTTGGCTTTCTCATAGATTGCCATTTCACAATTGTGATCATCTCGGACTTTTTGACCCGCTTCCCTTATAAGTTTGCCCATCTGGTCTTCAAATGATGGACTGGGCAATTTTTCATCAGGAACTTTTACTGGTTCAGGATTAGCGTCTTCCCCTTGAGCATCTGCTTCTTCATCAAAATTATGCACGACGTAACAGTCGCGGAGCAGCTCTCGTTTCCTGGAGCGAATGTATCCGAGCCCGATCGTCTCCATCCTCCCATTAGGTAGCTTGTGCTGAGTTCCGGGGACGTTCCAAACCCTGTCATAGAATTTGGCCTTCCTAACGGTCTGTTCGAAGGGTATCCCCTGGCGTTTCAGCAGCCTCCTTAAGCCCTCCGTATAATATCGGGGTAGACGGATGGGCTGAAGTCTGTCCAGCGTTGGATCCGCACCGTGCTAAAGTTCTTTTTCCACCTTGTTTTCTTCGGAACGGTAGAATAGGATTGCCCTCTCGCCTTTTCGTCCGGGAGGGATATAAAATGTCTGCAATTCTTCCACGCTGTCGTTGTCGAGCGCATCTAGTTCTTTATAATGTTCAAGCGGCACCATGGCTATCTGCAGACTTCGCTCTTCATCAGCAGAAGCTCGTATTGAAAGCCGAGCAGGGAATACAGCATAGACTTCGTCCTCCGAATCACTACCAAAGATAAGTGAAGGGGCGGATGGTCCCGGCTTGGTGTATTGGGGCGGACCCGAATAAATTACATCCTCCTCTTCCTCGGTATCACTGCCGAAGACAGGGATGGTTGCGTTAGTTTTGTTCTCTGGTTTGTGACACTTCTCCGTATCTTCGAAATCTGGCAAGAAGTATTTGGCATCTTCGTATTTGCGGACTTCGTTCACAGAGAACGGGTTCAGTTCTCCCGTCACGGTATACTCGAAACCATCCTTAAAATACTTCATACATTGATGTTGTGTAGAAGGGATGATGTTGTACTCGTGTAACCATAGTCGGCCGAGCAAAGCGTTGTAGCATGTTTTGGCGTCTATGACATGGAACTTAATGTCCGTGATGAGTACCCCGAAGCGTAGCGTCAGTATCACAGACCCAAGAGTTCTTGATGACTGGGAGTCGAACCCGGAGATGGTGATCTTGTCACGAGCAAGGTGTTGGACGCTTATGCAGATTTCTTTTAACACCCGCACGTTGAGGAGATTAACGGAGGATCCATTGTCGATCAGGATTTTGCCTATCTTAATATCGTGGCAGTATCCTGAGACATAAAGGGGCGGTTGTGTTCGCACGTCCCAAGGAGAAGGTCCTCGTCGCCGAAAGTGACATCGGCCGTGTGCACTTCCTCCAATTCATCCTTCATCTTTTCCTTTGCCAGGCAAGCTTGGAATCGTTCCGGATCTTGTAGTGCCTTGATCAATGAATCTCTCGCCTCCTTTGATAGCAAAAGGGCATCGAGAATGCTGAGCTGTGAGGGTAGTTTCCTCAGGTGCGCTAGGACGTTGTAATCCACCTTATTCTTCTTCGGAGGGTTGTTAGCGCTTAGCTCCTCCAGAACTTGGTCATCTAAGACGATATCTTCAGAGACCTTTTCTTTCCCTTTATTTTTTCTGTTTGAGGGTCCGAGATTCTTTTCAGGTAGCGTCCGATTGCGTAGCTGGATATTTTCGCAAACCATTGGCTCTTCTTCTTTTCCTGAAGTTGACTCTTTAAAGAGAGGGGCAAGTTCTAGCTCCTCATCAGAATCGCTCCCGAATGTAGGCACTTGTGACCCGCCAGTGTTAACCATGTGACAATCGCCGGTAGTTCTTTCAAGCCCTTCGGTCGTATTTCTTTGCTCCCGACGAGTTTTACGCTTTTCCCGTTTAAAGTGTTGTTGATGAGCCACATACCCTTGCCACCATCTATCGAAAGCTTTGCACTCTTGAGTAGGGTGTGAAACCTTCCGATGATATAAGCAATAAGAGGAGTGCGTTTCCACTTCATCGGTGATGTTTCCTCCAGAGGATGGTAGCTTCATACCCATTGATATGGCCTTAGCAAACCTTTTCTTTATCTTGAATTGGCTTTTGTCGGTAGCGGAGGTGTTTAGCTCCAGCGGGATCGTCTCAGCTCTTTCATTAAGTCGCTGGCGCTTGGCCCTTTCAAATATAGCCATCTCGCGTTCTCAATCAGCTTACTTTTCAGTCGAGCTTCGTTGAGGAACGCGTCAATCATTTCGGCTGATAGCTCCGGAATTTTTGATTCGGTATCTGCCCCCAGCGTTTTAGTGCCAGAAGTCTCCTCATCGTCTGCGATCGAATGGGAAATCATATGACAGCTCGCTACATTTTCCTCGGATTCATCCGATGAACTTTCTCCCTCGTCTTCTTTTTGAAAGACTTGATTGAGGAACTCTTGGAGCGTAATGGGAGTCCGTGCCTTTTGGTTGTATTCATCCAACGCGTCTATTTGCTTTTGTAAGTCCGTGAGCTTGTCGCTAGGCTTCACGGGCTTCTTTGACTTCTTTTTCTTCTTCTTCGAAGATTTTGACGACTGGTTGCGAGCGTTTGAGCCACCACCATCGGTCTTCGGAGTTGGACGTAGCTTCAACATCCCTTCAATGGCCTGCGGTTCCAACGGGTTCTTCCACTTGATCGCTGGACATGTCTGAAGATCGTTTAGCATCCTCTTCGTCTTGGCTGATAATACAACCTCCCAAGGAGCTTCTTCAATGACGGAGCATGTTGCCCCCGGCGTGTTCGTCCCTTTAGAGGTATGGGGCTGCGGGGGATTCACCTTCCATTTGTCAGATAACGCGAACTTGCCCTGTCGGTACTGGTTTTCAAGCTAATTCTTGAAAACGTAGCAATCTTCAATCGGATGGCCTAGTACTTGGTGATAAGGACAGTAGTTGGGCTCGTTGACGTCACTTGGTTGCAATGGACGTTTTGGATCCGGCAGATTTATAAGTCTGTTGCGCAACGCTAGCTCGAATAACCTCTTCGTTTTATCGCGGGGAAAGGAATAAGGACGTCCCATCCTATCCTCAAGGGGTATGTACGGACGCATATTATTCTGACGATCAACTGGCTTCGGGTCGCTCGGTTGTTGTTGAGCGTTAGCGACGACGATCGCTTTTCCCTTCCCTTTGTCATTTCGGGACTCCGGCCTTAGAAGAGGAGGTTTATGGCCCATTTGGTCCATTTGCGCTAGTTTGTCAATCAACGCCTGGAAGGTAGTTGGCTTGAAAAACATCATAAATTGTGAGATGGTTGCTTGTGGATCGAGGGTTCCCACAAACATACCAACTGCGGGAGCTTCTTCAATGCGCTGCTCACACTTCGACCATAAATTCCGCCATCGTATAGCGTACTGAACCCATGTCTCGCCGGGTTTTACCCTGGCGTTAATCAGTGCCGTCATCGGGGTACGCTCACTGGCACTTGCAAAACGTTGAGTAAACAGCAGCTCCATCTCCGCGAAGGTTTTAATAGAGTCGTTTGGGAGTTCAGAATACCACTCGAACGCCGTATCTGATAAGCTTCCAACAAACTGGCGAAGCAACAGCTTGTCGTCACCGCCGGTGTTGCCGCAGAGTGCCCTGAACTGGGCAACATGCTGATGAGGATTGCCCGTCCCCTTGTAGACATGGAACTTAGGAATTGTATTGCCTGACGGGTACTTAATCTGATCGTACCAACCCGGATATGGCCGCCCCGTCTTTACGACCTGACCGTCTGCTTCAGTCGCCTGATGCACCCGTATTTGCTGGGCGATGTATTCATCCAAATCAGCTTTTGATATGGTATCCTCTTTAGCTGTGGATAGAGCCGGTGGAGGATTCGATGTCTTTCCCCTATCGTCTTCAAGAATGATCGGGGGATCTCCAGCAGGTGGATCTTATTGAATCATCATACCCACCATATCCTGGAACAGGAGGGCCATTTTCTTTATGTTGGCTGCCTGCTCCACAACTTCTTTATCTTTCTTCTCTAGTATGCGCCGAAGGAATTCGGCATCCGTTTCTTGTTCTTGACGTTCTTCTGAGGATGTTTCCGGGGTTTCTTTCGGTCCGGTAAGTGCAGCCATAGCATTCATCATTTCTTAAATCTTTTGCTGTTGTTCCTGTGCCTTGGTCACTGACCGTGTAAGCGGTCTATGACCCGTGGATGTACGGCTGTCTTCTTTTCTCGATGCCATGCAAACCGTATGAACTGTTATGCCTCCTGACTTGGGGCGTTTAGGTTCTCCATTTTTAACTTTTGCCGCTGACGCGGGGGTTTTCTCTGGCCTCCTTCTTTTATGGGCCGTTGAGGTTGAAGGAACCATTGAAGGGAGCACCCTAGCAGCTGTTGTCCCCTGCTGTTTAATGGGACAATCCTTGTCTTTATCCACCTTCACCTTTTTCTGGCGACGAGAGTGACCTGGGTCAATCACAGAGTCTTGAACCCTTCGCCAAACTTTATAAATTCTTGAAGACAGCCGTTGAGGGGGCTGTTCTTGCTTCGTTTCTGGAACCCTCTCCGCAGGTGGAGGAGATCTCTTCAATGTAGCGATTGGAGAGTTCTTCCGTACCCTCCTCAGCAGTTCAAAGCTGTTCCCAGTTGGAACAGCAGTGTTGACTTCCACTGCTGGAGCCGGTGGAGTTAGCCCTGAGGGGGAGTTGCCCCCTGCCTTTTTTATTCGTTGCCAATGGCGACGACGAGCACGACGAGCCGTTAGGATTGGCTCAGAGATAGAGATAACTTCTTTTTGCCCCCCGCCTGAATGAGGCACCGCCGGTGTTAACCTCTTAAAGACTGAGGTTGTTCCTTGCGGGGTAATATCCAATCTGTCAAAGACAGATCTTCGTGCAGGGGCAGGAGCAGGAATCATCAGTCTTGAAAAGACTGACTCTTTGGCGGGAGAAGCCGCCTTAACAACTTCCGGAACAGCGGTCGTTGCCCTCTTTGGGACAGCCAGTTTAGAGTCCTGATCTAGCCTGGTGAAAACAGAGGCTGTCGGTTTGGTAGTTGGCGACCCGTTGACAGGGGCCGTCGTGGCAGTGAGTCGGTCGAAGACCGACTTCTTGTTCACCTCCGGTGCAGGTACTGGCGTAGGAAAGCTTGTAGGTGGGATCATGGTCCCGAAGAACAGGCCAGTGGTGGCCTGGGTCACCTGTTCTACCGGCAGAGCGAGGAAAGAGGCCGCTTGGGGCCCATATGTTACACCTCTAGGTGAGGTGGAGCGTCCGTTGCAGTGGCACTTCACGCAGTTGGTGCAGTTAGAAGCCATGGATGCTTGAGTTCTGCGCCAGACAAAAGACCAAATCTTAGTAACTTGGAAATCCAAAGGCAACCGTTAACAAACCGTGATTGGTTCGCGAAGACGACACACGAAGTGTGGAGTGGAAAGAGGAAAAGGTCCCACCGGGCGTACCAGAATCTGTTCCCCTCCGAATGGCGGCGCGCAGGACCGCGGTGTCCTGACGCTGAGATTCGGGGCAGATGCTATTTGGTTTTATCCGTCCACCTCTCCGAAGATGCCAAGTTGATTTATGGCATCGTGTATCGGAGGTTTAGACGGATGCGGCCGATGTAGCAGACTTCGTCAGATTCCCCCTCGCTTGAGGGATTTTTGATTGTGGGGACGCTCTTCCCTGCAGGCGCAAGCCCCTGCAGTTAATTACGCTACCGCATCGCGGTAACAACTTTCTCCTTCTCCAGAATTTCACTTCGTGTCGTGTGTGTTTGTTTTTTTTGTGGTTGCCCGTGGATTGTATACGGAGACTGAGTAATGTCGTCGCCCGTAGGACGTGGATTAGTCCAAATCCGTATTTACTTAGATTTGGGTTTGGTGTTTTTAGTTTAAGGATACGTTAGTCATATTGAGACTACGATCGACTTAAACGTTCGTCAAGGATGCGTTAGTCCTGTTTTGGACTAAGATCAACTTAACGTGGTGATCCATTTAATATATGGCCATCGGGACTCATCACCTCTCTGACGTCGTTGAAGGATTACAACGATGTATGTCAGAGGAGTTCAGAGATGTACCCTTGAACCAAAGTTGATTTGGAGTTTTATCATTCATTTAAATGTCTAAGGATACGTTAGCCGTTTTTCGGGCTAAGATCAACTTAAACGGGACCGTTTAGATCCTGAATAAGAGCATTTGGAGGCTCTATTGTTCCAGTTTAGGGACATAGTGGTCCGTGCTCCAGTTTAGGGACATGGTGGTCCATTGCCAGTTTAAGGACGTGGTGGTCCAATATTAGTTTAAGGACGTTTCGGTCAAACATTAGTTTAGGGACGTTTCGGTCCGATATTAGTTTAGGGACGTTTCGGTCCAATATTCCCATTTAGGGACGAATATTAGTTTAAGGACGTCTCGGTCCACTATTAGTTTAAGGACGTTTCGGTCCGATATTCCCATTTAGGGACGAATATTAGTTTAAGGACGTCTCGGTCCACGAGTTTAAAGACCCCGCAGTCCATATCGATGTGTGGTCGTTGGGACCCATCACCTCTTTGACGTCGTTGAGGAATTACAACGATGGATGTCAAAGGAGTTCGGAGATGTACCCTCAAACCGGATGTGAATTGATTTAGGAGGAACAATCTTGCTCAGTCAATTTAATTTAAGGACTTACGGCCAAAATTGGGCTAAGTCCAGTTGAGAATATTCAACGTTCCGTTTGCATTTGGCCTGTTAGGCCTTTTACTAGGGCTGCTCATTTATTTTGGGCTTTGCTCAAACAGAGTATCAATTTAAATGGGGACCTGCCTTTTTATTGCTTTGCAATTTATTTAGACCTGTTAGGTCTTTTTGACTTGGGCCTGGCCCTTTAAGTAATGCATTGCATTTGTGCAAAGCACTGAGAATCTTTGTAGATTCAAGAACAGAAGTGCAAAGCACTTTTTATCCCTTGATCTAAATTTGGATCAAAGAAAAACAAATTTTTTCTTGTTTCAGAGAACCAAAGGTTCATAGCAAGTGCAAGGCACTATTTTTATTATTTTTATTTATTTATTTATTTATTTATTTATGGAAGATCACTGATCTTGTTCTTAGATCAATGATCTATTCCTAAGAGAATTTTCTCTTATTTTAAAGGGTTTTTTTACCTTTTTTTTATTCTCAAGGAGTTCTCAAGAGTTCTCTTCTCTTTTTTTTTTAGTCCGATCTCAATGATTTTGAAATGAGGCCTGGGGTCCTTTTTATAGTGCTCATAAATTAGTTAGATTTGTTACATAAATCTTTTTCTGAGTGATTTGGGGAATTTTCCCCACTGTTGGATTTTTGATCCAAAGGCCCCTGTCTTATACAAGAAAATCTTCTTGTTTCAACAAGATTTATTCTGTTTTGAGCAACTCCCCCAGTGAGTGACACGTGTCGTACTATGAAGCGCTTGCGCAACTGCTCTTGCACAACTGCGCAGACACGTGTCGCGCAGCGGTGCGCTTGCGCAACAGTGTTTGCGCAACTGCGCAGACACGTGTCGCGCAGCGGTGCGCTTGCGCAGTCGTGCTTGCGCAACTGCGCAGACACGTGTCGCGCAGCGGTGGGCTTGCGCAACTGTGTTCGCGCAACTGCGCAGACGCGTGTCGCGCAGCGGTGCGCTTGCGCAGTCGTGCTTGCGCAACTGCGCAGACGCGTGTCGCGCAGCGGTGCGCTTGCGCAACTGAGCGTTGCTTTTGTTTTTTAAAGAGCCTTGCTCTGATTGGACGCACTGCCTTGGGCGTTGTGCTGCCGTGTCAACTTCTGACACGTGGCGCGTTGCGCGCAGCGCACGGGATCTGAAGCGTTGCTTCAAAATTTTGAATTTTCAAAATTCAAACAGAGCCTTGCTCTGATTGAGGGAACAAGTGGAAACATTGTTTCACTTAAGTTTGGGGGGGCCTTTTTGTGTATATATATTTTGTTTTCTTTTTAAAAAAATAACAAACAGGGGAGTGCCGACAATTTTGACCCTCTTGGTGTAGCCTGACAGTGAGGACACTGTCAAGTTTAAGTTTGTGGGTGTGCTCGGTAAGTTTTCTTCCTTCGCATTCATGTGTAAATTTTTGCATTTGCATACTTATTTTAAACCCATAAAAATTGAAAAAATTATAAAAATTGAAAAGTTCAATTTTGGCCATATTTGACTTAAATTCAACATGACGGTTGACTAGTTAGGAAAAACTAGATCCTAAATTTAGTAAATTAAAAAACCCTACAAATAACCTTTCTTAAAATTTAACTGTAGAAAATATACGTCCTTGTAGTTTATTTTGAAATAGGCAAATTTTGAGTTCATTTCTTGGGCTAAGTCGAAATAAAGGAAGAGTATTGAAAGCTCTATTTGAAGTATAAGTCTGAAAAATAATTGTGAACCTTAAGTCCAAATTCTGAAAATATATACCCTACAACTCGCACATACACGCACCTAGAAACTTGGGATAGTAAAGAATATCTTGAAATGCTCTTGTCTAAAATTCTTAGTATGAAGGAAAAGAAAATAAAAGTAAAAGTGGTGAATAAAGAGATAAAAAAAAATTTGAACACTGGTTTTGTAATTACTTAAGGCAGCATAAAAAAAATATAGTAAGGGTGCTTTATCACCTAGTCCTTTAAACCAACTGGTTTGGAAGTCACTGCTAAGCCTTAGGTATTAATTACAATACGAGGAATTACGCCTAAATGCGCGAACATATTTTGTAATCGGCCGTTAGTACCTCAAGAAGTATCAACGGTCGCAGAAGGATGTGTGAGCAATTACATCTAAAATTCACCAACTAAAAGTACTTTGGACGATGGACAAGAGTATGATAGCTTGAATTGAATTTCCAAGTGTAGGGGTGATACATACACACACGTTGGGGTACATGGTTAGGGTTTGGATGAGAGATAGGAATGAAAGATAGGGCTTATACCTTCAGTAGAGATGATAAAAATTCCTAAATTGAGATGGAACCTTAGAAGGGAAATTCAAAAGATGCTGAAAGCTGAATAAATTTGCAGAACATGTACGATCTTAAGTTAAATGATAAGTGAGTGTGAAAAATATGGATTGATGATTTCTAAGTTGAAGATAATAGAATTTCTTGCTAAGGACACCGAATTGAAGAATGAAAGTCAACAGGCCAAATTGATCGGATTTTGTGGGTAGTATCCGCTGAAAACCCTCAGAAGACATCACTCCTCCCACTAGGGACACCTAGAGATTTAACGGCTTGTTGCACGAGCTCAGTGCAATCGCGATTCTCTGCGAAAGTGAGGTTTGGTTTTTTCAAGAATAAAATTGGCTTTGCTCGGGACGAGCAAAAGATAAGTTTGGGGGTATTTGTTCATATCAGAATTTTGCATTATTATATCGTCTATTCTTAATCACATTACACATAAATAGGTGCTTTTAATCCATGTCTGCTAAATAGTTGCAGATTACAGGTTATCAGATCATTATAGTGAAATTCATGAAAAGTCGCTACAAATGTGAGACTACGACCAACAATAGATGAATCCGTATGATGCCGCCTACCAGTTCAAGGAACAAATGGAAAATCATTAGACAGTTCAATACACAAAGCACAAGGGCAGCACAAGATTCAAGACTTTAACGTGAAACTCAAGGCAAAAGTCCGCATCATTCTTCACTGTTGGAAATCTGAAACGAAATAGAAGAGATTCTGAGAAACCAAGTAAAGAAAACAGAAGATAAAAGCAACACAGAGAAACTATGAAGAGATGGGCCCAAGAACCCACCAAATGGCCGCGGAACCGCGGCCAAACAGGCCTTTTTGCCCCGGAACCGCTACTCTGCAAGTGTCGGTAGGGTGTCGGTGCTTTGACTCGGTCTTTGGGGTTGTTTTGTAATTTCATGTATAGATCAGAATGTAAACCTAGATTTTTTCCTATCTATAAATAGGAGGGCTCAAAACCAAATAAAGTGTGCCTCTTCGAGGGTGCCTCTTTGGCATGCCTCTTTTAATTTCTAGATTAAATTTTCAATTCAATTATAATCGTCAAGAGGTGTCAATAAAAGTAAGTTTTTTATCTTGAATTTTTCTTATCCGCAATTTATTTTCTGCAATTTTCGTATCTGTCTTTTATTATCTGCAGGTTAATTAGTAAATTAAAAAGAAAATTATAAAAATCAATCTCATCATAATTTCCCTAATGAATGAATAGTTCCTCACTTGTTAGGGTTAGGATTGGGTAGGTTTGAGAGATGGAAATCTCTCACTACTTTCTTGCCCTTATAATTTTATAAATTAGGACTCTATGTGAATCAAATACACACCGCTCACTACGGCACCCTATCCTACGAGATAGCGGTGATTCCCTAGTTAGACCGGTTGTGGTTGATTTACATAGAGGTTAGGACTAAGAGTTAAGAAAGGACGGATAATGACCAAAAAGAAGAAACTAAGTTTCTTCCTAGTCGTGCTAATCCCCTTTTTTAACTATTACCCTAACACCTATGTTCTTAATTAGGGCAAAGAAAGTAGAATTCTCTTTCCAAACTAACCTAATTCTAACCCTAGCAAGGTTTCAAATCAAATTAAATTCAATTTTAGCTTTTTTAAAATCAAAACCTACCAAAAATAGGACTTAACTCATAAGAACAATAAGAAAAGAACACGTTTTCCCTGTGGACCGACCCGTACTCAACCGGCTAGCTACCAAGCGACACCGTCTTGATTGCGGTATATTCTTAATCTAAACTTTAAATGTGTACGCAAAAGAACGATCAATCACATCCCTTTTAGATGTTTGCATCATGCGTTTCACCATGTGATATACATGTGCACATGAGCTGAAAGATGGACTGTTATGTCCTTAAACGAGTATTCTACCCTGCGGCCTGTCACCAAATTGACTACTGTAAACTATCCACAGGCTATCCATAGTAAAGTGCATCTGATGACAAGCCAAAACTTGGAACTTAGCCAAAATATGCTAAGTATAGAAGCCTATACTTCATATGTGATTAAATGATCAATTGAGCCTATATGCTCACAGTTTCTAAGTCGATCTTAGTCCCAAGTATGATTAAAGATCCTTAGATCAAACCCAAGTATCCTGTGAATTGATAGACCTTATTTATATGAGATATGCGATCTAAGTTCATCCCAAATCTATTATATACGGATTTGGACTAATCCACGCCCTACGGGCGACGACATAAATTAGTATCCGTATATAATCTAAGGGCAACCTAAAATAAACAAACTATAACACGACACATGAAGATTTCTGAAGTAGAGAGTTTTTATTGCTTGGCGATAACGTAATCAATTGTAGGGGCTTGCTCCTGCAGGAAAAAGTGTCCCCATAATAAAAAAAACACCTCATCATTGAGGGGGGGAATCTGAAAGTTCAGCTACAACGGTTGCATCCATTTAAACCTTTGATATACGATACCATAAATCAACTTGGTCTCTTCAGAAAGATGAAGGAATATGTTCCATATAGTATCTGCCCCCGTATTCAGGCTAGAAGCGCCCCCCACGCCTCAGTCCGGTTATCGGCGGTAAACAAATGGTTTTCCTGGTTTAGGCGGTATGATGTAGAGGCCGTACGTTGATACGTGTACTGGCTACACAGACTTTAATTAGATATTTAATAATACTAGCCGATTTAGAATTAAGCCTGATTATTAAATCATATATATATATATATATATATATATATATATATATATATATTAGTATTATGTTCACTATTCATTTTCTATCTCTTTGGCTATTCAAATTTTTATATGGATACGCATATATGTATACGATACATATACCGGGGATGTATTTTGTGGTCATACAAAATACTTCTAGAAGAGGGACACCTCATTTATGTTTTTCATTTTAGAAAATCAAAGAAATTAGGTGGAGGTTACGGTGTAAAGGGAGAGCATAGTGAGAGGTATGGACATGGTTATTTTATTTGGAAATTGTTTTATTAAAACAAATTGAGATGGCATATTCTCTCTTGATGTTTTATTTATTCACACTTGCATGCTCTCTCTCATATACTCTTCTCCTCCTTCTCTCTTGAGAGTTTTCTTTTCCTCTCTTGAGCTTGATTACAAGCAAGAACATGAAAGTGACAAATACCTACATCTCTCGCACTCTATCCATAACAAGTTTAGATAATGAGTTGCTTTCTCAAAGTTCGCTTTGGAGAGAAACTGGAGTTTAGATCGATTTCTCTCGGGTGGATCATTTTTGGCAAAGGCGGTCGTCTCTCAAGCTCATTCCCGACGGTCTACAGAGCTTGAAAAGGTCTTCCAAGATTGGGTGAACACGCTATAAAGGTTGTATGTACATCCAAGTAGCTAGATATCTTGTTTAGTTTTCTAGTTTAGTGTTTGAATCAATCGCAAGGTGTTAGGTTTCCAGTGCTCGCTCTAAAAATTTTGTTATCAATTCCGCCATGGCCGCGATTTTAGCGGCGCGAGTACTAGGAACCATCAAATGGTATCAGAGCCTACCAAACACTAAAACTGGTTGTAGATGATGTCGTAGTTTCGAAACCAAATTTTTTCCGTATTTTGTTCCGGTGATCAAGTCTCTGTCCTTTTTTGAAAACGGAACCTGAATTTTTTTTTTGAAGTATGAAATAGGACTATATTTGATGTCAAAATGAAGTGGTAGGAACACGAGCCCAGAACTCATCAGCCTTTTGGCCGACCGGGTCAGCCAGAAGATGAGGTCCGGCATCGTTGTTCCTACAGGGTCTTGATCATAAGGAAACAAGATTTTTGAGACATCTTTTTTGCCCAGATTTGAGTTTTAACAATTTGTGTTATCGGGCAACTCGGAAAACTTTTCGGTCGAAATTTTAGCATCGTTTATGATCTGTATCTTTGTATGTGTGTTGTTAAACGTCATCTAATTGCTTTGTGTTTGATTAGACGGGGTCGCACACTCGTTACTTGTATTGTTTTTATGATGTATTCATTATTATGGCTTAGCCGGATTGTCGTGACGGATAGCCCCTCGTGTGATGCATGTACAGTATTTGTGTATTCATTTATTCGGGATGAGCAGCCGGATTGTGGTCGACGTTACCGCTTGATGTGTATTCTTTTGTTAGGACATGTCCAGAATGCGAGCGTTGTTGTCATTGTATATTCTTTAATTGTTTGTACTAGGATGAAACCGTGGAAAAGTGCTCGAGTCGCTGGGTTCTAGAGTGCGTTAGGTGGCCATATCATGGAGTTGAGATCGAAACACCTCGCTCTAGAATTGACGGGTTGCTCACCGCACTTATAGAGGTTCTAGGATAAACACAAGGAGGAGCGCTCAAGTTAGCGGATTTTAGAAAGCGTCGGGTAGCCTACTCATGATATTGAGGCCGAGTTACCCCATTTCTAGGATTAGCGGGTGGATTGCCGCGCTCGTAGGGGTCTTGGTTCAATATTGTATAGGCTATCCACACGACCGGAGAACGTTGTGTTTCATTTGCAGCTCAAATAAAACGCGGGGCTCCTAGTTTATCCGCTATTCCATATTGTTTACCGCATGCCTGTGATGTTATTACATGCCTTTGATGATATATATATATATATATATATATATATATATATATATATATTAGATACTTCTATATGTTTTGCATCCGCGCTAGTCCTGTCTTCGCCCTGCCGTAAATTAAGTAAGCTTACGGTAAAGCTCCGAGGCCCCGTGGCGAATGCAAATGGCATATAAAAGTATGTTATTTTGGTTGTTTCTGGTGTAGTTAGAAACTTAAATGATGGGAGCGCATTAAATGTTTAATGCAAAGAAATAAACCCAATATGATGTTGCGGGAACCGAATTTTCAAAAGTGTTTATACCCGTATTCTTTTGCTTTGCATAGAGTTATTTGGTTAGGAATATTCTGCACCTCATTCGATGTGTAAAGAGTCTTTATCCCTTTACGGGGAGTTCACTCTTAAGCAAAAGTTTATATTACTATAAAACTACCTGGTTTTCTTCAAAACCACTTGTTTTGAAAGCGGAGCCTAAACCACTCCTTTTCAAAACCGCTCGAGTTACTTCAACGATATCAGGTTCATTACGTTAAAAAAATTTCGCCAAAAACCGGTTGTAACCCTCCGTCATTTCAAATAAGTGTCACCTAGTATTCGTGTTGCGTTTGTTGACTTTGTTGCACGGTAGCTAGGTGATGTTTTTTGTTGCATGGGGATACGATTAGTTAGGACAGCCGCATAACTTTGTTAACTTCGTTAAGGTCTTGTGCGGGTGGATCTAATGTAATCACAAAATGACGAGTTGAACTTGACTAGCGACTTATGATCTGTTGACTTCGTTAAGGTCATAAACCGCTAGGGGTAAAAAGTATATCAGGAGTTTCAAATATAAGGGAAACTTGCCAAGTATATGCATATCTTCTAGAGTGTGGTGACTTTGGTTGGCTTCCATCAAAGTTATCACACAATAATAGTTGGGTCCCGATTCTCACTGATGAGTAGATATTACTCCCGGAAGATTTACATTTCGCAACTAGCTAACCCAGCAGGTGTCTAGAAAGTGTTAACGAGGTTATGCATCTACGGAAATGGGGTTATTAAATCAGGTCCGTGTGAATGCACGGGGGGCTCCTTCGAAGTACCAACACTGATATGGCTGAACGATTAGCAAATTTGTAAGGTGTATGTGATCCCGACTAATTCTCCTTTTAGAGTTTGAAGGAGAATTCAAGGAAACAGTGGGAGCCATCCTGATTAGATAAATTAATTAACCAATCTAATCTTGATAAAGTGCACGCTGAGTGTTTCTCTTCTCTCTCTCTCTCTCTCTCTCTCTCTCTCTCTGGCAGCGATCCTGATTAGCCTTAAACTAAACCAAGTTAACTGACCTTTTTACCATCTGCCTTTGGAAAGACATGATCCATGACAAAATCGCATATATCCCTGCTGCTCCTACTTCCCCTTTGCTTTCTCCAGAACATTTTGTATCACTACGAAGATCCATATCGTTTGGAAAGACCATCCTATAGTTACATATGAACTCGAAGAAATTATTTCAGTCGAGAATGGCTACTAGTTCGGGAGAATTTGGATTGTATTATTCTATTATCTCTCCTCCTTCACCTTCTCTCAAATTAAGAGCTCCTTATATTAGGAGAGTACACCGGTTATGCTTGTTGGATGGTCCTCTTCCAAACCTGAGGCTGGTGCTGAAAGATAGGGAAGAAAGAAAACCAACTAGCTTAAGTTTGTGTACAGAAGGTAATATGTAGATACATATAAAGGGGTTGAAGTGAGAGCAAGGGAGATTGCAACTAGTGTCATGAATCCGGGTAATAGAATAGGCATTACTAGGAATACCCGGCCACTCCCTTGAAACATTTTGATATTTCAGTTTTTCCTGTGTGGTTATAATTGAAAATTGTTTCTCAATTGACTTTGACTCCTGGGTATATGTCTACCGGATTAGAATCCTATATCTGTAGAGTGTTACAAATACTAAGAAAGTGTAAAATATTGAGAAATGGGTGATTTGATTCTCAATATCGGAATTCGTAGTAATTGATGCTATTAGGAAAATTATTTGGTTTTGCCTAACGGTAAACTTTTGGTTTTGAATAACCGTTGTTATTGTCACGCTCCGCTTCCCTAAAGAGTGGTAATGGAAAGTGATAAGTCCGCGACGTATTTATTTCGAGAAGGTCATTTCTCAAAACAAATACGCTAAGTGTAATATAAGCAGTATTACAATGACAAGAATAGACAAATGAAAATAAAATCCAACTACTTTATATATTTACATTCCCAACTTTACAAGATTAAACTGAAACATCATATTTGAAATAAGAAACATAAACCTAAAAGCCTAAACATGTGGATTACTGAGATGAAAGCTGAAAGAAACTAAAGATCGGCATGTGCTGTGAACTGGTTGTACTCATGTTCCACCTCCTTAGTCCTTAGACCATCTAACAAACATTCCGAGAAACAAAAAAATGGGTGGAATGAACATCAGCGAACTAGCGCTCGGTAAGTCTCCAAAAAGGATGAGAAAGATAAATGATGCATAACAGGTACAAAATGAAATATAATATGGCATATATAACATAACAGGTAATAAGTGTGTGTGAGTGAACATGAGGTATGTGTCTTAATAGCTCTCTACAAGATAATCTAACTAATATAAGTTTAAGTGTGAATGTCAACCAATCTCAAGAGTATTCTCAAACCCAACGCTATCATCCAGGGGAAAAGAATCACGGGTCTAAAAGTAATCGGGACTTCAATTATTATTGAAGTATTCCAAACCCAACAGGCTATCGTCCAGGGGTTTAGAAACACGGGCCCTTATTAGGGAATTCATAATGTACCGTTTCAGCCCGATACCACAGCAGTATGATTTGTACCGTTTTAGCCTGGTACCACAGCAACATGATTTGTATTAATGGGACTCATGAGATTCCGTTGAATTCATACTCAAACTACCCCAATACCCCGCATATACTAGATTGTAGTTAAACTCACAAGTCTTGTCTGAATCCATGAATACATCAATTTCTCAAGATTGAATTCATATCAAGATCAAGTATTCATGTCACGTTTCAAGTATTCATGTCAAGTTCAAATAGTCATGTCATGATGTATTCATGGTTCGGGTGAAATAAAGTCTAGCATTTAATTGGATTATTTCAAATATATAATATCTAATTATATTTTCATGTACATGCAATAATTTAAAAATCAAGATAAATAAGGTATACATGTTCGAGTAGTATGAAATGAGTTAAGTATATTATTCAAGTAACAACCATAAACAATGTTGTAAAGAAGTGTTGTGTAAGACTGTTCTCCGCCGAAAGACGCGACCGGGACGTTGGGACGTCTGGCCTGAATTTTGGGAGCAGATGCTATTTGGTTTTATCCGTCCACCTCTCCGAAGATGCCAAGTTGATTTATGGCACCGTGTATCGGAGGTTTAGACAGATGCGGCCGTTGTAGCAAACTTCGTTAGATTCCCCCTCGTGTACGAGGGGTTTTTGATTGTGGAGACGCTCTTCCCTACAGACGCAAGCCCCTACAGTTAATTATGTTATCGCATAGCGGTAACCACTTTCTCCTTCTCCAGATGGTCACTTCGTGTCGTGTGTGTATTTGTTTTATTTTTGGTTGTCCGTGGATTGTATACGGAGACTAATGTATGTTGTCGTCCGTAGGGCGTGGATTAGTCCAAATCCGTATTTTCTTAGATTTCGGTTTGGGTTGGTTTAAGGATCGTTAATTTTGTTTTAGATTAAGATCAACTTAAACGTTTGTTGAGAATACGTTAGTCTAATCTCAAACTAAGATCTACTCAACATGATTTGAAGATCATTTAGATATAACGAAAGAACATTTGAACTCTATCATTTTAGTTTAGGGACGTTGCGGTCCATTGTTAGTTTTAGGACATTACGGTCCATCGGGTTTAGAGACATCATAGTCTGGTTTAAAGACGTCATAGTCTGTGAGGTTTAAAGACATCATAGTCTGTATGGTTTTGGTTTAACCGTTTGGGGATGCGCCAAAAGTTATTGGTTATTGGGACCCTCCATCTCTCTGAAGACGTTGAAGAATTACAACGACATGTATCAGAGGTATGAAGAGATGTACCCTTGAACCAATATTGATTGGGAGATTTGTAGTCATGTTTGGGACTAAGACCAATTAAAAAAATTGTAAGCACATGGGCTTGGTTGATCTGAATTAAGGACTTGAGGCCAACTTAGACTCAGTCCACTCATTTTTGAATAAAATGTTGAATATTTGTTTGGGCTCAGTCTCTTTTTTGTTCAACAATACTGAGCATTCATTTGGGTTCTGACACCCCTCTTCCTTTTTTTTACTTGTATTCTTTTATATGAAGTGTTAAACACTTGGCTCCCTGCGGTGCTCACGTGTGGACACGTGAGGCGCCTTCAAGATATGAGCGCTGCTTTTGGATATATTTCTCTCCATACGAGTGCTGAGCAATTATTTCATTAAATGGTCACGTGCAGACACATGAGGTATTATCCAAATGTAAGCGCTGCATTTGGGCTCATTCCATTTTCTGTATAAGTGCTAAGCACTTTTAGAGAGCCACGTAGGATCACGTGAGGCGTCACAAAAGTGATAACTGATTCTGTAAGGTAGTGCCAGGTGAGAGTGTAACTACTCAACATAGACTTTTAGTTCTAGATTTTCGATTTAGAAGAGAACCTAGGAAGATTAGACGTAAGGTAGAGCCTAAAATTAAATGGTGGCGATTGAAAGAAGGTAATCAAAAGGCTTTTATAGATCGTGTAGTACAAGAAGCGGATTGGCAGTCGGAAGATGATCCAGACAAAACATGGAACAAAATGGCTAGTTGTATCAAGAAAGTAGCTAGAGATCTACTTGGTGAGTCGAGAGGTGGTGCTCCACCATCTAAGGACATATCATGGTGGAATGAAGATGTAAAGGCTGCTATTAAAATTAAAAGAGATTCTTATAAAGATTTGAAGAAAAGTAGAGATGTGGACAGATTTTAGAAGTACAAAATGGCTAAAAAGGAAGTTAAGAAAGCTGTTCGGGAAGCTAAATCTAAGGTCTACAAGGAGGTGTACGAGAAATTAGACACTAAAGAGGCTGCAAATGATATATACCGGATTGCTCGAATGCGGGAAAGGAAGACTAGAGACTTATGTGCGGTGAAGTGTGTCAAAAATGAAAATCAGAAGGTTTTAGTTCGAGATGAGGATATCAAGGAAAGATGGAGAAATTATTTTGACAAATTGTTCAATGAGAGCTTTACTAAGAATTTGGATGGACTTGTCATTCAATCTCAAGATATAAATCGTGATTTCATGCGTAAAATAAGACTTACTGAGGTTAAAGAAGCTTTGAACAGAATGGGTTTAAGAAAAGCGGTTGGTCCTGACGGGATTCCTATCGAGATTTGGAGATGCTTAGGAGAAATAGGCGTTAAATGGCTGACAGATCTGTTTAATAAGATTTGGCAGACAAAAAAGATGCAAAATGAATGGAGGAAAAGTATCCTTGTACCTATCTACAAGAATAAGGGTGACATTCAAAGTTGCTCAAACTACCGTGGAATAAAACTAATGTGTCACACCATGAAACTTTGGGAGAGAGTGATTGAACACAGGCTAAGGAAGGATATTAAGATAACAGAGAACCAATTTGGGTTCATGCCTGGACGATCGACGACAGAGGCGATTCATTTGCTTCGTCAACTTGTCGAGCGCTTTCGAGAGAGGAGAAGAGATTTGCATATGATATTTATTGATTTAGAAAAAGCGTACGACAAGGTACCTAAAGAGGTATTATGGGGGACAATGATGAAAAAGGGGGTCCCCGTAAAGTATATTGACATAATCAAGGATATGTACGACGGAGTAGTGGCAAATGTCAGAACTTGCGGTGGCTTAACAAGTGATTTTCCGATTACTATTGGTTTACATCAAGGATCTGCATTAAGTCCTTTCCTGTTTACCATCATGATGGATGAGCTTACTAGAACTATCCAAGATGAGGTCCCTTGGTGTATGCTATTCGCTGATGATATTGTTCTAGTAAATAAGACGAAAGCAGGGGTTAATGCCAAATTGGAATTATGGAGACAAACATTGGAATCTCGGGGATTCAGATTGAGCAGGTCCAAGACAGCATATATGCACTGCAAATTTAGTAGCCAGAGAAGTCAAAACCATATTGGTATAACATTGGAAGGGCAAGAGATATCACCGAGCGACCAGTTTAGATATCTAGGTTCCATCATCCAAAGGAATGGGGAGATCGATAGTGATGTTAATCAAAGGATCCAAGCTGGTTGGTTGAAATGGAGGAGTGCAACAGGGATTTTGTGTGATCGTAACTTTCCGTTAAAATTGAAAGGGAAGTTTTATCGGAGCGCTATTCGGCCTGCCTTATTATATGGTACAGAATGCTGGGCTCCTAAGAAGCATCATACACAGAAGATGCACGTAGCGGAGATGCGCATGCTTCGTTGGATGTGCGGTAACACTAGAAAAGACAAGGTGCGAAATGAGGATATTTATGCAAAAGTTGGTGTAGCACCCGTGGAGGAGAAGATGCGGGAAAACCGGCTTAGATGGTTTGGTCATGTGCGACGCAGACCTATGGAAGCACCGGTTCGACGAATAGATACTCTCGATATGGGTAATGGCAAAAGGGCAAAAGGGAGACCGAAGAAAACATGGATGGAGGTGATACGAAACGATATGGTTGCCAAAGGACTCAATGAAAGTATATTGTTCGATAGAAGTGAGTGGACACAGAGGATTCATGTGCTGGACCCGGCGTGATTCTCATGTTGGTTCATGTAGCCTACCCCATATGCTTGGGATAAAAGGCTCAGTTGTTGTTGTTGTTGTGTATACCCTTTCTCTTTTGGAAGTGCTAAGCGCTTTTTTAATGGGGTCACGTGGGATCACAAGACCTGATCTTAGTTGTTCTCTTTCATTCATCAAGGATGCTCACATGGGAGCACGTGATCGACCATTATCATGTTGGGTGCTAATCTTTTTACGTGCATGGAGATCTTGAGTTTTTAAGACTTTCAAGCCCACTGTTTTGTAAGAATTAAATTCTTAGGACTTAATTTTTTTCTCTTAGGTTTGGGATCTGTAAGGCAGAATCTTCTCGATGAGAATTAAATTCTTAACTTGTGAGGAGATCTGCTTCTCCAGATCTTTCACCATAAGGAGGAACTAAGTTCTATATGAAAAGTTAAACCTTGTTTTTTCAGAGGAATTAAATTCCTATGTATTTTTTGGGAGAATTAAATTTTCTGAATTTAGATCTTCCCCTAGGTTTTGGATCTGCATGGCAGGATCTCCCCGATGAAAATTAAATTCTCAACTTGTGAGGAGATCTGTTTCTACAAATCTCTACCAAAGGAAAAACTAAGTTCTTTTTAGAAGAGTTAAACTCTTATGGAAGTGAAAAGGAGATGAGATATTCACTGTGTTTCGTTTCTTCTCTTACCTAGAGTTTCTTTTTCTCTTTTAAGTGGCCTTCTTCTCTCTGGAAAATTAAATTCTCTAAGCTTACGAGGGAGTTTCTCTCTCTCTCTCTTTTTCTCCCTTTTTCTCTTTTTCTCTTTTTCTCCTTCCCTTTCTGTATATCCCCTTTTTTGTGTCTCTTGGCTCATGTTTTTAAGAGAAAGAGGGGAATCAATTTGTTTAGAAAATCTCTCATTGAGAGATTTTGATTGATTTTATAATCAACCAATATGATCCTTAAGATTACTCGGTGAATTTTATTTACCGTTGGATTTTTAATCCAAGAATTTCTGTTTTACAGAAAATATTTCTTTTTTTGTTCTTAACAAGTTTAGAAAGATATTTTCTTGCACAGAATTTTTCTATAGATTGGTGATTTTTAATCACCATTGGATGTTTAATCCCATGGCGCTCTGTCTTACACAGCGCAATCTTTCTTGTTTAGAAAAATCCAAGAAAATATTTTCCAAATAAGGCTTTTGGTCCCTTTTAATTAGAATTTACTTCTATTGGTTCAGAAGGCATAGGAGTCTATCACGTGTAGCACGTGACCCTACCAAATTAAGCCCACAAAAAGGTGTCACGTGTATCACGTGAGTGTTTTTTTTTGTCCAATTGTTTGCTTTATTCAGATACCTATATACTTTGTCTATAGCGGTCACATGTATGCACGTGAGGCCTAATTTTGGCTTAGTTTTGTCAAGCGCAGCGCCTATCACGTGTGGGCACGTGATGTTTCACTTGGGGACTTTTTCCCATTGCTTTATTTATTTCTTTATTTTCCGTAAGAGAACAAAGACTAATCAATCAAGTCAATCAATTGTACATCTACACATCTAAATTTTGTCACGAACGGATATCAGGAGTTTGAGTTATGTCCTATTTAAAAACAGTGTGCGAATCAGGACAGATTCTTCGCTTAATATTGTGATACAGTTTTATATATTTTATGTCGGTTTTCAGTAAGAACTTAAAACTAAAAAATCTATATCATTCGATGTAGATATTCAAAACATCTTAAACCACTTAATTTGGATATCGGTATACCAAGTTATGTATCTTAGAAATTGACCGATAATTGCAGTTATCTGTTTTATGAACAGTGAATAAAAATGATGTAATTCCTAAACCTTTATGTGATTTGATCTGAAATTTTTATAACATGTACAAAAATATATATTCTATCATATGTAAATTTCCTGAAATTTACAGAAGTGAGAATTAATTTATAAAAATTATTTTAGAGATAAAGGTTTTGTAAGATCGTATTTGAAAATGATAAATATAAGTTATTTATTTGTAATTTTATTTTCTTGTATGCAAAACTAAATATAAATAATTAAAATTTCAGCGATAAATAACATGAATTAACATATGTGAAGCAGACATATGATCCAGTCATGATTAACCGTCTAAAACAGCTGTACTTAATATGTTGTCAACAATTGTATGCAAGATTTTATAACTAAACATATATGACTTATTCCAACCATTTTTTAATTTAACAAAAAACTTTATTATTGGACTAACTAGTTATTTCACGATTCAGCATGACGGAGGCATGGTAAGGGGATGAATTTCAAATAGAGAAAAGGAGGAGAGGGGACTTACATGTACGAGCCAGTATCGTCACCGAACTTGTCTATCCGACGATAGCTCCGTGTTACTAGCGAGACTTTTTTGAAAGTTTCTTTGTGCTCTTCTTCTAAAACTCTAGGTGAAAAGAAAGATAGAAAAATGTGTGGAAGGGGAAAAAAAGATAAGGACAAATAAAATGGTATAATGGTGAGTTATCTCTAATAATATATGCATTCAATATGGAAATTAAAAAAAATATGAAAGGTCACCATTCATTTTGGGAATGAAAGGTCACCATTCATTTTGGGAATGAAAGATCTTATTTGTAAGTTATGAGAAAGATAAAAATTGATAAAAAAAAATAATTGCAAGAATAAAGATTTGAACATGTGACTTATGGAATAACAATACAAAGACTTAACTAATGAGCTACAAAATTGTTCATGCACATATTTAAAAAGAATTAAATACATATCGTACCTTGAAAAAAAAAGTTAGCTTAGAAAAAAAAAAGAAATCAAATGGAATTGTCTTGGCTTGAGTTTTGGGTTTTGAAAAATTATAGAATGAATAAAATAGATGAAATGATAAAATAATATATTTACTATAAACAAAATATACTAAAAATAAATAATTGCAATATTTTATTACAAAAATGATACGTGAAGGTATAGAAATTTTAGGGTTGTTACAGTTATGCACCGATTTTTAAATGATATATATGTATGTTTATTTAATTAAGTGATATAAATTTTGAAGAAATGTTTTGAACATTTACCTTTATCAGTTGAGAATAAGATAATGTGTATTGAATAACGGTATAAACGTTTTTAACCAAAATACAGTTTTCAACATGCAACACACGGAGTTTAAGTTAATGAACTTATGAGACTTGTACATATCGATGTATGTTGTCTGGTGCCCTGTAGGAAGAAATGTTGGTACACTTATTTCATTATGTTTTAACTATAAGTTTTCTGATTTTAGACATGCATTCGTTGAAATGCAAGGTCCAAAAATTTTGAGAAATTAATAAGGTATTAGAATAAAGTAGAACACCAAATGTTGAAAGTGTCAAAAATTTTCAAAGTGATCGAAAATATAGTCCCGAGAACCCGGTACCCTTTCTGACAAAACGTAACGTATATATATAACTAATACTTGACACTTATACGTACCTCTTACATAGGACATACGTGCACAACACACATCTATTACTTTTTTGTACCTTACCTTTATGGGATGTCTTATTGAGTTTAACTCGCCGACGGATATTCCTTTTCTCCTATTTTCTTCTATAATGTCCGTTAGATGTGGATGAGTAACGGGTCAGAGATGAAAAAGTTGAGGCTGCTGCGGAAGACTACACGGGGCTAACTACATATTACTAGGACTAGTTCTCTTTCCGTTCTTTAATGCCCACTTGTTTATGGCATGCTTTCACAGATTCTATGTAACGAAACTCTTGTTTATCGACGCCGTGATGTAATAAGTTTTAAGTTGATGCATATATGCTCAGGGTTTTATTTACTGTTTTGGTACATTAACTGCATATTCTTTTTATACGTTTAATGTAATTATATCGAGCTGGGTCCCTCTCTCGGTATAGTTAGGTTGCGGACCAAGTCGCGTCTTGTCACCATACTTTGAAAAGCGGGATGTGACAGCAATCCTAAACCTGATAGGACTAACGACAAAAAATCTAATCCTACTAACATATCTAAATTATATATCTTATCAAACTAAATAATTATTTTCCTAAAAAGGAAACTAAATAAAATCCAACACTAAATTGCCAAACCAATCAAACTCATCCTAAAAAGGAAAAATAAATCTAATGTTTCTATAACTTAAACTAAAATATAAAGTAAATTAAACCCTAAATACGGCGAATTCCCTCCTCCTGCATTACATCTCCTGTCACAAAACAAAAACCGTATAGCTACGATTATTTCTTTGATCCCTCATTTTAATTCCCACCAAAACTAATTTATTTATCTTTTCTCCATGGATTTCGATACTTCAAAAACTTTCCTGGCATACTGTTCAAAAACTTTACAACATGATTCTTTTCAATAGGATGTCGGAGTCCATTAAAATAACCGAATCAACTCCCGTCGACGTCCTCTATACGAGCAAACCAATTACCCAACCTGAAACGACCCGATCCAAACCCAATCCGTCCACGGTTCAGCTAAACGAGCGCCGACAGGGTATCAAAAATGACAAGTAACAACTAAAACAGGTCATCCTTCATCCTCTGTATCATTCTACCAAATAAACACTAGCACAGTCACATGTATAACAAAAATGGAGCCCATACATAAAAACCTGAGCTTGAGTGTTCCACTTGACATCATTCAACTTTCATGGATCTATCTCAATACCCACGGAATTCTAACTATAATTGAGATAGAGTAAAGACACACAATTAATGGAAAGATATCTTTCTTCTTTCCTCTCAAAAACAACAATGTGACCCACTTGCACATGGCAAATCAGTTAGGTCCAAGTCTCAAACGTATATCAATCTATTATTATCTCGTTACCCACTTGCAAACCGGTTCGAGTTTTTTAAAAACGGGAACTCTCGGTCTCTGATATATTTGAAATATCCGATCCGTTCAAGTTGATCATCCTACCCTTAAATGTACGTGTATGAAAAATTAAAGGATTTAAAGGTCTCTAATAAATGCATCAGATGAAGTTTATGTAGCATTATCGAAAGGCGTTCATTTTTGCACCCATCAGATGAAATTTATGTTGCATTATCGAAAGACGTTCATTTTTATACCCATCGATTCATATTTTAGAGGTCTTTAGATCCATTAATTTTTCATACACGTATATTTGAGGGCAGGGTGATCAAACTTGAACGAATCGGATCTTTCAGATATGTCGTAGACCAAGAGTTCCAGTTTTTAACAAACGCAGACAGGTTTGCAATGGATCACTCCCATATATATATATATATATATATATATATATATATATATATAGAGAGAGAGAGAGAGAGAGAGAGAGTGAGTGAGGGGAGAATAATGGAGGAAAGAGGCCATAGAAAGGAATCTCTACCTATGGCGTCGAAAAAATACGCCCTCCATCATGTTTTTCGACGTTCGGAATCCATCATCTTCATTGTTATCATCTAAGATGTGGGTACACCAAATTTCATGTGATTCTACAACCTTTTCATCGTTAATTTAGCAATGTAAAAAGTTATGTTGTCGTAAACCGTTAATTTTGAACCCACTAAATCAACGATGAAAAGATTGTTTAATCACATGAAATTTGGTGTACCCATATCTTAGATGATAACGATGAAGATGATGGGTGCTGATCGTCGGAAAAAATAAGCGAGGATGTATTTTTTTGACCCCATAGAAAGAAATTCCCTTCAATGGCCTCTTTCCTCCATTATTATTATTATTATTATATATATATAATAGAGGAAAGAGTCCTTAGGAGGCTTTTTGCATTAGGCGGTGACAAAAAGTACGCTTTCCACCATTTCAGTCGACGGTCGACATTCTCCAACTTAATATACATCCTCTAGTTCGTTGATATACCAAATTTTATATGATTACAACACTATTTCACCGTTGATTTAGCAATGTAAAAGTTCTATTGTCGGTAAACCATTAATTTTGCACCCACTAAATCAACGGTGAAATGGTGTTGTAATCATATGAAATTTGGTGTATCGACAAATTAGAGTATGGATATCAAGTTAGAAGGTGTCGATCGTCGAATAAAATGGTGGAGGGTGTATTTTTTGCCGCCACCTAATGCAAAAGGTCTCATAGAGCCTCTTTACTCCATTATTCTCATATATATATGTATGTGTGTGTGTGTGAACCCACATGAGAGAATTATGAATTACTGGAACAATGCAGGTTTCAGAGATTGCTTATGATTTTTCCTTTTTTTCCTTTTGTGAGAATGATATCGCCTAAATGCATGCATGATAGTTTTTGATGCCTTGGAATTCCGAGAGAACATTTGAGGGATGTTTTTCCCTGGGCGAATTTACGAATCTATGAACTATATATTCTGCCTTTGATTTCTCGCATATCATAAAAGAGTAATGTAGGTTACAGATAAGAAGATTATATGTTGGAACTCTGATATTAACGAGGGAAAGGATTTAATGATCGTACATACAGGTGTGATCCTGTCGGATTCGAAACTGTTTTTTTTTCTTGCACGATCTAGCCTATTCCTGAACCTGGAATAACTCCATGATGTAAAACTAAATAAAACTTAGGGTAAATGCCAGGAGAAAAAACAGTTACTAATCAAGAAAAAAAACACACACACACACACACACACACATATATATAGATAGATAGATAAGAGTGATCCATTAATGCAAACCGGTCCACGTTTTTTAAAACCGGAAACTCTCGATCTACGATATATTTGAACGATTCGATCTGTTCAAATTGATCGCCCTACCCTCAAATATACGTGTATGAAAAATCAAAAGATTTAAAAAAACCCCAACATATGCATCGGATGAAGTTTATGTTGCATTATTGAAAGACGTTCATTTTTGCACCTATATCGATGAATGTGTTAGAGATCTTTAAATCCTTTAATTTTTCATGCACGTATATTTAAGGGTATGGTGATCAACTTGAATGGATCGGATCGTTAAAACATGACGTAGATCGGGAGTTCCCAATTTTAAAAAACACGGACCGATTTACAATGGGTCACTCTTATATTGAGAGAGAAAGATGGAGAGAGAGAAAGAATAATGAAGGAAAGATGCCATAGGAGGGAATTTCCTCCTATGGCATCGAAAAAGTAGACCGTCCATCGTGTTTTCCGATGATCGGCATTCATCATCTTCATCGTTATCATCTAAGATATGGGTAGACCAAATTTCATGTGATTCTACAACTTTTTCACCGTTGAATTAATGGGTTCAAAATTAACGGTTACCGACAATAGAACTTTTTACATTACTAAATCAACGGTGAAAAAGTTGTAGAATCACATGAAATTTGGCGTACCCACATCTTAGATGATAACGATGAAGTTGGTGGATTCCGATCGTCGGAAAATGCATCGTAGGGCGTTCTTTTTCGACGTCATAGGAGGAAATTCCCTCCTATGACCTCTTTCCTCCATTATTCTCATATATATATATATATATATATATATATATATATATATGAGGTTAATGGAGGAAAGAGGCCTTACTTCTATGGCGTCGAAAAAATACATCCTCTCTTTTTTTTTCAACGATCGGCACCCACCATTTTCATCATTATCATTTAAGATGTGGATACACCAAATTTCATGTGATTCTACAACTTTCTCACCATTAATTTAGTGGGTTCAAAATTAACGGTTTACCGACAATAGAACTTTTTACATTGCTAAATCAACGGTGAAAAGGTTGTAGAATCACATGAAATTTGGTGTACCCACATCTTAGATGATAACGATGAAGATCGTGGGTGCCGGTCGACGAAAAAAATGAGTGAGGTGTATTTTTTTGACACCATAGGAGGAAATTCCCTCCTATAGCATCTTTCCTCAATTATTCTCTCTCTCTCTCTCTCTCTCTCTCTATATATATATATATATATATATATATATATATATATATATAATGGAGGAAAGATACCATAGGAGGTAATTTCCTCATATGGTGTCGAAAAAATACAATCTCCATCAAGTTTTCCGAGGATCGGCACCCATCATCTTCATCGTTATCATCTAAGATTTAGGTACGCCAAATTTCATGTGATTATACAATTTTTTCACCGTTGATTTAGTGGGTTCAAAATTAACGGTTTACCGACAATATAACATTTTACATTGCTAAATCAACGGTGGAAAGGTTGTAGAATCACATGAAATTTGGTGTACCCGCATCTTAGATGATAACGATGAAGATGGTGAATTCCGATCGTCGGAAAACAAGATAGAAGGCGTATTTTTTGACGCCATAGGAGGAAATTCCCTCCTGTAGCCTTTTTCCTCCATTATTCTCGAGAATAATGGAGGAAAGAGGCCATAGGAGGGAATTTCCTCATATGGCGTCGAAAAAATACGTCCTCCATCTTGTTTTCCGACGATCGGAATCAACTATCTTCATCGTTATCATCTAAGATGCGGGTACACCAAATTTCATGTGATTCTATAACCTTTTCACCATTAATTTAGTGGGTTCAAAATTAACGGTTTACCGACAATAGAGCATTTTACATTGCTAAATCAACGGTGAAAAAGTTGTAGAATCACATGAAATTTGGTATACCCACATCTTAGATGATAACGATGAAGATGGTGGGTGCCGATCGTCGGAAAAAATAAGAGAGTGTATTTTTTCGACGCCACAGGAGGAAATTCCCTCATATGGCATCTTTCCTCCATTATTCTCTCTCTCTCTCCCTATATATATATATATATATATATATATATATAGGGATAAAGGGTTATGTGTTCGAACTCAGGAAATATTCCTGAGCTCGTAACCCAAAACCCCCCTCACGGGACCCTTAACCCCTATTGGGGATAAAGGGTCCTGTGTTCGAACTCAGGAAATATTCTTGAGCTCGTAACCCAAAACCCCTTCAACCTCGCCTCCTTCCCCCCACAGACCTCGAGCGCCTCCATCCCTTGCCTTCTCGAGCGCCTCCTCGAGCGCATTCGCCTTCGCCTCACCTCGCCCTCACCGTGCCTTTCTCCAGTGATGAGTTCCCTCCTCCAACGTTGATCTCCCTCATCCCCTCATTTTCCTCGGTTCTTTTTTTTGTCCAACGCCGACTTAGGGTTTGATTTGTGTTTTCCGGTACAAAAAATTGGTTTGAGCAAGTTTGAGTGGGACAAAAATTGCAACATTAATGGTAGCAGGGTAATGATATTTTGGAGAAGAGGAGGTAGCCATAGTCGAGACTGTTCATGAGGCTGTTAGGACGACCGATGATGAGTTCGATTTTGATGAGCTTGATGGTTGGCTTGATGCCTTGACGTCCGAGTGTGGTAGGTATGAGAATTATGGTTGCAAGGCGCCTCTCGACTTATCACGGCCACCGTGGGCTTCGGAATTCGATGAAATAAATGCGAGGTATGCACGAGATGCAGCTTGGGCAGATTCATGCTTTGTTTGAGTTTTGTTTCAAGCTTATGTAGCGGTGGTGCTAGATCGACCCATTTGATCGTTTTGGGTTACTGAGTGTAGGATTAAATGGGGTTTTGGTTTAGATTTATATGTACCCCTCTCTGTGCGCCTGTGTATGGCAATATGATTTTTAATAAAAGTTCTGCTTTTCTGGTCCAGTAAATATATTGTGCATTATTGTTTAGTTAATTGTCTTATTAACTTTGTGAATTTTTACTTTATATGTTGATATATTCAATCTGTGCATTAGCAACAAGATCATGAGAAAATAAATGGATACTAGGTACAATACCAGATACATGCATAGAATTTTACATTATGTAGGATACAATGCAAATTTTCAGAAACAGATGGACAAATTAACATGCATTTAACGTATGTTTGATGATAAAATGAGATGGACAAATTAACTGCAGTATCATTCCACAATATTTTCATCATAGCAAAAAATTATAAATTTCACATTGCAGCCAACCACTCCATTTCCAAAGGTTTTCTATGGAAAACGAAAAGAAATGGGAAAAAACTAGTCTCAATTCTCAGTGTTGTCATCAAGAGCTAAAATGATTCTCGAGTTGCAATTTACATTAATCCTTTCGGTAGTTAAGACATGATTCTTTCTTCAAAGATGAATAGTCGAATGTTGCCTCGCTTGTGTTTCCCTTCATACGTAATTCTTCTGTTGAACACTGCAAAAAATTACTTCTGCTCACTCTCACAAACAACCTTTGCGAAACTCAGGCTGAAGAAGACCCGTTCTTCGTCAAATTCTACTTATTCTCACAAACAGCCTTCGTCTGAAATTCATAAACATCGGTTCCGTGAACATTTTCCTGCAGACTACAATCATGACCATACAGAAATTGAGAATCTTCCAGAGCTGTTTTCGCTGAGACAAAAACTTAAGAATGATCGGTCAATTTGTTAGACTGAAATTAAGATATGAATAAAGAGGAGGCACAGATTTGCAATTTTAATAGGGCGGCTACTTAATACTTACCTCCCAATACAAAGGATCACCTTTTCATTAGACTATGCATCTTAATTCATCATCTATAACCCACAAGAAATAACAATAGAAGAGAGACAATAGAAGCCAAGTAAAAATGCAGATGCAGGGAAATTTGGGAAAAAAGCTTATGTTATTTTCCATAAAAGACGATACATATATTTGAAATGGATAATGTTAGCAGCTCTATTTTATAATTGCTTTAATTGTATTAGTATGTTCTAAAAACATATACTGATGCAAAAACAGAATGTGAAAATGAATGACTAATTTTAGAAAAGATAGAGAGTGACAAACAAGGCGACGAAAAGATAAGAAAATCATCCCTTGCCGTTTGCGGTCTAAATCCGCTTGTAATAGCTGACTCTGATTTTTCAAGTCGAAACATCAGTTGTCTCACTGTAGAAAAGTACGGCAGCTAAAGAACACTATGAAAAGGTAATTGTTCTGAACTACTACTTAATCAGAATTGCAAGCTAAAATAAGTGCAAGCACAGATTGAGAACGAATTATAAGGTTACGACTTACAAGCGACACAAACTGAGAAAAAAGTGAGAGAATTTATTTATGTAGTATTGCTAAAGTTTTAGCATTATTGCATCGGTTTTCTGGCTGAATTTAATAAATTGATAATGTATCACAATATCAAATCCAACCATTTTGTGGAAACTGGAAGCGGCAAGGAAGCACTCAGGCTTCACAAGCATACTAGAAAAGCAGCATTGGTTGTCCAAAATGGAAAACAAAATATTACAAAACAAGTATGAGCACCTGAGACCGAAATCTTTCTTTTTTCCTTTCTAATTTAAAAAATCCAAATTAAAGATTTCCTTATATGCACAGCAGAGTTCTTTGCAAATCGCCTACGCTTGACTCGTTTAACAACTTGCGTTGTTTCAGGCAAAATATTATAACCCTGAAGGCGAGTATGTCACTTATTGGCTGCCACAACTAAAATCTCTTCCGAAAGAGAGAAGGAATTTTCCTGGGAATGCATATATTAAGCAAATTGTGCCTTTGAAATTTGACAACACAAATCAAAAGACTGATCTCAGCAGAAAAGTAAAGCAAGAGAGACATGCGAAAAATGTGTGTCTAAACAAGTAATAGATCTATTGCATTGTGGACGATTGTCAATTTCCTTACCATTTTGGAGAACAGCAGAATAAGCATACACGGAATGATGCGTAAATTGTTTATATGTTAACAAGTGTTATCTTAAAGGAGGGAGGAAATTTTTACACATTCCTTAATTTTGACTTCGTCTGATTTAAGGAATGAAAGGAATAAACTCTGAGGAAATTTACGAAAGAGAAAGTTGAACAAAAGTCTATTAATACATGATTAGCGGGAAGTTAGAAAAGAAAATTACTGTGGTTAGTAATATGTACCTGTTACAGTGAATTGTAAGAAATTCTATAGTTCAAAAGCAAGAAGCAGTAATGCACTTAGAAATAAACTCCATGCTTCAACGTGTCTACGGTTCAAATTCGTATCAATCTTCTCTGCTTATGAACAGATGCATTGCATGTCTTCACTCCTTTCCGTTAGAAGCATCTGGTGCCTAAAAATAACTCATATTAGATATCAACCATCATTTATCAAAAATTAATGACAACAAATAAGAACAAACAAGAATAGAATACTAATACCTTTAAAAGCTGACAAGTTCTTATATCATGACCCTTTTCGTGACAATTACTACAAGTGCACAACCTATTTTGAGCTTTTGATTGTGATACTTCTATTCCAGATGGAATTCGAGATGCAATAGCAGGACGACCCTTATGGGTTTTTTTCGTAGGATCTGTGATCGTTATACGATATAGGTAAGAAGGTGTCGGAGTATAACTAACTTGAGTGCTCGTCTCTTCTTCATGATTTAAATTGCATTGTTGCAACATACTATTAATAAACTCTTCTGTTTTTTCGTAAAGATCTCGATTCTCCGCCACCAAGTCTACAACTTTATTCATTTTTGCATGAAGTCTCCATGAATCAAGAGGTGTAACTGCTCTATTTTCTGCATTTGTTGATAGTCCCAGATCAACACTTGCATGTGCTCCACGACCCTTAGTAGTGTTGTGCCTAACACCAAGAGTCCACTTCGATAGAATATATTGTTTTGGGATGGTTTTCATAAACAGTATCTGCTTCATTACGTATAATATATGTTTGCATAGTACACCGTCGGTCTCAAACATAGCGCACGAACATTTTAAGAATTCTTCCATTGGGTTGCACTTCACATTATGATTATTAATTTTTCCATCTATCTTGCAAACCACGTTATAAGTGATAAAGTTCTCTTCTATACCACCCATATTATGCCAACAATGAAACACATTTCGAAACTCATTTTGGAATATCTCAAATAAATTAGCAGTATATACCTTTGCTACACAAGTCTCCATGTCATGCATGCCTTGAAAATCTGATTTTGTCGTTAAGCAACGTGTGTCTTCTTTTTCCTCCTATTTTCGTCGAGCGGCTAGAGCTTTGTCATATCGTTCAATAAATTGAAACAATGGCGTTATAGAATTAATGAAACCATCAAAGAACGAGTTCATACTCTCACTTCTCTGACTTGATCTCATGCCAGCAAAAAACATATCCTTCGAATAGGCTTCAACCAAATGATGTCTTTGGTCATACATGTTTTGCAACCATCTCCAAGATTTCATTTCATTTATTGCTTTTTCAGACAACGGTTCTTCAAAAATTGTTCTATACTTTTCATTCAAAGTGACCCAACACTTTTCACTTTCTTCAATAGTTTTACTATATCTACTCCACTTCTTATAATTCTCGTTGAAGGTTTCAAAAGAGCGACGTAAAGAACGGAGATGCTCAACTTCATGCAAAGTTATATGCCATATACAATATCTATGCAAGGTTTTTGGAAATACCCTCTTAATAGCATTACAAATTGCGGGATCCTGATCTGTGATAATTGCGGCTAGCGCTTTGCCCCACATGCATTTTAACCATTGCTGAAATAACCAAACAAAAGTCTCCTCTTTCTCATCCGCTAAAAGAGCGCATCCAAACAATGAAGATTGTCGATGGTGATTAACTCCTGTAAAAGGTGCAAATGGCATTAGAAAACTGTTAATCTTATATGTAACATCAAAAACCATAACATCAGTAAATTGCATATAACTAGCCCTAGCTCTTCCATCAGCCCAAAAGATACTTCTACAGGTTCCCCCAGCATCAAGCTCAAGTGCATAGTAAAATTGAATATCTGCAGCTTGCCTCTCAATAAATTTTTGTATTACAGATACACATTGATAACCCATATTATTTCTTCTTTTCGATTTGAAATAGTCAATGATTTGTTGTGGAGTGACATCTACCAAATTATCCCCACCTGTAGTATTTATTAAATCAGCAATCTGTGATGGTCCCGCACCACAATCATGAAATTGATCCATCAACGATTTGCAAGAAGGTTTTAGATGATCTACACAATGAGAACTTAAAGTAGAAATTTTTGATGGGGTGGACAACAAAGGATGGTTGTGTTGATCATCTATAAGTGTTACCCTCCAAACATCATCTCTGATTCTATGTATGATAATTCTTGCAATACAATCTTCTCTCATATGTTGTTTTCTTCTTTTAACTTCCCTCCCTTGCTCTCTTTTGTCCTTCAAACTTTTATGCCCTTCTTTACTGCATACAAATTTCTTTCGATTTATTACACCATCCTTATTTTTTGCACTCGTCGACTTACGAACAGAGAAGCCTCTAAGTTTTGCAAACGAGTTGTAAGTATTGTATGCTTCCTTATCGGTAGGAAATTCCATACCAACATGAATGACAACATTAATATTAATGAGATCACCGGCATCATCATTAGCATTCTCAGTTTCTCCATCCTCATCTTCCTCATCCTCGTTTTCACCATTCTCATTACAGCCGACGAGATCATTAGCATCGACATGATTGATTAACCCACTAAAATTTTGGGATTGCTCATCGATTGCATAGTATTGATTGTTTTCCATTCCTACTAAAAAAATAAAGTATATATTATGTTAACGAAATCATAACCTTAAATATATGAAAATCACACTGAAAAATTAAACATCAATTGATTTTAATATGAAACGCCTATTGGCATAAGATTAATTTGAGAGAACAATATAAACTCTTCCAAATTGTATACGAAACCTATATATCAATCTTCATACTCTCACTTCTCTCTCTCTTTTTAATTAAAAAAATCAGTTTAAAGAGTTCCTCCATACACAAATCCATTTTCTGAAAATGGCTTCCGCGAAATATATGATGATGATGAAACGATTACCTGCATAAAGCAATACCTGCATAATTTTACCCGATCACTGCAGAAAGACGCCGCAGCGAGGGCGAGGGTGCTCAAGGAGGGAGGGTAAAGGCGCAGCGAGGGAGAAGGGAAAAGGCGCAGCGAGGGAGAGGGTGCTCCAGGAGGCGCTCGAGAAGGTGGGGGAGGAAGGCGTTGGAGGAGGGAGGGTCGCGCAGGGCGGCGAGTTCGAGGGAGGAGGCGAGGGAGGAGAGGAGGCGAGGGAGGAGAGGCGGCGAGTTCGAGGGAGGGAGGGAGGGAGGCGTTGGAGGGGGGAGGGAGGGTCGCGCAGGGTCATGTGCTCGAGGGAGGAGGCGAGGGAGGAGAGGCGGCGAGTTCGAGGGAGAGAGGCGTGAGAAGAGAGGGAGGGAGACGTTGGAGGAGGGAAGGTCACGCAGGGTCCTGTGCTCGAGGGAGGAGGCGATGGAGGAGGGGCAGCGAGTTCGAGGGAGGGACGCGCGAGGAAAGTTTTTTTTCTGGCTTCTTTTTTTTAATCGCGAGGAGGTGAAAGGTTTTATTTGGATTACGGGCTCAGGAATAGTTCCTGAGTTCAAATACAGGACCCTTAACCCCATATATATATATATATATATATATATATATATATATATATATATATATATATATATATATATATATATATATAAGGTTGGGTTGAGTGTTGATTGGATCAAGGCCTAGGTTTTGTGTCACTGGTGCAGCGGTGCTTGTCCAGGCACAAAAGAGGGCCATATTAGACTTAGTAGGTCATGAGCAGATCGGGCATTATATTGAGTAGATAACTCTCTTGTCTTAACCCTAATTCAAAATTTAAAAATAATGGTTATGTTGAAAGAAAAAGATAAGATAAAATAGCTGGCAACACCATGTATATGATCTCAAAGAGAGATTATAGAACTGCCTAATTAAAAGAAGAGGATTGATACTGTAAATAATTGACCTCGGCTAGTGTGATGCGGTAAAACCTCTTTACAGTTAAGCCGGTGATTTGAGGTTCAAAGACAGGAAAATACTTCATATATGCTTGCGAGAACTCAAATTCTAAATAAAAACGAAGAAAATGCTAAAATTAATTAATTAAAATTTAAGTCCCAATTCTCCTTCCTAGTTAAAACAGTTGAGATATCTTTATTATCTCTATTATAGTATGGGTATTCAATTTTAAAATTGATTTGAAGATTTGGGTCTCTAATTTGAAAGAGAAATTCATTGGAAAAATATTTTAAAAATCCAATCTGAAATTGTAACAGCAACAAACTACATACACCTCTTCCAATAACCCACTCCACAAATTTCTCTCCGTAACCAACTCTATACAGATTTTTTAATTAATTGCACTTAACGTAGAACGCGTGCAAAACACTAGTTATATATTAGGCCCCAACAATAATGTGCTATATATATTGCCGTAATTAACAACTGGGCTTCATGGGTTTTTTTGATTAGTTAGCTTGTGTTATATTAAAACATTGCTCATGATATATAAATCGTGATTATTTATTTGTTTTTTTTTTCTCAATGAAAAAGCAAAGTAGTTGGGCTTTTAGCCCATACTAAAAACCAGAAAACTTAAGTATATATACACTTTTATTCAAGGATTTCTCTCGTTACAATTTCTCCTCTCTCTCTGAGTCTCCAGAGATCTTCTCATCTCGTTCTCTCGCAAAGCTTTTCTGGCCTTGAAAAAAATTCCTTTCCAAAAATTCAACAAAATATCTTCACAGCTCCAAGTTCTTTCGCTAAAATTCTCAGCTAAGCATAAAAAGTTCACTTTTGCATGTAGCTTTGTAGATTTGCTGGCTTATCTCTAAGATCCTTGATCTTCTCTTCCGAAAAACAAAACTTGGAATCTGAGATATTTGTGTAGAACACAGCACAAGCTAAACTAAAAAGACCATTTTTATACTTTAGCACAGAAAAATCTTTTCAAAGCAGCTCCCTGAGATCTTTGATCTCCACTGTTAACTCATCAAAACTTAGCATTTTTCTTTTTTTAATCTCCATGATTCCTCAATATAATCGACCAAGGTAAGTCGCAGCTAAGGGGAAAAGGTACTTCTTACCAAATCTTGTATCTTCATGTGAATTTAAATTAGCAGATTTGAACTTTTGATCTTCGACTAACTCAAAATTCTAACTTTGAGAAATTTTATAGCTTTTTTCCGGTAAATGTTAGGAATATGTATGCCCTAAAGGTCATTATTGTATATTATAGTAGATACTTGGACATATATATAAAAGACTTTCTTATTCGACATGATAGTATGCCATCTGGTTGCTCTTTATCTTAACATGTACACTTATTTTAGTTTACTATATCTTTGATATATGTTGATAAAAGGATGAAGGCTTGACTACTAGGACTATGATACAGATCATACTAGTGGGGCTTGTGTAGTATGCAAGCACATCCTCTAACAGTTCCTAATCGAGAGAGTATCGAGACAACGCATCGATATTCCAGAGTAGACCAGTGTGTACGTTCTTGACCCTATATGGGGCAATAGTTGATCCCACAACCATTGGTGTTTGACAGCAAAGATTGTACACAGGTGCTCATTGGAGAATGGGTACACCGAACAAGACTCGTCAAGAACTCCTAGATGGTTCCATACCTATCGTCAGATAGCAGTTCTCTGGTGACACTTGTACAGGTTAGTCTGTAGACCCGAGATCATCATAGTGTCTTGTGTGGTTCCCACTGTGCTTTGATTTCCTCCCTGCCACGGCTCAAAAGAGTCGTGCAAACAGGTGGATTTTGGGTACAGTCCCGAGTCACATGAAGGCAGTGAGCGATAGGAGGAGTTTCGTCTCTCCCGCTATTGGGAGTTAATGTTGCGCTATACTCGATTAGCTATAACAGCAAGTTCCTGGCCATGCCTGATGAGATTTACTGGTAAGTGTTATCAGTAGTTTCTCGAAAGGTTATAGGCCATATATCGGCATGATTTATCAAGTTATTGAAGTCTGATGATTCCACCCCCAGACTCAATATGCGACATATCAGACGAAGAGACCGGACTGTACGGTAAGTGTTGCTTATAGGCTTTACGGGAGTTTGGACAAGTTTGCTTGTTGATCTTTTATTCGTTCAGTACCTGGGTAACCGTTACGTCCAGCTAGTACCGCTGACGGTTTGTGGGTATCTGACGTGATCATTACCTATTGCTAGCGTATTGACGAGTTTTTAGAGTCCCACGTAAAGATTTCCTAGATTAAGCGAAACGAAATATGGCACGTATGGAGATATGTGTGGGGGCTTGATTAAATACGAGTATATGATACCGTATTCTAATCTAACGATATTTGATATCAGGTAGGTTATATATGATATAACAGGATTATTGAATCAAATGTTGATTCAATGATTTGATTAATATATATGTGTATGTGTTTATATTTGATATTGGCCAGTTATATATGTTATAACCGGATTATTGAATCAAGTATTGATTTAATAACTAATATTGAATATTAGCCGGCTATATGTGATATAACCGGAGTATTAAATCAAGTGCTGATTTAATAATTTGGTGTGTGTATATATATATATATATATATATATATATATATATATATTTAATATTAGCCGGATTATATATGATATAACCGGATTATTGAATCAAGTGTTGGTTTAATAATTTGATATATATATATATATTAATTAATATTAAGCCCACTTAAGATTTTCTTCTCTTTATATATATTTATATATGTGATATATATATATATATATATATATATATATATATATATATGCGTGTGTGTATTTATATTATATCATGGTTGATGATATATAGAACTAGGATATATGAGAATCATACATGAAGAAAAGATGAGAAGAAAAAGATTTATATTTATGAATAAAACAAAATGAACAATGAGTCATGGTTTGGATGCTTGGAGAAGCCATGACCCACCTTCTTATTTTGTCTTATACATTGATATTTATCTTTATCATTCTCATTTTATTTCTAAGCTCATGGTTCATTCTCACTCTCATCCATGTTCATCTTCTTCTTCTCTTCACTAATTTTCTTGAGCTGAGAAAAGAAAAGAGAAAGAAAACATTTCAAGCGAGCAAATCTCCTACTTAATCAACCTACACTAATCTAGTATATTAGTTTAGGTTGTTAACTTCACTAATATCTTGATTAGTGAAGTGTGAGCTTGAGTGAGAGACTTCAAGGTGAATCATCTTCGGCAACGAAGACAACAAGCAAGCTCGATCCTTTCTTCAAGTGGAGTCAAAGAAGAGTTCTAGGGACTACTAGTTGGAGCTTTAGAAATGAAGGATCGGTCTACAAAGGTTGTAAACTCTCTTCACTTAGTTTAGAACTTGTATGCTTAACTTAAAAACCCTAATTCTTTAGTTTGATTCTTGTTTAGTATGCTTAGACCTTTAGATTTTTTAAAATTGTATACTTGATACTCATATAAACTTAGTAGAGGTGCTAAGACATACTTTCATGGTATCAAAGCTAAGTCAGAGGCTTAGAATTGCATTAGACGAAGTTAAAGTGTTCGATTGAAATTTTAAACACGGATTTGGGTAGTTTCTGTCCATTTTTTCAGACGTTGAAATTTTCACAATTAAAAATGCTCAGAAAATTCAGCAGACTTTTCTATGGAGGTATATGAAATACGAGCCCCTAACTCCACAAGATGTCCATGGAACCGCCGCCTTTACCATGTGTTGGCCGCGGTTTCGCGGTTCATTTGTAGTGTTAGGAGTCGTGTTTTCTTGTACTGCTTCATTTTTACATTCTGGGTTGTTTGGACATTTCTAATAAGGCTCAAGTGGTTGAGGTCTCTGTGAATTGCTGTTGTTTGAAACATCGATCGAAATGTTTAACGTCGTCTAGATTGCTATAGTTATGTGATACAACTTTTGGAATCCATATTAATTAGTTTTGCGAAAACTAGTTAACGAAATGTAAATCTCGCATTTTAGTCTCAAATGATGGATTGCCACGGAGTTTGGATTTGGATCGAAACTCCATCGTAATCCCGTATCGTACGCGAATACTCGCCGGGAGACTAGTAGATAGTCACGCCCCTTTGCCCCGACTAAGTGACTATAGGAGAACCTCGTGGCTAAGCGCATCCATTCGGATGCTCGCGGCCGCGGTGTTCTGCCCAAGTGCACTTCATTGACGGCTTCGGGGGTGCGGCCATCCACTAAAGTTCCCGACGAGCATTCGATCTTTTAATTGGGAATCTTGTTGAATTACCCGACTTAATTTTTGAAAAGTGTTTTCAATTCGAGACTTAAATGCAAGGTTTATAAGGTTAGACATGAAATTCGGAATATGTGATAATCCTGGTTTATGATGTCTAAAGATGATGCGAATTCTAATTATTATAGTTTTCATTTCTTTTCTGCGACCGTAAGTGTAATATGTGACAGTATCCCCGATCTCGTTGCTATACGACTACGACATTAGGGATATGCATATTTACTTACGTTAATGACATGTGATGTTATTGTGTTGCTATTGATATGTTATATTGGATCGTCGTGATTGAATATCCGGGGGTTTTACGTGAGATGGGAGTTTTTCAATTTTCATTCATGTAAATATTTGTATGTAATATTTTTTTATTGGGACACTTCAGGGTTGAGATTGTTGTCTTCATTTGATATATATTATTTACTTTTTCGCATTAGGATAGACCCAATGCACGGAGCACAAGTAACCAGGTTCTAGAGTCCAGTGGGAAGCCATCTCGAGAAATCGAGACCGGTCGCCTAACTCTAGAATTGGCAGGGTTGCTTGCCGCTCTCGTAGGGGTTAGGGGTGTGGGCTTGGTTATTCATCACGACCGTGGAATCCGTGATTTTCGTTGCTGACTTTATCTAAAACACGAACCTCCTAATATATCCTATATTTCATATATCTGCTTCTGATGTTTCTGTGATGTGATGTGATCATATAACCGCGTGAGACGGATGCTATTTATATATATGATATACTAGTAGACACTATATATGTTTGCATCCGCGCTAGTCCTGACCCTGCCCCTGCTGTAAGTTAAGTAACCTTACGGTGAAGACCCGGATCTCTGTGGCAAATGTGGATGGCATATATGTGTATTTTATTTTCGTTTCTTCTGTGATATTTAGGAAACATAAATGATGGGACGTCATTAATAAGGTTAATGAAAAGAAAAGTGTAAATCCCCAATTCCTTGTATATAATTTTTCCCATTTTCCCTAATTTTTTTCCTATTTTTTTCATTTTTTATATTTTTATTAGTTTATTTATTATTTTTTCTAAACTAAAACCCTTTCCCAAACCCGACCCGACCTGTTACCCCCCATTCTTCTTCTTTTTCTTTTCACTTTTCCCGCCTTTTCCAACGTCCCTCTCTTCCCTCGCGACCGTCGCCTTGTGACCCGTGCCCACCTCCGCGACGAACCAGCCCTCGTCACCCCAACGTCCCGAGAAACCCTCGCCTCCTCCCCCTCTCTCGCAACAGCTCCCTCACTGCTCTTTCAAATCTCTATCTCTCTTTCTCCATCCCTCTCACTCTATCACTCTCATTTTTCCCTCGCCACCATCACCTTCCCCTACGACCACCAAGCACTTTTCGCCGACAAGCCTGAGTCCACCACACTAATCGCCAAGCACCCACCATCGTCGCCGAGGCCATTACCACATCACCACCACCACCGCGACCCATCTCGTCGCCGCAATCACCGGAGCCACTGCCATCGCCTCCTCCTTCCAAGCACCACCGAGCCCCCCCTAAACCATCAACGAGCTTCAATCGCCGACGAGCAGAGCACCTTGCCGTCGCCGTCGCTGCCGTCCAAACCGACCTCCACAGTAGGCGACCCACAGTGAACATCCGTGCCACCTCATACCCACTCCCCGTGCCCCCTCGTACCCACTCTCTGTGTCACGCCGCGCCCGCCTCCATGCCACTCGTGCCCCGGTCCAGTGCATCCACCGTGCTCACTCCCGCACCAGTATCGCGTCCAGTACCGTGTCGCGCCATGCCACCCCCGCACCATGCATCGAGCCAAGACCACGCCCACTACCGTATTACGCCCGCGTCGCCACCGCGTCCAGTACCGGGTCACCGCGTATCCCGCACGCGCCACACACTATGTCCAGCATCACATCGTCTCGTGTGTCGAGACGAATTCTACATGTGGTGTCGCTTCTATATCAGCGACCGAAGGCAAGCGAAATCTCACTTGCTTTAACATGCTATGTATTTAGATCTCTAAATTCATATTAACATTATACTAATTCATTTATTGCGAATCCGTGTTACGTAGTATATTATCACATATATTTTGTATGACATCATCGTATTAAATCTAAAGAGTTAGTTTTGAGCATAAACGGATCTAAACACGTCATGTTAATATCGCGTGGAAGTTGTAAATATTAGATACCGTTTTCACGGATTAGGCAAAACCAAATTTAATTCAAAAATTCTCGATGTTGTAATGTTAATTCGAGGTAGAGAACTGAACTTAAACCCCGTCGATCATACTCAAACCTTTTATCCATATTTCTTTTTGCTGCTTATGAATGTCCCATAGAAGACTGAACCCTAAATGACGAAGTATCACTGTAGGGTGTTTTTCGTCACCCCATTGAGATGGGAATGCGCGCGCGCTTGTCAGGCGCATTACAGATTCCCCCTGCCTAGGGTAAGCTGGGGTTTATTGATTGCGGGGATCCAAATCTCCGGCAGCCGCGGACTAAACTGCCGTTAATTACCCTTCACCTTTGGAGCGAGAAAACCTCCGATTAACGGGTCAATCAGGTCATGCGAACTCAATGTGCAGTGTACGTGTGTTGTGTTTTGAAAGGAGTTTTGGATATATCGGGGGGCCCGCAGAGTTTTTACGGGGGTCCCGCTACCCGGATAGCTGGCTGGGGGTCAAGCGGGCTAGCAGCCCACTTGCGGGGTGCGGGGCAGCGCCCCGTTAGAAATTTTTTCTAACGGGGGACAGTGTTGTAGAGTGTGTGTGTGTGTGTGTGTGTATCTATATAAAGGAAAGGGCATCCAAAGGATGCGTGGGAGAAAGCGCCAGCGTCTCACGTGCGCGGCACGCCGGCACTTGGGCGCTCGGGCACTGGCGCTATCGCCTTGGACACTAGCGCTTTGGATGCTAGCGCCTCACGTGCCAGGCATGTGGGCGCTGGGGCGCCGGCGCTTTGGGCGCCAGCGCCTCACGTGCCAGGCGCGTGGGCGCTCGGTCGCTCACGCTTTGGACGCTTGGGTGCTAGCGCCTCACGTGCCAAGCACGTGGGCGCTCGGGCGCTGGGCGGCAAAAGGGACTTGGTCCCTGCACTGGGAGTTGTACACCCATAAAGAAATACTTATTATTATTATTATTATTATTATTATTATTATTATATATGAGGAGTTAAACTCCTAAGATATTTTTGGGGCTGATGATAGGGCTTCTCCCTTTGAGCTCTGGATCTTCTCCAAAGTGGGGTCTTTGGAGATGGGTCTCCTTCTTCCTCCTTTGTTGGCCGGCTCTTGGATAACAAGAGGGGCAAGATTTCAAAAATCTCTCCTTTTTAAGATCTGATGGAAGATCCAAGCTCCCCTTTGTGGGTTTTGTGATGAAAAACTATTTAGTTTTGGAAAAGAAAAAGTAAAACTCTTGATTTAATTCAAAAGAAAGAAGAAGGTTTTAGAACCTTGAGGAAGGAGAAAGATCACAGATCTGGATTCTTTTGGGGAGAGAGAAAAAGTTGTTGAGATATTTTCGTTATCTTTGTCTTTATAGGCTATACACTTTACATATAGCCCCTTGGGCTTTACAAAAATGGCATTTTACCCACCCAGGCCTCATGTGCTATTTCTTTTTGCACATAAGCCATGGGCTTTACAAAAATTTGGCTTTATGCCCATTTTTCTTACATTTATTCAAAAAATAAAAAAAGGAAATACACCAAAATTATTTATTACAAAATTTTTATTTTGGCATGACGGAAGGCCGGACGCTTCGTGTTCGGGCTCGACCCGGGCATTGGCCTACTTGACCTAGGCTTGGGCCGACTTGGCTTGGGGTTGACTTTGATTTTGACTTGGTCAACCGGAGTGTAAATTTCGACCCCAACAAAGTGCCCCCCATCAATAAACGCACACAACATATGTGGGTCGTGTGCATGAAATTGATGGATCTTCTTTCACATGGAGGCGACTTGATTTGGTTCCCGCTTTTTGGGAAGTTGGCACTGCTCTTTTTACGACATGGACGGTCGATACTTGACGTGTCTCCGAGATGGAGTGTCTGGTTGAGTTGATTCCAAGGCGGAGCATAATTCCGACGAGGAGGTCGTTGCCGCCCTTTTAGCGACGTGGACGGTCGGTGATGCCCTTTTAGCGACGTGGACGGTCAGTTTTGCCCTTTTTGCGACTTGGACGGTCATTGCTGCCCTTTTAGTGACGTGGACGGACGGTCAGTGCTGCCCTTTTAGCGACGTGGATGGTTGGTGCTGCCCTTTTTGCGACGTTGACGGTCGGTGCTGCCATTTTAGCGACGTGGACGGTCTGTTCTGCCCTTTTTGCGACTTGGACGGTCGATGCTGCCCTTTTAGAAACGTGGACGGTCGATACCGCCCTTTTAGCGATGTGGACGGTCGGTGCTGCCATTTTAGCGACGTGGACGGTCGATGCTGCCCTTTTAGCGACTTGGACGGTAGATGCTGCCATTTTAGCGGCGTGGACGGTCGAATGTTCTGATTTGACTTGCTCCGCTTTCTGCGGTGTCGGGATTTGACTTGTTTCTGAGGTGGAGCATGATTCCGCCAGGGATGTTGTTGGTTGTCTTGCTGACTTAATATGGTTTGGGTTGACATCAGCATCGCTATATTGGATATGGTACCAGGAGCGAATCATCTGTCATGACAGGATTTTGGTTTTGGTTTGGCATCAGCACCGCTTACACTGGAATATGGTACCAAGAGCAAATCATCATTTTCCATGAGGGGATCTCCATCGTTTCCAGTTTAACGACTTAGGGGTCATCTGTTCCCAATTTAACGACTTAGAGGTCTATTGGATTGGAGTTTGGAATTTTAGTCTTAGGGTAGGCATCAACGTTGCTAACACTGAAGCACATGTGCCAGTAGCAATTCATTATTTGCCTTTTTCTGTTGGGGAGCGATGGCTTAGGAGACAGGTTTAGGTCCCTATCACATAAGACTTTTCAATTTTATGAGCCGTAAGGGTACCATAAAAGCATTTTCTCCCTACGAGTCGAAAGGATCTCGTAAGTGTACTTTCTCCTTAGGAGTCGTGAGGACTCCTAAGTGTGTTTTTTCTTTGTGAGTCGTAAGGATCCCACGAAGGTGTTTTCTTACGATTCGAGAGGATCTCGTAAGTTTGTTCTCCTCATGTATCGTGAGGACACATGAGTTGGTCTTCCCAAATGGAGCATAAGTCCAAGGGCGGAGACCGGCCACTGGACTGGTGATTGCGGTGGGGTATGGGTATGATGAGAATTATTTGAGCCCGTGGATTGTATACTGTAGTCAATTTAGGGACTAACCGTAGGGCTGGGAGAATTTTGAGAAATTGGATTTTGGTTGGCGTCTGCATCGTTGCACTAGAATATGGTACTAGGAGCGACTCATTATTCGCCGTTTGGGGACTTGGAATTTGGATCTTGTTTGGCATCAGCATTGCTGCTTGGAATAATGCCAAGTGCAACTCATCATTTGCCCCCGGAGGACTTGGGATTTGGTTTTTTGGATCGGCATCAGCACCGCTAACACTGAAGCAATACCAGGAGCAACTCATCATTTGCCGTTGCCCGTTGGGGAGCGATGGCTCAGGAGACAGGTTTAGATCCCTATCACCTAAGGCTTTTCAATTTTATGAGCCGTAAGGGTCTCATAAAAGCGTTTTCTCCCTACGAGTCGAGAGGATCTCACAGGTGTATGTTCTCCTTAGGAATCGTAGGGATCCCTAAGTGTGTTGCTCCTTTGTGAGTCGTAAGAATCTCACGCAGGGATTTTCTCCTCACAAGGTCGAGAGAACTTTGCGAGTGTATTTTATCTCTTTTCACGAGTTTGCGCCCTTTCGGGGTTTCACAAACTCGCCGGCAATCCTGCTGTTTTTACTCACGGAGCCCTTTCGGGTTTTCATCCGTGCCCGTTTTGTTTGTGGACATACCTTTTTTTTTGCCGCTGGTAGGAATTTAAAAGTAGTCTCATCGGCAGGATTTGGGAGAGATAGGGGTCGTTTACACCCGTGGATTGTATACGGTTTTACAGAATGTATGATCTGGACTATAGGGCTGGTGTGCTCAATTTTCCTGCGACTTGGAGCATTCATGCGTAGTATTTCTTGAGATATCGACCATTGATGGATGGTATGGGCCTTTCTCCCTCGGCACTTATTAGTTGGTAGGATCCTCCGTCGAACACTTTCTCGATGACGTATGGTCCTTCCCAGTTTGGCTCAAATTTTCCCTTGGCATGTCGATTGGGGATGATCGGTCTTTTGAGGACCAACACCAATTCACCTTTCTTGAAAGCGCGGAGACGGGTTATCTTGTCATAGGCCCGCGACATTTGGGCTCGGTATAGCTCCAGATTTTGCTGCACCGCGAGCCTCTTTTCTTCGAGGGCGTCGAGCTCTTCGAGCCGAAGGAGCACGTTTTCCTCCTCCGTCAACTCGTGTTGAACGACCATTCTTAAGCTTGGAACTTCGACTTCGAGGGGAGGACCGCCTCCACTCTGAAGAGCAATGAGTATGGAGTGGACTGAGTTAGAATACGGTGCATGGTACGATATGCCCATAACGCCTCGTGAAGTTTGAGATTCCAGTCTCTCTTGTTGGCTGAAGCATTTTTCCTCAGGAGCTTGCATAGAGTCTTATTGAAGGCTTCGGCTAGCCCATTGGCTCTTGGATTATAGATGGAGGAATATCTCCAGTCTATTTTATGCCGAGTAGCGAACCTTGAGATTTTGAAGCTCTTGAAAGAAGGCACGTTGTCAGAAATGATTCTTCTTGGTGTACCGAAGCGGTATAGAAAATTATGCTGGAAGAATGTCAGAATATCTTATGTCTTGACTTCTTTTAGCGGGACAGCTTCAGCCCATCTGGAGCAGTAGTTTATTGCGGCCAGTATGAACCGGTGGCCTCGAGACGATGGGGCATCAATTGGACCAACTATGTTGGTTCCCCAGACTTCGAAGGGCCACGACGCCACCGTAGGATGCAACGGATTGGGATGCTTGTGAATGAAATCACCGTGAATTTGGCAGATATAACATATCTTTGCATGCTCTCTGCAATCCCGTATCATGGTGGGCCAGTAATACCCAAGCCGTTTAATTTGAAGTCGCATCTTGGGGCCAGATTGGTGAGCACCGCAAACGCCCGAGTGAACTTCTTTCATGACCTTTTGGGCTTCGGCCAATGACAGACACATGAGCCAGAGTTGGTCATATGACCTGCGGTATAGCGTGTCATTTACAAATATGTATCGGAGAGCTCTCTTCTTCAGCTGAATCCTTGCAGATTTTCCTTCGGGCAGCTTGTCGTATCGGAGGTACTTTATGAAGGGTTCTCTCCAATCGGGCTCATCTTGGATGATCGAAGCTTCTTCGGTAGGACTGCTCTTCTGTTCCGCGCTTTCCTCTTCTCGTAGAGAGACTGGGGGTAGAATTTGTCGGCTCCTGACTGTGATCAGAATTTCGTCCATGTCAGGATCAGCCAGCTCCTTGGCTAAGCGAGCGAGTACGTCAGCCTTTCCATTCAACGCCCTAGGAACTCTCATCAGCTCAATATGGGTGAACTGTTTCTTAAGCTCCACCACCCGGCTTCTGTACCGAGCTAACTCGGATTTGTATATCTTATAGTCGTAGCTTACTTGGTTGACGACAAGCTGGGAGTCACCGTAAACCCGTAGCCGAAGGATTTCCATTTCTATGGCGAGCTCTAGACCAGCTATCAGAGCTTCATACTCAGCCTCGTTGTTTGTGCGAGGCTCAGTGAGAGCAAAAGAACGCCGTAGGGTTCCCATCGATGGCGTGATGAACACCAATCTTATCCCTGCTTTTATCTCCGGGACGCTCTATTTACTGGAATTCCTTATCGATGAGGCCCCATCGAAGTAGAGCTCCCAATATGGCTTATCATTCTCGAGGTGCAGCACTTGTTCGTCGGGCAACTCGCAATTGAGTGGTGACCTTTCTGGTATGGGATAAGCAGCGAGAAAGTCCGCAAGAGCTTGCCCTTTTACTGCTTTCTGAGGAGTATAAACTATATCAAACTCAAGTAGTATGACAGCCCATCTTGCCATTCTGCCGGCTAGGCTTGCTTTGGTCATCAAGTGTTTGAGCGGCTCGACCTTGGAGATCAGCATAACCCGATGAGAAAGCAGATAGTGCATCAGCTTCTTCAAAGCAAATATCAGAGCCAGGCATTGCTTTTCGATCGGGGAATAGTTGTGTTCCGCCCCGACTAGAGTTCGACTGAGGTAGTAGATGGCATTTTCTTTTCCCTGCTCGTTGTTCTGGGCAAGAAGCGCACCGAGTGATTCATCTAGCGCGGCAGTGTAGAGAATCAGCGGTTTATTTAGAATGGGAGCGGCTAGTACTGGAGGGTGCAACAAGTACTGTTTAATACTTTCGAACACTTCTTGACATTCGGCATCCCAGAAAAAAGGAGCTCCTTTCTTCATGAGCTTTGAGAAGAGCCTACATCTCCCCGATAAATTTGAGATAAACCTTCGTATATAAGCAAGCTTGCCTTGAAAAGATCTTAGCTGCGTCAGACTCTTTGGAGGGAGCATCTCCATGATAGCCTTTATCTTTGATGGGTCAATTTCGATCCCTCGATGTCGGACTATGAAGTCCAGGAATTTTCCCGATGACACGCCAAAAGCGCACTTCAGAGGATTCATTTTCAGATCGTACTCTCTCAGTCTGGTAAGAACGGTCATAAGATCTTGAATGTGATCGGCCTTGGCTTTAGTCTTGACGACCAGATCATCAACATAGCATTCGACGACTTTATGGATTAGGTCATCAAAGATATTGGTCATTGCCCTTTGATATGTAGCACCTGCGTTCTTCAGTCCAAACGGCATCACTTTGTATCAGTATATTCCGATCGGGGTTCGAAATGCCGTGTGTTTCTCATCCTCATATGACATCTTGATCTGATTATATCCAGACGAGCCATCCATAAAGGTGATCAGCTCGTAATTTGAGGTGTCATCGACCATCATTTCCATGACCGGTAGCGAGAAGTCATCTTTAGGACATGCCTTGTTGAGTTCCCTGAAATCGACACAAACTCGGATCTGACCATTTTTCTTCTTCACTGGGACTATGCATGCGATCAGTCCGCATATTTCTCTTCCCTAATGAGGCCAACATCGATGAATTTCTTGGTTTCCTCGATGACCTTTTCTTCTAGTTCCCTTCTCATTCTTCGAGGAGTTTGTTTGACTGGCTTAGCATCAGGAGATATAGCCAGTTTATGCACGGCCACTTCAGGGGAAAGGCCAAGCATTTCTTTGTATGTCCACACGAAGCAGTCGACGAACTCATGCAGTAGGGCAATTATCCGCTCCTTTCCTCTGACAAGAGTGAGCTGATGTAGGTCGGCCTTAGATTATTGGGCGTTCAGTCAATCTCGGTTAGCCCATCAAAGGTTGCTTGTCCACCATCTTCGAGCTCTTAAGGAGCTTCTTCTGGTTCGGCTATCTCGTCGTCATCATTTGATCTTTCGCTGGCTTCACCAACATGGATTATATAGCATGCTTTGGAATCTGGTTGGATGAAGCCTATGCCCTGTCTATCTGGAATTTGTCCATCAATGAGTGCTCGGACCTAGGGCGGATGCCATAGCCCTTCATAAAACTTTGCTTCGGGCTCCGTTTGATATAGCCGGCATCCGCACCTTTTGAAATATTCCCGCATCTCGGGTGCATAGTATCTGGGATTGAGGATGGCTCTTATGCCTATCTCATAGGGAAGGCACACGACAGACAAATCGTCCGAATGCACAACGGGGTTTGACCCATAAAACAGGATGCCCTTCTGTCCACTTTTCCTCCCGGGAATGTAGAAAGTTTTCAGCTGGTCCACGGTAGAGACTGACAATGCATCGAGCTCTTTGCACATCCATTCCAGCACCCTTGTGATGGCCAAGGACCCTTCTGCAATTTCGAAGGTCTCTCGTAGTTTCGCTTGCTGTATGGGGGTCCAATCTGCACAGCTGTTGCACGGCAAGTCCTCTTCCTCCGACTCTTCAGTGTCGTTGCCAAGATGAGGGCGGATTTTGCTGCTAGATGGGCTTTCAGTATCGGATTCGTCCGTATCGCTACCGAAACGAAGGCGAGTTTTACGGAAAGACGGACTTCCAGCGTCGGACTCATCAGTGTCGCTACCGAAACGCGGGCGCACTTGGGCGTTTTTGCTTTTGAAAGTGCCAGCCGGCTCATATTTTCTTTTGAGTCTTGGGGCCGCTCTATCCTCAGTCAGTTGTGGCTTAGCATTTTGGTGGTTCATGAAGTACCGAGAATTTTCATATCGGACTTCATGCACACCGAACGGCTGGATGTCTCCGTCAATGCGTCTTTCTTCGCCATTTTTAGTATACTTCATGCATTGATGGAGAGTTGACGGAATGATGCCGTAATCGTGGAGCTACGGCTGTCCCAAGAGAATTTTATAAGACGTGTCAGCGTCGATCACGTATATCTTAGCTTCAGTTTGCAGATTCCCAAATTTGATTGGCAAAGTTATAGACCCCAGAACTTGCTGGCAGTTTTGATTGAAGCCTTGAATGACAATCCTTTCCCTTTACAGGTGTCGAATGTCCATTGACAAACTCTTCAGAGTCCGCAAGTTCATGAAGTTCACTGAGGATCCCGGATCAATCAATATGCGATTAATCCGATCTCCATCGCTGTACCCGGTCACGTAAAGCGGCCGATTATGCTCAGCCGTTCCCAGTAATAAGTCTTCATACTTAAACGTGATTGCGGCGGCATGTAGAGCGTACTGGACTTCTTTCATATTAATTTCTGCAAAGCGAACCTGATACCGCTCGGGGTTTTGTAAAGCATGAATGAGAACATCTCTAAGCTCTTTAGATAGAACCAAGGCATCGTAGATGCTCAGGAGAGACGAGAGCTTTCGGAGATGAGCCAAGACATTGTAGTCCACTGGAGAAGGACTTTTGTTTTCATTAGCCGGCTCTCTGCCATCTTCCTTATTAGCCACCTATTTTTCCTTTCCTTTTGGGGCGTTTCCCTGATTTGGCAGTAGAGCCCTGCCACTTTTAAACTAGATTTGGTTGGCCTTTGTGGCGAGCTCCTCGTCCTTTTCGGGAAAACAGAGCTCCTCCTCAGAGTCGCTGCCAAGATGAATGGCGTAGCAGGTCATTATAGAGATCTCTTCATTGGAGTCTTCTTCTAACTCCTTCAAAATTTTAGCCGCTTCTACAGGGAGGAACTCCTTCAATTGAATCGGAGTTCTTTTCTGCTGTTCATAGTTTTCGAGGGAATCGATATATTTTTGAATGGTCGATCTCCCTGCAGACTCCTTTTCGCGTCGAGCTGCACTTTTCTTCTTCTTGAGCTTTTTGGATTTTGAGCCTGATTGGGCCGAATTGGCAGCTGAAATGGTGGGCTTCTTTTGCCCTTCCCATTCCGTCCTGGGCTCTTTCTGAAGTAGCTTTAGCATCATCTTCGTCTTATTAGATATGTGCTTACTCCAAGGAGGCTGCGGTGAGTCGGTTTCATTTCTCAGGGTAGCGGGTTCGGCTGTCTGCTCTCGGAAGGCTTCATCTTCTGTCTATATAAAGTTGGTGGTTGCAACTTGATTGTTCACCAACACACTTTTGAACAGCTCGATCTCTCCAGCCTTGTACTGCTTCTCGACCCAGTCCTTGAAGATATAGCAATTCTCGATCGCATGGCTCACTACTCGGTGGTACAGGCAATACAGGGATTGTCGGTCATTTTTGCTTCTTGAGGTCTTTTCGACTCCGGCAATTGTAAACCGTTGTTCAAGGAATCTTTAAATATCTTGCGGACCTTGTTCCTTCTGAAAGAGTAAACCTTATTCTTTTTCTCCTCTAGGGAAGGCCCATCTCCTCCCAACAATGGCTTTTGAGACCGGTTGGTTTTGGAATTGCCTGCCCTTCGCTTGTCTTCATTGTCGGACGCATTGAAGACATTGGTACTGCCGGAACTCCCGCTTCTACGGTTGTCGTCCCGCTTGCTTTTCCAAATCTTGTCTCTCTGAGAGTCCGGGGTAGACTCTTGCTTCGAGCGTTCCAGCATTTGGACTTTTTTGGTTAGCTCTTGAAACGTCTTGAGGCCTGCTGTACACAAAAATGGGACCATCCAATTGCTGAGGTTCCCAATGAGAAGGCTGACGGACTGGTCCTGCTCCAGCGGCGGTTCGCACTTGACTGTGAGATTACTCCATCGGGCAATAAAGTCCGTGTTGCTTTCATTCTTCCCCGGCTTGGTCCTCACAAGGTCAGCAATGGATATTTTGTCACTAACACTCATGAATTTTTGCCGAAACAGAGACTCCATTTGGGCAAAGGTAATGACGGACCCGTCTGGTATACTCGCGTACCAGTCGAAGGCAACACCGGTCAGGCTGTTGACGAATTGGCGAAGAAGAATTGCGTCGTTGCCCCCTGTATTTCCGTATGATACTTTAAAGTGGGTGACGCGTTGATTTGCATTTCCCGTCCTGTCAAATCTTCCAAACTTAGGAATGACGTAGCCGCTCGGGAACTCGATCAGACCGTACTGTGCGGGATATGGCCGCTCACTACTGCCAATTTCTTTCTGAGCTTCAGCTTCGGCCACTAATGTTTTAACCTTGCTGATGACCAAATCCATTATCTGATCTTGTGTTAGTGGGATAGTGCTATCTGGGGCCAAGGCGTCCCCAGAAGCGGAATGTGGACGGCTTTCGTGTGGCTCGACCAATCTTGGACCCAAAGGGACAGGCATCGGCCGCTTCGGATTGTCGTCATCTGGCTCATGAGTAGCAACTTGTGCTTGATTGGGAGGCGCTCGAGCAGTTTGAGCTGTAAGCTGCATCACAACGCTCATTAAGTCGTCAATTTTCGAATAGAGCTTGGCCATCTCTTTATCTTTGCTCCTGAGCTATTTTCGAAGCTCTTGAAGCAGCTCTTGCTCCGCGGTCCTGGGGCGGAAAGTCGGCTCTTCCTCGCTGTCCGAGCTTGACTCTACATGGACTGAGTGGTCTTTCTGCCTATCATCCTCATCGAGAGGGTTTTCATCATCCAGCGGAGGCGGCTGTTCTTGGGAAGTGGCAACCACATTCAAGCCAGATTGGGCTTGGAATGTGGTGGCCTCATCTTTGCTTTTGCTGCGAAGGTTGTCGCTGGGGCGCCCACCCGCCATATAGACCGTATGGATAACATATCCAGCCATCTATTTATTATCGACGACTGATTTCACGGATCGCTGTCTTGACCCTCCTGTTTTGGTAACGGGCAGTCGACTGAAGGCGGCTGGCCTGGCCGGATTCTTGAATGGTGCTGACGCTTCCTTTTTGGTTTTGCCCCGCTGTTTAAGCGCGACACAAAGTGCCTGGTAGACTCTTGAAGAGACAGTGTCATACTTTTTCTGTTGGGGCCAGGACACATCTCTTTGTAGCAACGTTAGGACCGCTGTCTTCTTGATTCTGGCGGTCATGGAATTTTCTGAACCCACTTCAGAGGTTCGAAGGAATTGCTGATTTTTACGGCCGACTCAGCCGTCATCGCGGAGTAACCCTGCTCTTGGAACTTCATAAGATTCCACTTGTCTAGAGTCCTGGCGCTCTTGTTAGCTCGATACCTGATCCGCTTCTGCCTTAACTTTTCTGTTTTAAGCACTTGGCAGACTTCGGCTCTTCGGGAAGACGCCGTAGACCAGGCGATGGAGGGCTTTGGAGATACGCCTGATTGTGTATTTATTGGAGTCATCGCCTGAGCTCGTCCGCAACGTTTGATGTTGCCCTTTGTACCGGAAGCCTTTCCCCCAGCTGGAGCACCAGAGAGTCGTTCAGGCACCGTCTTAAGTTTCGGTTGTGGTGCCTTAGCTGTCACGACCCGAAATTGGCACGTGACGGTCCTTAAACTACACAGTGTCTATAGGCGTAACGAAGTTTAAGTAAGACGAAAACCCAGCAATCTAAACTATCAAAAGTAGTAAGAAATAAGAATATTGTTAAAACTTTTGAAAATCTCGAGTACAAATTCTTTAAAGTCAAATTTTAGTTCTTAAAAATTTTGGCAGCACCTCCTTTGTAAAAACTAACCCCAAAAATAAGTACAACATAAATATAAAGTAAAGCGTCCCCAACGGGAGAAAATCCACGCCCAACGGCAGAAAACAACCACCACAACAGATATACGACGCCGTAGCGAAGAAATAAAATACGTTAGAAGTAAAACTGCATAAAAGACCTCCAGGTCACAAAATAATATACAATATCGTGCTCACATCAAGTCTCTAAGTCATACAAGATAATGATAGATGAAGAGTACAGGAGACAATGAATATACAATAAACATGAACGGATAACCACAAAACCCGCGTAAAACAAAACTGCACACTGTGAGCCGAAGCGGTATCCGCAACAAAAGATACTATGATAGATGATAATAGCCCTGCCTCTGACTACTGTGAGGAACGACCTGCAAAACACTGTGGCACAACGGGGGTGAGTTGCCAACTCATGAATAGTAAATAACATATGCAGGTAATTGCAAGTATGCATGTACAACGCGAATCTAACATATGTAAGCTAAGCTATAAATGGTCATATGAATGCAATAGTCATGAAAGATACTCTAGCAGGTACATCTAATACATGAAGCAATAATATGACAATCTGTATGCAACAATCATGTAAGGTACTCTATCAGGTACAACTAATACATGAAGCGATGATATGACAATATATATATGCAACAGTCATGAAAGGTACTCTAGCAGGTACAACTAATACATGAAGCAATGTATATAAAATAAATGTGGAGTATGGAATGAAACATGTCATTTCCACGGAATCCTGACATCGTGGTAGGACCAAAGTCCATCAAGACAATCCAAATCCCAAATTCCTCAAATCAGCCCCCAAATTGGCTCTCATATCATATAAGTCTCACAAATCCTGAATGTACAATATCAAGTAAATCTCATATATCCTGAATGTACAAAATCAGCAATCTCATATATATCCTGTATCCAATCTCAAATGAATCTCCTATATTCCAAATCCAATATCAAGTGAATCTCATGTATCCTAAGTATATTTGCATGAATAATTATGATGAAGTATATGAATTTATATGTATACATATATATTAGCGTCCCATTCCACTAATATATATATATATATATATATATATATGCATATATAACAGCGTTCCATTCCACTATTATATATACTTAGGAGTAAAAATATCATAAAAACAAGTGTCTAGTATCGACACATAAAGGCTGATCTATCAGATGCTGTCACCACGACTGACACCCTGATAGGTACGTATCATACGCTATCCGAAAACCCGAGTGCCCAGCTTCGACCCTCGTCCTTCGACGTATCTATACGTACATGACTCCCGTCGGTATCCCCACGATAACCGCCGAGTCATAGGTACTGTCATCGGAAGGTATGGTTCCCCCACTAACTCATCGTCTAGCTCCACGAAATTCTTGCCCCGGGTACCTCCGGGCCCCACCATGTACCCGCACACGGCCTCCTCCTTTCATCGCGTGGGGTATATTTATATCAGAACCGATAAATCTCATGGTGGATGCTGAAATATCATATCAAGAGAAACCGGGTTTTTCAAATAATGCATAATTTCATGAAACTACCACGGTCCTCAAATCCAGAAAACATCATGAAAAATCCATATCTCAATGCGAAAATCCATGAAAATAATATACGCAACATAAAACTGAAATGCGAGCATATAAAGGAAAAGCCGCTATTTAACTGCAACAAGTTAATATAAATATCATGCGGTTCCTAATTTCTCCAAGTCTATATAACATCAAATAAAGGTGCACATGTAGCTATAACCAGATATAGGTGTAAACATAAAGGTATAGCAAGGTATATGTAGCTACGTATCAGTAATGATGTAATATACCCTCCAGGTATAAGTGTAAGTATGTATGCAAGGTATACATGTAGCTATGTCATTATGTGTGAAATATACCTATCACTAATGGTAACTAGCATGTAAGCATGTCAAGGCATATGTGTAAGCATGTAGGTATACATGTATGCTATATGTCATATGCATAAAGAAATATGAATCAATGTCTCAATATCCCTAACCAAACAATATCATATAGGTATGTGTGTTGTGTGTAACATGGCAATTATTGACGGTGTGTGTGGCATACAATCAGTGCTCGTGCAACATGAGCCGTCAATAATAGTGCAGTGTCCTCAGGGAACTAGTCCAAGCACAACAAGTAACTAAGCAATAAGGTGTATGCGCAACTCTATATATGAAATAGAATATGCGACAATATTATAACATCTCTAGCCCAGACACATAAAGCCATGCGGGTGATTCCCCTGTATATGTTAAATCTACTCACCAACTTCTTGGCTAAGTAAAGCCAACTACTCGCTTTCCCCTGTTCTCAGCGCCCGAAGTCCACGCCTGCGATCCTGAAAGCATATAACAATATAACAAGTATATATTAACAATCGACCAATACCACGTACCAACTACGTTTGACCGACGCGACAACAAAAAACTTACTCTCAAGTGTTCGTATTGTGGCTTACGTGCGTAGCAACACTACGAAACCAACTCAAGAGCAAAAGCTACATACGGACGCGAACGACATCGGCACGACCCTAACTTAGAACGCAAAGCGACACAACTACCAAGCCTAGACCCTGATCGTACCGATCGCGCATTCAAAACACAATAATAAACGTGGAATCTAATATAAATAACGTCGCAACGTCAAAAGAAACCCACGCCTAAAATTACCGAAATCTAGTAAGCAACATATAACATGTTAGCACAAAACTACAACTTTTTACCAAAACTAGAATTTACAAACATCACAAAATAGCAAGCTTTAACCATTTAAACCTTTACTATAATTTTAAATATCACTAATTAGGATTAGTAAAAGTTTAGTTTGCTAATTAGCTTAATTAACCAATTAGGAAAATATTATTTAACAAACTAGCAAACTAGGTTATGCTTTCTTCAAGCTTAATACACTAGTTAATCTTATTACTAATCAAAAGCTTAACTTGATTATCAAAACCCTTTCTAGAAATTCTAAACATGAAATTAATAGATTTAAATTAACATCTAATTAATCTAGCATAATGATTTAAACATAACAATTAAGGATTAGAGTTGAAATTATACCTCCAAATTTGATTTGAAACTAGCAACTAGAAATCCAAAGATAGCCTCCAAAATCCTCACTTGAATGAAGAACAAAACTTGTTTGAAGAAGAAGAATGATGGGTTTTGATTATATTTGAGTTTGGATTAATTTATTTGGATTTTTTGATGATTTATTTGAAGCAAAATGAGATGAAATGAAGAAAAGAAAAAGAGGGCAGAAATAGGGAAGAAGGCTCGGCCAAGAGGTGAGGGGGGGTGTTTTGTGCAAAAGTGAAGAAAAATCTAGCACAAAATCATTAATGCTTCATTAAATGCAAATGCCACATTTTCTTTCTTTTCTTTTAAATTTTCACTTTAAATACACAAAATATCTAGATATTTGGATCGATGGATTAACAAAATATCTAGTGATTAGATTAGCATAGATTCTCATTAGTAGTAACTAACCCAAGCCAAAAAGTAATAATCACTAATAAAGTGCACAAATAAAACATTAAAATAACATTTAATCAGGGAAAAATTCTATGTGAACCAAAACTTCCTATTGACCCCCAAAGTCCGCACACTAGCTTTATTCTAGCTAAACTAGGTGCCGACAAGTCTATACATAAGTTTGATCACAATCGGGTTTAAACGGAAAACACCGACTATTTTACCCTAAAAATGGAAAATTCGCAAAACGATTTCTAAAACGTTACATTAGCGATCACAACATTCGGCCTCTTGCCCCTTAAGACCGGCTTGGCCACCTGTTTTGCCAGGATTTCTGCCAGATGAGCGCTTCCGGCAGGCTAGATGATGACGGAACCAAACTGGCGGGGCAGTTCCTCCCACTGTCGACTGAGATTTGCGGGGAGAACCACACGAGCATTGATCTTGATCATGTACGAGATCGGGGTCGCGTTGGAAGCTGAATTCGTCTTGGGAGACATTGTCGTTGAAAGTTGAATGCTGCATGGAAAAAAAACATTATTTCAGTACAAACATCGACATATATGTTAAATGAGTTCGTATGAACACTTGACTCGAGATATGGGAGGAGAGAAAGGTCCCACCGGGCGTGCCAGAATCTGTAGAGTGTTTTTTGTCAGCCCATTGAGATGGGAATGCGCGCGCACTTGTCAGGCGCATTACAGATTCCCCCTGCCTAGGGTAGGCTGGGGTTTATTGATTGCGGGGATCCAAATCTCCGGCAGCCATGGACTAAGCTGTCGTTAATTACCCTTCGCATTTGGAACGAGAGAACCTCTGATTAACTGGTCAAACAGGTCATGCGAACTCAATGTGCAGTGTACGTGTGTTGTGTTTTGAAAGGGTTTTGGATATATCGAGGGCCCTGCAGAGTTTTTACGGGGGTCAAGAAGGCTAGCAGCCCCTTTGCGGGGTGCGGGGCAGCGCCCCGTTAGAAATTTTTTCTAATGGGGGACAGTGTTGTAGAGTGTGTGTGTGTGTGTGTGTGTGTGTGTAAGGGAAAGGGCATCCAAAGGATGCGGGGGAGAAAGCGCTAGCGCCTCACGTGCGCGGCACGCGAGCGCTTGGGCGCTGGCGCTATCGTATTGAGCGCTAGCGCTTTGGGTGCCAGGGTGCTAGCGCTTCGGGCGCTCGGGTGCTGGGGCGCTGGTGCTCGGGTGCTTTGGGCGCTCGGGCTCCTCACGCGCCAGGCACGTGGGCGCTCGGGCGCTAACGCCATACGTGCCAGGCCCAAAGTGCTAGCGCCACACGTGTCAGGCCCGTGGGCGCTCGGGCGCTAGCGCCTCACGTGTCAGGCACGTGGGCTCTCGGGCATTCGCGCTTTGGATACTTGGGCGCTAGCGCTTTGGGCGTTAGCGCCTCACGTGCCAAGCACGTGGGCGCTCGGGCACTGGACGGCAAAAGAGACTTGGTCCCTGCACTGAGAGTTGTACTCCCAGAAAGAAATACTTATTATTATTATTATATATATATATATGTGAGGAGTTAAACTCCTAAGATATTTTTGAGACTGATGAAGAGGCTTCTCCTCTTGATCTCTGGATCTTCCCCAAAGTGGGGTCTTTAGAGATGAGACTCCTTCTTCCTCTTTTGTTGGCCGGCTCTTAGATAACAAGAGGGGCGAGATTTCAAAAATCTCTCTTTTTTAAGATCTGATGGAAGATCCAAGCTCCCCTTTATGGGTTTTGTGGTGAAAAATTATTTAGTTTTGGAAAAGGAAGAGTAAAACTCCTAATTTAATTCAAAAAAAAGAAGAAGGTTTTAGAACCTTGAGGAAGGAGAAAGATCACAGATCTGGATTCTTTTTGGGAGAGAGAAAAAGTTATTGAGATATTTTCATTATCTTTGCCTTTATAGGCTATACACTTTAATATAGCCCCTTGGGCTTTACAAAAATGGCATTTTGCCCATCCCAGGCCTCATGTGCTATTTCTTTTTGCACATAAGCCATGGGCTTTACAAAAATTTGGCTTTATGCCTATTTTTCTTATATTTATTCAAAAAATTAAAAAAAGGAAATACATTAAAATTATTTATTACAAAATTTTTATTTTGGCATGGCGGAAGGCCGGATGCTTCGTGTTCGGGCTCGACCCGGGCATTGGCCCACTTGACCTGGGCTTGGGCTCACTTGGTTTGGGGTTGACTTTTATTTTGACTTGGTCAACCGGGGTGTAAATTTCGACCCCAACAATCGCACGTGTAACGACGCCCCAAAAAGGCGACGTCAATTCTGCTTTTACTGTACATGTCGAGATGTTAAATTTATATAAAATTAGATACATATCAGAATGTAATATTCTATGTCTTATATCAAAGCCAACTCGATAATATAGAACCCTCTATAGTTTATTTTTCGATACCGATAGACCACAACAATGAGAACTGACTGGGAATGCGGCTCTAGACTACAGTTCGGGGCAGCATTACACAAAGATACCTGAACTTAAGCGCCTGTAAGTCCCTACGGAAAACTGAAAATATGTAGAATCCTATATCGTCGCATAGATAATTTAGTTAGCTAACATATGGTTCTGGTCTCGTTTAGTTTTACTGTCGTTTGGTATTTTGTTTATATTTTAGATTGTCGACATGTTATGCAGTTTCTGCAGTGACATTTTTACACCTGCACACTAAACGGAACATATCTCCTAGTACAGAAAGGCTATCATTGATCCGCTTGATGCGTTGGAAACCTAACAGACATAACTAGGTTTTATTCAACTGAGGCAATGTCTGAATCTAAACAAATCCCTAATAAACTGCACGTGAAGTTGAACTTTCAGTTCTGAAACTGGAATTCCAGCAACTAATCGCTGATTTAAAATGATTATAAATCGTTAACCTGAACTCTTATTGACATGAAACTAATTTTACCACTTAGATAATCAAGTATACTTCGTACGCCTTTCATATTGTTTTAGTCGATTCTATACGTGTGATTTATGGTGAATTTTGCAAGCCATATGGTGTTGGCTGCCATAATTTAGTGAACATTTGTTTAATGCATTTCTACCTTATTTTGTGTTGCTTTATACCAGTGCGAAGTGGTTGTTTACATTGAGACCTAGCGACTGACTTGCATTTTCGAACGTGAGTGGTATTGGATTAGTTGTATCAAGCACGCCAGTGATAAGTGATTGACCAGTGAAACTGAACAATACAGCGAAAATGAGTAAGACCGTGATTTGACGCATACTAGTATACAATTAATCCTATACTTATAGTTAGTGGGGAATAGGGAAATTAAGGTGAAATTGAACTCATATTTAGCGAGGTACAGTGACTTAGAGAATGACCATTCGATATTAGAGATATATATATACACACACATTAGGTCGTGGGTCAAGCGGCACGGCTGCAGGGTTATGTCCCGGGCAACAGTGGACCGTAGTCTCGGACATGCACGAGACCCTTGTTATACACGAGCATCCTTTCCACCAATTGATTTTATTGACTTAGTGACTGATAAGTAGTGACATACGCATTGCCTGGTTTACTGACATGATACTTATATCGCGTTGTTCATATTCAAATGATATTCATTATTCTCATGTTTCTGTATTCTGTCGCACCTTGCATGTTTAATAACATTGTACCCATTATATATATATTTATTGTTATATGTGTCATCCTGACGACATGAGTGTGCATGCTCAGAGGACGAAGTAAACCCAGCTAAGGAGCAGGACCTGCCATTCGAGATCGCGGACGTCTAAACTGCAACATCAACACCATCCCTTTTGCGATAAAAACATTGTTACTTTGTTGGTTAGTTATTTCTTCCATGCAAATAAATGTATATTGAACTCTTATATTTTAATGTAATAAAGTTGTGAACTGTGATTTGTTTTACTCTAGTACTGTGTTTACTGACTACCATGTAATGCTAGAAACCGAAGTGTGACTATGGCGGGATTATTCCCTGATTACAGGAGCATGGCTGGCCTAGTCACTCCTCGCGTTCCATATTTTGGGAAGCGGGACGTGACAAAAAGAAACCTAAAAGATGTTGTAGAATCAAATTTTTCAAAAAGGTAACCCTAATTCTTGCCTTGCATAGCGGTATTCCATTACGAATATCCTGCACCTCATTCAATGAAGAATGAGCCTAGATCCCTTCACCGGGAATGACCTCTTTAGCAAAACTAGCATATGCTACAATCCACTCGGTTTGTTTTGAAAACTACTTGATTTTAAAGCGGGGCTTAAACTACTCCTTTTCAAATCACTAGATTCTACAACGATATCAAGTTCAGTACGCTAAAGGTTTTCTTCAAAACCAGTCGTAGTCCTCCATCATTTCAGATAGGTACTATTTAGTATCCGTGCTGCGTTTTTTGACCTTATCAAGGCGTAGTGTTCGGTAGCTAATTAGTGCTTTTCTGTCGCATGTTGATGCAATTGGTTATGGTAGTCGTACGGCCTTGTTGACCTTGTCAAGAGTCGTGCGGGTGGGTTTAATTCAATCACGAAATGACGGGTTGAACTTGACTTGCAGTTTATGTTTGTTGACATTGTCAAGGTCATAAACCGCATGGGGTAAAAACAGATATTGGGAATTTCAAGTGTTTAAATTTGTAATGAAATTGCATACCTTATATATAAGATAGTTGGATCCCGATACCCACTGCGAGTAAGTGTTACTCCTGAGAGAGTTTTCACTTTACAATTAGCTAATCCAGTAGGTGTCTAAGAAAGGTGTTAACGGGGTTATGCCCCTGCGGAAACGAGGTTAATTAATTAGTTCCATGCGAAATCACGGAAAGACTCCCTCGAAGTACCAATACCTGCCTGGCTGACCGATTAGCGAACTTGTAGAGTGTAATTAATCCCAGCTTATCTTACCTTTTAGGGTTTGAAGGAAGATTTGATAAAAACAGTAGAAGCCATCCTGATTAGATAAGATTAATCAGTCTAATTTTGCAAGAGCGCACGCTCAAGTGTTTTCTTCTCTCTCTCCAGGTAGCGACCATGTCACGCCTTAATCAAAATAGTAATATGGATGTATTGACCAAACCCGCTTATTATATTAGGCTGGGGAACGTTGGTTCCGCCCTATCTTATAAGAACTGCCATAAGTCTGGGAAAGGGATAGGGGAATGTAAGGATTTCCACGCAACCCGAAAGAAGAAAGAGCGTTTTGATGCATCTTCTGTAAGTCTACGGTAGCGCCCCGGCAGTCTTTCAGACGCCAAATGCGGAACAAAAAACTTTTATAACTTGCGCTATCGCATACTATAACCCGGATCTGCCATTAACGCTAAACTAACAAACTTCAAAGAGGGTAGAAAGGCTATACCGAACGATCCGAGTCCTTCGGTCTTTAACCATCATCACACGCTCCGTTGCGGCTGCTCCGATCTCTTGGCTCCTCGTCGAGGTGGCACCACATCTACGGATCTTTAAACGGGCTCCCGCCTATATACCAAGGCAACTCGGTCATCAAGTCTGCCAAAAGAGATGACCAAGATTGATGTAGAGAATGAGTAGAACACTTTGTCTCGTTACATCCAAAACCATGGATGAACGGTTAATGAAGTTGCCTTTTGGATTGAATGAAATGAGAAATGAGCAATTTAATTTCCATGAACCCAAAACCATAATCTTTTTAATCAAAATGAATCCCTCATCTTTTCAAAGAAGGGGTCGGCCACATATATAGGAGGAGGGAGGTGAGTGTAGGAGCAAGGAATGGTGACCATAACATTAATGAACTAATGAGTCATTTTTACACCTAGCACAAATAATTAATGCAAACAATGAATCATAACAACACATCATCAAAACATTAAATGAACAATTAATGCACTAATGACTCACTAACCTAGTCACCATCTAGAAGCTTATAGAACCTTCCACACTCATGACTCACCTCAAGAAAAGATATATCCGCATCTAACCGAATGTTTAATACGGGTGATAGAAAACTGGCAACTTTCAAAAGTGATCCCGAAACAAATTTCAGGATAACCCCGTATCAGTATAAACATACCCGTATTTGTATTACTACCGAATACAAATGCAACTGAAACAAAGATATTATATCTACACAGTATAATACTCGGATCCGGCTTAAACCAAAGCCCACCGGTATTATCTGCCCGAAATATGACACGTGCGTAAACGCACGTGCATTTTCCGAACCCTGCCATAAAACCATACGGCCTCTACAACGTTTCGCCCGAACTTGGGAAACTGTCTGTGGGGGGCTCTAATGACTCATCAACACACTGGCACTGGGTATAACCACTAGCACGTCAGAGGTACTAGCTGTACGTAACGGTTGCCTGACAGTGACAATATTCGTACAGTCCGGTCCGTTCGTCTAAGAGTATCGCATATCGAGTCTAGGGGGTGGATAAAATCAGACCCCTAATAACGCGATAATTCGTGTCGATATGGAACCCATCACCACCTGAGAAACCACTGATCTAAATCAGTAATTCTCCACTACCCCGGCCGAGGATTTCTAGTGATGGCCATCCGTGCACTGTGCGACATCAACCCCCAATACCGGGAGAGACGAATCCCCGTCCCTACACTGGAACATAGACCACCACGTCCCTAAACTGGAACAATAGAGCCCCCAAATGCTCTTTTGTCGGATCCAAACGATCCCGTTAAGTTGATCTTAGTCTCAAATCAGACTAACGTATCCTTAACAAACGTTTAAGTCGATCTTAGCCTAAATACGGCTAACGTATCCTTAAACCAAAACACCAAACCCAAATCTAAGTAAATACGGATTTGGACTAATCTACGTCCTACGGGCGACGGCATTACTCAGTCTCCGTATACAATCCACGGGCAACCACAAACAAAACAAACACATACGACACGAAGTGAAATTCTGGAGAAGGAGAAAGTTGTTACCGCGATGCGGTAGCATAATTAACTGCAGGGGCTTGCGCCTGCAGGGAAGAGCGTCCCCACAATCAAAAACCCCTCAAGCGAGGAGGAATCTGACGAAGTATGCTACATTGGCCGCATCCGTCTAAACCTCCGATACACGGTGCCATAAATCAACATGGCATCTTCGGAGAGGCGGACGGATAAAACCAAATAGCATCTGCCCCGAATCTCAGCGTCGGGACCTCACGGTCTTGTGCGCCGTCCTTCGGAGGGGAATAGATTCTGGCACGCCTGGTGGGACCTTTTCCTCTTTCCACTCCACACTTCGTGTGTCGTCTTCGCGAACCAATCGCGGTTTGTTAATGGTTGCCTTCGGATTTCAAGTTACTAAGATTTGGTCTTTTGCCTGGCGCAGAACTCAAGATTCAATGGCCTTTAACTGCACCAACTGCTCGAAATGCCGCTGCAACGGACGCTCCACCTCACCGGGAGGTGTAGCATATGGGCCCCAAGCGGCTTCCTTCCTCGCTCTGCCGGTAGATCAGGTGACCCAAGCCACCACTGGCCTGTTCTTCAGGACCATGATCCCACCTACAAGCTTCTCTATGCCAATACTTGCACCGGAGGTGAACAAGAAGTCGGTCTTCGACCGGCTTACTGCTACGACGGCCCCTGTCAACGGGTCGCCAACTACTAAACCAACAGCCTCTGTTTTCGCCGGGCTGGATCAGAACTCTGAATTGGCTGTCCCAAGGAAGGCAATAACTGCTGCTCCAGAAGTCGTCAAGGCGGCTTCCCCTGTCAAAGAGTCAGTCTTTTCAAGACTGACAATTCCTACTCCTGCCCCTGTTCGAGGGTCCGTATTCGATAGGTTGAATATCACCCCTCCAAAGACAACCTCAGTCTTTAAGAGGTTAACACCGGCGGCGCCTCATTAAGACAGGGGGCAAAAAGAAGATGTCTCAATCTCCGAACCAGTCCCAACGGCTCGTCATGCTCGACGTCGCCATTGGTAACGAGTGAGGAAGGCATGGGGCAACTCCCCCTCAGGGCTAACTCCACCGGCTCCAGTGGTGGAAGTCAACGCTTCTGTTCTAACTGGGAAAAGCTTTGAACTGCTGAGGAGGGTACAGAAGAACTCTCCAACCGCTACACTGAAAAGATCTCCTCCGCCTGCGGAGAGAGTTCCGGAAACAAAACAAGAACAGCCCCCTCAACGGCTGTCCTCAAGAATTTATAAAGTTTGGCGGAGGGTTCAAGACTCCATGATCAACCCAGATCACTCTCGTCAATGAAAGAAGACGAAGGTGCAAAAAGGAAAAGACCGTCCTATTGAGCAGCAAAGGACAACGATCGCTAGGGTGCCCACTGCAACGGCCCACAAAAGAAGAAGGCCGGAGAAAACCCCCACGCCGGCGACAAATATCAGAGGTGGCGAACCCAAACGCCCTAAGTCAGGGGGCATTGTAGTTCATACCGTCTATGTGGCGTCTGGTAAAGAGGACAGTCGCATATCTACGGGTCATCGACCGGTTACGCGATTAGTGACCAAAGCTCAGGAGCAACAGCAAAAGCTTCAAGAGATGATGAACGCTATGGCCGCACTTACTGGGCCAAAAGAAAACCCTGAAACATCCTCGGATGAACGCCAGGAGGAAGAAACCGACGCCGAATTCCTTCGTCGAATACTGGAGAAGAAGGACAAAGAGGCTGCCGAACAAGCAGCCAACATACAGCGTATGGGCCTCCTCTTCTAAGACATGATAGGGATGATGATACAATAAAATCCTCCGACCGAAGAGCCCCCGATTGTCCTTGGAGACGATAGGGTAGAGACATCAAATCCTCCACCATCTTTGTCGACGGCTAAAGAGGATACAATCTCCAAAGCTGATTTGGATGAGTACATCGCCCAACAAATACGGGTTCATCATGCGACCGAAGCAGCTGGCCAGGTCGTAAAAACGGGGCGGCCATATCCAAGTTGGTACGATCAAATTAAGTACCCGCCAGGTTATACAATTCCCAAGTTCTATGTCTACAAGGGGACGGGCAATCCTCATCAGCATGTTGCCCAGTTCAGGGCACTTTGCGGCAACACCGGCGGTGACGACAAGCTGTTGCTTCGCCAGTTTGTTGGAAGCTTATCAGATACGGCGTTCGAGTGGTACTCTGAGCTCTCGAATGACTCTATCAAGACCTTCGCGGAGATGGAGCTACTGTTTACTCAGCGTTTTGCAAGCGCCTGTTCCCCTCCGAACGACGGCGCGACGCGTGGTCGTCTCGCCTGAGGCTCGGGGCAGATGCTAATTGGTGCTATCCGTCTACCTCTCCGAAGATGCCAAGTTGATTTATGGCACCGTATATCGAAGGTTTAAACGGATGCCTCCAATGTAGCAGACTTCGTCAGATTCCCCCTCGCTTGAGGGGTTTTTGATTGTGGGGACGCTCTTCCCTGCAGGCGCAAGCCCCTGCAGTTAATTACGCTACCGCATCACGGTAACCACTTTCTCCTTCTCCAGATGGTCACTTCGTGTCGTGTATGTTTATTTTATGTTTAGTTGCCCGTGGATTGTATACGAAGACTGAGTTATGTCATCGCCCGTAGGGCATGGACTAGTCCAAATCCGTATTATCTTAGATTTGGGTTTGGGGTTTGGGTTTAAGGATTCGTTAGCCTCATTTGAGACTAAGATCGACTTAAACGTCTGTTAAGGATACGTTAGTCTAGTTTTTAGACTAAGATCAACCTAACGGGATCGTTTAGATCCAACAAGAGAGCAATAAAAGGGGGGGGGCTCTATTGTTTAGTTTAGTGATATTATGGTCGGTAGGTAGTTTAAGGACATTGCGGTCCGTAGGTAGTTTAAGGACATTGCGGTCCATGGGTAGTTTAAGGACATTGCGGTCCAATGTTAGTTTTAAGACGTTGCGGTCAAGGTTAAGGACCTCATAGTCCGTGGATTTAGGGACTCCACAATCCGTTGTTAGTTTTAAGATATCACGGTCAAGGTTAAGGACCTCATAGTCCGTGGATTTAGGGACTCCACAATCCGATGTTAGTTTTAAGACATCACGGTCAAGGTTAAAGACCTCATAGTCCGTGGATTTAGGGACTCCACAGTCCGATGTTAGTTTTAAGACATCACGGTTAAGGTTAAGGACCTCATAGTCCGTGGATTCAGGGACTCCACAGTCCGTATCAATATGTGGTCATCGGGACCCGTCACCTCTTTGAAGACGTTGAGGAATTACAACGCCACGTATCAAAGGAGTGAAGAGATGTACCCTTGAACCGAGGTAGATTAAATAATCTTTGGCCCAATTTGGAACCAAGACCAATTAATTATATTATGAGCCCGTTGGCTCAGTTGAATTTGAATTGAGGACTTATGGCCAGCTTGGGTTAAGTCCAATCATGTTTAGGATATTGGCCCTCTGTTGGTCCATTAGAGGAGAGGCTTTGCCTCTGGATATTTAGCCAATTGGGCTGAAATTAGTGTCAAACACTAGGGCAAGTCAGTGTTAGACACTAGCAACAGGGATCTCGAATTAGTGTTAAACATTATGATAATCAGTGCTAAACACTGGTGGCGGAGACTTTAATTTGGTGTCGAACACTAAGAAAATTAATGTTAAACTCTGTCAACGGAGATTTAATTTAGTGTTAAACACTAAGAAATTCAGTGTTAAACACTGCAAGGGAGCTCTTTAATTAGTGTTGAGCACTAAGGCAAAACAGTGTTTAACACTGGGCTCAGGGGTTCCAATTTAGTGTTAAACACTAAGGCAAGAGGGGTCATGTTGTAACACGTAAGGGCACCCTCCCTTTATTTTATTCTGTCAAAAGCATTGAATACTTTGGAGTATCACGTGTTGTCACGTGATGGGCATCTTGGTGCTTGTATGTTAAAGCTTCCGCCAAGAGTCACGTGGGCCACGTGAGGCACTGCCTCAAAGGGCCCTTTTCTGTGGATCTTTTCGGGGGTTACGTGGTAGCACGTGACCCTACCTCTTTGTATGTTTTATGGAAGATCTGTTAATCCCTTTAAGAATTAAATTCTTCGCAGGGTTGAATCCTAACAATAATTTCTTGGGGAATTAAATTCCTATTTCCTTCTGAAGATTTATATTCTGTGATAGAGTTGAACTCTGAATTTTCTGTAGGAATTAAATTCCTCATATATGTGAAGAACTGCATTCTATCATAGGGTTAAACCCTAATAACAGCTTTGAGGAATTAAGTTCCCACTCTCTTTTAGAGAATTATTCTGAGGAATGAGATTCTGTCATAGGGTGAAACCCTAATTTCTTCTTTCTTAAGGGAATTAAATTCCTGTTATTTTAACAGAACTAAGTTCTTAACTAGGGTTAAACCCTGATTAAATTCCCATAACATAGGGTTAAACCCTAATTTTATTTTAAAGGAATTAAGTTCCTATAGTTCTGTGAGAATTAAATTCTCAAGCTTTCATTCCCTCTCTATGCTTTGGATCTGCATGGCAGGATCTCAACCCAATGAGAATTAAATTCTCAATTCAAGGGGACATGTGCACTTTACAGATCCTCCACTAAAGAGAGAACTATGTTCTTCTGTTTAATATCAGAGTTAAACTCTGTTGAGAATTAAATTCTCTTTTAAGGCCTTCCCTTTCTTACGTAAGCTTTTCTTTTGCAGAAGATCCAAATTCCTCCAAAGTATCAAGGCTCTCTCTTTTCTCTATGTTATCGATCCCTCTGCATATATCCCTCTGTGTATCTCTTGGCTCCTATTTATAGGAGAAGCAGCAGAATCAATTAGTTTTTGATGAATCTTTCATCGATAGATTTGATTTGTATTCACCATTCGTTTGGGCCTTTGGATTATTAGGTGAATTTTATTCACCATTGGATTTTAAATCCAGAGATTTTCCTTTGTTATTTCGGTTAGATTTTAAGGGGAAATCTTTCCAAATTCAAGATTTTTCCATAGATAGGTGATATTTAATCACCTTTAAATTTTTAATTCAATCGGTTCCAAATAATTATTTTCCTTTGGAAAGATTTGAGTGATCTCTTCAGAATTTGATTCTGTTAAATAAATAGGCTTTGAAAGCCGGTCACGTGTGGCCACGTGACCCCTGGTCACGTGTGGCAACGTGACCCCTTGGAATGAGCCCACTTCTTATTTTTGCGCTCTGCCTTCTTCCGCTGCTTAGCCGTCACGTGCCACCACGTGACCCCTGGTCACGTGTGAGCACGTGACCCTCGCCTGGAGCCTTTTTCTTGATTTAATCAGAGAATGAGTCCGCTGCTTTTAAATGTCACGTGCCAACACGTGACCCCTGGCCACGTGTGAGCACGTGACCTCTTCTGAAGCCTTTTCCTTAATTTGATCAGGGAACTGATGTGCCTTTGAAGCCGCTTTTAAATGTCACGTGCCAACACGTGACCGCTGGTCACGTGTTAGCACGTGATGCCTCTTCTGTAGGCTTTCCTGATTTTAACTCAGGAAACAAATGCCCCCACAGTGTTGTTCTCGCGTGTCTGCACGTGAGTGCAACGCTGTCACCTTTTGCGACTGTTGGATTCCTCTAGGGATTTGGGAAGATGAAGCGTTTCCATCACCTCCTATAAATATTGGGGTCATTTCAGAAGAGCCTCCACTTTGCTTATCTTCCTCCTTGCAAACTTTTTCTGAGAATTTAATTCTCTTTTTCCAGAGCTTAGTTCTCTACCTTGAAACAATTTTCAGAGTTTAACTCTGTTCGAAAAAAATTCTTTTCCTCAGGTAATGTCCTTGAAAAAACGATGAACTTTCACATTCCTCTGGATTTTAAATCCAAAACAAGGGTTTTTACCCTTTGAACATGAACCCATGAAACTAATTAATCTTCAGCAGTAAATCTCTTTTAGGGTTCATCTGATCCTCCAAAGAGATGATGATGACAGTTCGAATCCATGGAGTTTAACTCCGTTCACAGAGAAGGCTTTTTGGGGAATTTAATTCCCTTTTCTAAAAGGAATTCAATTCCTGTGAAGAACTAAGTTCTTCCTCATAGGGGCTTCTTAGGGTCTCCTTACCCTAGGTTGTCGTTCTGTAATTAATGAAACAGGAACTTCGTAATGATGTCTTCTGTGGGAATTTAATTCCTTTGATCCTGTTGAATCTGTTGTAGAGCCCGAGACAGATTTATCTTCTAGGGGGAATGTGTAGGGTTACTTGCAACCCATTCTTTATTTAATAAGGACATTCCCTCTGTTTTATTATAACTACTTGGTCTCATTATTAATGAGCCGTCATCCTGATTCTGTGGGGCCCATGTTGTTCTGTAGCCAATGGCTCCATAAAAGAGTCTGTTGTTGCTTTCTTCAGCTAGTCTTCATGTTCATGTATGTATATATACTGCTAGCTTTGTTTTTTGACAGTCTTCTTTTATTGGATTTCAGGTGCGATGGCTTCTGTTCCATGCTTTCCCTTCATTCGCTCGGAGGCTGCTTTTCCTCAGTCACCATCTGATGAGGAAGCGATGGCGATGATCCGGGCTCATGACCCGAACTGCACCAACTTACTTCAATGGGGATCTTGGTATAGTCATATTATCCAGGGTCGCCGGAGTTTCCTTTGCGCAGTACCGACAGAGCCCACTTTCCCATTCTTACCGATGGACCCTCCGAGAACGGTTTTTGCTGTGGAAATGCCCAACTGGACTCCAACGGGGAGACTCGAGCCTTCGACGACCGGTATCCCGAACCATCCGATCCCGGCTATAGATATCTTGGGGCGGCGTATCTGCCAGGGTGAGGCCCACTCGTGGGGGCAAATTTATAAGATAGGGCTCACTCCTCGACACCCTACGGGCTGCCTCCTCTGGGCTCGCTACATCCTTTCTGCCCATCGTGCGCGACTGCAGAAGGTCGGGCTTTATCAAGCAATATACGCGTCACTCTTCCATTATAAGTCCCCGCACGTCTGGTGAGTTAGGGTGTTCTTGAATCAATGGAATCTCCCCACCAACACTTTTATTTTAGGAGATCGCGAGGTTTCGATTTCTCTGGCAGAATTTTATGAAATCTCGGGATTGCTGTTCCCCTCCGAACGGCGGCCTGCGACGTTGGGACGTCACGTGCCTGAGGTTCGGGGCAGATGCTATTTGGTTTTTATCCGTCCACCTCTTCGAAGATGCCAAGTTGATTTATGGCACCGTGTATCGAAGGTTTAGACGGATGCGGCCGATGTAGCAGACTTTGTCAGATTCCCCCTCGCTTGAGGGGTTTTTGATTGTGGGGACGCTCTTCCCTGCAGGCGCAAGCCCCTGCAGTTAATTACGCTACCGCTTTGCGGTAACAACTTTCTCCTTCTCCAGAATTTCACTTCGTGTCGTATGTGTTTGTTTTGTTTGTGGCTGCCCGTGGATTGTATACGGAGACTTAGTGATGTCGTCGCCCGTAGGACGTGGATTAGTCCAAATCCGTGTTTGCTTAGATTTGGGTTTGGTGTTTTTTAGTTTAAGGATGCATTAGTCGCGTTGCGGCTAAGATCAACTTAAACATTTGTTAAGGATACATTAGTCCTGTTTTAGACTAAGATCAACTTAACGTAGTGTTTGATTTAATTATCTGGCCATCAGGACTCGTCACCTCTCTGACGTCGTTGAGGGATTACAACGACAGGCGTCTGAGGAGTTCAGAGATGTACCCTTGAACCAAAGTTGATTTGGGGTTTTATTGTTTATTTAAAGATCTAAGGACACATTAGCCGTAGCTGGGGCTAAGATCAACTTAGACGGGACCGTTTAGATCCGATAAGAGAGCATTTGGGCTCTATTGTGCCAGTTTAAGGACGTGACGGTCCATTGCCAGTTTTAGGGACGTGGTGGTCCATTATTAGTTTAGGGACGTTTCGGTCCGTCGCCAGTTTAAGGACGTAGTGGTCCATATTCCAGTTTAAGGACGTGGTGGTCCATCGCCAGTTTAGGGACGTGGTGGTCCGATATTAGTTTAGGGACGTTTCGGTCCGATATTAGTTTAGGGACGTTTCGGTCCGATGTTAGTTTAGGGACGTTTCGGTCTGATGTTAGTTTATGGACATTTCGGTCCGATGTTAGTTTATGGACATTTCGGTCCACAAGTTTAAAGACCCCGCAGTCCATATCGATGTGTGGTCGTTGGGACCCGTCACCTCTTTGACGTCGTTGAGGAATTACAACGACGGATGTCAAAGGAGTTCGGAGATGTACCCTCGAACCGGATGTAAATTGATTTAGAAGAGCAATTTTGCTCAGTCAATTTAATTTAAGGACTTATGGCCAAAATTGGGCTAAGTCCAGTTGAAATGTTTAACATTTTATTTGCTTTTGCATTACATTTCTTTTTTTTATTTTTATTTGGGCCTTGCCCAGAAAGGATGCAGAGCATCAATTTGTTTTGGGCTCTGCCCTTTTAGGAATGATGCAAGGCATCAATTTTATTTGGGCTCTGCCCTTGTATTGCCTTGCAATTTAATTAGGCCTACTAGGTCTTTTTGGTTTGGGCCTGGCCCTTTAGAAAATGCATTGCATTTGTCAAGCGCTTTGCGCCAATCAAAAAGCACAACAGTGCAAATTTATAAGTGCAAAGCACTATTAATTTTAGAATCTTTTAGATTCAAGAACCAATGGTTCATAAAAGAAGTGCAAAGCACTATTTGATTTCTTGATCTAATTTAGATCAAAGAAAAACAAGTTTGTTTATTTCAAGAACCAAAGGTTCATAAAAGTGCAAAGCACTATCTTTTTTTTATTTCTGTTTTTCTTGTTTTAGAGAACCGGTGGTTCATAAAACAAGTGCAAGGCACTATTTGATTTATTTCTAAGAAAAAAACAATTTGTTTTCTTGTTTTTCTTATCTCAGAGAACCAAAGGTTCATAAAAGTGCAAAGCACTATTTATTTAAGAACCTTTTAGGTTCAAGAACCGATGGTTCATAAAACAAGTGCAAGGCACTATTTTTATTTATTTATTTATTTATCGTTAAAGATCTATGATCATGTTCATAAGAGAATTTTCTCTTCTTTAAAAGGTTTTTACCTTTTTTTTTTATTCTTCAAGAGTTCTCTTCTCTTTTCTTTTTAGCAAGATGTTCATGCCTTTTAATTGAGGTCTGGGGTCCTTTTTATAGTGGCCATAAATTAGTTAAATTTGTTAAAGAGATCTCTCTCTGAGTGATTTGGGGAATTTTCCCCACCGTTGGATTTTTGATCCAAGGGTTTCTGCTTTACAGAAGAAAATCTTCTTATTTTAAAAAAAAACAGAAAAGATTTATTCTGTTTTGCGCAACTCCCCCAGCGCGTGACACGTGTCGCGCAGCTGTGCTTGCGCAACTGCGCAGACACGTGTCGCGCAACTGAATTTTTTTTTTTTTTTTTTAAAATCTTGCGCAGCTGCGCGCGCTGACACGTGTCGCGCAGCGCACTGCGCAACTGCGCAGACACGTGTCGCGCACTGCGCAGTTGCGCAATCTTTTTTTTTTTTAAATCTTGCGTAGCTGCGCGCGCTGACACGTGTCGCGCAGCGCACTGCGCAACTGCGCAGACACGTGTCGCGCACTGCGCAGTTGCGCAATCTTTTTTTTTTTTTTTTTTTTTAATCTTGCGCAGCTGCGCGCGCTGACACGTGTCGCGCAGCGCACTGCGCAACTGCGCAGACACGTGTCGCGCACTGCGCAGTTTGAGCACTTGCGCAATCTTTTTTTTTTCTTTTTTTTTTTTTCCAAGAGCTTTGCTCTAAAGCTCTTATGGAGTACGCTACTTCATTTATTTTAACTTTAACTTTCTTTTTAATTTTCAAGACAGAGGTTTGCTCTGATTGGAGAAAAACAGAAGTATTGCTTGTTTTCCCACCTTGGAATTTAAACAGAGCTTTGCTCTGATTGAGGTAAACAAATGCCCCCCCACCGTTGCGCTTACGTGGCTTCCTAACGTGAGCGCAGCGGTGGTAGACTCCGAACCGTCGCGCAATCTTTTGGGAGCTGAAAGGGCACTTGATGCCTATAAATAGGACCTTTGGTCGCTTAGATGATTCTCATCTCTAAAATTTTACTTTCAGAACTTAGAGCACTGCTCTCTTGTTTAAACACTTTTAAAAGTTCAAACTTTTAGAGAATTTTAGGTAAAAATATTAATTTTAATTAAATTAAATCAATTTTAAGAGTATTGCTCTCAATAGATCCCAGATCTAAAGAAGACCCATTTAGGGTTTCACTTAGTAGAGCTTTGCTCTAAGGGGGTCTATAGAAGACTAAGGAGAGCCCTATTAGAGTTCCATTAATAAAGCTTTGCTCTCTAAAAGATTTTCCCTGTATTTTCTCATTTCATTAATGGAGCTTTGCTCCTCCCAAATCATATAGAAGAACTCCTAAGAATTCTTCATGGATCTTGGAAGTTAAAGATGATATTTTATTCCTCAGTGCATTATATCATTTTACTTAATTAGTCTTTCTGATAATTTGTTGATCCTCTTTCACAGGAACAATGAACGTCCAAATGTATGCTCTTAACGAGCTCATCTCTCATGAGGGCATCCGCCTATTTGGCCGCTCTTAAAATCGGGAGTTCACAAACGAGGAGTGTGCTGAAATAATGAGTCTCTTCGACGCATACAACGGTCCACTGCTTTCCCGACGTTACTTTCTTCTTAAACTTATCGTGGGAGCTATCTGGGAAGCGCTTCCCCTATTCTGTTCCGGCGCGCCGCTTAGGGCGTTGGATGCCGCTGAGGACAAGGTGCACTCTGTGTACCTATTGAACTTTATCTCGAAGAGACGGCGAGACAGTCTTATTGACCTCTTGCACGAGATCTTTCAACAGTCTGCCATACTCGCTGCTTATCGGAGGGTGGAAGACATCAGGAGGGACCCTGACGCTTGTGCTCGCGAAAGGAAGCACACTAGGATGGTCCGCGAGGCTTAGAAAGTCATAGATAGGGTCGCTTTTGAATTCCTCAATCCATGCTCTGGATCTGAGGTTATTCCATTGTAACTTTCGTTTATTGTTTTTATGACTGTAAGAACTTCGGGCGATATTAATGGAAATTTTTTTTTTATCCCAGCTTGTCTTTATTATATATCTTTGTCCCGAGTCTTTTTGCCCATGCATGAATGAATACGTCCTGAACGTTTGATCAAACGTAAATCGGGTGCTCTTTCTGTTGCTTTTCCTCTTTCTTAGCATGTCGTAACAATTAGCAGGTAATAGAGTAAGCTTCTTGATTTCTTTCATGAGATAGCGAGGGCTTAGGCCGCAGGTTCAGATCTGCTGCCTAAGACTTTTCAACTCTATGAGCCGTGAGGGTCTCATAGAGACTTTTCTCCCTACGGATCAAAAGGATCTCGTAGGTGGGTTTTTCTCCTTAGGAATCGTGGGATTCCTAAGTGTGGTTTTCTTTTGTAAGTCGTAAGGATCCTACAAGAGAATTTTTCCCTCTTACGAGTCGAGAGGACTTGTAAGCGGTTGTTTCCCTCCTTGTCGAAGTTTGACGTTGGAGAGTGAGACCCGTGGATGGTATGCAAGAGACCGTTTTGGGCCAACTTGCAGGGTCCCAATGCTTAGGAAGCAGGCTTCTTTTATGTCCACTGCCTAAGGCTTTATCTCACGAGTCGAGCCGCCTCGACAATTTTTCACAAGTCAAGACGAATCGAACGTTTCTCGCAAGAACATCTTAACGTCGCATTTAACCTCTGCTCTTTACGACAGAAGCCCGTTAAGTTTGGTGGTACTTAGGGTTTTGGCCATCGTACCGTCGCATAAGCTGATATAGTCCTCGATAGGCATTCGTGCTGTTCGAGTAGCCCTGCGACTGCCGTGTCTCTGATCCCTTCGGGGGCTGGACAAGACGTCTTCAAGCAATCCTCCTTGGCAGTTTGACCGTCAGAAGAGCAAGCGCTAGGAATTTGCCATGCCGCTTTTTACTTGAGGTTAGGCTCATTTTGGAGAGCCCCGATGAGTCATAACCACTCCGCGCTGGTGTGGGGATGATCTCCGATAGTCTTTCGGGCTTTATATGAGTTGCCGTTAAGACCCTGAAGCTAGGAATTTGGCCTTTGCTTCGTTTGCTGGCATTGCGTCTGCTGTATCGAGACGAATGTTGCGGTGGGAACTAGGGATTTTGCCGTGGCTCCGTTTGTTTGATGACGTTACGTCTGCTGTGTCGAGACGAACGTTGGGGTGACATCTCGTCTGCTGTATCGAGACGGACGTCGAAGTGGTGACCACTCCACACTGGTGCGAGATGATCTCCGATTGTCTTTCCGGTTTTATATGACTTGCCGTTAAGACCCTGAAGCTAGGAATTTAGCCTTCGCTTCGTTTGCTGGCATTGCGTCCTCTGTATCGAGACGAATGTCGTGGTTGTCTCTAGGTTACTGGTGAACCGCCGAGTTTTGGAACTAGGGATTTTGCCGTGGCTCCGTTTGTTTGATGACGTTGTGTCTGCTGTGTCGAGACGAACGTTGGGGTGACATCTCGTCTGCTGTATCGAGACGGACGTCGAGGTTGTCTCTAGGTTGCTGGTGAACCGCCGAGGTTTGGAACTAGGGATTTTGCCGTGGCTCCATTCGTTTGATGACGTTGCGCCTGCTGTGTCGAGACGAACATCAAGGTGGTGACCACTCTGTGCTGATGCGAGATGATCTCCGATTGTCTTTCCGGTTTTATATGAGTTACCGTAAAGACGTTGAAACTAGGAATGTGGCCTTCGCTTCATTTGCTTTGTCATGTCTGAATCCCTGCTGGAGGAAGAACGCTGAGGTTGACATTTCGTCTACTGTATCGAGACGAACGTCATGGAGGTGACCACTTCATGTGAGATGGTCTCCGATTGTCTTTCCGATTTTATGTGAGTTACCGTTAAGACGTCGAAGTTAGGAATGTGGCCTTCGCTTCGTTTGCTTTGGTGTGTCCAAATCCTGTTGGAGGAAGAACGCTGGGGTTGACATTTCGTCTACTGTATCGAGACGAACGTCAAGGAGGTGACCACTTTATGTGAGATGGTCTCCGATTGTCTTTCCGGTTTTATGTGAGTTACCGTAAAGACGTTGAAGCTAGGAATGTGGCCTTCACTTCGTTTGCTTTGGTGTGTCCAAATCCTGTTGGAGGAAGAACGCTGGGGTTGACATTTCGTCTACTGTATCGAGACGAACGTCAAGGAGGTGTCCACTTTATGTGAGATGGTCTCCGATTGTCTTTCCGGTTTTATGTGAGTTACCGTAAAGACGTTGAAGCTAGGAATGTGGCCTTCGCTTCGTTTGCTTTGTTACGTCCGAATCCCTGCTGGAGGAAGAACGCTGGGGTGACAACTCGTCTGCTGTATCGAAACGAACATCGAGAAGGTGACCACTTCATGTGAGATGATCTCCGGTGGTCTCTCAGGCCTTATATGACTTGCCGTTAAGACCTTGAAGCTAGGAATTTGGCCTTCGCTTCATTTATTCACACTGCGTCTGGTGTATTGAGACGAATGCTGAGGTGGAGCTGGGATTTTGCCGTCACTCCGCTTTATTTCGACCATGGGGTCTTTTGTTAACTTCGTATGTACACCCTGCTGGACTGCGAAGGAACGCCGTTGTTGACATTGCGTCTGCTGTAACGAGACGAATGCTAAGGTGGAGTTGGGATTTTGCCGTTACTCCGCTTTGTTTCCGACCGTGAGGTCTTTTGTTGACATTGCATCTGCCTCCGGCTGGACTGCGGAGGAACGCTGTTGGTGATCTCTAAGTTGTCGATGTTGACGTCGAGACCCTGAAGCTCGAGATCTTTGTTTGCCTCATTTGTTGACATCGTGCCTGTAATATTGCGACAAATGTCGAGATGGTCTCTAGGTTGTCTATGAACCGTCGAGATTTGACTTCGCTTTCTGATGGAGCCTATCGGGAAGGTATGGTTCCCTTTTTATCTGTGCCCCTGAACTGTATACAGGGATCGATGTAATTTCACCTGTGGGGCAAAAAGTTTCATTCTTTCATTTTTTTTTTATTCTTTCCGCGATGCTTTATCATTTCAGCTTTTTATATCGCGAAAATCGCGATTGCCCAATCATTTCGGCTATTTTTCGCGGTGCCAATCATTTCGGCTATTTTTCTTTTTACTCGCTGCTTTTTATTGCGTGTTGCCTAATCATTTCGGCTATTTATTTTATTTTTACTCGCTGCTTTTTATTGCGAGTTGCCCAATCATTTCGGCTGTTTATTTTATTTTTACTCGCTGCTTTTTATTGCGAGTTGCCCAATCATTTCGGCTATATATATATATATATATTTTACTCGCTGTTTTTTTTTTTTTTGCGAGTTGCCCAATCATTTCGGCTATTTAATATGCATTTTCAGCTCGCTGATTTTTATCGCGAGCGTAGAACTTGGAATCTGGTGCCAATCTCAGCATCAGCATCGCTACAACCGGAATATTGCCAGGAGCGAATCATCATCTGCCATGAAAGGACTTGGAATTTGATACCGATTTAGGCATCAGTATCGCTACAACTGGGATATTGCCAGGAGCGAATCATCATCTGCCTTGAAAGGGCTTGGAATTTGATACCAGTTTAGGCATCAGCATTGCTGCAACTGGGCTATTGCCAGGAGCGAATCATCATTTGCTTCCGTTGATGTCGAACAAAGGTGGCTTAGTAAACAGGGTTAAGGGTCCTGTCGGCTAAGGCTTTTGACTTCATGAGCCGTAAGGGTCTCACAAAGATATTTCTCCCTACAAGTCGTGAGGATCTTGTAGGTGTGTTTTCTCCTTGGGAATCGTGAGGATTCCTAAGTGCATGTTCTCTTGTAAGTCGTAAGGGTCTTACAAAAGGGTTTTCTCCTTATAAGTCGAGAGGACTTACAAGTGTTGTTTGCTGTACAAGCATATCCCTAGTCACGGATGGGACTTGGTTAGGGAAATGTTTATTCGTGCCCGTGGATTGTATACAAGGGCCAATATTGGACCACTTGTAGGGCAATATCGAAGGTTGTGGGGGTTGCTTAAGAACAGGTTAAGGTTTCTGTAATTTAAGACTTTCAAATCTTATGAGCCGTGAGGGTCACATAAGAGAATTCTCCTTACGAGTCGTGAGGATCTCGCAAGTGTATTTTCTCCTTATGAATCGTGAGGATGCCTAAGTGTGTTGCTCCCTTGTGAGTCGTAAGGATCTCACGCGGGTGGTTTCTCCTCACAGGGTCGAGAGGATCCTATAAGTGTTTCTTTAACGAGGTTGCGCCCTTTCGGGTTTTCACAAACACTCGCCGGTAGCCCTGCTGTTTTTACTCACGGAGCCCTTTCGGGTTTTCATCCGTGCCCTTTTTGCTTATGGACATACCTTTATTGTTTTTTTTTTCTTTTTTCTTTTTTTTTTTTTACGAGGTTGCGCCCTTTCGGGTTTTCACGAACACTCGCCGGTAGCCCTGCTGTTTTTACTCACGGAGCCCTTTCGGGTTTTCATCCGTGCCCATTTTGCTTGTGGACGTACCGTTTTTTTTTTTTTTTTTTTTTTGTTTTTTTTTTTAACACGTCAGCTTGAAGATGCTGCGGGTTGGGAGTAGTTTAACGACGTTTCGGTCATTTGCAAGTTTTAGGACATTGCGGTCCGTCGTTAGTTTAAGGACATCTCGGTCCGTTGTTAGTTTAAGGACGTTTCGGTCCGTTATCCAGTTTCAGGACGTAGTGGTCCGTCAGGCTTTCTCTATGAATGAGCATGATGCCCCCGGCGTGCCCATATTTTTTGGAGCATGCGGTTGTGGCGGGTTCACCTTCCAAATTTCGGACAACGCGAACTTGCCCTGTTGGTATTGGTCTTCAACCCAGTTTTTGAAGACGTAGCAGTCCTCGATCAGGTGACCTACTGTTTGGTGGTAAGGGCAATAATTAGGATTATTAACGTCGCCTGGATGCAACGGACGTTTTGGATTCGGCAGATTAATGAGTCTGTTGCGTACTGCCAACTTGAATAGTCCCCTTGTTTTATCTTGCGGAAATGAGTAAGGACGTTTCAACTTTTCCTGGAGGGATTGCCGCTTGTTGCTTTGGCAAGCAACCGGTCTAGGGTCACCTGATTGTTGGTGAGTGTTGGCGACGATGGCCTTTTTTCCTTTTCCTTTGTTCTTCTTGTTCGGTCCCTTGCTTACGGGGTCGGGATTTTTTCCGAGTAGCATGCGATTGCATGGCTGAACGTTCTCGCAGCTTCTCAATTCCTTTATTTTTGAAATAGGTTCCCCGAGGGAAGAGTTGGGGGTAGCTTCTTCGTCAGAGTCGCTTCCAAAGGTGATAATTTGTGATCTCTTGAAGTCGGCTATATGACAGTCGGCGGTGGCTCTTTTGCGCTCATCTATCGCATTTTTCCGATGTCCACAAGCTTCACACTTTGTTCTGTCAGAGTGTCGCTTTTGAGCGACGTACCCTTGCCACCAACAGTTAAAGGATTCGCAGTCTTCGGTAGGATGTATGATCTTCTGATGATATAAACAGAAGTTAGGGTGCATCTCTACCTCAGAGAAAGGATTTTCTTCAGAGGGCGGTAGCTTCATTCCTACTGATAGAGCTTTGGCGAACCGTTTCCTCGTCTTGAATTTGTTTTTACCCGCAGTGTATGGCTTTTGATTTGACGGGAATACCTTGGTTATTTCCAGTATGGCCATTTCATGCTCTTGATTGGCTTTTGCTTTCAGACGAATTTCATTTAGGAAGGCATCGATCAACTTGTCTGACGGTCGCGGAATTTCTGTTTCAGGGTCCGCCGTTGATTTCTCAGCGCAAGGATCCTCCTCATCATCCATCAGTGAATGAGAAATCACATGACAAGTCGCTACGTAGTCTTCGGATTCATCCGATAAGTTTTCTCCATCGTTTTCATCCTCGACGAAAGAATAAGTTGCCCCCGGCGTGTCCGTCTTCTTTGGAGAGTGCGGCTGTGGGGGGTTTACCTTCCAGCTTTCAGACAGCGTGAACTTGCCTTGCAGGTATTGATCCTCGATCCATCCCTTAAAGACGAAACAATCCTCAATCGGGTGACTTACCGTTTGGTGGTAAGGGCAATAATTGGGATTATTAAGGTCGCCTGGCTGCAACGGACGTTTTGGATTCGGCAGATTAATGAGTCTGTTGCGCACTGCCAGCTCGAACAGTCTTCTCGTTTTATTCTGAGGAAACGAGTAATTACGTCCTAGCCTCTCTTCGAGGGATGGGCGTGGACGCACGTTGTTTTGGCGATCGACCGGCTTTGAGTTGCTCGACTGTTGCTGAGCGTTGGCGACGGTGATCGCTTTTCCTTTCTCATTTCGGGGATCGGGTCTTGGAGGAGACGGTCTATGGCCCATCTGGTCCATTTGGGCTAATTTGTCGATCAAGGCCTGGAAGGTGGTCGGCCTGAAGAACATCATGAATTGCGAGATGGTCGCTTGCGGATCGAGAGTGCCCACAAACATGCCTACCGCAGGTGCCTCTTCTATGCGTTGTTCGCATTTCGACCATAGGTTCCGCCATCGTGTTGCGTATTGGACCCACGTTTCGCTTGGCCTTATCCTGGCATTTATCAGTGCTGTAATCGGGGTGCGTTCACTAGCACTTGCGAATCTTTGTGTAAACAGCAGTTCCATCTCTGCAAATGTTTTGACAGAGTCGTTAGGTAGCTCCGAATACCATTCAAAGGCTGTTTCTGCTAAGCTGCCGACGAATTGACGTAGCAACAATTTGTCATCGCCTCCAGTATTGCCGCATAAGGCCCTGAATTGAGCGACATGCTGATGCGGATTCCCTGTCCCTTTATATACGTGGAATTTAGGGATCGTATATCCTGGCGGGTAATTGATATGGTCATACCAGCTCGGATACGGTCGTCCGGTTCTAACAATTTGCCCAGCCGCTTCATTCGCCTGATGAACCCGGATCTGCTGAGCTATATATTCGTCTAGGTCAACTTTGGAGATTGCCTCCTCCTTGGCTGTTGATAGAGCCGGCGGAGGATTTGACGTTTCTCCCCTGTCGTCTTCAAGGACGATCGGAGGATCTTCGGCAGGAGGGTCCGGCTGTAACATCATCCCTACCATATCTTGGAAGAGGAACGCCATCTGTTTTATGTTAGCCGCTTGCTCTGCAGCTTCTTTGTCCCTCTTTTCGAGGACTCTGCGTAAAAAGTCAGCGTCGGTTTCTTGTTCTTGACGCTCATCCGAAGACGTTTCAGAGCTTTCTTTTGGCTTAGTGAGTGCAGCCATTGTAGTCATCATTTCCTGAAGCTTTTGTTGTTGCTCCTGGGCTTTCGTCACGGATCGGGTGAGCGGTCGGTGGCCCATAGAAGTGCGGCTTTCCTCCTTTCCAGAAGCCATATAAACAGTGTGCACCACCATGCCCCCAGACTTGGGGCGTTTGTGTTCGGTGTCTTTGCGATTTGCCGAAGACACAGGGGCTTCTTGCGGCCTCCTTTTTTGAGTGATTGGAGTTAAGGGAGCCGTTGTAGTGGGCACCCAAGTAGCTTTTGCTTTTTGTGCTTTGACAGAGTAATCCTTCCCCTGCCGAACCTTCATCTTTTTCTGTCGTCGGAGGCAGTCTTGATCGATCACCGACTCTTGAACTTGTCGCCAGACTTTGTAAATTTTAGAGGACAGCCGTTGAAGGGGCTGCTCTAGCTTCTTCTCTGGAATATTCTTCACAGATGAATGAGTTCGCTTTAGCACCGCAGTAGGAGAGTTTCTGCGCACCGAGTTCAGCAACTCAAAGCTGTTCTTGGTTGGAACAGCAGTATCGATCTCCACCATTAGAGTTGGAGGACTAAGTCCAGAGGGGGAGTTGCCCCCAGCCTTCTTCACTCGGCGCCAGTAGCGACGTCGGGCATGTCGTGCTGATGGAGTTGTTTCAGCTATAGGGGTGACCTCCTCATGCCCCCTGTGTTGGTCAGAATATACCGGTACCAGCTTTTTAAAGATCGACGTCCGTTGAGCGGGGACGGCCAACTTGTCAGAAGCGGACTTCTGAACATGGGAAGCAACCTTGGTGATTTTTCCAGGAACGGGAGTTGGGATGGCTATCCGTTTCGGGATAACGCCTTCTGGTATGGCAGGCTTCTTCATGGGCCCGATGGAGCTCTGGCCTAATCCATTAAAACCTGAAGCAGTGGAGTTGGATGACTCGTTGAGAGGGGTCGCGGCAGTGGCAAGTCGGTCGAAGACCAACTTCTTTGGAGCTTCTTGCGATGTTATTGGGGCATTGAAGCTTATCAATGGGAGCATAGTCCCGAAGAACAATCCAGCGGTGGCCTGAGTTACTTGCTCCACTGGCATCTTGAAAAGGGAGGCCGCTTGGGGCCCATAAGTCACTCCTCCGGACGGGATGGAGCGAGAGATGCAGTTGCAGGTAGTGCAGTCTGAAGCCATTGATCTTCTGTTTCCTGCACGAAGCAAGATACCAAATCTTAGTACCTCGAATCCACAGGCAACCACAGCAAATCGCGATTCGTTCGCGAACACGACACACGAAGTGTGGAGTGGAAAGAGGAAAAGGTCCCACCGGGCGTGCCAGAATCTGTTCCCCTCCGAACGGCGGCCTGCGACGTTGGGACGTCACGTGCCTGAGGTTCGGGGCAGATGCTATTTGGTTTTTATCCGTCCACCTCTTCGAAGATGCCAAGTTGATTTATGGCACCGTGTATCGAAGGTTTAGACGGATGCGGCCGATGTAGCAGACTTTGTCAGATTCCCCCTCGCTTGAGGGGTTTTTGATTGTGGGGACGCTCTTCCCTGCAGGCGCAAGCCCCTGCAGTTAATTACGCTACCGCTTTGCGGTAACAACTTTCTCCTTCTCCAGAATTTCACTTCGTGTCGTGTGTGTTTGTTTTGTTTGTGGCTGCCCGTGGATTGTATACGGAGACTTAGTGATGTCGTCGCCCGTAGGACGTGGATTAGTCCAAATCCGTGTTTGCTTAGATTTGGGTTTGGTGTTTTTTAGTTTAAGGATGCATTAGTCGCGTTGCGGCTAAGATCAACTTAAACATTTGTTAAGGATACATTAGTCCTGTTTTAGACTAAGATCAACTTAACGTAGTGTTTGATTTAATTATCTGGCCATCAGGACTCGTCACCTCTCTGACGTCGTTGAGGGATTACAACGACAGGCGTCTGAGGAGTTCAGAGATGTACCCTTGAACCAAAGTTGATTTGGGGTTTTATTGTTTATTTAAAGATCTAAGGACACATTAGCCGTAGCTGGGGCTAAGATCAACTTAGAAGGGACCGTTTAGATCCGATAAGAGAGCATTTGGGCTCTATTGTGCCAGTTTAAGGACGTGACGGTCCATTGCCAGTTTTAGGGACGTGGTGGTCCATTATTAGTTTAGGGACGTTTCGGTCCGTCGCCAGTTTAAGGACGTAGTGGTCCATATTCCAGTTTAAGGACGTGGTGGTCCATCGCCAATTTAGGGACGTGGTGGTCCGATATTAGTTTAGAGACGTTTCGGTCCGATATTAGTTTAGGGACGTTTCGGTCCGATATTAGTTTAGGGACGTTTCGGTCTGATGTTAGTTTATGGACATTTCGGTCCGATGTTAGTTTATGGACATTTCGGTCCACAAGTTTAAAGACCCCGCAGTCCATATCGATGTGTGGTCGTTGGGACCCGTCACCTCTTTGACGTCGTTGAGGAATTACAACGACGGATGTCAAAGGAGTTCGGAGATGTACCCTCGAACCGGATGTAAATTGATTTAGAAGAGCAATTTTGCTCAGTCAATTTAATTTAAGGACTTATGGCCAAAATTGGGCTAAGTCCAGTTGAAATGTTTAACATTTTATTTGCTTTTGCATTACATTTCTTTTTTTTATTTTTATTTGGGCCTTGCCCAGAAAGGATGCAGAGCATCAATTTGTTTTGGGCTCTGCCCTTTTAGGAATGATGCAAGGCATCAATTTTATTTGGGCTCTGCCCTTGTATTGCCTTGCAATTTAATTAGGCCTACTAGGTCTTTTTGGTTTGGGCCTGGCCCTTTAGAAAATGCATTGCATTTGTCAAGCGCTTTGCGCCAATCAAAAAGCACAACAGTGCAAATTTATAAGTGCAAAGCACTATTAATTTTAGAATCTTTTAGATTCAAGAACCAATGGTTCATAAAAGAAGTGCAAAGCACTATTTGATTTCTTGATCTAATTTAGATCAAAGAAAAACAAGTTTGTTTATTTCAAGAACCAAAGGTTCATAAAAGTGCAAAGCACTATCTTTTTTTTATTTCTGTTTTTCTTGTTTTAGAGAACCGGTGGTTCATAAAACAAGTGCAAGGCACTATTTGATTTATTTCTAAGAAAAAAACAAGTTTTTTTCTTGTTTTTCTTATCTCAGAGAACCAAAGGTTCATAAAAGTGCAAAGCACTATTTATTTAAGAACCTTTTAAGTTCAAGAACCGATGGTTCATAAAACAAGTGCAAGGCACTATTTTTATTTATTTATTTATTTATCGTTAAAGATCTATGATCATGTTCATAAGAGAATTTTCTCTTCTTTAAAAGGTTTTTACCTTTTTTTTTTATTCTTCAAGAGTTCTCTTCTCTTTTCTTTTTAGCAAGATGTTCATGCCTTTTAATTGAGGTCTGGGGTCCTTTTTATAGTGGCCATAAATTAGTTAAATTTGTTAAAGAGATCTCTCTCTGAGTGATTTGGGAAATTTTCCCCACCGTTGGATTTTTGATCCAAGGGTTTCTGCTTTACAGAAGAAAATCTTCTTATTTTAAAAAAAAACAGAAAAGATTTATTCTGTTTTGCGCAACTCCCCCAGCGCGTGACACGTGTCGCGCAGCTGTGCGTGCGCAACTGCGCAGACACGTGTCGCGCAACTGATTTTTTTTTTTTTTTAAAATCTTGCGCAGCTGCGCGCGCTGACATGTGTCGCGCAGCGCACTGCGCAACTGCACAGACACGTGTCGCGCACTGCGCAGTTGCGCAATCTTTTTCTTTTTCTTTTTTTTTTTTAAATCTTGCGCAGCTGCGCGCGCTGACACGTGTCGCGCAGCGCACTGCGCAACTGCGCAGACGCGTGTCGCGCACTGCGCAGTTGCGCAATCTTTTTTTTTTTTTTTTTTTTTTAATCTTGCGCAGCTGCGCGCGCTGACACGTGTCGCGCAGCGCACTGCGCAACTGCGCAGACACGTGTCGCGCACTGCGCAGTTTGCGCAGTTGCGCAATCTTTTTTTTTTTTTTTTTTCCAAGAGCTTTGCTCTAAAGCTCTTATGGAGTACGCTACTTCATTTATTTTAACTTTAATTTTCTTTTTAATTTTCAAGACAGAGGTTTGCTCTGATTGGAGAAAAACAGAAGTATTGCTTGTTTTCCCACCTTGGAATTTAAACAGAGCTTTGCTCTGATTGAGGTAAACAATTGCCAATCAGGGGTGCACTGTATGAGGAGTTGTTGCCTCCTGACGAGTATGTCTTCGAGCCCGAGCCTGCACCGGTTGATGGCTTGTCTGTTGAGAACGCCGTCTGCTACAAGCGTCCCAGTTTGATCAAGGCGCTAGGTATCTTCGACCGATTGTTCACCGAATCCGAAGAGCAGGGTGTTACTTTCAAGAGCTTCATTGCTTGTTTCCTTCGTGAGGACGTCGTGTCGAAGACAGCTCCGAAGTTTGCCAACATTAGAGACCCCTTTGGGTTTGGTCCGAAGAAGCTGCCGACCACTGAATCGGATCTACCCCAGTACTACATCCCTATTATGTCGCCGACGTCTTTTGAATCCATTGCTGCTCCCGGCATGGACGAAGAGACGTTCTTCATGGGGTTTGTTAGTGTCTGGCTCAGTTGGTTTGTCATTCCCATGCATCGTCGCTTTATGAGAGTTTCGGTTATCTACCCGGCTCATCGTATTGCTGAAGGGACGCGATTGGCTATCGGCATCCCGGCGCTGGCGCATCTTTATCATGGGTTGGGCACCGCAGCTAATACCTCTATTCTCGGCGTGGATGTAGTAAACTTTTCGCTTCATTATTTCACGTCCTGGATCGAAATGCACGTGTTGGGGGCTTTTGCCATGCATGAGAGGCCCTCATTTTACGATGCCTACCCCTTCCCATGACTTATGCGATTAGTGGATGCTTCTGCCGCCGACCCGACCCAATTTGGGGCTATTCGGGTGCTGATTTCTCTTTACGCCGCCGCTGGCGGGCTGTTTTTTAATGATCGAGTCTTGTCTACTCCCTCAGGTCCAGTTCAACAACTCTGGGACCAGTCGAAAGACAACGCACCTTCTTTGAAGCCCCGAGAGGCCGCGCACTTGTATACAATTAGACCGGGCTACTTGGTGCTTCGCCAAGACAGTGCGGCCCTTTTCATGCGGTACAACCCGCATCGATTCGCCCGACAGCTTGGATACGACCAGGGCATTCCCTTTGAAGCTTTCATCGTTGCGCCGGTCCCTTCACTTGATGCCGTTCGCGATGCCGCACATCATTTCATGAGATTGAACACCGGCTCCAATTTTATGATCCCTGAAGCTGAGCATACGCCCCGGTGTGTGGGGGCGTTTACGGGATAGTATCTCCATCGGGTGAACCCGATTATTCTTGAGGAAAGAAGGGTGCTTCTTGGTCATGATGCCCCTCCTCAGGCTCAGGGAGCTAAGTTGCGACCGAGGGCTCCAGTCCGCTTCCCTCTGAGGGAGATTGGCACCGCGCTCATTCCGGAGGAGTCAGGGGTAGACCTTACTCCAACAGCTGGTATGCCCTTGGGTTCCCGATCGCAGGTTAGACGGGCCCCAGTAGCAGCACCACCGCCGGTGGCGGCACCGCCCCCCTTGGCGTCGACAATGGCGGTGTCATCCTCAGTTGTGGCACTGAGCGAGAGTAATAGGGATGAGGGTGTCGAGAGCGATGTGGGCCGGCGCCGCCCTAAGGCTTCGCGAGGGAAGAAGTGGTCATCCTCGGCGACCGGCTCTGGGTCTAAGAGGCGGAGGAAAGCGGCCACCAACCTGCTCGATTCTTTGGCGGAGTCTGAGCCTATTCTTGAAGACGAACCATTGGCCCTGCAAGAGTCAGACGCTGGACTTCTCTTCCCGAGTTCGGCCGATGAGGAGGCCGCACAGTTGGCTGAGGCCATACGGCGTTCCAAAGACGTGTCTCATAACGCCAGGGTTTCGAAGAAGTCCTATCCCGCTGTAATTTTTTACGAAGACCCTTCGTGGATTCGGCGGCGATTTATCGGTCCTTTGGAGGAATGGGGGGAAGGGCTCTGAAGCAGGCCGCTTCAGAAGATGCAGTGGACGCACTTTCTTTATGGACCGGCGGCCATGAGTCTACCCTTGAACCCCGGTGAGCCCACCTCCTTGAGAAGGAGCAGCGGCTTGAAGAAGCCATATTGAGGGCTTCTTTGCGCATCGGTACGTTGTGGTTCTTTTTGTAGTTCTTCAGATTATTTATGCCCGTGCATATGTATCCTTATTCTTATTTGAATCGTGCAGAATCTTCGACGCTGGGGGAGCTCCCTACGGGCTCATTAAAGCTAAAGCCCGCCGAAATTCTCAATGAAGCCTCGCTCGATGTGGAGGGGGCTGATGAGGCTGCTCCTCTCATGGTAGAGCCTCCAGCGGCGGTTCTTGGTCAGGGAGTGCTTGCTTCTTTGGGGGAGGCTCCTTTGGAGGAGGTTGCTGCTCCAACGGCTCTTCCTGAAGGCGGCCCAGAGGCTGAGATGGAGGTAGTGGGGACTACCCTCCCTCTGTTGGAGCCCGAGGTTCCGGCAGAGGCCGTCGAAGCCGCTATCCCCCCGACTCAGAACGGGAGAAGTGTTGAAGGTAACCCTCTGCATTTTAACTTAGCAACCCTTCCATGGTCTAAACTCTTCTATCTTTCCCAGAATTGTGCGGTTTGGCGGCCACTATCGCTGATCTGTCGCCTCGGCAGTCATTTCAGCGTTTATTGGAGATGGCAGCTCCGCAGGCGATCTCCCCTCAGCGCATTGTCCTTTCCTCCGGGCAGGGTTAGCGTCATTCGCCATTTTTTTATTATAGCATTGTTGCCATTTTTCTTTTTTGCGAAATGACGTTGATATCTCTTATATAGTTTTGGAAGCTGACGACGAGGTCGAGGTCGTTGAAGGGCCAGGGGAACCTTCAGCTCCTACTTGCATGACTATCTGTAAGCGACATTTCATCATAATCCTGTTTGTTCTGTGCTTAAGAATTTTATTAACATCTTTCATATTTGAACAGCCCTGCCAATCTCCATGGCGTTGGAATCGCGCATCGTGATGCCGCCCGGCCCTTATGCTTTGCGGGCTTCAGAGCGCTTGGCCCAACTAAGCCTTGTCTCCCTCTCATCTTTTATTGAGGAGCTCCGTGCTGGTAGCGCGACTACAGCCGAAGCGTTTGCCGCCGAAGCTAACGTCTCTCTCCCTTTTCTTTCCACCTATCATAATGAGGAGGTGGTGCGGGTCTGGGTGGAGTTCTGTAGGAAGGTGGAGGCTTGTTTGCACGCCCTTGAATGTTCCCACCTTTCGTCGGAAGCCGTGGCTGCAAGGGCGAAGTTACGGGGGTTGATAGCACGGTGCGCTGCAAACATGACGTCGTGCGAGAAGAGTCTCGGCCGTAAATTCTCGGAGAGGGAGTTGGCTTCTAAGGCGCTGAGCGAGCTTCAGGCGAGTCTTACTGCCAAGGCCAACAAAGCGTATGAGCTCTGGCGAGTGCTTCAGGAGTCCATAAAAGAGGTTGTGGCTCTCGATAAAGCTGCCACGTTCACTCGTGAAAGGGTCGAGGCCCATAAAGCCACCGAGAAAGAGCTTGAAGCTCGGCTTGCTTCGTATCAGGCCCAGCAAGCTCAGGCGGAGGATCGTCTTTTGGCGATCTTAAATCATGAGGCCGTGGCCCAACAAAAGCAGGATGAGTTGACCAAGCTGCTAAATCGCCCGCCGGCTTAAAGACTTGTATCTTTTCCTTTCTTTTTGTACATACTCATGGATGAGAGTATCTTCTTTTGTTCTTTCACGAATTGTAGTTTGTATCCATTTTGGTTTATGAATAAAAGATACACTTTTCTTCTCAATGGTGCGTCTCTTTTTTGCTGAATGTGTTTTGCGGACAATTTATCTTGATCTCCTTGCAGGGGCAGCGATAGCTTAGGATTCAGGGTTAAGATCTGCTTCCTAAGACTTTTGCACTTTTTGAGCCACGAGGGTCTCATAAAGAGTTTTTCTCCCCATGGGTCGAGAAGACCCCATAGGTATAAGTTCTTCTTAAGAATCATGAGGATTCTTAAGCGGGTTGTCCCTTGAGAGTCGTAAGGATCTCACAAGAGAGTTTTTCTTCCTTACAGGTCGTGAGGACCTGCAAGTGCTGGATGTGGTCACCCTTATTCGTGTTTCACGGAGTCAGGGGTTTCTCGAGGCATCGTAGTTTAAAGACGTCGCGGTCAAGGTTAAGGACCTCATAGTCCGTGGATTTAAGGACTCCACAGTCCGATGTTAGTTTTAAGACATTACGGTCAAGGTTAAGGACCTCATAGTCCGCGGATTTAAGGACTCCACAGTCCGATGTTAGTTTTAAGACATCACGGTCAAGGTTAAGGACCTCATAGTCCGTAGATTTAGGGACTCCACAGTCCGATGTTAGTTTTAAGACATCACGGTCAAGGTTAAGGACCTCATAGTCCGTGGATTTAGGGACTCCACAGTCCGATGTTAGTTTTAAGACATCACGGTCAAGGTTAAGGACCTCATAGTCCGTGGATTTAGGGACTCCACAGTCCGATGTTAGTTTTAAGACATCATGGTCAAGGTTAAGGACCTCATAGTCCGTAGATTTAGGGACTCCACAGTCCGATGTTAGTTTTAAGACATTACGGTCAAGGTTAAGGACCTCATAGTCCGTGAATTTAGGGACTCCACAGTCCTATGTTAGTTTTAAGACATCACGGTCAAGGTTAAGGACCTCATAGTCCGTGGATTTAAGGACTCCACAGTCCGATGTTTGGTTGCAGGGACCCGTCACCTCTTTGAAGACGTTGAGGAATTACAATGCCACGTATCAAAGGAGTGAAGAGATGTACCCTTAAACCAAGGCAGAGTCCGTAGGGAATCGGGGTGGTTGATTGTTAGTTTTAAGACGTTACGGTCAAGGTTAAGGACATCATAGTCCGTGGATTTTAGGGACTCCACGGTCCGGTGTTTGCTCTGGATGCTTCATACGGGTTCACTGCCATGCTTGGCGAGGACCAGGCTCCGCTCTGGATACTTCACACGGGTTCACTGCCGTGCTCCGCGAGGACCAGGATCCACTCTGGACGTTTTCCACGGGGTCAAAGAGTGACGTTATCCGCGTTCCACGTAACCAGGAATTTTGCATTAGATGCTTCACACGGGTTCACTGCCGTGCTCGGCGAGGACTAGGCTCTGCTCTGGATGCTTCACACGGGTTCACTGCCGTGCTCCGTGAGGACCAGGATCCGCTCTGGACATTTTCCACGGGGTCAAAGAGTGACGTTATCCGCGTTCCACGTAACCAGGAATTTTGCACTAGATGCTTCACACGGGTTCATTGCCGTGCTCGGCGAGGACTAGGCTCCGCTCTGGATGCTTCACACGGGTTCACTGCCGTGCTCCGCAAGGACCAGGATCCGCTCTGGACGTTTTCCACGGGGTCAAAGAGTGACGTTATCCGCGTTCCACGTAACCAGGAATTTTGCACTAGATGGTTCACACGGGTTCACTGCCGTGCTTGGCGAGGACTAGGCTCCACTCTGGATGCTTCACACGGGTTCACTGCCGTGCTCCGCGAAGACCAGGATCCGCTCTGGACGTTTTCCATGGGGTCAAAGAGTGACGTTATCCGCGTTCCACGTAACCAGGAATTTTGCACTAGATGCTTCACACGGGTTCTGCCGTGCTTGGCGAGGACTAGGCTTCGCTCTGGATGCTTCACACGGGTTCACTGCCGTGCTCTGCGAGGACCAGGATCCGCTCTAGACGTTTTCCACGGGGTCAAAGAGTGACGTTATCCGTGTTCCACGTAACCAGGAATTTTGCACTAGATGCTTCACACGGGTTCGCTGCCGTGCTTGGCGAGGACTAGGCTCCGCTCTGGATGCTTCACACGGGTTCACTGCCGTGCTCCGCGAGGACCAGGATCCGCTCTGGACGTTTTCCATGGGGTCAAAGAGTGACGTTATCCGCGTTCCACGTAACCAGGAATTTTGCTGATTGTATCCACATTTCACGGGATAGAGGTTTGATTATTGGCGATATGTATATCACCGAGCCATGGAACTGGGAGTTGCCGCTGTTTCGCTTAGCTTAGAGTTGTGTCCGTTGTTACGAGACGAGTGCTGAGATGATCACTAAGTCGTTCGCGGCCCGTCGAGATTTTGTTTCTTCATATGATGAAACTTGGAGGAGAAGTATGATCCATTTTTTGTTTATGCCCTTGGATTGTATACAGGGTGTGATGGAACATCACCTGTAGGGCATAAATTAAAACTCTCTCTTTTTTTTATTTATTTTATTTCTCTTTACGCGATGCTCTATCATTTCAGCTTTTATATCGCGAAGGTCGCGATTGCCCCATCATTTCGGCTATTTTTCGCGGTGCCCAATCATTTTGGCTATTTTTTATTTTCTACTCGCTGCTTTTTATTGCGAGTCGTCCCATCATTTCGGCTATTTTGTAGGTATGTGTGGCTTGCTAGCCTTTTTGCTGCAAGCTTGGGTTTTAGACGCCTCTTTCGGCATCAACATCGCTACCACTGGGATATTGCTAGGAGCGAATCATCATTTGCCTCTGTCGATGTTGAACAAAGGTGGCTTAGCAAACAGGGTTAGGGTCCTGTCGACTAAGGCTTTTGACTTCATGAGCCGTAAGGGTCTTACAAAGGTATTTCTCCCTACAAGTCGTGAGGATCTTGTAGGTGTATTTTCTCCCTAGGAATCGTGAGGATTCCTACGTGTATGTTCCTCTGCAAGTCGTAAGGATCCTACAAGAGGGCTTTCTCCTTATAGGTCGAGAGGACCTACAAGGGTTGCTCACCATATGGACATATCCCTAGTCACGGGTGGGACTTTGCTGGGGAAATGTTTATTCGCGCCCGTGGATTGTATACAAGGGTCAGTATTGAGCCGCGTGTAGGGCAATATTGAAGGTTGTGGGGGATTTGCTTAAGAACAGGTTTAGGTTTCTATAACTTAAGACTTTCAAATCTCATGAGCCGTGAGGGTCCCATAAGAGAATTCTCCTTACGAGTCGTGGGGATCTCGCAAGTGTATTTTCTCCTTAGGAATCGTGGGGATCCCTAAGTGTGTCGATCCCTTGTGAGTCGTAAGGATCCCACGCGGGTGGTTTCTCCTTACAAGGTCGAGAGGATCTTGTAAGTGTCTTTTAACGAGGTTGCGCCCTTTCGGGTTTTCACAAACACTCGCCGGTAGTCCTGCTGTTTTTACTCACGGAGCCCTTTCGGGTTTTCATCCGTGCCCCTTCTGCTTATGGACATACCGTTTTTTTATTTTATTATTATTATTTTTATTATTCATCTTGTCAGCCTAAGGATGCTGCGGTAGTAGTTTAGGGACGTTTCGGTCCGTCGTTAGTTTAAGGACGTTTCGGTCCGTCGTTAGTTTAAGGACGTTTCGGTCCGTCGTTAGTTTAAGGGCGTTTCGGTCCATCGTTAGTTTAAGGACGTTTCGGTCCGTTCAGGGGAAGGCCGGCTAATGCTTATAAAGTCTGAGTTTAGGAAGATAGCGAGCGGACATAGTCGTCGTCATCTATCATTGACCCAGGCTGTGGCTCATTAAGCGTAGTATTTCTTTAAGAAACGGCCGTTTATTGGCCTGAAAGGCCTTTCACCGTGCATGTCCATGAGTAGATAGGCTCCACCCTGGTCGACCTTGTCTATGATGTACGGGCCTTCATAGTTCGGCTCAAATTTTTCCCGCTTGGCACGATTGGGGATCATAGGTCTTTTGACCACTAGTACGAGTTCGCCTTGGCGGAATGTCCTCGGTCTGGTCAATCTTTCTTACGAGCGTGTCATCTTTGCTTTGTAGGCCTCTAGATTTTGTTGCGCTATGAGCCGGGTTTCATCGAGGGCATCAAGCTCCTCAAGCCGAAGGTGAGCATTTTCTTCGTCCGTCGGCTCGTAGTTGACTGCCACTCGTAGAGAGGGTAACTCTATCTCGAGGGGGAGCACTGCTTCCGTCCCAAATACTAAGGCGTACGGCGTTGTGTTCGTGGCCGTCTTGAACGTAGTTCGATAGGCCCAAAGGGCCTCTTGCAGCCTCTCGTGCCAGTCTTTCTTATTTCGGGACACCGTCTTTTTTATGATCTTTGTCAAGGTCTTATTGAAGGCCTCGGCCAGACCGTTAGCTCGTGGATTGTAAACTGAAGAATATCTCCAGTCTATATTGTGCTGCTGCGCGAAGCGGCTAATCTTATGGCTTCTGTAGGCTGGCCCGTTATCGGAGATAATCCGCCGTGGAGTTCCAAACCGATAAATGACGTGCGTCTTGAAAAAGTGGAGGATATTCTCCGTCCTCACTTCCCTCAGCGGTACCGCTTCTGCCCATTTGGAGAAGTAATCAGTTGTCGCCAGGATGAAACGATGTCCCCGGGACGATGCTGGTTCGATAGGGTCGACTATGTCAGTCCCCCACATTTCGAATGGCCAGCTAGCCACCGTCGGATGTAGTGGATTCGGATGCTGGTGGATGAAATCCCCGTGGATTTGGCATGAGTGGCATTGCTTCGCATATTCGAGGCAGTCCTGGATCATCGTGGGCCAGTAGTAACCCATCCGTTTAATTTTTAACTTCATCTTCGGGCCTGCTTGATGAGAACCATAGATTCCGTCATGAACCTCTTGAACGACTCTTTCTGCTTCGTCTGGTCCTAAACATCTCAGCCACAGAGAATCAAACGACCTCTTATACAGAGTATCATTGACGAAAGCGAAAGATAGATCTCGTTTCATGAGCTGATGTCTTGAGGACGCTTCTTCGGGGATTCGGTGGGACTTAAAGTAGTCTATGAAGACTTCCCTCCAGTCCTCAGCCTTCTCGCGGTCTTTTATTTGCAGGGTTGTCTGCTCAGTCGCTCCTTTTTCTTCGTATGATTTGGGAGATATTTCTGCTGGGGCGAGCACTCGACGGCTTTGTACCATGATTTTGACGTCATCGAGGTTCTCGTCAGCCAGTTCTTTAGCGAGCTTAGCTAGCGCGTCTGCTTTGCTATTTTCCTCACGTGGTATGTTTTCCAAAGTGTAGGAGAGAATTTGGGTCAATAGTTGTTGTACCTTTTCGCCGTACTTCACCAACTCCGGTTTGCACGTTTGGTAGTCACCATTTACTTGACTAACGACCAGTTGAGAATCCCCGTATATAAGAAGGTCTTCAATTCCCATGACAATGGCGATCTCGAGGCCCGCTATCAAAGCTTCGTATTCGGCTTCATTGTTCGTCCTCGATTCCGTTAAGGAGAAAGCAAAGCGCATTATCCCTCCTTGTGGGGTTACGAAGATAAGGCCTACTCCCGATTTGATTATGGGGGTACATTGTTTGCGATTCTTCATGGAAGATGCCCCATCAAAATAGAGCTCCCATCGGGTATCACCGCCGCTGATCGCATCAAATGCATGTTCGTCTGGCAAATCGCAGTTCAGAGGAGAACCGGCAGGTACTGGATGCTCAGCAAGGAAGTCGGCAATGGCCTGGCCTTTCACTGCCTTGAGAGGTCGATACGTTATCGAGAACTCCATCAAGAGTAGAGCCCATTTAGCGAGTCGACCTGTCAGTATAGATTTTGACATCAAATATTTAAGAGGGTCCACCTTCGAGATGAGATGGACTTCGTGCGCCAATGCATAATGCCTGAGCTTTGTTATCGCAAAGATCAACGCCAGGCAGTGTTTTTCAGTGGGAGAGTAATTGCTTTCTGCCCCCAGCAATACTCGACTTAAGTAGTAGAGTGCCCTTTCTTTTCCCTGGTCATTCTCTTGTGCCCATAATGCGCCCAAAGAACCTTCTAGGGCAGTTGTATAAAGAATGAGAGGCTTTCCCTTGACCGGCGCAGCCAACACTGGAGGGTTCTGCAGGTACTGCTTGATCTCGTCCAGTGCGCCTTGGCATTTGTGATCCCAAACGAATGGAGTTCTCTTCTTCATCAGGTGGCTGTAAGGACGGCACTTGCCTGAAAGATTGGCGATAAACCGCCGGATGTATGCGAGCTTCCCTTGGAGAGACCGCAACTGTTTGAGGGTTCTTGGCGGAGGCATTTACATGATCGCCTTGATCTTAGATGGATCTATTTCGATACCTCGGTGTCGGATGATGAATCCCAGGAATTTACCCGAGAAGACTCTGAACGCGCATTTGAGGGGATTCATCTTCAAATTATATTGCCGAAGACGTTGAAATACAGTCTTCAGATGCTCTAAATGCTCTTCGTATGACATGCTCTTCACTACGAGGTCATCAATATAGCACTCGACGATGTCATGTATGAGATCATCGCAGATCTTTGTTATGGCCCTTTGATAGGTAGCACCGGCGTTCTTGAGACCAGGGGGCATAACCTTGTAGCAGAATATACCCAAAGGGGTCCGGAAAGCGGTGTGCTTCTGGTCTTCGGGATGCATCTTTATCTGATTGTACCCTGATGAACCGTCTATAAAGGAGAAAACCTCGTGAGTGGACGTGTTATCTATCATTAGCTCGGTTACCGGTACTGGGAAATAGTCCTTCGGGCAGGCTTTATTGAGATCCCTGAAATCCACGCATATGCGCACCGTCTCATTTTTCTTCATTACCGAGACGATGTTGGCAATCCAGTCAGGATATTGAACTTCTTGGATAAATCCAGAATCGATCAGCTTCTTGACTTCGGCGTTGATGCTCATCTCAAGCTCGAGCCGCATCCTTCTCGGCGCCTGCTTGACTGGCTTGATATCCGGGGATATTGCTAATTTATGCACAGCAATCTCCGGATCTATTCCCGGCATCTCGGAATAGTTCCATGCGAAGCAATCTTTATGCTGTAGAAGCACGTCCATTAATGCAGCCACCCTTTCTTCAGATAGCCGCTCACTAACAAATGTCGGTCACGGATCGTCTGCCGATCCCAACTCAATCTTCTTGAGGTTATCTGCAGTAGTATGTATGCCATCTTCCAGTTCTTTCGGAGCCGGTGGAAATTCTGAGATTACCTCATTGTCATTGTTTTCGAAGCACCAAGAGAGCTCATCTATGTCTTCGGGCTCTTCTTTTAATATCGTAATCATGTAACAGGTGCGAATCCGCTTCCAAGATTGAGGTGGATCCGGTTCTGCTCTTGCGGCTTTAGGTTCGTGCTTTTGTGGCGGCGTTACCTTCCAACTGTTGGATAAAGCAAATCTGCCTTGTTGGTACTGGTCTTCGACCCAGTTCTTGAAGGTGAAGCAGTCTTCGATAGGGTGTCCTATGGCTCGGTGATAAGAGCAATAGCCCGGATAAGAAACTTCGTTAACTTGCTCAGGGTGCTTAGACTCCGGAAGTGCGATCATTTGATGTTTTATAGCGAGCTCGAGTAACTTCTTCGTCTTGTCTTGAGGGAAGGAATACGCTCGACTCATCTTCTTCATGAGGGACAAATCCGGGCCGCGCAATACTCGATCACGTAACTCTCTAATCCTGCGTTGTTGTTGTCGGATCTTCTTTCCGCTTCTTGATTTATTTCTGCCTCTGCGTCGGGCCTTTTGTACAACGGGTTGACAGGGAGGAGCATCTTTGTCTTTTGCAGCCTGTTGAAACAGACGTTGCATCCTGGCCTTCTCGTAGATGGCCATCTCGCGGTTGTGGTCTTCCCGAGCCTTTTGACCTGCTTTCCTGATAAGCTTGTCCACATGTTCTTCAAATGACGGACTCGGCGCTTCGATTGCGGGATCTAGTTTTGATGAAGGGTTGGCATTGCTGGACAGGGCATTTTCCTCCTCATCGAAGCTATATATGGCGTAGCTGCCGTGGGCTCGCTCCCGTTTCTCGGATCTCACATATCCAAGCCCAAGCGTTTCCATTCTCCCGTTGGGCAATTTGCGCTGAGTCCCAGGGACATTCTAAATCTTGTTGTAGAACCGAGCTTGTCGAACAATCTGTTTTAAGGCTACTCCTTGGCGCTTCAAAAGCCTATTTAGTCCATTTGTGTAATATCGGGGCAAACGGATGGGTTGGAGCCGGTCGAGTGTAGCGTCCGCGCCATGCCATATCTCTTTCTCCACTCTCGTCTCTGCGGATTGGTATAATAGGATCACATTTCACCCTTTCGCCTGGGAGGGACGTAAAACGTCTGCAGGTCCTGCACATTGTGAGCTTGAAGTGCATCAAGATCCTTGTAGTGTTTCCGCGGCACTATGGTGATTCGCAAACTTTGATCATCATTAGGGGATGCCTGTATTGACGGCCGACTGGAGAACACGACATTAACTTCATCTTCCGAGTCACTTTCGAAGATCAACATGGGGGCGGACATTCCCGGGTTGTTGCGTCGAGATGGCCCAGCATAAACTATCTCTTCTTCTTCTTCGGTATCGCTCCCGAAAACAGGGATGGTGGCAATGACTTTGTTCTCCGGCTTGCGACACTTTTCTGTATCCTCGAAGTCTGGCAGAAAGTACTTTGCATCTTCGTACTTGCGGACTTCGTTCACGGAAAATGGGTTCAGCTCACCTGTTACGGTATACTCAAAACCATCCTTGAAGTACTTCATACACTGATGCTGTGTAGAAGGGATGATGTTGTACTCGTGTAACCAAGGACGACCGAGCAAGGCGTTGTAGCAGGTTTTGGCGTCAATGACGTGAAACTTGATGTCCGTGACGAGCAGTCTGAAGCGTAATGTCAATATTACGGATCCGAGAGTCCGTGACGATTGGGAGTCGAAACCAGAGATGGTAATTTTGTCACGAGCGAGGTGTTGCACGCTTATACAAATTTCCTTTAACACCCGAACGTTAAGGAGATTGACGGAGGATCCATTATCTACCAGGATCTTTCCTATCTTGATATCATGGCAGTATCCAGAGACATATAGAGGACGATTGTGGTCGCATGTCCCGAGAAGGAGGTCTTCGTCACCGAAAGTGATGTCGGCCGTATGCACTTCTTCCAGTTCATCCTTCATCCTTTAAGCGGCGAGGAAGGCTTGGAATTGCTCGGGTTCTTGTAACGCCTTAATTAGTGAATCTCGCGCTTCTTTTGATAATAGGAGGGCATCGAGAATGCTGAGTTGAGAAGGTAGCTTCCTTAGGTGCGCTAGGATGTTGTAGTCCACCTTACCCTTCCTGGGAGGGTCCTTGGTAGTCATCTCTTTCATGACTTGGTCATCTAAAGTGATATCCTCAGTGACCTTTTTCTTTCCCTTATCTTTTCTATTTGCGGGCCCGAGATTCTTTTCCGGGAGCGTACGATTGCGCAGCTGAATGTTTTCGCAGGCTTCTGGTTCTTCCTCTTTCCCTAAAACGGATTCTTTAAAGAGAGGGCCCAGAGCCATTTCTTCATCAGAGTCGCTCCCAAAGGTGAGAACTTGTGACCCTCCGGCATTAACCATGTAACAGTTGCCAGTAGTTCTGTTGTGCCCGTCGGCAGTATTTCTTCGTTCCCGACGAGTCTTGCGTTTCATACGCTTAAAATGTTGCCGATGAGCAACATATCCCTGCCACCATATCCTAAAGGCGTCGCACTCCTCCGTAGGGTGTGAAATTTTCTGATGATATGCGCAATAATTAGGGTGCTTCTCCGCCCCATTGAGCGTGTTTTCTTCCGAGGGTGGTAGCTTCGTTCCCATTGACATGGCTTTGGCAAACCTTTTCCTCGTCTTGAGTATCTTTTTGTCTGCCTCGGATGCCTTTCGATCTGGCAGGAGTACTTCAACTCTTTCGTTTGGTCGCCTGCGTTTGGCTCCTTCCGATGCGGCCATCTCATGCTCCTGATCCGCTTTACTCTTCAGACGAATCTCATCTAGAAAGGCGTCGATCATTTCATCTGTTGGCCACACAAGCTTTGGTTCAGGCTCTGTCCCCAGTTTCTTAGTGCTAGGAGTTTTTTCATCGTCGGTATACGAGTGGGAGATTACGTTACAACTCACCACATATCCCTCGGATTCATCCGACGAACTCTCTCCATCATCTTCCTCTTGAAAGATGTGGTTGAGGAACTCTTGCAGCGTGACCGGAGTTCGCGCCTTTTGATTATACTCTTCCAGCGCGTCGATTTGCTTCTGCAAGTTCGTGCGCTTGTCTCCAGGCTTCACGGGCTTCTTAGATTTCTTCTTCTTTTTCTTCGAAGATTTTGACGGTAGAGCATGAGTACTTGGGCCATCACCACCGCTTTTTGTAGTTGGGCGCGGCCTCAGCATTCCTTCAATGATCTAGGGTTCCAGCGGGTCCTTCCATTCGACTGCCGGGTACGTATGAAGGTCCTTCAGCATTCTTTTGGTTTTAGTTGACAGCACGACCTCCCATGGAGCTTCCTCAATAAAGGAACAGGTTGCCCCCGGTGTATCTGCTTTCTTAGGAGTATGCGGTTGTGGTGGGTTCACCTTCCACTTTTCGGACAGCGCAAACTTCCCCTGGAGGTATTGATTTTCAATCCATCCTTTGAAGACGAAGCAATCCTCAATCGGATGACTTACCGTTTGATGGTAAGGGCAATAGTTAGGGTTATTCACCTCAATGGGTTGTGGCGGTCGCCTTGGATTTGGCAGGTTTATAAGTCTGTTGCGTACTGCCAGCTCGAATAACCGTTTCATCTTGTCCCATGGAAACGAGTAGGGACGCTTCATTTTCTCGTTATAATACCGGCGCCTTTCTTCCAATTGATCCGCCAGCTTTGGGGCATTGGGCTGCTGTTGGGCATTCGCGATGAAGGTTTCCTTTCTTTTACCCTTGTCACTCCGAGGCTCGGGCTTCGGGGGAGACGGTCTATGACCCATTTGGTCCATCTGGGCCAACTTGTCGATTAGAGCCTGGAATGTGGTTGGCTTAAAGAACATCATAAACTGGGAGATAGTTGTGTGAGGGTCTAGGGTTCCCACGAACATGCCCACCGCGGGCGCTTCCTCAATGCGTTGTTCGCATTTCGACCATAAATTTCGCCAGCGTATAGCGTACTGGACCTACGTTTCGCCTGGTTTCATCCTGGCATTAATCAATGCCGTTATTGGAGTGCGTTCGCTGGCGCTTGCGAATCGCTGAGTGAATAGCAACTCCATTTCAGCGAACGTCTTGATAGAATCGTTCGGGAGTTCCGAATACCATTCGAACGCCGTTTCTGATAAGCTGCCCACGAATTGGCGAAGCAACAGTTTATCGTCGCCACCAGTGTTACCTCAAAGCGCCCTGAACTGGGCAACATGTTGATGGGGATTGCCGGTCCCCTTATACACGTGGAATTTTGGTATTGTATAACCCGGCGGATATTTAATTTGGTCGTACCAGATCGGATATGGTCGCCCCGTTTTTACGACTTGACCAGCTGCCTCAGTCGCCTGATGAACCCGGATTTGTTGGGCTATATAGTCGTCCAAGTCAGCCTTAGAGATTGTCTCCTCCTTGGCCGTTGAGAGAGACGGTGGTGGATTTGATGTTTCTCCCCTGTCGTCTTCAAGGACGATCGGAGAATCCTCAGCAGGTGGGTCTTGTTGGATCATCATTCCCACCATGTCCTGGAATAAGTGGGCTATCTGCTTTATATCGGCCGCTTTTTCCGCAGCCTCTTTATCTTTCTTTTCCAATATTCTCCGAAGGAACTCAGCGTCAGTTTCCTGTTCTTGTTGCTGATCCGAGGACGCCTCGGGGCTTTCTTTCGGCCCAGTAAGCGCGGCCATTGCAATCATCATTTCCTGGAGCTTTTGCTGTTGGTCCTGAGCTTTGGTTATTGACCGTGTAAGCGGTCTATGACCTGTAGACGCACGGCTGTCTTCCTTTCCCGACGCCATGTATACAGTGTGGACCATCCTGCCCCCAACCTTAGGGCGTCTGGGTTCAGCGCTTTTAGCTCTCGTTGCAGGCCCGGGAATCTTCTCCGGCCTCCTCTTTTTATGAGCAGTGGAAGTTGAGGGGGCCGTTGAGGTGGGCACCCAGACAGATTTTCGTAGCTTAGCCTGGTGACTGGCTTCCTGTTGGATTTTTAGCTTCTTGTGCTAGCGGGAGAAATTTGGATCGATCATCGAGTCTCGGGCCTGCCGCCAGACTTTATAGATTCGGGAGGACAGCCGTTGAGGAGATTGGGGCTGTTCTGGCTTTACTTCTATAGCCCTTTTCAGCGGATGGGGAGACTTCTTTAGCGCAGCGGTAGGAGAATTCCTACGCACCTTATTTAGCATCTCAAAGCTGTTCCCAGTTGGAACAGCAGCATTAATTTCTGCCATCGGGGCTGGAGGAGTTAGCCCAGAAGGGGGGTTGCCTTCGGCCTTCCTCACTCGGCGCCAGTAACGACGTCGAGCGCGTCGTGCTGATGGAATCGGCTTGGTGAGGGCGATAGTCTCGTCTTGCCCCCTGTGTAGGTGAGGGGTCGTTGCTGGTGCCAGCCTGTTAAAGACTGATGTCCTTTGGGTAGCAGGAGTGGAAGCTGGAACAGTCAATCTTGTAAGGACCGACTTTTTGGAAGGAGAAGCCGCCTTGACGACTTCAGGAGCGAGACTGGTTATTTTCTTAGGAGCAGCCTTCTCTGGGATTGCAGGCCCCATTGCGGTTCCACAGGAGCTCTGTCCCAGTCTGGAGAAGACCGAGGCACTGGTGTTGGGCGACTCATTGAGAGGGGCCGCGGCAGGGGTAAGACGATCAAAGACCGACTTCTTGGGAGCTTCCGTTGTCAGCACTGGAGCGGTGAAGCTTGTCGGCGGGCGCATGGTCCTAAAAAACAATCCTGTGGTGGCTCGAGTGACCTGTTCCACGGGCATTGTGAATAGCGAAGCAGCTTGGGGTCCGTAGGCCATACCTCCTGGCGAGGCAGAGCGTCGGATGCAATTGCAGTCCGAGCGATTGGAGCATTTCGCACAAATAGAAGCCATCGATTCTTTGCTTTCTGCAATAAGAAAGACGCCAAGTTTTAGTACCTTGAAACCCAAGGGCAACCATTAGCGAACCGCGATTGGTTCGCGAATCATGACACACGAAGTGTGGAGTGGAAAGAGGAAAAGGTCCCACCGGGCGTGCCAGAATCTGTTCCCCTCTGAACGACGGCGCGACGCATGGTCGTCTCACCTGAGGCTTGGGGCAGATGCTAATTGGTGCTATCCGTTTACCTCTCCGAAGATGCCAAGTTGATTTATGGCACCGTATATCGAAGGTTTAAACGGATGTTTCCGATGTAGCAGACTTCGTCAGATTCCCCCTCGCTTGAGGGGTTTTTGATTGTGGGGACGCTCTTCCCTGCAGGCGCAAGCCCCTGCAGTTAATTACGCTACCGCATCACGGTAACCACTTTCTCGTTCTCCAGATGGTCACTTCGTGTCGTGTATGTTTATTTTATGTTTAGTTGCCCGTGGATTGTATACGGAGACTGAGTTATGTCGTCGCCCGTAGGGCGTGGACAACTCCAAATCCGTATTATCTTAGATTTGGGTTTGGGGTTTGAGTTTAAGGATTCGTTAGCCTCATTTGAGACTAAGATCGACTTAAACGTCTGTTAAGGATACGTTAGTCTAGTTTTTAGACTAAGATCAACCTAACGGGATCGTTTAGATCCAACAAGAGAGCAATAAAAGGGGGGCTCTATTGTTTAGTTTAGTGACATTACGGTCGGTAGGTAGTTTAAGGACATTGCGGTCCATGGGTAGTTTAAGGACATTGCGGTCCAATGTTAGTTTTAAGACGTTGCGGTCAAGGTTAAGGACCTCATAGTCCGTGGATTTAGGGACTCCACAATCCGTTGTTAGTTTTAAGACATCACGGTCAAGGTTAAGGACCTCATAGTCCGTGGATTTAGGGACTCCACAATCCGATGTTAGTTTTAAGACATCACGGTCAAGGTTAAGGACCTCATAGTCCGTGGATTTAGGGACTCCACAGTCCGATGTTAGTTTTAAGACATCACGGTCAAGGTTAAGGACCTCATAGTCCGTGGATTCAGGGACTCCACGGTCCGTATCAATATGTGGTCATCGGGACCCGTCACCTCTTTGAAGACGTTGAGGAATTACAACACCACGTATCAAAGGAGTGAAGAGATGTACCCTTGAACCGAGGTAGATTAAATAATCTTTGGCCCAATTTGGAACCAAGACCAATTAATTATATTATGAGCCCGTTGGCTCAGTTGAATTTGAATTGAGGACTTATGGCCAGCTTGGGCTAAATCCAATCATGTTTAGGATATTAGCCCTCTGTTGGTCCATTAGAGGAGAGGCTTTGCCTCTGGATATTTAACCAATTGGGCTGAAATTAGTGTCAAACACTAGGGCAAGTCAGTGTTAGACACTAGCAACAGGGATCTCGAATTAGTGTTAAACACTAAGATAATCAGTGCTAAACACTGGTGGCGGAGACTTTAATTTGGTGTCGAACACTAAGAAAATTAATGTTAAACTCTGTCAACAGAGATTTAATTTAGTGTTAAACACTAAGAAATTCAGTGTTAAACACTGCAAGGGAGCTCTTTAATTAGTGTTGAGCACTAAGGCAAAACAGTGTTTAACACTGGGCTCAGGGGTTCCAATTTAGTGTTAAACACTAAGGCAAGAGGGGTCACGTGGTAACACGTGAGGGCACCCTCCCTTTATTTTATTCTGTCAAAAGCATTGAATACTTTGGAGCATCACGTGCTGTCACGTGATGGGCATCTTGGTGCTTGTATGTTAAAGCTTCCGCCAAGGGTCACGTGGGTCACGTGAGGCACTGCCTCAAAGGGCCCTTTTCTGTGGATCTTTTCGGGGGTCACGTGGTAGCACGTGACCCTACCTCTTTGTATGTTTTATGGAAGATCTGTTAATTCCTTTAAGAATTAAATTCTTCGCAGGGTTGAATCCTAACAATAATTTCTTAGGGAATTAAATTCCTATTTCCTTCTGAAGATTTATATTCTGTGATAGAGTTGAACTCTGAATTTTCTGTAGGAATTAAATTCCTCATATATGTGAAGAACAGCATTCTATCATAGGGTTAAACCCTAATAACAGCTTTGAGGAATTAAGTTCCCACTCTCTTTTAGAGAATTATTCTGAGGAATGAGATTCTGTCATAGGGTGAAACCCTAATTTCTTCTTTCTTAAGGGAATTAAATTCCTGTTATTTTAACAGAACTAAATTCTTAATTAGGGTTAAACCCTGATTAAATTCCTATAACATAGGGTTAAACCCTAATTTTATTTTAAAGGAATTAAATTCCTATAGTTCTGTGAGAATTAAATTCTCAAGCTTTCATTCTCTCTCTATACTTTGGATCTGCATGGCAGGATCTCAACCCAATGAGAATTAAATTCTCAATTCAAGAGGACATGTGCACTTTACAGATCCTCCACTAAAGAGAGAACTATGTTCTTCTGTTTAATATCAGAGTTAAACTCTGTTGAGAATTAAATTCTCTTTTAAGGCCTTCCCTTTCTTACCTAAGCTTTTCTTTTGCAAAAGATCCAAATTCCTCCAAAGTATCAAGGCTCTCTCTTTTCTCTATGTTATCGATCCTTCTGCATATATCCCTCTGTGTGTCTCTTGGCTCCTATTTATAGAAGAAGCAGCAGAATCAATTAGTTTTTGATGAATCTTTCATCGAGAGATTTGATTTGTATTCACCATTCGTTTGGGCCTTTGGATTATTAGGTGAATTTTATTCACCATTGGATTTTAAATCCAGAGATTTTCCTTTGTTATTTCGGTTAGATTTTAAGGGGAAATCTTTCCAAATTCAAGATTTTTCCATAGATAGGTGATATTTAATCACCTTTAAATTTTTAATTCAATCGGTTCCAAATAATCATTTTCCTTTGGAAAGATTTGAGTGATCTCTTCAGAATTTGATTCTGTTAAATAAATAGGCTTTGAAAGCCGATCACGTGTGGCCACGTGACCCCTGGTCACGTGTGGCCATGTGACCCCTGGTCATGTGTGGGCACGTGACCCCTTGGAATGAGCCCTCTTCTTCTTTTTGCGCTCTGCCTTCTTCCGATGCTTAGCCGTCGCGTGCCACCACGTGACCCCTGGTCACGTGTGAGCACGTGACCCTCGCCTGGAGCCTTTTTCTTGATTTAATCAGAGAATGAGTCCGCTGCTTTTAAATGTCACGTGCCAACACGTGACCCCTGGCCACGTGTGAGCACGTGACCTCTTCTGAAGCCTTTTCCTTGATTTGATCAGGGAACTGATATGCCTTTGAAGCCGCTTTTAAATGTCACGTGCCAACACGTGACCGCTGGTCACGTGTTCGCACGTGATGCCTCTTCTGTAGGCTTTCCTGATTTTAAATCAGGAAACAGCGCCAGTGAACGCACCCCGATGACGGCACTGATTAACGCCATGGTAAAGCCAGGCGAGACGTGGGTTCAGTACGCTATACGATGGTGGAACTTATGGTCGAAGTGCGAGCAGTGCATTGAAGAAGCTCCTGCAGTGGGTGTGTTTGTGGGAACCCTCGATTCACAAGCAACCATCTCGCAGTTTATGATGTTTTTCAAGCCGACTACCTTCCAGGCCTTGATTGACAAACTAGCACAGATGGATCAGATGGGCCATAAACCTCCTCTTCCAAAGCCGGACTCCCGAAATGACAAAGGGAAGGGAAAAGCGATCGTCGTCGCTAATGCTCAACAACAACCGAGCAACTCGAAGCCGGTTGTGCGTTAAAATAATATGCGCCCGTACGTAGACCTTGAGGAGAGACTAGGGCGTCCTTACTCGTTTCCCCGCGATAAAACGAGAAGGTTATTCGAGCTGGCATTGTGCAACAGACTCATAAATCTGCCGGATCCAAAACGTCTGTTGCAACCAAGTGACGTCAACGAGCCCAACTACTGTCCTTATCATCGAGTACTAGGCCATCCGATCGAAGACTGCTACGTTTTCAAGAATTGGCTTGAAAACCAGTACCGACAGGGCAAGTATGCGTTATCTGACGAATGGAAGGTGAATCCCCGCAGCCCTACACCTCTAAGGGGACGAATACGCCGGGAGCAACATTCTCCGTCGTTGAAGAAGCTCCTTGGGAGGTTGTATTATCAGCCAAGACAAAGAGGATGCTAAACGATCTTCAGACATGTCCAGCAATCAAGTGGAAGAACCCGTTGGAACCGCAGGTCATTGAAAGGATGTTGAAGCCACGTCCAACTCCTAAGACCGATGGTGGTGGCTCAAGCACTCGCAACCAGCCGTCAAAATCTTCGAAGAAGAAGAAAAAGAAATCAAAGAAGCCCGTGAAGCCTGGTGACAAGCGCACGGACTTGCAAAAACAAATTGACGCGCTGGAAGAATACAACCAGAAGGCACGGACTCCCATTACACTCCAAGAGTTCCTCAATCATGTTTTTCAAGAGGAATATGAGGGAGAGAGTTCATCTGATGAATCTGAAGAATGCGTGGCGAGCTGTCATGTGATTTCCCATTCGTTCATGGACGATGAGGAAACTCCTTATACCGAAGTGCTGGGGGCAGATCTTGAACCAAAATTTCCGGAGCTATCTGATGAAAGGATTGACGCGTTCCTTAACGAAGCTCGATCGAAAAGTAATGCTGATCGAGAACGCGAGACGGCTATATTCGAAAGGGCCAAGCGTCAGCGACTTGATGAAAGAGCTGAGACGATCCCACTAGAGAAAAATGCCTCCACCGTTGACAAAAGCCAATTCAAGATAAAGAAAAGGTTTGCTAAGGCCATATCAATGGGCATGAAGCTACCATCCTCTGAAGGAAACATCACCGGTGAAGTGGAAACGCACCCCTCCTATTTCTTATATCATCAAAAGATTTCGCACCCCACTCAAGAGTGCAAAGCTTTCGATAGATGGTGGCAAGGATATGTTGCTCATCGACAACGCTTTAAGCGGGAAAAGCGTAAAACTCGTCGAGAGCAAAGAAATACGACCGAAGGGATTAAAAGAACTACCGACAATTGTCGCATGGTTAACACTGGCGGGTCACAAGTGCCTACATTCGGGAGCGATTCTGATGAAGAGGTGGAACTTGCCCCTCTCTTTAAAGAATCCTCTTCGGGAAAAGAAGAAGAGCCGAAGGTCTGCGAAAATATCCGGCTGCGGAATCGAACGCTGCCTGAAAAGAATCTCGGACCCTCAAACAGGAAAGATAAAGGGAAAGAAAAGGTCTCTGAAGATATCGTCTTAGATGACCAAGTTCTGGAGGAGCTAAGCGCCAACAACCCGCCGAAGAAGAATAAGGTGGATTACAACGTCCTAGCGCACCTGAGGAAACTACCCTCACAACTCAGCATTCTCGACGCCCTTTTGCTATCAAAGGAGGCGAGAGATTCGTTGATCAAGGCACTACAAGATCCAGAACAATTCCAAGCATGCCTGGCCGAGGAAAAGATGAAGGATGAGTTGGAGGAAGTGCACACGGCCGATGTCGCTTTCGGCGACGAGGACCTTCTCCTTGGGACGTACGAACACAACCGCCCCCTTTATGTCTCAGGATACTGCCATGATATTAAGATAGGCAAAATCCTGATCGACAATGGATCCTCCGTTAATCTCCTCAACGTGCGGGTGTTAAAAGAAATCTGCATTAGCGTCCGGCACCTTGCTCGTGACAAGATCACCATCTCCGGGTTCGACTCCCAGTCATCAAGAACTCTTGGGTCTGTGATACTGACGCTATGCTTCGGGCTACTCGTCACGGACGTTAAGTTCCACGTCATAGATGCCAAGACATGCTACAACGCTTTGCTCGGCCGACCATGGTTACACGAGTACAACATCATCCCTTCTACACAACATCAGTGTATGAAGTATTTTAAGGATGGTTTCGAGTATACCGTGACGGGAGAACTGAACCCGTTCTCTGTCAACGAAGTCCGCAAATACGAAGATGCCAAATACTTCTTACCGGATTTCGAAGACACAGAAAGGTGTCACAAGCCGGAGAATAAAGCTAATGCCACCATCCCTGTCTTCAGCAGTGATACCGAAGAGGAAGAGGAGATAGTGTATTCGGGTCCGCCCCAACACAGCAAGCCAGGACCGTCCACTCCTACGTTGATCTTTGGTAGCGACTCGGAAGATGAGATCCATACTGTATTCTCTGCTCGACCTTCAATACGAACGTTTGCTGATGAAGAGAAAAGTCTACAAGTCGCCATAGTGCCGCTTAGACACCATAAAGAACTGGATGCACTTAATATTTACAATGTAGAAGAGATACAAACATTCTACATCCCTCCCAGGCGAGAGAGCGAGAAAGCAATTTTGTTCTACCGCTCTGAAGAAACCAAGGTGGAAAAAGAAATCTGGCATGACGCGGATCCTACGCTCGACAGGCTTCAGCCTATCCGTCTTCCCAGATATTATACAGAGGGTTTGAAAAAGTTGCTGAAACGTCAGGGGATATCCTTCAAGCAGACCGTTCGAAAAGCCAAGTTCTATGACAAAATCTAGAACGTTCCTGGGACTCAACGCAAACTGCCTAATGGGAGAATGGAAACAATTGGACTTGGATACATCCGGTCAAAGAGACGAGAGCTAATAAATAGCTGCTATGTCATGTATGACTTCGATGAAGAGGCGGATGCTCAATGGGAGGACGCTAATCCTGAGACAGTGAAAATTCCAGATGCAAAAGTGCCCAGTCCGTCGTTCGAAGAACAAATGGGAAAGCTTATAAAGGAAGCGGGTCAAAAAGTCATAGACGACCATAACCGCGAAATGGCCATTTACGAGAAAGCCAAAACGTAATGCCTCCTTCAACAGGCCGTCAAAGATGAAAGTGCCGCCCCTTGTCAACCTATTATAAAGAAGGCTCGACGCAAAAGCAGAAACAAGTCGAAAGGCCAAAAAGGCGCTCAACAGCAACAAAGCAGGGCTAAGAAGCCACGCAAATGGGAGTCAAGTGTTATTGATCTATCCCTTATGAAGAAAATGGGTCGAGCATACTCGTTTCCTCGGGACAAGACGAAGAAGATACTTGATCTTGCTCTAAAACATCAAATGCTTACACTGTCGGAGTCCAAAAACCCCCGAACAAGCAGGCGAAGTCTCTGACCCAAACTATTGCTCTTACCATCGAGTAATAGGGCATCCTCTTGAAAATTGCTTCACCTTCAAGAATTGGGTTGAAGATCAGTATCAGCTTGGCAAATTCACTCTGTCTGACAACTGGAGGGTAGCGCCGCCACAGAAGCACGAGCCCAAGGCCACGAAAGAAGAACCAGTTCCACATTGGGATTGGAAGCGAATTCGCACCTGTCACATGATTACAATATTAAAAGAAGAGCCCGAGGACATGGATGATCTTCCCCGATGCTTTGAAAACAACAACGATGAGGTGATCTCAGAGTTCCCGCCAGCGCCAAGAGAGCTGGAAGATGGAATCCATACCACTGCAGATAATCTCAAGAAAATTGAGTTGGGGATGGCAAACGATCCACGACCGACATTCATCAGCGAGTTACTATCTGAAGAAAGGATAGCTGCGTTAAAAGGCGTGCTTCTACAGCATAGAGGTTGCTTCGCGTGGAACTATTCCGAAATGCCAGGACTAGATCCAGAAATTGCTGTACACAGATTGGCGATATCTCCGGACGTCAAGCCAGTCAAACAGGCGCCGAGAAGAATGCGGCTCGAGCTTGAAATGAGTATCAATGCTGAAGTCAAAAAGCTGATCGACTCTGGCTTCATCCAGGAGGTTCAATATCCGAAGTGGATAGCCAACATCGTCCCGGTGATGAAGAAAAATGGGACAATGCGCATATGCGTGGACTTCCGGGATCTCAATAAAGCCTGCCCGAAGGACGATTTCCCAGTGCCAGTCACCGAACTGATGATAGACAATACGTCCACTCATGAGTTTTCTCCTTCATGGACGGCTCATCGGGGTATAACCAGATAAAGATGCATCCCGAAGATCAGAAGCACACCGCTTTCCGGACTCCTTTGGGAATATTCTGCTACAAGGTGATGCCCTTCGGTCTAAAGAACGCCGGTGCCACCTACCAAAGGGCCATGACGAGGATCTTCGATGACCTTATACACGAAATCGTCGAATGCTATATCGACGATCTCGTGGTTAAAAGCAAATCATACGAAGAACATCTCGAGCATTTGAAGACTGTATTTCAACGCCTTTGACAATATAACTTGAAAATGAACCCGCTCAAGTGTGCATTCGGAGTTTCCTCAGGCAAATTCCTGGGATTCATTGTTCGACACCGAGGTATTGAAATAGATCCGTCTAAGATCAAGGCGATCATGGAAATCCCTCCGCCAAGGAATCTCAAACAGCTGTGGTCTCTCCAAGGGAAGCTCGCGTATATACGGCGATTTATAGCCAACCTTTCAGGAAAATGCAGTCCTTACAGCCACCTGATGAAGAAGGGAACCCCGTTCGTCTGGGACCAAAAATGCCAAAGCGCACTAGACGAGATCAAGCAATACCTGCAGAACCCGCCGGTGTTGGCTGCTCCGGTCAAGGTAAAACCCCTCATTATTTATACAACCGCCCTCGAAGGTTCCTTAGGCGCATTATGGGCACAAGAGAACGATCAGGGGAAAGAAAGAGCACTATACTACTTAAGTCGAGTTCTGCTGGGGGCAGAAAACAACTACTCCCCCATTGAAAAGCACTGCCCGGCGTTAATCTTTGCGATAACAAAACTCAGGCACTATGCGTTGGCGCACGAAGTCCGTCTCATTTCAAAACTGGACCCCCTTAAATATTTGATGTCGAAGGCCATATTGACGGGACGACTCACTAAATGGGCTCTGCTCTTGATGGAGTTCTCGATAACGTATCAACCTCTCAAGGCAGTGAAAGGCCAGGACATCGCCGACTTCCTCGCTGAGCATCCGGTACCGGCCGACTCTCCTTTAAACTGCGATCTTCCAGACGAACATGCGTTTGATGCGACCGACAGTGATAATACCCGATGAGAGCTTTATTTCGACAGAGCATCTTCCGTGAAGAAGCGCAAACAAAGTACCCCTATAATCAAATCGGGGGTAGGACTCATCTTTGTAACTCCACAAGGAGGGATAATGCGCTACGCGTTCTCCCTGACAGAGCCGAGGACAAACAACGAAGCCGAATACGAAGCTCTAATAGCAGGCCTCGAGATCGCCATTGACATGGGAATTGAAAACCTCCTCATATACGGAGATTCTCAACTGGTCATTAGTCAAGTAAATGGCGACTACCAAACGTGCAAGCCAGAATTGGTAAAGTACGGCGAAAAGGTGCAACAATTGTTGACCCAAATTCCCTCTTATACTTTGGAGAGCATACCGCGTGCGGAAAACAGCAAAGCAGACACGTTGGCCAAACTTGCTAAAGAACTGGCTGACGAGAACCTCGATGACGTTAGAATCGTGGTACAAAGCCGTCGAGTGCTTGCCCCAGCAGAAATATCTCCGGAATCATCCGAAGAAAAGGGAGCGAGCGAGCAGACGACCCTGCAAGTAAAAGATTAGAAAAATGCCGAGGATTGGAGAGAAGTCTTCATAGACTACTTTAAATCCCACCGAATGCCTGAAGAAGCGTCCACAAGACATCAGCTCATGAAACGAGCTCTGTCTTTCGCCTTCGTCAATGATACTCTGTACAAGAGGTCATTTGATTCTCTGTGGCTGAGATGCTTAGGACCTGACGAAGCGAAAAGGGTCGTCCAGGAAGTTCATGACGGACTCTGCGGTTCTCACCAAGCGGGCCCAAAGATGAAGTTGAAGATAAAACGGATGGGCTACTACTGGCCCACGATGATTCAGGACTGCCTCGAATATGCGAAGCAATGCCACTCATGCCAAATCCATGGGGACTTCATACACCAGCATCCAAATCCACTACATCCAACGGTAGCTAGCTGGCCATTCGAAATGTGGGGGACTGACATAGTCGGCCCCATTGAACCAGCATCGTCTAGAGGACATCGTTTCATCCTGGCAACGACTGACTACTTCTCCAAATGGGCAGAAGCGGTACCACTGAGGGAAGTTAAGATGGAGAATATCCTCCATTTCTTCAAGACGCATGTCATATATCGGTTTAGAACTCCGCGACGGATCATCTCCGATAACGGGCCAGTCTACAGAAGCCACAAAATCAGTCGCTTAGCGCAACGGCATAATATAGACTGGAGGTATTCCTCAGTTTATAATCCGCGAGCTAATGGTCTAACCGAAGCCTTCAACAAGACCTTGACAAAGATCATAAAGAAAATGGTGTCCCGAAATAAAAAGGACTGGCACGAAAGACTGCAAGAAGATCTTTGGGCATATCGAACTACATTTGAAACGGCCACAAACACAACGCCATATGCGTTGGTATTTGGGACGGAAGCAGTACTCCCCCTCGAGATAGAGTTACCCTCTCTACGAGTGGCAGTCCACTATGAGCTGACGGACGAAGAAAATGCTCACCTTCGGCTTGAAGAGCTTGACGCCCTTGATGAAACCCGGCTCATAGCACAGCAAAATCTGGAAGCTTATAAAGCAAAGATGACGCACTCATATGAAAGATTGACCCGACCGAGGACATTCCGCCAAGGCGAAATTGTGCTAGTGGTCAAAAGGCCTATGATTCTCAGTCGCGCCAAGCGAGGAAAATTCGAGCCAAACTATGAAGGCCCATACATCATAGATAAGGTCTACCAGGGTGGGGCCTATCTACTCATGGACATGCACGGTGAAAGGCCTTTCAGGCCAATAAACGGTCGCTTCCTAAAGAAATACTATGCTTAATGAGCCACCGCCTAGGTCAATGGTAGATGACGACGACTATGTTCGCTCGCTATCTTCCTAAGCTCAAACTCTATCAGCAGTAGCCAGCCTTCTCAAAGTCGGACCGAAATGTCCTTAAACTAATAGCAGACCGAAACATCTTTAAACTACTACCGCAGCATCTTTTAGGCTGACGAGATAAAAAAAACATATAAAAATAAAATAAAAAAAATGGTATGTCCATAAGCAAAAAGGACACGGATGAAAACCCGAAAGGGCTCCGTGAGTAAAAACAGCAGGGCTACCGGCGAGTGTTCGTGAAAACCCGAAAGGGCGCGACCTCGTAAAAAAAAAGAGAAGAAGAAAATAAATAAATAAAATATATATAAAATAAAAACGGTATGTCCATAAGCAAAATGGGCACGGATGAAAACCCGAAAGGGCTCCGTGAGTAAAAACATCAGGACTACCGGCGAGTGTTTGTGAAAACCCGAAAAGGCGCAACCTTGTTAAAAGACACTTATAGGGTCCTCTCAACCTTGTAAGGAGAAACCACCCGCGTGAGATCCTTACGACTCACAAGGGAGCAACACACTCAGGGATCACCACGATTCCTAAGGAGAAAATTACACTTGCGAGATCCTCACGACTCGTAAGGAGAACTCTCTTATGGGACCCTCACGGCTCATAGGATTTGAAAGTCTTAAGTTACAGAGACCTAAACCTGTGCTTAAGCAATCCCCACAATTTCCGATATTGCCCTACAAGTGGCTCAATACTGACCCTTGTATACAATCCACGGGCGCGAATAAACATTTCCCTAACCAAGTCTCATCCGTGACTGGGGATATGTTCGCATGACCCTTGTAGGTCCTCTCGACTTACAAGGAGAAAACCCTACTGTAGGATCCTTCCGACTTACAGAGGAACATACACTTAGGAATCCTCACGATTCTTAAGGAGAAAATACACCTACAAGATCCTCACGACTTGTAGGAAGAAATAAATTCGTGAAACCCTTACGGCTCATGAAGTCAAAACTCTTAGCCGACAGGACCCTAACCCTGGTCGCTAAGCCACCTTTGTTCGACATTGACAGAGGCAGATGATGATTCGCTCCTGGTAATATCCCAGTTGTAGCGGTGCTGATGCCGAAATTGGTTTACAGCAAAAATCCAATAGGCCGCACATGCATACGAAATAGCCGAAATGATTGGGCAACTCGCAATAAAAAGCAGCGAGTGAAAACAAAATAAATAGCCGAAATGATTGGGCACCGCGAGAAATAGCCGAAATGATTGGGCAATCGCGACCTTCGCGATATAAAAGCTGAAATGATAGAGCATCGCGGAAATAAAATTAACAAAAAGAAGAAATGATAAAATTTTGGCCCTACAGTTAAGATCACATCGATCCCTGTATACAATCCAAGGGCGTAAACAAAGAGGGAACCATACTTTCCCAACAGACTCCGCCATAAGACGAAGCCAAATCTCGACGGTTCAGTCCAACTCCGAAGAAACTAGTGTCTTCAACAGATACCTGGACTCACGGATACAAACACTCCTTGACGAGAGCCTCCTGATCCGCGTCGACTCGCAGAGCAACCAGTGCCTCCGTGGGAAATCCTCGACTCGTTTCAAACCCCAAGGAAACAAATAATCCTTGGCACTAGGGAAACAAATAATCCTTAGCAAATTCCTCGACTCACGGATACAAACACTCCTTGACGAGAGCCTCCTGATCCGTGTCGGCTCGCAGAACCACCAGTGCCTCCGTGGGAAATTCTCGACTCGTTTCAAACCCCAAGGAAACAAATAATCCTTGGCGCTAGGGAAACAAATAATCCTTAGCAAATTCCTCAACTCACGGACACAAACACTCCTTGACGAGAGCCTCCTGATCCGCGTCGACTCGCAGAGCCACCAGTGCCTCCGTGGGAAATTCTCGACTCGTTTCAAACCCCAAGGAAACAAATAATCCTTGGCGCTAGGGAAACAAATAATCCTTAGCAAATTCCTCGACTCACGGATACAAACACTCCTTGACGAGAGCCTCCTGATCCGCGTCGACTCGCAGAGCCACCAGTGCCTCCGTGGGAAATTCTCGACTCATTTCAAACCCCAAGGAAACAAATAATCCTTGGCGCTAGGGAAACAAATAATCCTTAGCAAATTCCTTGACTCACGGATACAAACACTCCTTGACGAGAGCCTCCTGATCCGCATCGACTCGCAGAGCAACCAGTGCCTCCGTGGGAAATCCTCGACTCGTTTCAAACCCCGAGGAAATAAATAATCCTTGGCACTAGGGAAACAAATAATCCTTAGCAAATTCCTCGACTCACGGATACAAACACTACTTAACGAGAGCCTCCTGATCTGTGTCGACTCGTAGAGCCACCAGTGCCTCCGTGGGAAATTCTCGACTCGTCTCAAACCCCAAGGAAACAAATAATTCTTGGCGCTAGGGAAACAAATAATCCTTAGCAAATTCCTCAACTCACGGATACAAACACTCCTTAACGAGAGCCTCCTGATCCGCGTCGACTCGCAGAGCCACCAATGCCTCCGTGGGAAATTCTCGACTCGTTTCAAACCCCAAGGAAACAAATAATCCTTAGCAAATTCCTCGACTCACGGATACAAACACTCCTTTACGAGAGCCTCCTGATTCGCGTCGGCTCGCAGAGAAACCAGTGTCTCCGTGGGAAAATTCCCGATTCATCTCAACTTGCAAGATGAAGCCTCAGGCAGCAGGGACCAAAAAACTTGCTTCCTGAACAATGGGACCCTACAAGTCAATTTAAACGGTCTCTTGCATACTATTCATGGGTCTGACTCTCCAAAGTCGAGCTTCGAAGAGGAGGGAAACAACCGCTTACGGGTCCTCTCGACTCGTAAGAGGGAAAAATTCTTTTATAGGATCCTTACGACTTATAAGGAAAAAAAAAAACCCACCTACGAGATCCTCTCGATCCATAGGGAGAAAAGTCTCTATGAGACCCTCACGGCTCATAGAGTTGAAAAGTCTTAGGCAGTAGATCTGAACCTGCGGCCTAAGCCATCGCTGTTTCTTGAGAGGGTCGGGATACTCGCTCTAATCATCCGTCAACCATGGTTATTAAGACAGCCTGCTAACAATAAAAGAAAGAGGAAAATGACAGAAAGAACGTCCAATTTACATTTGATCAAGCGTTTGAGACGCACTCATTTATGCATGGGCAGAAGACTCAGGACGAGAAATAAGACAAGCTGAAATTAAAAAAAAAAGGGTTTCCATTCATATTGCTAAAAATTCTTACAATCATAAGAGCAATGAATAAGAAACATTATTCAAATTATTACAACGGTATAATCTCAGATCCGGGGCACGGATTGAGGAATTCAAAAGTAAGGCCATCCAGAGTTCTTCTGGCCTTTCTAATTATTCTTATGCGCAGCCTCTCGCGCTCCTCTGTGTCAAGATCCTCGGCAAGCCCTCCCGGCCTTCGATAAGCAGCAACTATCGTCGTCTGCTGGAAGATTTGATGTAGGATGTCAATGAGGTTGTCCCGACGTTTCTTTGAGATCAGCCCCGTCAGGTACACTGAATGCACCTTGTCTTCGGCATCATCCAGCGCATTGAGCGGTAGGGCCTCGTGAAGACCCGGAAATGCTCTCCATATTGCTCCCAGCACGACTTTCAAAAGAGCCAAACGACGAGGTAGCAGTCAACCACCGCTTGCGTTCAGACAACCCATGACCTCTGCACATTGAGCGTCTGTAAACTCCTGTTTTGTTGACGACCCTGTGCGCGGATATCGTCATAGGTGATGAACTCGTGCAAACTGTATAGATGCACCGCCATTATGCCTGGAGGAAATACCACAGGAAGATTAGCGATAGAAGAAAAATAATATACATAGAGGGCTAAATTCCTAGAGAGCAAAGCTCTGTTCAGGGATTAAAACCCATGAACAAAAGCTCTGCAGATCTATAAGTTTTTTTTTGAGAGCGAAGCTCTGTTTATGAAACCCCAATGGGGATCTCTTTAGATCAAAAGATCTGTGAGAGCAGTGCTCTTTGGTTGAGATTAATTTAAATTAATTTGATTTACATTAATTTTACTTAAAGTTTCTAACTTTGAAAATGAGCAAAGCTCTGCTGGTGAAACCCCGAAGGGATTTTCTTTAGATCAGAAGATATATGAGAGCAAAGCTCTATTGGTTAAGATTAACTAAAATTAATTTAATCTAAGAATCAATTTTACCTAAAGTTTTTCTAAAAAATTTGGAAAGGAGAGCAAAGCTCTGGAGTTCTTGAAGGCAAGAGCAAAGCTCTGAAGTTTTTTGAAAGTAAAAATCTGAAAGATGATAAGCATCTGTGGGGGACCAAAGGTCCTATTTATAGGCATCAAGTGCCTTTTCAAGTTCCAAAAGTTGCTACGACGGTTAGAATTCCGCCACCGTTGTGCTCACGTTTGGGGCCACGTAAGCGCAACGGTGGGGGGGCATTTGTTTACCCTAATCAGAGCAAAGCTCTGTTCAAATTCCGAGGAGGGAGATGAAGCAACGCTTCATCTTTCCCCAATCAGAGCAAAGCTCTGCTTGGAAAATTTAAACTTTAATAAATGAAGCAACGCTTCTGATTCTTTACACTGCGCGCAACGCGCCACGTGTCTGGTGCAGACGCATTGGCGCAGCGCCCAAGGCAGCGCACCCAATCAGAGCAAAGCTCTGTTCAAGGCAAAATCAAAGGAAGCAACGCTTCAGTTACGCAAGCACTGCGTTGCGCGACACGTGTCAGCGCAGATGCGCTAGCGCAGTTACGCCGCGCAGTGCGCTGTGCGACACGTGTCCGCGCAGATGCGCTAGCGCAGTTGCGCCGCGATTTGCGCTGCGCGACACGTGTCAGCGCAGATGCGCTAGCGCAGTTGCGCCGCGCTGTGCGCTGCTTGACACGTGTCACGCTCTGGAGCATTTGCGCCAAACAGAATTAAAATTCTAAGAAATCTTTCTGCTCTTGTTAAAACAAGAAGATTTTCTTCTTTAAAACAGAAGCTCTTGGATCAAAAATTCAACGGTGAGGGAGATTCCCCAAATCACTCAGAGAAAGATCTCTTTAACAAATTTAACTAATTTATGGGCACTATAAAAAGGACCCTAGGCCTCAATTCAAAGGCATCAACATTTTCTAAAAAAAAGAGAACTCTGAAGAACTCCTCAAGAATAAAAAAGGTAAAAACCTTTAGCAAAAGAGAAAGTTCTCTTACGAACAGATCATAGATCTAAAAAGAAGATCGATGATCTTTAATAAAAAAACAAAAAAAATTTATTAAATAGTGCTTTGCACTTTTCATGAACCTTTGGTTCTCTGAGATAAGAAAAACAAGAAAAACTTATTTTTCTTTGATCTAAATTAGATCAAGAAATCAAATAGTGTTTCGCACTTCTCTTATGAACCATCGGTTCTTGAATCTAAAAGATTCTCAAATTAATAGTGCTTTGCACTTATAAATCTGCACTGTTGCGCTCTTGGGCTGGCGCAAGCCACCAGAGAGCGCCACATGTCAGCGTCTGAACCATTTGCGCTATGCGCTTTTGAAATAGAGCTTTGCTCTCTGAAATTGGTGCAACTCACCAGAGCGCGCCACGTGTCAGCAGCGCAAGCGTAGCGCACTAGCGCAGCGCACTGCGCTGCATGACACGTGTCATCACCACAAGCGCTTACGCTCTCCGATTGGCGCAAAGCGCCTGATGAATGCAATGCATCTCCTAAAAGGGCCAGGCCCAAATCAAAAAGACCAAGCAGGCCAAAATAAATTGCAAAGCAATAATAAAATTGATGCTTCTGCATCATTTATAAAAGGGCAGAGCCCAGTCCAAACAGAAATAGAAAGTAATGCAATGCATTGAACATTTTCAACTGGATTTAGCCCAATTTTGGCTGTAAATCCTCAAATTAAATTGACTGAGCAAGACTGCTCTCCTAAATCAATTTACGACCGGTTCAAGGGTACATCTCCGAACTCCTCCGACACCCATCGTTGTAATTCTTCAACGACGTCAGAGAGGTGACGGGTCCCGACGACCACACATCAATAAGGACTGCGGGGTCCTTAAATTCGTGGACCGAAACGTCCTTAAACTAATGTCGGACCGAAACGTCCTTAAACTAATGATGGACCACCACGTCCCTAAACTGGAACATAGACCACCACGTCCCTAAACTGGCGATAGACCACCACGTCCCCAAACTGGAACAATAGAGCCCCCAAATGCTCTTTTGTCGGATCCAAACGATCTCGTTAAGTTGATCTTAGTCTCAAATCAGACTAGCGTATCCTTAACAAACATTTAAGTCGATCTTAGCCTAAATACGGCTAACGTATCCTTAAACCAAAACACCAAACCCAAATCTAAGTAAATACGGATTTGGACTAATCTACGTCCTACGGGCGACGGCATTACTCAGTCTCCGTATACAATCCACGGGCAACCACAAACAAAACAAACACACACGACACGAAGTGAAATTATGGAGAAGGAGAAAGTTGTAACCGCGATGCGGTAGCGTAATTAACTGCAGGGGCTTACGCCTGCAGGGAAGAGCGACCCCACAATCAAAAACCCCTCAAGCGAGGGGGAATCTGACGAAGTCTGCTACATTGGCCACATCCGTCTAAACCTTCGATACACGGTGCCATAAATCAACTTGGCATCTTCGGAGAGGCGGACGGATAAAACCAAATAGCATCTGCCCCGAATCTCAGCGTCGGGACCTCGCGGTCTTGTGCGCCGTCCTTCGGAGGGGAACATGGGGGTTGCTTAAGAACAGGTTCAGGTCTCTGTAACTTAAGACTTTCAAATCTTATGAGCCATGAGGGTCCCATAAGATAATTCTCCTTACGAGTCGTGAGGATCTCGTAAGTGTAATTTCTCCTTAGGAATCGTGGGGATCCCTAAGTGTGTTGCTCTCTTGTGAGTCGTAAGGATCTCACGCGGGTGGTTTCTCCTTACAAGGTCGAGAGGACCCTGTAAGTTTCTTTTAACGAGGTTGCGCCCTTTCGGGTTTGCACAAACACTCGCCGGTAGTCATGCTGTTTTTACTCACGGAGCCCTTTCGGGTTTTCATCCGTGCCCATTTTGCTTATGGACATACCATTTTTTTTATTCTCTCCTTTTTTTTATATAACGAGGTTGTGCCCTTTCGGGTTTTCGCAAACACTCGCCGGTAGCCCTGCTGTTTTTACTTACGGAGCCCTTTCGGGTTTTCATCCGTGCCCATTTTGCTTATGGAGATACCGTTTTCTCTTTTTTTTTGTATCAGCTTTGGGATACTGCAATCCACCATAGTTTATCGACATCTCGGTCAACAGCTAGTTTTAGGACATAGTGGTCCGTCATTAGTTTAAGGACGTTTCGGTCCATTGTTAGTTTAAGGACGTTTCGGTCCGCTGTTAGTTGAAGGACGTTTCGGTCCGTCGTTACCGTATTTGAGGCGAATCTCTAGTTTACTGACTTCTCGATTTATGGGGCTTTCCCTATGAATGAGCATGATGCCCCCAGCATATCCATCTTTCTCGGAGCATATGGTTGTGGCGGGCTCACCTTCCAGTTTTCGGACAGCGCGAACTTGCCCTGTTGGTATTGGTCTTCAACCCAGTTTTTGAAGACGTCGCAGTTTTCGATCGGATGGCCCAATACTTGGTGGTAAGGGCAGTAATTAGGATTGTTGACACCATTCAGTTGTAGCTGGTGTTTCAGCTCCGGTAAAGTGATGAGCCTGTTACGCACTGCTAGTTCGAACAGCCTCCTTGTTTCATCCCGGGGAAACGAGTAAGGACATTTCAACTTCTTATAGAGGGGTTGCCGCTTGTTGTTTTGGCGAACAACCGGTCCGGGGCCACTTGATTGTTGTTGAGTGTTGGCGACGAAGACCGTTTTTCCCTTTCCTTTATCCTTTTTGTTCGATCCCTTATTTGCGGGTCCGAGATTCTTTCCGGGTAGCTTGCGATTGCACAGCTGAATGTTCTCGCAACTCCTCAATTCTTTCGTTTTAGAGATGGATTCCTTGAAGAGAGGGCCGATGGCTACTTTTTCGTCGGAGTCGCTCCCGAAGGTAAGAACTCGCGGTCCCTCGGAATCAACCCTATGACAATTGCCGGCAATTCTTTTATACTCATCTGTCGCATCTTTCCACTGTCTACGAACTTCACGCATTGTCCTGTTGAAGTGTTGCCTGTGAGCGACATATCCTTGCCACCAACACTTAAAGGAGTTGCAGTCTTCAGTAGGATGTGCGATCTTCTGATGATATAAGCAGAAGTCAGGATGTACGCCCGCTTCATCAAGATGTATACTACCAGAAGAATTTTCTCTGAAAGAGGGCAGCCTCATCCCCATCGATATGGCTTTGGCGAATCGTTTCCTTGTCTTGATCCAGCTTTCATTTGCGGCGGATGTACTTTGATCTGGTGGGAGTGTTCGACCCTTTTATCCAGTCGCCGGCGTTTGGCCTTTTCAAATATGGTCATCTCACGCTCCTGATCGGCTTTACTCTTTAGATGAATTTCATTCAGGAAGGCGTCGATCACTTCGTCTGACGGCCATAGAAGTTTTGGCTCGGGACCTGTCCCCAGTTTCTTTGTGGAAGGAGCCTCTTCATTGTCTAGCGATGAATGAGAGATCACATGGCAACTTACTACGTAATCCTCATATTCGTCTGACGATTCTTCTCCATCATCTCCGTCCACAAAAACGTGGCTGAGGAACTCTTGGAGCATGATTAGAGTCCGCGCCTTCTGGTTATACTCTTCCAGTGCGTCAATCTGCTTTTGTAGGTTCGTGCACTTGTCGCCAGGCTTCACGGACTTTTTGGATTTCTTCTTCTTCTATTTTGAAGATTTTGACGGCTGGGTATGAACGCTTTGGCTATCACCACCAATATTTGGAGTTGGGCGCGGCTTCAGCATCCCCTTGATGATCTCAGGTTCCAATGGTTTCTTCCATCTGATCGCCGGGCATGTCTGAAGATCATTCAGCATCCTTTTGGTCTTGGCCGAAAGAGCCACCTCCCATGGAGCTTCCTCAACAAAAGAGCACGTTTCCCCCGGTGTGTTTGTCTTCTTAGAAGTGTGAGGCTGTGGCGGGTTCACCTTCCAGTTTTCGGATAACGCGAACTTGCCTTGTTGGTACTGATCCTCAATCCATCCCTTAAAGACGAAGCAATCTTTGATTGGATGGCTTACCGCTTGGTGGTAAGGGCAGTAATTAAGATCGTCGACATCGTCTGGCTGCAACGGACGATTTGGACTTAGCAGATTGATGAGTCTGTTGTGCACTGCCAGCTCGAACAGTCTTCTTGTTTTATCCTGAGGAAACGAGTAAGGACGTCCCAGTCTCTCTTCGAGGGATGGACGTGGACGCACGTTGTTTTGGCGAGCAACCGGCTTTGAGTTGCTCGGCTGTTGTTGAGTATTAGCGACGAAAGTTGCTTTTCCTTTCCCCTTTTCATTCCGAAGATCCATCTTTGAAGGAGATGATCTATGACCCATTTGATCCATTCGGGCCAACTTGTCAATCAAGGCCTGGAAAGTAGTTGGCTTGAAGAATATCATGAATTGCGAGATGGTCGCTTGCGGATCAAGAGTGCCCACGAACATGCCTATCGCAGGTGCTTCTTCGATGCGTTGTTCGCACTTCGACCATAAGTTTCACCATCGTATTACGTATTGAACCCATATTTCGCCTGGCTTTACCCTGGCGTTGATCAATGCAGTGAACGGTGTGCGCTCGCTGGCGCTTGCAAATCATTGTGTAAACAGCAGCTCCATCTCCGCAAATGTTTTGACAGAGTCGTTAGGTAGCTCCAAATACCATTCGAAGGCCGTTTCTGCTAAGCTGCCGACGAATTGGCGAAGCAACAGTTTGTCGTCACCTCCAGTGTTGCCTCATAGAGCCCTGAATTGAGCGACATGCTAATATGGATTCCACGTCCCTCTATACACATGGAACTTAGGGATCGTATATCCCGGTGGGTAACTTATTTGGTCATACCAGCCCGGATAGGGTCGTCCAGTCTTGACAATTTGGCCAGCCGCTTCATTCGCCTGGTGAGCTCGTATTTTCTGAGCTATATAGTCATCCAGTACGGCCTTGGAAATGGTTTCCTCTTTGGCTGTTGAAAGAGCCGGAGGTGGATTCGATGTTTCCCCTCTGTCGTCTTCAAGGGTAATCGGAAGATCATCGGCTGGAGAGTCCTGTTGTACCATCATCCCGACCATGTCTTGGAAGAGAAACGCCATTTGTTTTATATTGGCAGCTTGTTCTGCTGCTTCTCTGTCCTTCTTTTCGAGGATTCTCCGAAGAAACTCGGCATCAGTTTCCTGCTCACGGCGCTGCTCTGATGACGCCTCTGGGCTTTCTTTTGGCCCGGTGAGTGTGGCCATTTGCGTCAGCATTTCTTGAAGCTTTTGTTGCTGCTCCTGGGCCTTTGTTACAGATCGGGTGAGCGGTCGGTGACTCGTTGAAGCACGGCTATCCTCTTTCCCGGATTCCATATAGACAGTGTGCATCACCATGCCCCAAGACTTGGGGCGTTTAGATTCAGTGTTTTTACGATTTGCCAAAGACACAGGAATCTTCTCCGACCTCCTTTTGTGAGCGGTCGAAGTTGAGTGAGCCGTTGTGGTGGGCACCCAAGTAGCTGTTGCTTTTTCTGGCTTGACAGAGTAGTCCTTCTCCTGCCGAACCTTCATCTTTTTCTGTCGGCGGAGATAGTCTTGATCCATTACGGAGTCTTGGACTTGACGCCAGACCTTGTAAATTTTAGAGGATAGCCGTTGAGGGGGCTGCTCCAGCTTCACCTTTGGGACATTATCCACAGGTGTAGGAGATCTTTTCAATACGACAGTTGGCGAGTTTTTGCGCACCCTCTTAGCGGTTCAAAGCTATTCCTAATTGGAACAGCAGCATTGATTTCCACCATCGGAGCTGACGGAGTTAGCCCAGAGGGGGAGTTGCTCCCAGCCTTCCTTACCCGGCGCCAGTGACGACGGCGAGCATGTCGTGCGATTGGAGTTGGTTTAGCCGTAGGGGTGACCTCCTCATACCCCCTGTGTTGGTCAAAATTCGCTGGTATCAACCTTTTAAAGACCGACGTCCGTTGAATGGGGATGGCCAACCTATCAAAAGCAGACTTCCGAGTAGGGGAAGCAACCTTGGTGATTTCGCCTATAACGGGAGCAGAAATAGTCAATCTTGTGAAGACCGACCCTTTAGCAGGAGAAACCGCCTTGACGATTTTGGGAGTAGGGATGGCTATCCGTTTCGGGATAACGCCTTCTGGTATTGCGGGCTTCTTTATGGGCCTGTTAGAGCTCTTGCCCAGTTTGTTAAAAATTGAGGTAGTGGAGTTGGGCGACCCGTTGAGAGGGGCTACAGTAGTAGCAAGCCGATCGAATACCGAATTCTTAGGAGCTTTTTGTGATGGTACAGGGGTGTTGAAGCTCATGGGTGGGAGTATGGTCCCGAAGAATAGTCCAGTGATGGCTTGAGTTAGCTGCTCCACTGGAATCTTGAAAAGGGAGGCCGCTTGCGGCCCGTAAGTCACTCCTTCAGCAAGGACGGAGTGAGAGTTGCAGTTACAGGTAGTGCAGTTTGAAGCCATTGATCTTCTGTTTTCTGCACGGAGCAAGACACCAAATCTAAGTACCTCAAATCCACAGGCAACCACAGCAAACCGCGATTCGTTCGCGAATACGACACATGAAGTATGGAGTGGAAAGAGGAAAGTTAAGTCCCACCGGGCGTGCCAGAATCTGCTTCCCGCCGGAAGACGCGACAGAGACGCGATGTACGTCTTGCCTGAAATTCGGGGCAGATGATAATTGGTGCTATCCGTCCACCTCTCCGAAGATGCCAAGTTGATTTATGGCACCATGTATCGAAGGTTTAAACGGATGCGGCCGATATAGCAGACTTCGTCAGATTCCCCCTCGTCTGAGGGGTTTTTGATTGTGGGGACGCTCTTCCCTGCAGGTGCAAGCCCCTGCAGTTAATTACGCTACCGCATCGCGGTAACAACTTTCTCCTTCTCTAGCTGGTCACTTCATGTCGTGGATGTTTGTTTTGTTTGTGGTTTCCCGTGGATTGTATATGGAGACTAATTTATGTGGTCACCCGTAGGACGTGGATTAGTCCAAATCCTTATTTTCTTAAATTTGGATTTGGGGTTTTGGTTTAAGAACACGTTGGTCTCATTTTAGACTAAGATCAACTTAAACGTTTGTTAAGGACACGTTAGTCTAATTTAAGACTAAGATCAACTTAACATGATCATTTAGATCCAGCAAAAGAGCATTTGGGCTCTATTGTTTAGTTTATGAACATTGCGGTCGATTACCAGTTTAGGGACATGGTGGTCCAATACCAGTTTAAGGACATTGTAGTCCGTGGAATGTATGGCTGTCGGGACCCGTCACCTCTTTGAATACGTTGAAGGATTACAACGACAAATATCAGAGGAGTTCAGAGATGTACCCTTGAACCAATGTTGGTTGGGAGATCTATAGTCCAATTTGATACTAAAGTCTGTTTGAAGGTTTTTGAGCATATGGGCTCAGTTGATATGAGTTGAACATTTTATTGTTATGGCTGCTGAGCCTTTATTTGGGCTTGGCCCTTTTATAATGCATAGCATTGGGCTCTGTAATTAAATGCATAGCATTTATACTTGGGCTCTGCCCTTTTAAATAATGCATAGCATTTATGTTTGGTCTGTTAGACCTTTACTTGGGCTCTGCCCCTTTTTAATAATGCATAGCATTTTAGTGGTCTGACAGTGCACCACGTGGCTTGTCAGGCGCTTTGAGCCAATTAAAGAGCGCAAGGCGCCAGCGCATGTGGAGGTGACACGTGTCACGCTCTGCTAAGCACAAGTCTGTTAGCGCAGTGCGCTGCGCCAGTGCGCTGTGCTAGTACGCTGCTGACACGTGGCGTGCCCTGGTGCTATGCACCAATCCAAGAGCGCGGTGCACCATATTTAGAAGCGCAAAGCGCAGATCGTTCTGTGGTTGACACGTGGCGCATTCTGGCACAGTGCGCCAGTCCAAGGAGCGCAAAGGCGCATTTCAAAAGTGCAAGGCACTGTACAATAGCGCAGAGCGCATCTTGATCCAATTAAGATCAAAGAAACGGGTTCTTTGTTTTCTCAAAAGAGGTTCTACCTCAAGATTCAAGAACCAATGGTTCATCAAAAGGCTGTGCCTTTATATAGATCAAAAGATCTAAGAATGAAGTAAATTACTTCTTTTTAATCTTTTATAATTAGATCTTTTCGATCTTTTTTCTTTTTATTGAAGCTTTTGATCTTGTTCTTAGATCTTTGATCTTTTTAGAAGAGAATTCTTCTTTTTTAATGAGGTATTTTCATCTCTGTTCTTCAAGAATCAAAATTTTTATCTTCAAAGATGAAGAAGATGATCTTCTTTCTTCAAAGGCTTGCCTTTCAAATTTTTTAGAGGGTTCTCTCTTTTCTGTATGTCTGTCTATGTGAGACTTGGAGTCTATGAGCCTTTATATAGGGCCAATTGGTTTATTAAGTTAGTTACAGAGATTTTTCTCTGATTGATCTGGGGATATTTCCCCACCGTTGGATCTTTGATCCTATGGCCTCTGTTTTACAGAAGACAATTTTCTTATTTTAATAAGATTGGAAGGACTTTCTAGAATTTTAATTTTAATTCTAATTAATTAATAATTTATTATTTAAATTCCAGTGCTGGCGCAATTGGCGCTAGCGCACCTGCGCTTGACACGTGTCGCGCAGCGCAGAGCGCGGTGCAACTGCGCTAGCGCGCCTATGTTTGACATGTGGCACGCAGCGCAGAGCGCAGCGCAGAGCGCAGCGCAACTGCGCTAGCGCGCCACTGTTTGACACGTGGCGCGCAGCGCAGAGCGCAAGTGATCTGAAGCGTTGCTTCATTTATTTTTACTTTAGATTTTTAATACAGAGTTTTGCTCTTTTCTTGGGAAAAGGAAGCGTCGCTTCATGCCAAATCTTGGAATCTGAACAGAGGTTTGCTCTAATTGGGAGAAGCAGAAGCGTCGCTTCATTTTCATTTTTAAAACAAAGCTTTACTCTGATTGGGGGAAACAGGGGCAGTGATTTGTCCCTACCGCAAAATCCGTAGAGGCAACCCATTATTGTACTAGTGAAACTATATTTAACACTCCTGCAGAAGTGAGTGGTACATTTGTAGCATTAACATTAGTATAGGTATAATTTTTTAATATTAACTTGCATAGTAAGCTATAGTAAAAATCATGATAATGCTAGCAAATCATACTTACTCTGTGTGTGTGTATATTTATTTATTTATTTGAAACTACTATAAAAAAACACTTGACAATAACTTTGGTTATAAAGTTTGCTACCTAGTAACAACAAAAACTAATGAATACTGATCAACAGCAAATGTTGCTATATAAAAATAACACATACAAAATAAAAATACTATACCAAGAGAAATTAAGTTGTGCCAATTTCTCAGACTTAGGCAAGCAAGTTATAAACACTTGCCTCAGGATCGACGGGTACACAGCTCGGGGTGAGAACGCGAGAAAATGGCGGAAAGCTCGTTGAGGCAGTTCACGGAACATTTGGCGCGAAACGTCGGTACATCGTCGGATTGAAGTGGCGGCGGTGGGGTTCGATCACGGGCTTGGCATGGCTTGATGCAAGTGGTGCTCCGCCAAAGGGGGTTCTCGGCTTGATGGGTTGTTGCAGAGGAGGACAAAGGAGAAGAGGGGTGATGGAGGTCCTTTTCGGGTCTCCGTCAGATGTTGTCTTCCGTCGATCTCCCGGTGGATCTTGGAGGTGATCTCCTGTTGCGTGTGGGTCTCAATGGGTTTTGAGGAGTTTGCGCCGAGTACATGAAAGGAAGTCCCGGGGTAGTTTGGCACCACCAAGGAACCTCCGACGATCAAGTTAGTGCAAGATCCGAGCAGAGTAACGGCTAAGTGGAGTGAAAAAAGCTTACTTGACCCCTCTGTGATGGGGGTTTATATAGTGGCGGCAGCACGCAGTAGCAGGCGCGAGAATCTCACCGGCAGTTACGCCCCCGACGTCACGCCTGCGTAATAAGCGGATCGCCCGTTAATGGGGATCGTGATGGCGTGGAACGCGGGATGTTGCCGACGGAGAATTCGCGTATTGAGAGATTTGTGGAGCGGCGGTTACGCTTGTGAGTAGTGGAGTTGGTCGGTCGGAGGGACCGAGGAAGATGGCCTCGGCGGGAGAGCTCGGGGACGAGCTGGAGGGCCGAGGCATCTTAGTCCTGTGGCAGCTCGGGGCGAGCTGGGAGTCCGAGGAAGCCAATTTGAAGGGGGCTCTGAGGAGAGCTAGCTTGTGCTTGCAGGTCGGGTACAAAGGTAGCCTGGTCGGCCCCTGTAGGCCCTTTCTTCTGAGTTCTGGGACACGTCATCTGCCACGTGTCCTGATCTGGGAGATTGCCAATATAGAGCATCTTCATTAGCCCCCCACTCTTGTCCCGACTAGCTGACGGGTCGGGTCAATAGTAGACTGCCGGGTCGCCCGGGGTGAGCTCCCTCCTAAGGTTTCGTCGGGACGGGACCCCGGGTTGTCAGCTGTCTTTTCTACCAGCGAATCAGGGCGAGATCTCTGCATTTAAGGAAGGTGCGCCAGTTCGTTCATCCTGTCACTGAAGTGACGCTCCACGTGTCAAGCGTCGGTTGGCCGACGCGATGTGTGTAGACCTGCGGCGTCTGATGGGGTGCGGCCCAGTATGGGGACGACAAGTAGAGTGATCGGAACCGTTGGACGCGAGGAGGCGCTTTGGCGGGAGATGAAGAACGCCCATGGATGAGAGCGATTGCAATGATAAATAGGGGTGGGGCCCACTCCAGGGCCCCTGCTCCTTCATATTTCCTCGCTATAAGTCCTGGTTGCTCGGCGCTCGTCTTCTTTCTTCTGCTTTCGTTTCCCGAGGATCTCTCTTCTCCAGATTAGATGCCTTCTTTCGTAGAATCTGTTGATGTCGTAGGAGTAGGTTCTAAGGACCCTTTAGTTGAGCCTGAGTCTTCTCGGGGAGCAGGGATCGGATCCTCTTCTCGGGATCGTGCGGCGGGGGCAGTTCCTAGAAAGGAGGCGGTAAACGCTACCCCCGGCGCCTCGTGTTGGGTGAGGCATGAGGACGAGCTTGCCAATGCTCGGGTTCGCTTCCACATCCCCCCACGTTATACGCTTCGTCTGGCCAAGGAGGGAGAGAGGGCAGACCAAGTACGGGGTAGGGAGATCGCCCTGTACTTGGAAGCTTTTGGGGTGGAATGCGCCTGCCCTTCTCTCCCGAGGTCGTCGAAGCGCTGAACTTCTTCGGGCTAGCCCCTGGCCAGTTAGTGCCGAACTCATGAAGGATTCTCCTCGTGTTCCTGATCCGCCTGAAGCTACAGGCGGTTCCCTTCAGCCTCTCGATCCTTGATTCTTCCCTTGTTTTAAAAAATCATCCTAGGGGTCGAGCGGGCGACCCGAGGTGGGTCTACCTCTCTTTTAGGAAGCGACAGGGGGCGCCGCCGGGACAGGAGTTGTAGCCCTGCCTTCTTCCATTCACGACTGGAAGAAGAAGTTTTTCTTCGTCACGCTGCCCGAGAGCGAGGACTGGCCCGTGCCCACCAGGTGGTCGAGAGAAAAATGCTTGCCGGGGAACCAGTCCAATGACCCCGCCGCGGTGTGAGTAGCGTCGTAGGAGCCCGTCCCCCGATTTGACATGCTGCCGTCTGAGAGGGTCCTGAGTTGGGCCGGGCTCAGCCCCGTTGAGTTCGTTGGTAAGTTAGGCTTGCTTTTTGGCTTTTATATTGCATGTGTCGCTGACTTCATTGCATTTGGTTTTGTGTAGGACCCATGGATATGGATGAGCTTCGATCCTCCATGCGCCAGCCGAGGAAGGTCACGAAGGCTGGAGGTGCCAGCTCTTCCCGTTCGAAGCCTGCCCTGGCTTCTTCGGCCTCCGTCCCAGTGCCTCCGGTGGCCGCGTCCCTTGAGCATTCGGGGGCGGATCCCACCCCGGGGCCTAGCAGAGCTCCGGGCCAGAAGCGGGCTCGAATTCTGGATGACCCGGTCTCGGAGGAGGAGACCGGCTCTCCATCGGATCCACTCAAGAGGGGTTCCTGGAGGTCTTCTCGAGGCCCGCCCTCGCCGATCATGGTGGAGGGGGGCCTCCGGTTCGCGGTGCCCCCGGGGCTATCTGTCGCGAATAGCCTGCTGCACGAAATAGAGAGGTCGGCAAGGGGCAGGGTCCCTGGGGGGACCTTCAGGGCCCAGATGGCGTCCATCGCCCAGGAGTCCGTGCAAGTAAGTGCTCGGTTGTTTGTGAGATTTAGTGCTTCCTTCGCCTTCCTGACCTCTTTCTTATTTTTTCAGGTCCTCCAGCACGTCGCCCTTGCCTTACGCATGGAGGCCGAGGTGATAGCCCCGGCGATGAAGGCCGCGGACCAGCTTGCCTCGTTGGAAGAGAGCTCCAAGCGGGAGCTAGAGGCAGCGATGGCGAGGGTTTCCGCCCTGGAGGGCGAGGTGGAGGTCGGGAACGGGAGGTTGCCCGGCACCGCGAGGCCGCCTTGGCTGCCGAGGTCAAGCTTGAGGACGCTCAGGCGCTCGCCGGTAACCTGAAGAAGATGATAAGGACCCTCCGGAAGGAGCTGGGAGCAGCGGTCAAGGCGGCGGAGCGGGCCGACCTCTCGGCGGTGAAGGCGGTGGAGGGCTACAAGAAGTCTAAGGACTTCTACAATGACTTATCCGTGGCCACCACCCGCATCTAGCACGAGGCTTTCGAGGCCGTTAAGGCCCGGATGCCGGAGTTCGCCGATGAAGACCTCCGGGCCGAATACCCCCTCGCGGACGCCGATGAGCTGGGGGAATAGATTCCTGACGAGGAGTTGGCCAAGGCCCTGCTCGACTCGTGGTAGATATCGAGAACCCCGAGGTCGTGCCTAGCCCCGAGGCCTAAAACCCCCGTCTTCCTCCTCCTTTTATTTTGCTGCTTCTGGAATTTTTGTAAGCCTCCGGGAAGTCTGTAAGGCTGCGGAGCCCAAAATACCCTTTGTAAAGACTTCGCTTTTGGTAGTAAAACTTTTTTTTGTTTCATCAGTTTACTCTTTGTCTTCTGTTTGTGAAGAATGCTCGTAAAATATCTTTGCTTGCACTGTTGGGCTTCCATGTCAGGTCGGCTATCTGTCTAGCGATCGTTCGTCGAGTTGATTTCGATCACTTGCCAAGTGTGCTAAGCACTGCTGAGAAGGAGGCATCTCTATGGCCCCGAAGTCGAGGGGGGATCGCTCAGACTTGAATAGACCTGATGTCCCTTGTTGGGGCTTCGGATCCGCTGCATGTGATAGGCAGAGGGATGTCCATCGGGTATGACCGAGCAGGGAAGCTGCTCGGTTGCCTCTTGGCAAGGGCTTTGATTTCTGGCGTTGTGAGCAGGCAACCACCAGCCGGGGATAGCCGAGCGAGGGTTGGGCTTGACTGCCTCTGGGAGGACTTTTTGATTCCTGGCGTTGCGAGTATAGAAGCTACCGGCCAGGGATGGCCAAGCAGGGTAGCTGCTGAGCTGCCTCTAAAGGGGACTTTGATCCTTAGCGTTGGAGGGGCCGTAGGAGGCTTGCTAAGGATAGCCGGGAAGCGAAGCTGCGCGGTGGCCTCTTGGCGAGGGCTTTGATCTTTGGCGTCGTAGGTAGGCAACAACCAGCCTGGGATCATCGAGCGGGGCAGCCGCTCATGTCATGCCCCGCTTCCCAGTGTACGGCGAAGTGGACGCGACGGGGTCCGCTACGTATATACTTAGAAGTACATACACTAAGCGTAGCTAAGCAATATAAAATACACAAGAGACAAGAGTATAAAAAGAACAGCAACTTTTATTAATAACATTCTTTGTACAATACATGAAAAGGAAATACAACTGAAATGAAAAGCGATGCCTAAACAGTGGCATAACAGGAAATGAAAATACTGGAAAGAACAAGGTACACTATCTAGAGCTCGGGGTCTTCGTGGAACTGCTCCAAATCGTCACCGGTGGGCTCGATCTCAGCTTGGTCCAACGCACCTGACGACATTCAAAGAAGAAAGAAATAGAATGTCGTCAGCGAGCAGGTCGCTCGGTAAGTCCCAAAGATAAGGAAGAATTAGAAAGACAGTGTATAAGTATTTTCTAAAGTACTATATTGTTGAATATATTATGGAATATTATATTAACGCTGTTGTTTGTAGCTTAGTACAGAAGGATGCCAGTGTATACGAGGGGGGTCTCTATATGCTAGAGACCAAGGCAAATGGAAAGTACAAGGAACCGTTATGCCACGGTATAACAGCAATAGGATTCAGGTTAGGTGTCTTAATCTGACCACCTCGTGCCACCTTTAACACCTTCCGTACCAATCTACCCCTTAAACCCCGTAGTGTTTTAACAGTATTGTTGTATTGTATTGTGTAAGTTGGGTGACTGACCAAAACCATGATATCAGTAAACATGTTGTAACTGTATAATCAGGTAAATGGAATAACAGGATAATGGATGAATATCCATGGTTTGGTTCAGTCAAATTGAATAGATTGTTAACCGGATTCAGGGATTCATGTATTCATATTGAGTTGGAATATTAAAGAATATGGGTTGACTTGAATCATATTCAAGTCCGAATTAGTCAGACTCTAACCTGAGTCAGACTAAAAGAAAGGTAATTTGAAGTTCTGTACTTGTTAGGGGCCTTATTGTAATTTATAAAACTTGAGGGGGTTTTATGTAAAAGTACTATTGTATAGTTTTCAAAATACACCTCAAGTATTTATTATTCGTCTTTATAGTTATAATGAGTGTGGATTTTATTTGTGTTATTCTAGTGAATATATCCTAATAAAAGTATTAATTTATTTGAAATTCATGGTATTTTAATGTAACCTTTAATCTTGTAATTTTTAGGAAAATGTGGAAACTTTATCTTATAACAAAATAGGCGTTTAAATGATAATTATATATATATATATATGTTAATACAAGAATAATTTTATTCTCCAAAATCTCATTTTTTTTTAAATGTCGTATTCTAAACCTTTCGAGACTGAATGCTCCTTGCGGAGGTCTGAATCTCGCACTACTAGCCCACGGGTGCACGATGAACCGTACTATCCCTAACAGGTTCCCCAAAGGTGGGTTGTAGCGGTGCTTTGCTTAGGTTTAATAAATACTATTCATTTAGAAAAACTGTTTTATAAATATAAGGTATTTATTCGTAAAAGGGTATAGATTTCCGTATTTTAGTTTCTGGGGTTTCCTAAGCCAACTAGCCTATTTCTAAGGTCTAAACGACAAGTCATTAGAAGTCTCAAATTGCCTCTTCACCGCCAATTGCGGCCAGGTAAGTTCCAGGTAAGTGGGAAGGAACCACAGTAGTGGGCCTAATTAAAAACCACTAGCCTAGACACACTTGCCTAGACACTACAAAGTCAGTTTAGATAAACGATCGATGTCCATGACAAATCGTATTTTTATTTTAAAAGATTTTATTTAGAATTGTGTACAACTTAAAGATTTCAAGAAAGGTTTATAAAGATAATAGTTTTTTAGTGAAAAGTCTTGTATTTAAATATTCTATATTTTGACGTTTATCAATTAGGGTTATATTTGTGTGTGTGTACAGGTAGGTCATTACCTCGTGACTTATTTTAAGGTTTAATGAAGTTTAGAGGTTAAATATGATATATTAAACATGAAGGTATTTAAGCGCAAGAATACGGTATTAGAAAACGTTATCATTTCATGTGTGAAAATTCATTCAAATTGATTTCTACAAGTTTATTTATCAAGATGAACATGTTTAGGAATGAGAGAATTAATTAGAACAAGAAAAATAAACTTTATGGTAGTTTTATGAAAAGAATACGGTATTACAAGAAAGCTATCATTTCATGTGAGGAACTTTATTTAAATTGGTTTCTATGTGATTAATAGTCATCATGGATATGTTTAGGTATTATGGATTGGGTGACAAGTGGAATTTTGTAGAAAAACCGAATCGGAAATCAGTTTGTTCCGATTTCCGTCGAGTTCTAAAAAGTCGTATTTTCTATTAAAAGAAAAGGGAGATAGGAAAAACGGGACTTACAAGTTTGGACAAGCTAGGGAGGCTAAGAAAGTGGTGGTTTTCGGTGCGTCGAAAACGTTGCGAAGGTTCTAGTACGATCGCCGGAATTCGTCGTCGGTTTCGGCAGCGCTTCGCTTCTCGCTCGTACCGAGTTCTCTTGAGAATTTGAGAGAGTGGACTTAGAGTTGTAGGGTGAAATGGTAGAGGGCAGGGGTGTTTATATAGGGCTAGGCTAGGGTTAGGATTTTGATTAAAATAAATATTAAAAAATATAAAAATTCAGTAAAATATCATTAATTTTGATAGTAAAAGAGGTTTATTGTGCATTTGGTAACTGTTCAGAGAAAATGAAGTTTTCAGGTGAGAAGACTAGGTCAACACGGATTTTTTCCGTGTTGACGACTCGGCCTTCCGACCGAGTCCGGCCGGCGGCGCCGGCCGACTTGGCCGAGTTGGGCCGAGTCAGGGGCTCGTTGGGTAGGGTTTTGGTTGGGGGGAATTTTGGTGTATTTAACTTTTTATGTGCAGTATTAATTTTGAGAGTTATGGCTGTTTGACTGTTGACCTTCCAAAAAAATTAAAACAAAATGATATAAAAAATATGTAGGGCATGGGATTCGAACTCTGGTGGCTTGGTTCAGCAGTGCAAGGTCTTACCAATGAGCTACAAGCTCCTTCTTGTAATTATTGTGTTATTTAATTACTTAAACTGATAGCAGCAAGAATAAATACTCCTAGTATACATTAAATTTAAAGTAATTTCTTGTACACTAAAAATGGAGTTATTATATTCTTGTAGCTTGTAATTAAAAACAAAATAATTACCTATATCTTGTGCTAATGCTAAAATACCCCTTTGTGGATTTTAAAAATATTTTTAAAAAAATTTGTATAGGAAAAAGTGTATAAGAAAATTAGGGTTGTTACAGCTCAGATGCCTCTCGTGAGGGCTTTGATCCCTGGCGTCAAGGGTAGGGAGCTACCAGCCGGTGATGACCGAGCAAGGGTCGGGCTCGGTTGCCTCTTGCGAGGTCTTTTGATCCTTCAGGACGGGGACCGAGCAGGGTTACTGCCCAGTGCCTCTTGGCGAGGACTTTGATCCCTGTCGGTTGTGGTAGGAAAAGCTACCAGCCGGGGATAGCCGAGCAAGGGTCGGGCTCGACCGTCTCAAAGGAGGACTTTGGTCCTTAGCGCGGGAGGGGCTGTAAGAAGCCTACCAAGGACCCTTGGCCGAGCAGGGTTACTGCCCGTTGCCTCTTGGCGAGGGCTTTTATCCTGAAGGATAGCCGAACGAGGGTCGGGCTCGACTGCCTCTGGGAGGGCTTTTGATCCTTGTCGGTTGTGGTAGGAAGCTACCAGCCGGGGATAACCGAGCAGGGTAGCTGCTGAGCTACCTCTAAGGAGGACTTTGATCTTTAGCATTGGAGAGGACGTAGGAGGCCTGGTAAGGATAACCGGACAGTGAAGCTGTGCGGTTGCCTCTTGGAGAGGGCTTTGACCCCTGGCGTTGCGAGTAGGGAAGCTACCGGTCAGGGATAGCCGAGCAGGGTAGCTGCTGAGCTGCCTCTAAGGAGGACTTTGATCCTTAGCATTGGAGAAGCCGTAGGAGGCCTGCTAAGGATAACCGGGCAGTGAAGCTGCACGGTTGCCTCTTGGCGAGGGCTTTGACCCCTGGCGTAGCAAGTAGGGAAGCTACCGGCCAGGGATAGCCGAGCAGGGTAGCTGCTGAGCTGCCTCTAAGAAGGACTTTGATCCTTAGCATTGGAGAAGCCGTAGGAGGCCTACTAAGGATAACCGGACAGTGAAGCTGCGCGGTTGCCTCTTGGCGAGAGCTTTGATCCCCGGCATTGCATGTAGGGAAGCTACCGGCCAGTGATAGCCGAGCATGGTAGATGCATGGCCGATTCTTCATGAGGTTTCGCCCGACCATCCAGTTGCAGGTATGGGGAACAGGAACAGTCGCGGCAAACGTGCGCATAGCATGCGCATTGAATGTGTGGGGAGGCGAAGGCCAGAGTCGCGTCGTTTCAATTCCGCCAGAGAAGGCTTAATGATCTCTACGTGGCAGCGACTTTGTGGGTGAAAACGGGCGACTGTTGAGTTCCGTTGGGGCGCAGTGGGCTATATAAAGCTGAGGGAGCACTGGTCCTTCCTTTCTTCACAAACATATCGTTAAGAATGGAAGACTTCCACTTTACCATCCCCGAAATCATCCACTTCGAAGACTTATACCTCTACGACCAGAACTACGCCGAAGACACGGTGCAGTTGATCTATAGGAGCATCGAAGACCACTTTGGCCGGCTGCTCCCCCGGCGCTCCCCTCTGCTGCAGCTGCTGATGTACTCCATCTGGAGGGCGTCGCCGGGGCTTTACAACCCCCTGTCCGAGCGGCTTTACGATGAGGCCGTGGGCAAGCTGTGGTCTCTGAAGCGCTTCGGCCTGATCTCCGCGGGTCGGCTGGCTCGCTCGGTGGCACTCGTCCGTGAGTGCTACGAACTGAGGCTCGAGGTCAACGCACGCGGGGGGAATCGAGGGCTGAGACTGGATCTCGCGATGCCTCGGCTGGCGGAGGTCTTTACTGAGTACCATGAGCAGAGCTCTCTACACCCCCTTCCCCCGCTGCTGTAATTTTCTTTTTCTTTTTGTATGTATGGATGAGGAGCCCATAATACCTTTTTGAATAAATGAGACCTTTCCTTCTTTTTCGCAATGTTCCATTGATCTTTATTAAATTAACAACAGACCCTAGGAAGAGTTTACATTGCCCTTAAAAAATGTACATGTTAATAGATGACCTCATTAGCGTGGCCCGAGCTCCCCGGAGGCTTGTTGGTCTCCGTGCTCGGCACCGGGTACGAGGCTTCCTGGGCTCCAGACGGGTCATCTGCCGAAACGAGCATGATCTGGCCAATGGTCAGCTCGGCGGGAGGGGGACGCTGCTCCTTCTCGTGGTCGCCCTGCCGCTTATCCCTCAAGTAGGCGGCGAGGTGCCCTGATCGGATGAGCTCTTCGATGTAGTCCCGGAGTTGCTTACAATCCTCCGTGGCGTGGCCTAGCGTCCGGTGGAAGACGCAGTAGGGGCCCCGGGTTCGCTTCGAGGCCTGACGCGGGATTCGAGGGAACTTGAAGAACCCCTCGCCGTGGGCCTCCTCTAGTAACACCGCGAGAGAGACGTTGAGCGGGGTGTACTCCTGTAACTTCGGGTGATAGGGCTGCTGACGCTCTGGCCTCTCTTCCCGAGCCCTCTTCTTCTGATCGGACCGTTCTGCTCGAGAGAGGTTCGCGTTCACCTCGGACTCGAGCTAGATCTCACGCTCGGTCCACGCCTTGACCTCGGCCATGGTCTTAGGCTGCGCCAACGCAAAGGAGCGCAATCACTCCTTGTGCCTAAGACCAGATCTGAGCGCCGTGATGACGGTCTCGTCCCGGTGCTCGGGGACCTCGAGGAGGGCGTTGTAGAAGCGGGTGACGTAAGCTTTGAATGTCTCCTTGTTCCCGCTCTTAATTGTGAAGAGGTAGTCGACCATGCGCTTCTGCCGACGGTTCCCGACGAAGTGGCCGAGGAACTGAATAGCCAGCTCGTCAAAGGTCAAGATTGAGCGAGGCTCGAGTCCTCGGAACCAGTCCCGACCAGAGTGGATGAGGGTGGCTGGGAAGTGTAGGGTTGCTATGCACGCGCACAAGGGTCTACGAGGCATCAACCATGCCCGATTAAAAAATTAGCCGTGCCGAACAACCCGAAGCCGGATCTTTATACTAGAGATTAGGCGAAAACAGGCATGTTAAACACTTTAACACTAAGTGAGAGGGATTACAACCATTGTAGATCCGGTCCTTCACTTCATATGCTCCGTGTTGAGGTCCCTTCGCTGCGATCATCGTGCTTTGGACTCTCGAGAGGTTCCACGAAGAGAAAGATGCGGTCTTGCTTCCGATCTTCGATACAAAGATGATCTACCTTGAAGTTTCGTTAACACAAGCTAACACTCATAATATGAAGTGAACACCCTTATCTAAATGGCAAGGGAAGATGAGGATGATGAAGTATGATTTTTGCTCTCTTTTATAATCTTTTTCTCACTCATTTATCATCACTTAGAAAAAGCTAGAAAGCTTTTTCAATGAAAAGAAAGAAAGAAGAAGATGAACAATATCATTTGTGATGAATAATAAAAAGTTATCATAATCATTTATGCAACCATGGTTGTAGTAACCATGTAGAGATTTTACTAGGGTTAGGGTTTGGGTTGGGTTAAAGGGTGAGTCACAAAGAAATATCTATCATAATATCTTAGCAAATGACAAAGTAAAACCATCTAGAAACATCTAGAATACATTAACCCAAATCAAACCCTAATCTTGTTTAAACTCCACTAAACGTGTTGCATTAATAATTATAACATGTTACAATATTATATATCACATATACAATATTTATTGTAACAAAATAAAATAATACATTTAACATATATCGCATATATATCAATGTATTGCCCGAGTGAGAAAAAAAATCTTTTAGTGAGCTAATATTAGTTAATGTAATTTAATATATCATATATATTATTATACATTAAATTATCGAATCAACACTTGATCCGACAATCCGGCTACATCGCATATAACCGACTAATATTTATCCGTACCGATTCATCGAATCAACACTTGATCCGATGACGCGGATGATATCAAATATCGCGAGAATAGAATACGGTATCTCATATTGTATTATCCTCGGCCCCGCACATATCACATATGTGCTCCTACTCCGTTTTGCCTGAGCCAAGAAACCTCTGTGTAGGACTCTAAAGAATCGTCAATACGCCGGCAGTAGGTGATGATCATATCAAACACCCACAAGCTGCAAGCGGTCAGCTAAACGTAATAGCTACCCAGGTATTGAGCGCTCAGAAGATCAACAAGCAAGCCTGTACATTCTCCTGTGAATCCAAACAGTAACACTCCCGTACAGTCCGGTCTCGTCGTCTGATATGTCGCATATCTCGCCTAGGGGTGGTAAACGTCAGACCCCAGTAACTCGATAAGTCGTGTCGATATGAGGTCTATAACACTTCGAGAAACTACTGATAACACTTACCAGTAAATCTCAGCAACCCTGGCCAGGGATTTCCTGTTATAGCCAATCGAACACAGCGCAACATCAACCCCTATACCGGGAGAGACGAATCCCCTCCTATCGCTCATTGCCTCCATGTGACTCGGGACTGTACCCAAAAACCACCGTTTTGCACGCCCACTTGGACGTGGTAAGATAGAAATCAAAGCACAGTGGGAACCACACAAGACTCTATGACGATCTCGGGTCAACAGACTACTCTGTACCAGTGTCACCGGAGAACTGCCATCTGACGTGAGGTATAATACCATCTGGGAGTTCTCGGCGAGTCCGTCCAGTGTACCCAGTCTCCACTGAGCACCCGTACACCATCCTTGATGTCAAACACCGATGGATATGGGATCATCCATCGCCCATCATATGGGTCAAGATGCGTATACGCTAGTCTACTCTGGTGTATCGATGCCCTGTCTCGATATACCCTCGACTAGGAACAGTTATAGGATGTACCCGTCGACTACCGTGGCCTCACTAGTATGATCTCATCATAGTCCCAGTAGTCGAGTACATATCCTAAGGGCTTTATCAACATGTAATATAGAGACAATCAGAGTACATGTTAAGATAAAGTACAACCAGATAGCGTACTATCATGTCGAGCAAGAAAGTCCTCCCTATATATGTCCAAGCATCCATTACAATATACATCGTATGTACAGTAATGGCCTCTAGGGCATACATATAACTAACAGGAAGGCCCTGCACTGGGCGGCGTCGGAATGGTCCTGGAAGCTTATCCCCGCGGTGAAAGCATCCAAATAGTCTTTCGGGTCAGTTTTCCCGTCGAACAGAGAGACCTTCGGGGGCTTGTTGCGCGAGGAGACGTGGACAACAAGCAGTCCCTCGGTAAACGGCTTGGTGAGTGAGTTGGCAGCGTACTTAGCCCCGTCGCCCAAGAGGTGACCTTCCCGGCGCATGCCCTCGATCTTCTTCTCGAGGGAGTCGAGTCGGCCGTAGTACCCCGAGGATTCGGCGCCTTGTGGTCCCTGGCCTCTGCTGTGGGAGATCTGCGTCTGGGCACGGCCCCGGTTCCTTTCGATGAGGTTCCTCAGATCCCCGGGCGAGGTGGCCCTCGAGCCTCCGTGGCGATCCCCTTCTGTGCGACCCCATCGAGGGAGGGGGTGTCGGTCATGCCTGGGGATAGGCGAGGTGACCGACATCTCCTTAGGGGGTGAGGGTTGCGAGGAGGCTCGAGGCGAGGCACTCTGGCGGCGGATCTTGGTGTGGAGCTGTGGGGCGTCCAGCGGGCCTCAGAGAGTATCGGCCCGTGAGATCTGTGGCCATGGAACATAGCCCGCCGGTGGTCAGCCATGCCGACAAAGGCAGAGTCTTCTGGAGGCGGAGGAGCGGCGATCTGGGGCCCTGGCCCGGTCGTTTGGACGCGGATGAGCGCCTCCACGATGGACTGTAGTCGGTTTATTCGGCCGACGAGGGCGTTGATGACGGTCGCCGAAGGAGGTTCATCCGCACCTCCGGTGAGGGGGAGGCGGCGGCTGGTACCTGGATCTTCAGGGTGATCGCTTGCCATGTGGATGGAGATCGGAAGGCCAACTTTGTTTTTCATGAAGTTTCGTGTTCCCACAGACGGCGCCAACTGATGGAGGTCCTTTTCGGGTCTCCGTCAGATGTTGTCTTCCATCGATCTCCCGGTGGATCTTGGAGGTGATCTCCTGTTGCATGTGGGTCTCAATAGATTTTGAGGAGATTGGTGGTTTTGAGGAGTTTGCGCCGAGTACCTGCAAGGAAGTCCCGGGGTGGTTTGGTACCACCGAGGACCCTCCGACGATCAAGTTAGTGCAAGATCCGAGCAGAGTAACGGCTAAGTGGGGGAAAAAAGCTTACTTGACCCCTCTGTGATGGGGGTTTATATAGTGGTGGCAGCACGCAGTAGCAGGCGCGAAAATCTCGCCGGCAGTTACGCCCCCAACGTCACGCCTGCGTAATAAGCGGATCGCCCGTTAATAGGGATCGTGATGGCGTGGAACGCGGGATGTTGCCGGCGGAGAATCCACGCATGGTAAGATTTGCGGAGCGGCGGTTACGCTTGTGAGTGGTGGAGTTGGTCGGTCGGAGGGACCGAGAAAGATGGCCTCGATGGGAGAGCTCGGGGACGAGCGGGAGGGCCGAGGCATCTTGGTCCTGTGGCAACTCGGGGCGAGCTGGGAGTCCGAGGAGGCCAATTTGTAGGGAGCTCTGACGAGAGCTAGCTTGTGCTTGCAGGTTGGGTACAGAGGTAGCCTGGTCGGCCCCTGTGGGCCCTTTCTTCTGAGTTCTAGGACACGTCATCTGCCACGTGTCCTGATCTGGGAGATCGCCAATATAGAGCATCATTAAGGGGCCTAGGCTTCATGCTTGGAGGCTCGGTTTGATGTTGAAACCTAGGAGTGGGTTCTCATGGAGGGGACCGGTGGAGCAAGGGGAGAAGTAGGGAACAGACGAGGGCACGACGGTGAGGAAGACCTCTGCGGTGGCCGACGGAAGGAGACGCGAAGGTGGAGGGGTCACGGCGACGGGATTCGATGCAGGAGGTGAGATTAAGGGGTGAGGAGGCAGAGGATGGTGATGGTGGAGAGAGGGATGGTGAGATCGAGGGAGAGGCTCGGTTGAGTGAGAGAGAGAAAATTGATGAGAGAGAGAGAAAGGATTGGTGAGGGAGAGAGAGGTGGACCAAGAGGAGAGAGGAGGGGATTAGATTAGGGTTAGGTAGTGTTAATAAAGACAATTTTTTTAAGTAAACCAATTTAAAATAATAATTATAAAAAAACCACTTTCAAAAATAATTATAAAAGGAGACAACTTTCTGCCACGTAACCGTCACGTCAGCGCCAGCTCACCGTGGGCGCTGGCGTCAATTAAAAGAAAAAAATTTTAGGGACGCAATTTGAAAGTGCCCGCACTACATTTGTATGGGACGCAGTTTCAAACTGCGCCCAATGCAATTGTAGTAGAGACATTTTTAAACCGCGCTCATTACATTTGCATGGGACGCATTTTCAAACTATGCCCCATACAAATATAAATGGACGCAGTTTGATTTCAAACTGCGCCCCCTATAAATGTAATGGACGCGGTTTCAAACTGCGCCCATTAATAAAAGCAAAATAATATGAATCGTTGTCATTGTTGGGACTTTGTTTGTCTTTGGGCGCGGTTGCAAACTGCGTCTCAAAAAAAAACACTCATTCACGGGTCTGTGTTTTTCTATGGCACAGTTTGAAGGTGCGTCCCAAAAGGAAACAATCATTCACGGGTATGCGTTTTTCTGTGCCGCAGTTGCAAACTACGTCCCAAAAAAGAAACATACCTATTCACGGGTTTGTGTTTTTCTATGACGCAGTTTGAAAGTGCGCCCCAAAAGGAAACACAATCATTCATGGGTATATGTTTTTCTAGGGTGCAGTTGCAAACTCCGCCCCAAAAATACACATACCTGTGAATGATTTTACTAATTATATTAAGAGTTCAATCTTTTCCTCTCTATCTCGAATTTCACTCTCTGTGCTGAGCTCTCTCACACTCTCTCAGATCTCATCGACATCGCATTCTCTGTCTTTCTCCTTCTCAGTTCTTGGTCTCTCTCTCTCAATGTCGAGATCTTTATCTGCAGGATTGCCATCAATCGATGAAATTAAAAGGTGCATCTCTTACACCGTGGTGAAATCTGTATATACAATGATAGACTACTATGGTTACGATGACATTTTCTATCGATTACGAGGTGGTATGAACTGGCGATAAAGATCGATCGTGAAATCCAGCAGCTTTTGTACTTAGCCGTATTGGATGCGCTCCCGTCTCCTCCTGAAGAAGTAACTCATGACCACCATAGGGAAGCAAATCATCGTCTCCACTTCTTTCATTCTATGGGTCTTCTTTCATGTCGCAATATCAAGTACTTCGCAAACTCTCTTTACCGCATCTTTATGCATCATCGGACTTTGAACCACCTCGAACTCACTCGAGATTCCACAATAGGTGATGAGGCCATTGATGCAATTACAGAGCGGATTAATTTTGTTGTTACGGAGCTAAGTAACGTAGAGGATTTATTTTTGAAATTTTAGTGATGAATTATGGTGGTGTTACTGTTCTTACTATCTATTTTGTTCGCATCATTCTTGTGTATGTTGTGGATGGGTGTACCGTGTGTGTGTAATATATCGCGTATGAACACGTGTTTGTGTAAGAGAGAATCAACGTTTGAATTAAAATGAATTAAAATGTTGTTTTGTAAAGAAATAATCGGGGAAAATCGGACAGCACCTCTTTCGTAAATTTTGAATAAAATTCATGTACAAACATAGTAAAATAATAACATTTACAGACAGAGCTAACTCAACGCCCAAACGGCGGAGACTCAACGCCCAAACGGCGGAGACACGATCCACGCACAATATACGACGCCCAAACGGGGAAGAACAATAAGCTGAAAAAATTAAACAATGTAAAATAAATAATGAATTCATCGCAACATAATACAACACAAACACTCCGTGCAATCTAACGACGTCGTCGCACCATCCTTGATGTCCTCCTCTTTGCTACAGGACGTCGGGGCTGTGATGGTCCGGGTTCATCGGCGGCAGGTGGCTGAGACAGATCTGGTTGTGATGGTCCATGCTCGTACTCATCGGAATGCTGAGACGACTCCGGCTGTGCCCGTCTACATCTTGTTAGTGCATACGTGATAGAAATGGCAGGTACGGACACAGCTGGTAGAGGTACGGGTGGTGCACGGACGAGTGGCAGAGGCACGGGTGGTGGAGGTACGGGTGGTGCAGGCACGAGTGGCGGAGGCACGGCCAGTGGACATGTGAATCTGTGCCTCATCATCATACTCCTGATTAGAAACTTGATGTTCATAAAACAGCCCGCTGAGTCCCTGGTGCCACTAATACCCTCATCAGTTATATCGTCTAACGCGTAAATGGTTTGGACCTATATTGATGGTAAATAAGATAATGAATTTCATAAAAATAAGATTTTAGTTTTAAAAGATTTGATATAAACTTACCAAATTTCTCTCTTTCGGTCCTCGAGGAGTATATGGGGTAGGCGGAGGGGTGGCTGTGATGACAAATCTGCGGGTAACCATCCAATACGAGGAAATATACTAATCTATCAGTATACCTGGCCGTATCTCATCGGCTATGTGGTGTACCCGATCGTACCATCAACCTACCCAAATTTGATACTCCACGAGCCAAGCATCCCAACTGGCGCTCCACCCTGTCGCGGTGTCTGCTCCACCGTGAATAGTATGTGCTGCCTTAAACCGAACCAGCGAAGGACATGGTCTAGCACATGCATTTGAATAATATCACTGTAGACGATCGGCGACCGTTCATACCAGAAGTCAGCGCCTTCCAAGCATAAAGGATGCAGAGTGCCTATCAGGTCATGTGTGTAAGGTGTCTATGTAACTGTTACCTCCTCCATGACATCGAACTCATTGGGGTAGAAGTGAAGACTGCGATCCGTTGTCACATCCCATGACCTGGGCACATTCCACCTGCATAGAGATTACATACAGGTTAATATTCTAAAAAAACTTGAAATTTGAAATATGCGTATAGTTTTAATTACTTGTTGGCATCCATATGACTTTTGGCCATCTAAAGCGAACTGTGTCATAATGGCCGAGCGACCAATAAAGAGATATGTCCATGACCATAACTGAAATACAATATGATAGAATTGCGTTTTATATTGAATATCAATTTAATTACGTAAAATTAGTAGAATGTGGTTTTAAGTATTGTATACCTGAAGAAACGTCAAACAACCCCCAAAACTCTTCTGCTCCATCAATACAGCCATCCTCAGCTCACTGTAGAAGAATGACAAAACTACACTCACCCACGATAAAGTGGAAAACTGGTCGAGATAAGCTAAAATAGGCTGCCACGTAAAACTAACTCTGCTCTTGCTCCTATCCGGTATCTGATATAAAATATAGGCTCGTGCATGCTGCTCGATCGCCGCAGGGTAGCATCCATGGCAGGCTCAGCACTAAACGCCTCCCGCGGCCAACTCAAGTTAATGTTAATGCCTCTCCTATGCCCAACAGGCGGAATCCTATCCAATAAGCTGGGACATAAGTTTGACCAATCGTCGTTGTACTCTACAGCAATCACCTCTCAGTCTATACGCAAACCAAGCAGCACAGCGATGTCCTGAAAGGTGATAGTCATCTCACCAACTCTAAAATGATATGTGCAGGTCTCTGCCCTCTATCTATTTACCAAAACCGTAATCAAGGCTCTATCCAGATGTATATACTCTAATCTAGATAGAAGATGAAAGCCCGCCGTTGCAACTCAGCCTGCACACGGACATCTCCAGCTAGGATCCGACTGCTCTAGACTGAGTGGTCACGCATGTAATCACTTGATCAGTCTGCCAATTACAAAAAGAGGACTTGTTTCAGTAACGTATAAATAACATATGTAATTAAAGAAAACAAAATTACATAGTTTTACCTGTACTACTGCGGCGTTGGTCGACCTATGGTAAGCCTGCAGGTACAGAACACTCGTATCTATAGGTCCAGGATCCATAAGTATATCTGCACAATGAAAAAGTCAAGTTATATTATCTTTGAAAAAATTAGCAAGTACAACAAAGAACATATGTGTGCGTGTATATGTGTGTAGATGTATATTTGTTTTATGTTTGGACGTGTGTGTGTATGTATGTGTATATGCATGTGTGTGCATTTCAAAATATAGACGATGATTACCAATGGCGATGTGGAGCTGGAGGATTTTTGCATTGTGCCTTGTTATAATCATACTCATTGCATATTCTATATCTATTTTGCCTATGTCCTTCTCGTGAATCATCCATAACACGTTTGATACGAGTAGAACGTAGTTGTAACACCCTAATTCATTTATACCAGTTCTGTTTTGGGTATTTCTTTATCTATGGATATTTCTTGATTTATTACTGTTATGGGTGAAAATAGTGTAATTGGTATCTGTGTTTGAATCCGACCCGACCCGCATGCTAGAAACCCGTCTTAATTCCAGTTTTAGATTTATCCCTGCTAGTGCGGAGGATCCATACACTTTCATATTGTATATCCTGTATACCCGCATTATATCTGACATCTGCATTTTTTCAATATGACATATAAAGTCAAATAAAATATTTTAAAAATATCTAGCATGGCCTATATCATACCCCTAACCCTGTTGTAGCATCCGTACATCGTATTCTTGTCCCATTCAGCGAAACGGACTCATTTGGATCGCTGCGTGCACGCTGCGTGCATCCGTTCTTGGGGGTATGCATTTCCGTTACCCGGATATCGTATTTTTGTTTTGATTAATACGTATATTATCCATATTCTCAAACCATAATTTTAAACCCGACCCAGATGTGTTTTGGACTATTATTGTATTAACCAAAATCTCAATTATAATCAATATTATATCCTTACGATTTTTAAACTGTTAAAATTATATTCGTTATATTTTATTTAGTTTTAAATATTTTAAAAGATTTTTTTAATACTATCCTAACAACTAATCTCACCGGCCTCTCTCTCTCTCTTACTATAAATAATTATTCATTCTTTTACCCATACTATTTCTAAAAATCCACGTTCTTTAACCATGTCTTCTTCACTGTTTCTTTCTCTCTCTCTCCCGCTTTGTCCCGTTCCTGTTAGTTATATGTATGCCCTAGAGGCCATTACTGTACATACGATGTACATTGTAGTGGATGCTAGGACATATATAAGGAGGACTTTCTTGCTCGACATGATAGTATGCTATCTGGTTGTACTTTATCTTAACATGCACTCTGATTGTCTCTATGTTACATGTTGATAAAGCCCTTAGGATCTGTACTCGACTACTGGGACTATGATGAGATCATACTAGTGGGGCCACGGTAGTCGACGAGTACATCCTATAACTGTTCCTAGTCGAGGGTGTATCGAGACAGGGCATCGATACACCAGAGTAGACTAGCGTATACGCATCTTGACCCATATGATGGGCGATGGATGATCCCATATCCATCGGTGTTTGACATCAAGGATGGTGTACGGGTGCTCAGTAGAGACTGGGTACACTGGACGGACTCGCCGAGAACTCCCAGATGGTATTATACCACACGTCAGATGGCAGTTCTCCGGTGACACTGGTACAGAGTAGTCTGTTGATCCGAGATCGTCATAGAGTCTTGTGTGATTCCCATTGTGCTTTGATTTCCATCATACCACATCCAAGAGGGCGTGCAAAAAGGTGGCTTTTGGGTACAGTCCCGAATCACATGGAGGCAATGAACGATAGGAGGGGATTCGTCTCTCCCGGTATAGGAAGTTGATGTTGTGCTGTGTTCGATTGGTTATGACCGGAAATCCCTGGCCAGGGTTGCTGAGATTTACTGGTAAGTGTTATCAGTAGTTTCTCGAACTGTTATAGACCTCATATCGACACGACTTATCAAGCTACTGGGGTCTGACGTTTACCACCCCTAGGCGAGATATGCAACATATCAGACGACGAGACCGGACTGTACGGGAGTGTTACTGTTTGGATTCACAGGAGAATGTACAGGCTTGCTTGTTGATCTTCTGAGCGCTCAATACCTGGGTAGCTGTTACGTTTAGCTGACCGCTTGCAACTTGTGGGTGTTTGATATGATCATCACCTACTGCCGGCGTATTGACGATTCTTTAGAGTCCTACACAGAGGTTTCTTGGGTCAGGCAAAACGGAGTAGGGCACGTATGTGATATGTGCGGGACCGAGGATAATACGATATGAGATACCGTATTCTATTCTCGCGATATTTGATATCAACCGGGTCATCGGATCAAGTGTTGATTCGATGAATCAGTACGGATAAATATTAGTCGGTTATATGCGATATAGCCGGATTGTCGGATCAAGTGTTGATTCGATAATTTAATGTATAATAATATGTATGATATATTAAATTACATTAACTAATATTAGCTCACTAAAAGATTCTTTTTCTCACTCGGGTAATACATTGATATATATGCGATATATGTTAATTGTATTATTTTATTTGGTTACAATAAATATTATATATGTGATATATAATATTGTAACATGATATGATAACTAATGCAACATGTTTAGTAAAGATTAATCAAGATTAGGGTTTGATTTGGGTTAATGACTTCTAGTAGATTCTAGAAGGTTTTCTTTTTTGTTTTGGAAAAGATATTTACAAGTGACTCATTCTTAACTCAACCCAAATCCTAACCCTTGGTTAATTCTCTACAATGGTTAAGTCAACCATGGTTGCATTATTTATCATATTAATCTTTTCATTATTCATCACAAAAGAAAATGGATCACTATTCTTCTTCTTCCTTCATTCTTTCATGAAAAAGCTTGCTAGATTTTTCCAAAGTGATGAATAAATATGAGAAAAAGATAAATAAAGAGAGCAAAAATCCTACTTCTTCATCCTCATCTTCCCTTACCATTTAGATGAGGGTGTTCACATCATTTCATGAGTGTTAGCTTGTGTTAACGAAACTTCAAGATAGATCATCTTAGTATCGAAGATCGGAAGCAAAGGTTGCATCTTTCTCTTCGTGGAACCTCTCGAGAGTCCGGAACCCGATGATCGCAGCGAAGGGACCACAACACGGAGCATATGAAGTAAAGGACCGGATCTATAAAGGTTGTAATCCCTCTCACTTAGTGTTAAAGTGTTTAGCATGCTAGTTTTCGCCTAATCTCTAGTTTAAAAATCCGTATTCGGGTTGTTCGGCACGGCTAAATTTTTAATCGGGCATGGTTGATGCCTCGTAGACCCTTGTGCGCGTGCATAGCAACCCTACAGTGGTATCAGAGCCAAGCTAGAGCTTTAGGCGAAATCTAGACGAAGTTTAAAGTCCGATCGAACCCGAAAACCCCGACACGAACCCTTCTCTGGAAATTTTCTGAAAATTTGGATTTTTGTGAATTAAAAATTGCCAAAAAATTCAGCAGGGAATTCTATGAGTTACTGTAAAGCACGTGATTCTAACTCGACAAATGAGGCGCGGAACCGCGGCCTAACCCTGGGTTTCGCGGCGGTTCCGCGGCCATTTGGCTGAGTTACACCACGTGGCTTGCACAGTAATTCTTGTCTTGAAGTGCTGAGTCTTCTGGAAATTTTTATTTTTTACTCAACAGTTGAGTTTTTCTGGGGTTGTTTTGGGGATTCGATTATTCGATCGGATTGTCTAATTTTGTCTATATGTTTTGTCCGGATAACTTTTAGAAACTGTTAAAAAGTCCGAACGGATATCAATAACTCACTTTTTCCCCTGTCGGAAAATTTTTCAAAAGTTGGATTTTTTCTCGTGTTTAAGAATGTTCTAAGTCATGCAAGTAACGTGGTGGACCCTCTAGAAGACAACAAACCTTAACTCGATTATGTGACCGTCTTGAACTGCCTTTTGAACCTTAGGGTTTGGGGCGGTACGGCGTGCCACATGTGAGGCGTTGGCTTGAACCTTCTACGGCTGGACCATTGGTACTGTGGCATGTGATGGATGTTTTTAAACTGATTTCAAGTGTTGAGATATATTGGGGAAATCTTGGGTGTTTGATGATTCGATCGGAAAGTTTAACTTTGTCTATTTATCTGGAATGTGATACAATATTTGGAATCCACAGGTAGTTATGAGATAACTGATTTGAATATTATAGACATAGCAGTTTAGTCTCAGATGATCGGTTGCCACGGAATTTTGATGTGATCAAAAGTCCGTCGCAATCACGTAGAGTACGCGGATACTCGCCGGGTAAACTTAATAGACAGCTGCGCCCCATAGCCCCGACCAAGTGACTGTAGGAGAACCCCGTTGCCGAAAGCATCCGTTCGGGTGCTCGCGGCAGCGGTGTTCCGCCTTAGTGCACTTCGTCGACGGCATCTGGGGGTGCGGCCGTCTACTAAAGTTTGCGATGAGCATTCGATCAGGACGTCGGGAATCTTGTTGAATTGCCCGACTTGATATTGAAAAGAGTTTTCGATAATGAGACTAAAATGCGGGGTTTATAATTGTTAGGCATGCGATGTCTAAGGAATTCATTTGGTTAGGCATGCGATGTCTAAAGAGGTTGCGGATTCCAACTGTTGTAGTTTTACATTTTCTTTTCTGTGACCGTAAGCGTAGTATGTGGTGTATCGCCGGCTTCGTTGCTATACATCAACGACAATCGGGATACGCATACTTGCTTACGTTGATGATATGAGATATTATGTGTTGCTGTGATATGTTATATTGGATCGTCGCGTTTGAATAGCCGGGGGTTTTATGTGAGATGAGAGTTTTTTCTTTTTCATTCATGTAAAATTCATTTGTATGTAATATTCTTTTATTGGGGCACTTCCAGGTAGCGGAAGATGTCACCATTGTATATTATTTACTTTTCTGCATTAGGTAGACCCAAGGCGGGGAGCACAAGTAACCGGGTTCTAGGGTCCAGTGGGAGACCATCTCGAGGAGTCGGGACCGGGTCTCCTAACCCTAGAATTGGCAGTGTTGCTTGCCGCTCTCGTAGGGGTCTAGGGATGTGGGTTTGGCTATTCATCGCGACCGTGGAATCCGTGTTTTATACAGGCTCGTATTGAAAACACGGACGTCCTAGTATATCCAATATTTTATATATGTTCTTCTGCTGCAATGTTCTGTGATGAGATCATATTAATGCCTGAGATGAATGTTTATATTATATATATGAGATATATGTTATATTGAAGATTTCGTTTCAAAAGATATGCTTGTAAAGCAAAATATAATGGGACTTCATTAATGAGATTAATGAAATAAAAGAAACCTAAGATGTTGTAGAAACTTGTTTAAATTAAAAACTGGTAGCTCTAGTTCTTGCTTTGCATAGCGGTGTTCCTTGTAGAACATCCAGCACCTTATTCGATAAGGAAAGGACCGAGATCCCTTCACCGGGAGTGACTCCTTTAGCAATGACTGGTAGATGCTACAACTCTCGGTTTGTCTTTTGATTGCTTCTATAGTTCTTGCTTTGCACAGCGGTATATATGATATATCCTGCACCTTATTCGATGAGGAAAGGGCCGACGATCCCTTCACCGGGAGTGACCCCTTTAGCAAAACTAGAAAAGCCTCAAAAACATTCCATTTAAAATCACTCGATTCTACAACGATATCAAGTTCATTACGCAAAGGGTTTTCTTAAAAACCTTTCGTAGCCCTCCGTCATTTCAGATAAGGACTGTTTAGTATTCGTGCTGCGTTTGTTGGCCTTTGTCAAGGCGTAGTGTGCGGTAGCTGAATAGTACTTATCTGCTTATGCATATGATGCAGATTGGATTAGGGTAGTCGTGCGACCTTGTTGGCCTTTGTCAAGGGCCGTGCGGGTGGGTTTACTTCAATCAAGAAATGACGGGTTGAACTTGACTAGCAGCCTATGGTTTGTTGGCCTTTGTCAAGGTCATAGGAGGCTTGGGGCAAAATATTATCGGGAATTTCAAGTGTTGAAATTTGCAATGAGATTACATACCTTCTATGAGATAGTTGGATCCCGATACCCGCTGCGAGTAAGAGTTACTCCTGAGAGAGTTTTACACTTTACAATTAGCCGATCAAGTAGGTGTCTAGAAAGGTGTTAACGGGGTTACGCCTCTGGGAAAACGAGGTTTACTTTAATTAGGTTCGTGCGAAAGCACGGGGGACCTCCCTCAAAGTACCGACACTGGCCTGGCTGAAAGATTGGCGAACTTGTAGCGCGTAATTAATCCCGGCTAGTCTTTCCTTTTAGGGTTTGAAGGAAGATTTGACTAAAACAGTGGGAGACATCCTGATTAGATATATTAGATAACCAATCTAATCTTGCAAGAGCATACGCTGAGTGTTTTCTTCTCTCTCTCTCTCCAGGTAGCGACCATATCACGCCTTAATCAAGATAATAATACGGATAAATTGGCCGAACCCGCTTATTATACTGAGCTGGGGAACGTTGGTCCCGCTCCAACTTATAATTGTTATAAGACAGAGCAGGAAATTGGGGAATACCAGATTTCCCGTGCCGCCCAAACGAAGAAAGTGCATATTGATGCATCATCTTCGGGTGTGTTCATTACAGAGAACCGTTTCTCAGTATCCTTTACGTCCTGGGTATGTGATACCGGATCAGGATCCCGTATATGTAATCTATTACATGGGCTACAGATAGGTAGAGAACTGAGAACGGGTGATAAGTTTCATGAGACAGAAAACGGTGCAAGTGTTGCAGCCAAGTCTGTTGGTCACTATCACCCTGTATTACCTGAATACATTGATTCTGAACGAATGTTATTAGATACCGAACCTGATATACAAAATCATATCAGTCTCTTTATTAGTAAAGAAAGGATATAATTTTGTATTGTTGGATAATGTTTTGAACATTTCCTATATCAAGAGTTGATCGGTTCAGGCACGTTATCTAAAAGTATTGACGTTCTAAATCAAACTACAGTTCTAAGTATACAGAACACACACGAGAGGAAGAGTTCAGAAATGAACGAATCCTTCTTGAGGCATTGTAGACCAGGTCATATCAATGTGACCCGACTAGCTAAGTTACATTTAGATGCATATTTAAATCTGTTTGAATTTACATCTTGTGAAACTTGCCGGTCATGTCACAAAGATAAGATGACCATAGCTCTGTTTATTGGAAACGGAGAAAGAGTTAGTGAACTCTTGGGATTGATACATGCTGATGTATGAAGGTCCCCTGTCTACACATGCCAAGACCGGTTCTTTGTACTTCATTACATTCTCTGATAATCTCTCAAGATTCAGACATGTGTTCCTGTTGAAACATAAGTCCGAACCTTTTGAGATATTCACAGAATATAAGTTAGAAGTAGAGAACCAAAAACGGGTATAAGTATTATGTCCTTTGATGAGATCAATGAGGAGAATACTTGAGCACGGAATTTCTGGACTATTCTAAAGGAGAATGAGATTCGCTCTCAGCACTACTCCTCCTATACACCATAGCACGATGGTATATCGGGACGGAGCAATAGCACCCTATTTGATATGGTGTGCTCTATGATGAGTACTACTGAGTTTCCTATTTCCTTTTGGGAGTTATGCACTTGAGAAACTGCATACCTATTGAATAGGGTTCAAATCAAATCAGTTGCCTACCACTTCATATGTGATATGGAAAGGGAAGAGCCCATATCTTAAGTTTGTTAAGATTTGGGGTTGTCCGGCCTATGTCTAAAAGCAAAATCCGGACAAGCTCGAGGCAAGGTCTGTTATGTAGAAATGGAAATGTTCCAGCTATACAAACTACAGCTGATAATTTGGTAGAACCAAAGAATTCAATAGTTTCCAACGAACCTCAGCCTCTCCGCCGATCTAGTAGGGTTCCTCACCCACCTGAGAGATACTTCGGTTTCTCTATGACAGTGGGAGCGAGGATTGCATCATGAGATGATGACCCAACTAGTTTCGAGCTGGCCATAAGGAGTAGGACTCTGTAAGAATGGCTGGATGCTTATCGATCTGAGATGGAATCCTTATACACCAACAAAGTATGGACTTTGGTTGCTTTATCTGAAGGGTTGAATCCCCATCAGGAGCGAGTATATCTTGAGAAGATTACTTGGTGTACATGGAAAAGTGAAGACTTTCAAAGCTATGCTTAAGTCCATCCAGATCCTACTTGCCACGGCTACATACCATGACTACGACATCTGGTGGTTGGGTGTCATGACTGCTTTTCTAAATGATGTTTTAGAAGAGAGCGTCTATAAGTACACAGCCAGAGGGCTTCGTAAACAGTGAGAGCAGCGGAAACGTGTGCAAGATGTTTTATGTGATAAAGCAGGCATCGCGGAGTTGGAACGTCTGTTTTGATGTCGTAGTCAAAGAGTTTGACTTCATCAAAATGGTAGATGAACCTTGTATATACAAAAAGGTAGTAGAGAGTATGGTGGTGATCCTCGTAGAGTACGTGGATGACATACTCTTGATAGGAAAGGAGTTTCCTATGCTACGCTCGGTCAATCTCCGCTTATCACAACGATTCTTCATATAGGATCAAAGTGATACCTCCTAAATCCTGGGTTTTGGATCTATGAGATAGATCTAATTGGATGTTAGGATATTCACTAGTTGTAGTGAGATGGTATCAATCGATCTTGGGGAGAATCACTGGAAAGGTTCCAGGGTGATAAGGACGACTGAATGTCAGTCGCAGGCATTGTCTTTACCCTCAGTGGAGGGACGGTATGTTGGAAGAGTTCCAAGCTAGATACCGTGACATACTAGACGATTAAAGGCAAGATACATCGTTACTAAGGATACTACCAAAGAGGCAGTCTGGATATTTATAAGTTCATAAGATGAACTTCGTTCCTACCATTGTGTGACAATGGAGTTGTGGCTTTAGCCAAGGAACTACGATCCCATCAGAAATCCAGATATAATTCTTAGGTAGTATCACCTGATCATAGAGATGGTTGATCTCCAACGTGATCGAGGTTAGGAGAGTAGATACAGAGGACAACAGCGCGGATCCACTCGCAAAGGCCTTTTTCCCAGTAGAGACTTTTATGGGATGGTTGAGTATGAGATACTTCAACCGCAGCTAATTGTTGGGTATGCGATACCATAACAGATGGCCCTAGTGCAAGTGGGAGATTGTAAGTTATATGTATGCCCTAGAGGCCATTACTGTACATACGATGTACATTGTAGTGGATGCTAGGATATATATAGGGAGGACTTTCTTGCTCGACATGATAGTATGCTATCTGGTTGTACTTTATCTTAACATGCACTCTGATTGTCTCTATGTTATATGTTGATAAAGCCCTTAGGATGTGTACTCGACTACTGGGACTATGATGAGATCATACTAGTGGGGCCACGGTAGTCGACGAGTACATCCTATAACTGTTCCTAGTCGAGGGTGTATCGAGACAGGGCATCGATACACCAGAGTAGACTAGCGTATACGCATCTTGACCCATATGATGGGCGATGGATGATCCCATATCCATCGGTGTTTGACATCAAGGATGGTGTACGGGTGCTCAGTAGAGACTGGGTACACTGGACGGACTCGCCGAGAACTTCCAGATGGTATTATACCACACGTCAGATGGCAGTTCTCCGGTGACACTAGTACAGAGTAGTCTGTTGACCCGAGATCGTCATAGAGTCTTGTGTGATTCCCATTATGCTTTGATTTCCATCATACCACGTCCAAGAGGGCATGCAAAAAGGTGGCTTTTGGGTACAGTCCCGAATCACATGGAGGCAATGAACGATAGGAGGGGATTCGTCTCTTCCGGTATAGGGAGTTGATGTTGTGCTGTGTTCGATTGGCTATGACCGGAAATCCCTGGCCAGGGTTGCTGAGATTTACTGGTAAGTGTTATCAGTAGTTTCTCGAACTGTTATAGACCTCATATCGACACGACTTATCAAGCTACTGGGGTCTGACGTTTACCACCCCTAGGCGAGATATGCAACATATCAGACGACGAGACCGGACTGTACGGGAGTGTTACTGTTTGGATTCACAGGAGAATGTACAGGCTTGCTTGTTGATCTTCTGAGCGCTCAATACCTGGGTAGCTGTTACGTTTAGCTGACCGCTTGCAACTTGTGGGTGTTTGATATGATCATCACCTACTGCCGGCGTATTGACGATTCTTTAGAGTCCTACACAGAGGTTTCTTGGGTCAGGCAAAACGGAGTAGGGCACGTATGTGATATGTGCGGGACCGAGGATAATACGATATGAGATACCGTATTCTATTCTCGCGATATTTGATATCAACCGGGTCATCGGATCAAGTGTTGATTCGATGAATCAGTACGGATAAATATTAGTCGGTTATATGCGATATAGCCGGATTGTCGGATCAAGTGTTGATTCGATAATTTAATGTATAATAATATATATGATATATTAAATTACATTAACTAATATTAGCTCACTAAAAGATTCTTTTTCTCACTCGGGTAATACATTGATATATATGCGATATATGTTAATTGTATTATTTTATTTGGTTACAATAAATATTATATATGTGATATATAATATTGTAACATGATATGATAACTAATGCAACATATTTAGTAAAGATTAATCAAGATTAGGGTTTGATTTGGGTTAATGACTTCTAGTAGATTCTAGAAGGTTTTCTTTTTTGTTTTGGAAAAGATATTTACAAGTGACTCATTCTTAACTCAACCCAAATCCTAACCCTTGGTTAATTCTCTACAATGGTTAAGTCAACCATGGTTGCATTGTTTATCATATTAATCCTTTCATTATTCATCACAAAAGAAAATGGATCACTATTCTTCTTCTTCCTTCATTCTTTCATGAAAAAGCTTGCTAGATTTTTCCAAAGTGATGAATAAATATAAGAAAAAGATAAATAAAGAGAGCAAAAATCCTACTTCTTCATCCTCATCTTCCCTTGCCATTTAGATGAGGGTGTTCACATCATTTCATGAGTGTTAGCTTGTGTTAACGAAACTTCAAGGTAGATCATCTTAGTATCGAAGATCGGAAGCAATGGTTGCATCTTTCTCTTCGTGGAACCTCTCGAGAGTCCGGAACCCGATGATCGCAGCGAAGGGACCACAACACGGAGCATATGAAGTGAAGGACCGGATCTACAAAGGTTGTAATCCCTCTCACTTAGTGTTAAAGTGTTTAACATGCTAGTTTTCGCCTAATCTCTAGTTTAAAGATCCGTATTCGGGTTGTTCGGCACGGCTAAATTTTTAATCGGGCATGGTTGATGCCTCGTAGACCCTTGTGCGTGTGCCTAGCAACCCTACAGTTCCTGCCTTGCGAAAACCCTAGCCATCGCTCGCACCCGTCGCCGTCGACCTCCATCGTCGACCTTACCTCTTCTCCTTCTCCCCTTCTCCTCTCCTCCTCGCTCTCATCCCCGGGCGTTTCCCTGCATCAAAACCCCACACCCTCATCCCTGCACCTCGCCTACATCAGCACCGGAGCTCCGACCCCCATCGGCCTCACCCCATACAACCAATTCTCCCCTCATCACCTTTCCTCCTCCACACCAACACCCCCGAGCCAACCCCGGCGATCCCCTGCACACCCGACCAACTCCAGAAAATCCCCACTATCATCACCGTGGATCTCGCCATTGACGGCCCGTCGTCGGCGTCACCCCCTCGCTTCTTCTCTGATTTCAGAGCACCAAACCCTAGAGAACAACCTTCATCTTCTTCTCTTTCTTCTTCTTCTTCTTCTTCTTCTTTTCTTTACTTCTTGATTTCGCGTTTCCCGGTGATCGCCGGAGCCATGCCCATCACCGACGATCCGGGCAACCCAGCAGATGTTCTTGTGCAGCGTGGTCACTTTCTTGCATTGCTTGGTTCTGTTCTGTACGCGCGTATGTGCATCGCGACATTTACCGACACCGTACGCGGCGTATGCACCCCGTCGTGAGATCCGATCAGGCAAGTTTATCTTGCTACATGCTATGATATATATATTGCATCCATATGAATAAAAATATTACATATTTACTTAATCGTGCATCATATGTTACTGTTTTATGGTTTTACAATACCCGTTCGCATCCGTACAGTTTATTACATATCTCGTCGCATGCAAGTTTATCTTGCTACATGCTATACTATTATATTTACATCCATATGAATAAAAATATCACATGTTTACTGCATTGTACATCCATGTTACCGTTTTACTGTTTTCGGATAACCGTTCGTATCTATATCATTTATCACATATATAGTCGCATGCAAGTTTATCTTGCTACATGCTATGATACATATTTTGCAACTATATTAATAATAATATTACATATTTAATGCATTGTGCATCCCCTGTTACCGTCTTACTATTTTACGGTGTCCGTTTACATCCGTACAATTTATTACATATCTAGTCTCATGCAATTTTATCCCGTTACAGGCTATACAGCGTATTTTACATCTATAAGTATAGAATTATTACATGTTCATTGCAGTTCACATCCATGTTACTGTTTTACTGTTTTTCCGATATCCGTTCGTATCCGTGTTATTGATTATATATCTAATTGCATGCCATGTCATATTATATCATGTTACTATTACATTAGCACCTCATGCTTGATACTGTGCAGCTCATGTAATCATGGAGTTGTAGATGTAATCCTTGATAGATACTGTGCGTCCGTACTTTTATCATGCATCCGTACTTGCTACGGTTTTATTACGAGTATCCGTTTGATACACTATGCACCACCTGACATGTCCTGATACACTACATGACCTGATACTTAGATCCTGTTACTAATGCCGACAATCCTGACTTGTTGTCCCGATGGACGTATCCTGTTGTATATTCAGACAAACCTGTACCTTCTTAATCCTTTGTTGGCATTAACTTCATATTTATCAATACCTTGAACACATAACCTTGAGGGTAAGGGGAAATTAATGATGAAACCTGACTTGTAACTCAACAGTTTGACGCTTATACTGATCAGTTTTGAGGGCTAGCCCAGTCCTGGGATGATACTGCTGACATCATTCATCTGTACATGTTTCCTGTTTTGTGCTTAGCGGCACGTCTCGGATTCAACCCGAAAGTCTTGACCGTGGTCCCGAGCATGCATGGGATACTATTGAGTTATATCGACGATTCCATTAAATTGATTTCAAAGACTTGAGAGTAGATAACCCAGTAATATAGTTAGATTACTCACTGCACTTCATCTACACGTATACACTTTATTGTTCCATATCCATGTTTACCTGTTATATTCATGTTACTATTCATACTCATGCCTGCATATCTTATTACCTCCTGGTTATATTTTATTGTTTGATATTATGATATACTGACGTCTGGGTATTGCATGGCCCATATCCTCTGTCTCTTTCGCAGGCTGACCAGGAGTATTTCAGCCGATAGGCTGATCAGTGAGGAGCATGTTAGTGTTTAGCTTAGTCTAGTTTTCTTTCCGTAATTTCATTTCCTGATGTGAGCCCGTATTTAGGACGTACTTTTCAGATGTTATTGATTATTGGATTTATTGCTTCCCCACATTTATATTTCTTGACTCATTTATTCTGGCAGATGGACATGTATTAGATAGTTTTATTTTATTTCTACTGTTCTTGATATCTTATGGACAACCGTATTATGACTATAGAGGGATGTTTCCTAACCATAGGTAGTATGGTTGGCTCTGTCACGTGCTGATCTTAGCGCACTCTGGGAAGCGGGGTGTGACAGGGTTTGTTTGGTATCAGAGCGTAGGATTTAGGTTAATCGGGTTTGATTCTTTTGTAATTGGGTATTGGACTCAATACACGAATCAAAAAGCCCGTAATTAGGAACATATCCCGCCACATTGTTGCCGTGGTTCTTGAATCTTATCTTTCTCTTGACACTTTGTCTTGACGATATGCAAACAACTTTGCATCTCGTCTTGAAATCTTTTTGGTTTCTTATTGTTTATCCTTTTCTATTCCTTTGATTCTGATACTAGGATTTGGGCGACTTGAACGGAGTTATGTGATTGTACCCATGAACTGCAGCATGGTTACAATGCGGTACTCTATTTAAATAACTTGGAGTCCTAGTCTTGATTCACTTCCTTATTTTATAGTCGTTATATTACCTTACTTCTCTCGGTTTCATTGCTTACCAGTTCATGTTTTATCGCAAGCTTGAATCCTGTTTACCGTGCGTATCTTCTTCAGTGTTTGGTTTCAGGTGAAGTCATTTCAGGCATCCTACTTGTTCATGATTTTCCTGCATTAGTATTATTCGATTCAAATGCATCCCATTGTTTTATGTCATCCAAGTTTATTGTTGCACATTCGATTTCTTGCATGATCCTGTCTTGTTGTTGGGACATACACATTGGGAACAGAAAGATCATATATAGTAGTGAGTGCAAGAATTGTTCAGTTGTTATCTGCGAACGAGAGTTATTCACGGATTTCATGGTGATCGATACCGACAGTTACGATGTTGTCTTGGGAATGGACTTTCTCGGCACTTTCCACGCTCACATTGATTATAGGGCAAACAAAGTGATTTTCCAGATTCCCGAACATCCGGAGTTTGTTGTTGCTGGAGGTAGCAGTTCTGTCGGGCCAGTCAAGTTTAGGGTTAGGCCGACAAACGCCGTTCTTTCGTCGATGGAAGTTGTTAAGGAGGAAGCGCCAGCAGTAGTTCGAGAGTTTATGGACGTGTTTAAGGTCATCTCAGGTTTACTGCCAAAACGAGATGTGGAGTTCGCTATCGATCTTGTTCCTAGTGCAGCGCCAATCTCAAAGGCATACTATCCAATGGCACCAGTGGAATTGGAAGAAGTCAAGAAGCAGGTCACCGAATTGCCAGAGAAGGGTTGGATTCGCAGCAGCAATTCATCCTGGGGAGCTCCAGTTCTTCTAGTCAATAAGAAAGATGGCACAAGGAGGATGTGCATCGATTATCGAGAATTAAATCGGGTGACTATTATGAACAAGTACCCGATCCCTCGCATCGACGAATTATTCGAGCAACTCAGTGGCATGAGGGTATTCTCGAAGCTGGATTTGCGATCCGGATATCATCATGTTCGAGTAAAATCAGAAGATATCTGTAAGACTGTATTCCGAACTCGATATGGACATTACGAGTATTTAGTGATGCTATTCGGAGTCACAAACGCACCAGCGATATTTATGGACTTGATGAACCGAATCTTTTCACCGTTCTTGGACCAGTTTATAGTGGTGTTTATCGATGATATTCTGGTCTACTCGAGGAGCATAGAAGAGCATGCAGAACACTTGAAGATCGCACTGCAGACGTTGAAGCAAGAAAGATTATATGCAAAGATGAGCAAGTGCGAGTTTTGGCTTGAAGAAGTGAAGTTTTTGGGGCACGTCGTATCCGGAGATGGAATCGCCGTTGATCCTGAGAAGATTACAGCAGTTCAAGATTGGCCAATTCCGAGGAATGTAGCGGAGATCAGAAGTTTTCTTGGACTTGCTGGATATTACAGAAGATTCATGGATAATTTTGCTCGATTGGCTGAGCCTTTGACCAAGCTTACGCAGAAGGAAGTACCGTTCGTTTGGACGGATAGTTATGCGTCAGCTTTTAAGGCGTTGAAGCAAAAATTGACAACCGCTCCTGTTTTGACCGTACCAGACGGTTCCGGAGGATTGGTTATTCACAGCGACGCATCTGGGAAAAACTTGGGATGTGTTCTTATGCAGCACGAGAAGGTTATAACCTACGCATCAAGACAGTTGAAGACTCATGAAAAGAATTACCCAACTCATGATTTGGAGCTAGCAGCTGTGATTTTCGCTTTGAAGATTTGGAGACACTACTTATTAGGCGAAAGGGTCGAAGTGTTCACCGATCACAAAAACCTAAAGTACGTGTTCATGCAGAAAGAGCTTAACATGAGGCAGCGTGGATGGTTAGAGCTGATGGCTGACTATGATCTCGATCTCAAGTGCCATCCGGGGAAAGTAAATGTAGTGCCGGATGCGCTTAGTCGGTTGCCAGCAATTCGGATGTAGACTGCACAGAAGGAGCTTATCAATGATTTTCGGAGATTCGAGTTAGAAATCGTGTCACCGCATTCTTCAGAATGGTTGATGCAGCTGCAAGTATAGTCGTCCTTGATCGATAATATTAAAGCAGCACAGTCACAGGATCCAAGATTGCAGAAGTTTCGAGTACAGATAGAAGCGGGACTTCGAACGGACTTATTGATTCATGAAGATGGTTCATTGCAATATGGTAGCCGTTTGTGTGTCGCGAAAGGAGATATTCATGAAGAAGTTATGAAAGAGGCGCACAGTTCCTCATATTCCGTACATCCAGGAGGCACGAAGATGTACCATGATCTACGACAGCAATTCTGGTGGAAAGGCATGAAAAGGAAGATTGCTCGCTTTGTAGCGAAGTGCTTGGTATGTCAGCAAGTCAAGGATGAACATCAAAGAGTAGCTGGTTTATTGCAACCACTTCCGATTCCTCAGTGGAAGTAGGAACATATAACCATGGATTTCATGACAGCTTTGTTGCGGAGTCCAAAGGGCAACAATGCAGTTTGAGTGGTTGTTGATCGATTGACCAAGGCAGTTCATTTCATACCGTTTTGAGTTGGTCAGTCGATGGAAGCGTTAGCAGGGCGGTACATGCAGGAGATTGTGAGATTGCATGGAGTACCTATGAGTATCGTTTCCGATCGTGATACCCGATTCTTATCGCACTTCTGGAGGAGTTTACAGGAAAGTTTGTGGACGTGATTGATGTTTAGAACTACTTATCATCTCCAGACAGATAACCGGTAAGAAAAAAATGATCCAAACTCTTGAAGATATGTTGAGAGCTTGCATGTTAGATTCAAGGGTTCATGGGAGGATCACCTACACTTGGTGGAGTTCTCGTATAATAACATCTTCCAGGCAACTATTCAAATGGCTCCATTCGAAGCGTTGTATGGTCGCAAATGTCGCTCACCGGTTTGTTGGGACGATGTTGGAGAATGAAGATTGTTGGGACCGGATCTTGTCGTGCAAACCGTGGAGAAGGTTATTACTATCCGGAATCACATGAAGGCAGCACAAGATCGGCAGAAAAGTTGAGACGATACATCGAGAAGACCTCTAGAGTTTGTTGTTGATGATCTTGTATTCTTGAAGATATCACCGACTAGAGGAATGATTCATTTTGGAAGTCGAGGCAAGCTTAGTTCTCGATTCGTAGGTCCTTTTGATATCATTGAGCATGTTGGAGAAGAAGCTTATCGACTGGCGTTACTACCATCTTTGGCGAGTGTCCATAACGTGTTTCATGTATCTCAACTCCGTAAATATATTCGAGATGAAATTCACGTGCTAGATCATTCGGAGTTGAATGTAAAGGAGGACTTGACCTATGATGAACGACCGATGTCGATTTTTGATCAAAGAGAAAAGGTCCTCAAGAACAAGGTTATCCCTCTCGTACTTGTTTCATGGGGGAATCGCTCGCATGGAGAATCGACTTGGGAACGAGAAGACGAGATTCGACAGAAGTTTCCACACCTCTTCTCGTAGATTCATGTTTGTTTGTCTTTTCTTGTTCCGGGAATTTCGAGAACGAAATTCTTTTGTAGTTGGATATAATGTAACACCCTAGTTCATTTATACCAGTTCTGTTTTTGGTATTTTTTTATCTATGGATATTTCTTGATTTATTACTATTATGAGTGTGAATAGTGTAATTGGTATCTGTGTTTGCATCCGACCCGACCGCATGTTGGAAACCCGTCTTGATTCCTGTTTTGGATTTATCCCTGCTAGTGCGGAGGATCCGTACACTTTCATGTTGTATATCCTGTATACCTGCATTATATCTGACATCTGCATTTTTTCAATATGACATATAAAGTCAAATAAAATATTTTAAAAATATCTAGCATGGCCTGTATCATACCCCTAACCCTGTTGTAGCATCCGTACATCGTATTCTCGTCCCGTTCAATGAAACGGACTCGTTTGGATCGCTACGTCCACGCTGCGTGCATCCGTTCTTTGGGGTATGCATTTTCGTTACCCGGATATTGTATTTTAGTTTTGATTAATACGTATGTTATCCATATTCTCAAACTGTAATTTTAAACCCGACCCAGACGTGTTTTGAACTATTTTTGTATTAGCCAAAATCTCAATTATAATCAATATTATATCCTTACGATTTTTAAACTGTTCGTTATATTTTATTTCGTTTTAAATATTTTAAAAGATTTTTTTAATACTATCCTAACAACTATCTCTCTCTCTTACCATATATAATTATTAATTCTTTTACCCATACTATTTCTAAAAACCCACGTTCTTTAACCACGTCTTCTTCATTGTTTCTCTCTCTCTCTCCCCTCTCTCTCTCTCTATGTCCCGCTTCGTCTCGTTCCTGCCTCGCGAAAACCCTAGCCATCACTCGCACTCATCGCCGTCGACCTCCATCGTCGACCTTACCTCTTCTCCTTCTCCCCTTCTCCTCTCCTCAAGCTTTCATCCCCGGGCTTTTCCCTGCATCAAAACCCTGCACTCTTGTCCCTACACCTCGCCTGCACCCTCACCAGAGCTCTGACCCCCGTCGGCTTAACCCCTCGCCACTAATTCTCCCCTCATCACCTTTCCTCCTCCTCACCAACACCCCGAGCCAACCCCGGTGATCCCCTGCACACCCGACCAACTCCAGAAAATCCCCACTGTCATCGCCGTGGATCTCACCGTTGATGGCCCATCGTCGATGTCACCCCCTCGCTTCTTCTCTGATCCCATAGCATCAAACCCCAGAAAACAACCTTCATCTTCTTCTCTTTCTTCTTCTTCTTCTTCTTTTCTTTACTTCTTGATTTCGCGTTTCCCGGTGATCGCCGGAGCCGTGCCCGTCACCGACTATTCGGGCAACCCAGCAGACATTCTCGTGCAGCGTGGTCACTTTCTTGCATTGCTTGGTTCTATTCTGTACGCGCACGTGTGCATCGCGACATTTACCGACACCGTACGCGGCGTACGCACCCCGTCGTGAGATCCGATCAGGCAGGTTTATCTTGCTACATGCTATGATATATATATTGCATCCATATGAATAAAAATATCACATATTTACCGAATCGTGCATCATATGTTACAGTTTTATAGTTTTACAATACCCGTTCGCATCCGTACAGTTTATTACAAATCTCGTCGCATGCAAGTTTATCTTGCTACATGATATACTATTATATTTACATCCATATGAATAAAAATATCACATGTTTATTGTATTGTACATCCATGTTACTGTTTTACTGTTTCCGGATAGCCGTTCGTATCCGTATCATTTATCACATATATAGTCGCATGCAAGTTTATCTTGCTACAGCTATGATACATATTTTGCAACCATATTAATAATAATATTACATGTTTAGTGTATTGTGCATCCCCTGTTACCGTCTTACTGTTTTACGATGTCCGTTTGCATCCGTACAATTTATTACATATCTAGTCTCATTCAATTTTATCCCGTTACAGGCTATGCAACGTATTTTACATCTATAAGTATAGAATTATTACATGTTCATTGCAGTTCACATCCATATTACAGTTTTACCGTTTTTCCGATATCCGTTTGTATTCGTATTATTAATTATATATCTAATTGCATGTCATGTCATATTATATCATGTTACCGTTACATTATCACCCCATACTTGATACTGTGCATCTCATGTAATCATAGAGTTGTAGATGAAATCCTTGATAGATACTATGCATCCGTACTTTTATCATGCATCCGTACTTGCTACAGTTTTATTACGAGTGTCCGTTTGATACACTGTGCACCACCTGACATGTCCTGATACACTACTTGACCTGATATTTGGATCCTGTTACTAATGCCGACAATCCTGACTTGTTGTCCCGATGGACGTATCCTGTTGTCTATTCAGACAAACCTGTAGCTGCTTGATCCTGTGTTGGCATTAACTTCATATTTATCAATACCTAACTTGAACACATAACCTTGGGGGTAAGGGGGAATCAATGATGAAACCTGACTTGTAACTCAACAGTTCGACGTTTATACTGATCAGTTTTGAGGGCTAGGCCAGTCCTGGGATGATGATGCTGACATCATTTGTCTGTACATGTTTCCTGTTTTGTGCTTAGCGGCACGTCTCGGATTCAGCCCGAGAGTCTTGACCGTGGTCCCGGGCATGCACGGGATACTATTGAGTTACATCAATGATTCCATTAAATTGATTTCAAAGACTTGAGAGTAGATAACCCAGTAATATAGTTAAATTACTCACTGCACTTCATCTGCACATATACACTTTACTGTTCCATATCCGTGTTTACCTGTTATATTCATGTTACTGTTCATACTCATGCCTGCATATCTTGTTACCTCCTGGTTATATTTTATTGTTTGATATTATGACGCGTTGACGTCTGGGTTTTGCATGGCCCGGATCCTCTGTCTCTTTCGCAGGCTGACCATGAGTATTTCAGCCGACATGCCGATCAGTGAGGAGCATGTTAGTGTTTAGCTTAGTCTAGTTTTCTTTCCGTACTTTCATTTCCTAATGTGAGCCCGTATTTGGGACGTACTTTCCATATGTTATTGATTATTGGATTTCTTGCTTCCGCGCATTTATATTTCTTGACTCGTTTATTCTGGCAGATGGACATGTATTAGATAGTTTTATTTTATTTCTATTGTTCTTGATATCTTATGGAAAACCGTAATGTGACTGTGGAGGGATATTTTCTAGCTATAGGTAGCATGGTTGGCTCTATCACGTGCCGATCTTAGCGCACTCTGAGAAGCGGGGCGTGACAGTGGTCATCATGCTTGTCTCCTACCGATAGGTGGTAATATCATTGGACCGTTGTATGCCTCCCAATATCGACTATCGGGTACAGGATGGAACAACGGGGCATGAGCATGTTTGTATTTGGGGACAGAATACCAGTTCGAAGTAAGATCGTGATGTGCAATGTTTCTCCCGCCCTCTGCTCGTGTGCATGCTGAAATTAGATGTGAACAAGGCAACTTTTGCAACTTAGGAATATTGCACGTACAACTGCAGTTCCTACCATCGATTACTACGCCGTAATTTTTTCCATCTTTGTCAGTCACCTGCCATTCGGGCTGGATGAACATCGGTAGCCCTCTTTGTTATTAATTTTTTGAATTTAGGACATAACTTTGTCGTCCACTCTTGTCTTTCCTGACGTCGTGTAAATAAGTATTTGTTCGTCCTGTAAAATGTACGTACTACTTAGACCTGAATAGGAAAAGATCGAGATTCTTTTAAGACCCCGTTAAAACTTTCTGAAGTATTCGTAGTCATCATGAAAAATCGTCCACCACCATCTTTCAAAAGAGCCCATCTTTTTTCTTCACTTTTTAGACTACTTTCAATCCAAGTATCTGCTCTTAGACATATACGTTTAAGTTCCTCTCTCAGCTCTGTATAGGTCTGGTCATCTGGTACACGCAATTTGAGAGAACAAACTCTATAAAGTTTTGCCACTAAATACAGCAATTGAGAAGTTGGCTTTGATATGTCACATATAATAACGATGACTATGAGGTTCTGGCCATGATTTTTATAGTGTAGTCGGAATTCCTTTCATCCAGTCAGATATGAAAGTAATGTGCCTTTCTCGCACGGATGGAATGTAGAGATGAATGCAAGTAATGAATCACTCCCAATTTTCAGTGGTTTGACCTTCAACTATAGCATATGCCAAAAGATAAAAACCATCATTTGCATCGGCACCGGTAGGAATGAGCAAAGTTCCTTTGTATCTGCCGTATAAGTGGGTCCCATCAATAATGAGAACGGGACGACAATAAGCAAAACCATCAATGGTCGGTCCGAATGCCCAAAATACACCACTAAATATTCCAATTCCTTCTGTATTTAAAATATCAGTTATTATCTTGAAGACGGTCTCAGGATTAGTAGATTTGATGGGGGCAAGATATCGTGGCAAATGTTCATACGAATCCTTCCAATCTCCGTATATTTTAGACAATACCATGTTCAACGCATTACATACCTTCATATAATTTATTTCAATGAATAATGTATTTTTTATAAACATTTGAATCATTTTGGAGGTCAAATCGACATCCACTTTCGCAAAAGGAAATATCCTATAACATATGAATGTAGAAGTGGCATGTTTATGATTTGAGTTTACTACAGGATTCACGCAAGTATGATTACCCGCATACTTCTTTATCTGCCAGAATCTTGTCGGTGATTTCTTTGAGATATATGCATGGAGTCTCCACGAGTAGTTCACGTCTGTTTAACAAACGACGACGTACTTGGTCGTGTTAATCTTGATCGGTTTAAAAGAAACTCCGTATTTAATTGACCAAATGCTGACTGTCTGAATTAACTTCTCCTTGTTCTCAAACATATCGCGGCCTTCAACCCATTTTCAATACCGACTGCCGAAAGCCTATCCGGATGAAAGTTGATATTCTCTATTACCGATGTAAATAACATGTTAGCATCTGTTATATTATCGGCAAGTGGATCTTCAAACTCAACGAAGTCATTATTAACATATGAATTAGTAATCCATTGCCTATCATTCTCATCAGCAAGAACATGTGCAATTTGCATGCTATCTTGTGCTTGAATCTCATCCTCATCACTAGCATCATCATCATCACTTTCATCTCCATTATGTTCCAATACCGCAGGATCCGTAGCAGGTACATCGGTTGAATGTGTGAAACCAATATTGGGGACTTGCATGGTATTTGATGTTCCAGCTTCATACCCACGAAATCTCGACTTATCATCTGCAAACGAGGTGCATCCCGTATTGTATTCCATATTGTATGGTTGCATGTGCTCGGTATTTTGGGGCATAATATTGAAGCCGAAGCTTGGCGTTGGCAAGCAATTAAAACCGAAGTTTGGCGGTGACATGCAATTATAACCGGGCGGTGATACATAAGAACTACACACAAATTTATGAATATTTAATAACTATAGCATATCTCTACTATCAATAAATAGCGATCCGCTAAAAGTATATACGGTATAAAGATATGCAAGGTAATACTTCGTAAACTGCCAATTCACTGGCGTCCTGCTTGATGTGCCTTCACTTACGTAACTTTGATCTATATACTGTTCATCATTGGTGGGAGACATAAATCAGGTAGAATCGGTATTCATATTGAGCATGCATGTCATTTCTCCTTGCGGATATTGATCGGATGCTCGAAAAGAAGGATCGAGCACTTCAGAATAAGGTTCGGGCAGTTGAGCGGACGTCAATATCCCCTTCGTCACAAACAACTCGATCGATTTTGATGCAAGCATGAATTGTGTATTCTCATCATCGGATACTTCAATGGCGGTATATTCATGCCCCGTCGGCCATTTGCATATTAAAAAGATATTGAACTTTAACAGATTGATTTTAGTAGCTTTGTACACAATTTGGCACAGCTCATTGTATGTGCTAGACTTCTTGACTCTAGTCATCTTAGTTTTTCAACAGACATATTCAGGAATATTATTTTTTCCAATCGTTAATTGGCCACCGAAATAGCAAACTAGATGGATGTAATTATCCATCACTTTTCCACCTGCCAGAAATATTGACACACTTGAGAGTTCTCATCAAACAATCTGTTAATTTATCTTCACAATTATACTCAACTAATTACAATAAAATCCATATTTATAGCATATAACAAGCTGCAAGAACTTGTATCTTATTTATTGATTCATCACAAGAAAAATCGGGGAAAACCCCTAATATATATCCAATTTGTTCGAATTGCTTACCTAATACGAAATTTTAACCACATTTTTTAAAAATTATTTTTAAATAAAATTAGGGTTTAGCAAACCTTTGAGATGCTCACAGTGGGAATGACGATGGCGAGAATGAAGGTGATTGTCGTTCGTGAATTTCCACCTAAATCCGCACAAACGAGAGACTTTGAGATCGATAAAACTGAGTGGGCGAGGGAGATGAGAGTTATGAAAACAGTTTAACATACGTCTTTAAAACGAGCCTAGAGGCTCGAAATCTTAACGAGAACTCCTTTAAAGTCCTTTCATGATAGATTCTCCGTTTAGGAATAAAGTTTTCTACCTTTCTCTCAGGGATAAGTAAAACATCTCCCCTCTCCGTTCGGTTTGAACGAGTGGAACGGAGACCAAGTCAAGTGAACGATTGAGTCAAGGTGCGGCTGGATCACCTTCTTTTCAGGGAGAGCTAATGCTTATGCTTGTTGGGTATTTTGGTTTGACACTGCTTCACACCCAAAAAGAAGCGAGCTACGTCTGAGCTAAGCTTGGATATTGAAGTCTTCTTTCGTTTCTCGATGGTGAAGTAAGACCAAGCTCATGAGCTTATTATCCTAGGTCGGAACAAGTTGAAATACACGTATTTGACGACGAGACAGGCATGGAAGACCAACAAGGGAAGTTCACCCTCCCCTCACATTAGAAAGTGCCCCGCCCACAGTAGATTGAATGAGTGGTTTGTTGTACCGCTGAGACTGCCTTAAAAGCTACTTGTGTGGAGCTTCTCGGCTCAGAACCGATGCCTTCTTGAACTATAGCAGCCTTTTCCACCGAGGCTTTCTTCTACCCGAGCAAGACCAGGAAGAACATGACCTGTCGTAAATGCAAGTAGCTTTTCACACTTTCAAATGGGTCGCCTTTCTTTCTTGCTTAGCTTGCTTGCCATTCTGATATGATATATGTCTGTCCTAGCTAATCTATTGCTTGACTCAAGGAAGCAAGCTCTGATCCTTCATCTTTCATAGCCAAGTCAGAGCCTTTTTGCTTCGGATGCTACTCCAAGAGAGCTTTATTCGGCCTTTGTATGACTGTCTTCCCTTCCTGTCTATCTCCTTCGGTCAGGTAGTTCTGCTTCTGGTACCGGAGGAGCAGGGTGGGATAGAAGGGTAGTTTCAGAGTGTGAGATGTATGAGCTTGGAGGTTCCGCTTTTCGTCTTTCTAAGAAAGATGGTTGGCTTTTTAGAGAATCCCGCTCCTTTGTCGTAGGACTTGTAGCTCGGCAGTCCACCGGGTAGGTTTCTTTATCCTTCCAGTTTCGAGTGTCTTCTGGGATAGTTATAGCGGGCCATAGGCGCGAGATGTACCTTGTGGAGGGTGGCGGTCAAGAAAGAGTCGTCTCATTTCCTTACTTCTTCGTTCTTTCGAATTCATTAACTCGACGGATGGTTCTGAATGCCGTGTAACATCATCTTATTCAACCAACCTCCACCGCCAGAGCAATTCACCTAGTCTCGGTGGGCAGGGGCGTAGAAAGCCAGAGGGAGAGAGAACGGAGAAGGCTTAGGGGGAGGTCGGAGGAGGGAAAAGAGATGGCTCGGGGGGAGGTAGGGGGAGGTCGGGGGAGGTAATAGACGGGGAAAGAGAGAGAAAGAGTGAGGGAGCAGAGAGAGAGAGAGAGAGAGAGAAAGAGAGAGGAGAGGGAGAGAGAGTACCAGATCAAGAGAGAGCGTCCGGGAGAGAGAGATGAAAGAGTGTTAAGTAAGAAATGAAAAATTAGTGTTAGATTGATATAAGGAGGGGAATGGGCGCAATTTCAAAGTGCGCCCAATTATTTTGGGCTAAAATATTTGGGCGCAGTTTGAAACTGCGCCTATTACATTTGTAATGGGCACAGTTTGAAACTGCGGCTATTACATTTATATAGGATGCAGTTTTCAAATGCGTCCCTGATGATGCTCGGTACTGAAAACTCCCTAGATCATGACACGTGGCAGATGACGTGTCCCAAAGCTTACGGGAAAGGAGCAAGAACGATACATTGAACGCACACCCTGGGCCTTCGACCCGAGGATGCTCTCGACCTTCGATGACCTCCCAGAACACTCCTGCGCTTGTCCTACAAACAACCATTGGCTCACCTCCGAGCCTCCTGCACGCTGAGCTCCCTCAGCCTTCCTAGCACGCCACCGAGCTAACATGGAACCAAGCTTGCTCGGCCTCCCGCTCGCCTCCGAGCCTCCCGCTTAGCTAAGCTTCCTCAAGCTCATCGACCGACCCAGGACACAGGTCATAGGCGTCCCCGCCATGGCTCCGCGAATCTCGCCATACGCGAGATATCCGCCGCTCCACGATACCGCATTCCACGCCATCGCATTCCCCCGTTAACGGGCGTATCTCGCCATTAATAGAGGATCTCGCCATTCGTGCAGGCGCGTCTCCAAGGGCGTAACGGCTGGCGTAAATCTCGCACTCGCCACCCTATGGCTGCCACTATATAAACCCCCTCTCAGACGACTCAGGTAAGGGGACTCTGATCCAATAGGCCGTTACTCTGCCCAAATATCTTGACTAACTTGATCGTCGGAGGGTCCACGGTGGTACAACCACCCCGGGACTTCCTTGCAGGTAGCCCGGCTTCATCCCAAATCAAGCACACTGAGATCCACACGCTTCAGGAGGCAACCCTCCAATCTAATCTTAGTCATCCATCAACGATCGCTGCAGATCAACGGAAGACAGCATCTGAAGGAGATCAAGACCTCCATCAGTTGGCGTCATCTGTGGGAACTCGAAAATTCCACTCGACGAAAGTTAATCTTCTGATCTCGAAGTTATGGCGAGTGATCACCGCAACTATCCAAGCATTAGCCGCCACCCTCCTCACAACGGGGGCGCGGGCGAATCTCCTCCTCCCCCGAATGCTGTTCACTTCTTGTCTGGACGGATCGACAGGCTCACGTCCATCATAGATGCCCTCGTCTGTGTCCAGACTGCTGGGCAAGCCACATAGGTCGCCGTTCCCCCACCTCGGGACCGGGACCTCCACAAAGGGGGAGAAGACACTGCCCATGCTGGCGCGACTGAGCAGCGCCTAGCTATTTCCGACGGCCATAGATCCCCCATGGCGACCAACTCAATGACCCGCTGGGCGCCTCACAGCTCCATGCCAAGGTCTCATGAAATAGCACCCCGCCCTGAGGCCCATCACGCTCATGTCCCTCTCGAGGAGGTGTCAGTCAGCTCGCCTGCTCCCAGACATGGCCGGTACCCTCTCCCTCGACAGGATCGCGCAAACGGGACTCACCACGGTAGCTCGAGGACAATCTCGCCAGGGGACCTGCGGAACCTCATAGAACGGAACCGGAACCGCGGATAGGCGCAGGCCGCCAGCAGCATGGGCCATAAATCCGAGTATGCCGAATCCTCGGAATATCACGACCAACTCTATGCCCTCGAAAATAAGATCGAGGGTATACATCGGGAGAGTCGTCCTTCATGCGACAGGGCTAGATATGCCACCGACTCGCTTACGAGGCCCTTCACTGAAGATCTGCTTGCTGTCCACGTCTCCTCCAGGAACAAGCCCCCGAAGGTATCCCTCTTCGATGGAAAGTCCGATCCAAAAGACCATTTGGACGCGTTCACGGCAGGGATGAGCTTCCAGGACAACTCCGACGCCGCACAATGCCATGCATTCCCCGCCACTCTCATCCGCTCTGGACGAGACTGGTTCCGAGGACTCACTCCACGCTCCATCTCTACCTTCGATGAGCTGGCCACCCAGTTCCTCGGCCACTTCGTCGGGAACAGACGGCAGAAGAGGACCGTCGATCATCTCTTCACTATAAAGAGCGGGGACAAGGAATCCTTCAAAGTATACGTCACCCGCTTCTACAACGCTCTGCTTGAGGTCCCAGAGCACTGGGATGAGATGGTCATCACTGCCCTTAAGTCGGGTCTTAGGAACAAGGAGTGGCTCCGCTCCTTTGCATTAGCACAAGCTAATACCATGGCCGAGGTAAAAGACTTGACCGGACGAGAGATCCAGCTTGAGTCCGAGGTGAACACGAACCTACCTCGGACAGACCTGACCGATCAGAAGAAGAGGGTAAGAGAGGATAAAAAGAAGATTGAGCGACCAAAGCCCTACTCCCCAAAGTTCCAGGAGTATACCCCGCTCAACATCTCCCAGACAGAACTGTTGGAGGAGGCAAAGGGCGAGAGATTATTCAAACCCCCGGTCATAAATAGGGCGGCCAAACGTACTCGAGGCCCCTATTGTGCCTTCCACAGGTCGCAGGGACACCCCACCGAGAACTGTAAACAGCTCCGCGACTACATCGAGGAGTTGATTCGCTCGGGACACTTGGCAAGATACTTGCAGGACAAGCGACAGGCCGACCGAGAGCAAGAGCACCATCCCCTCCCGGCGAGTTGACGATCGGCCAAATCATGGTCGTATCGGCGGGGGGGGTGCGCCTGGGGCCAACGAGACACGACGCCACTTGCCGGTCGAAAGGACTAGCAGCCAACCCAGGAAGAGGGTCAAAGCAGCTGAGCCCATCATCTTTACTGACGAGGACCTCCACGGATATCCCTACCTCACAACGACCCCCTGGTGATCACAACACGGGTCTACCGTTACGAAGTGCAAAGGATATTGGTCGACTCGGGGAGCTCGGCAGACATCCTCTTCTACGGCTGCTTCCTGCGTATGGGGCTTACCCCATCAGACCTGAGGCCGACCGCCCATATCCTGTTAGGGTTCACTAACCACTCCATCCCGGCAGAAGGGGTGGTCACCCTCCTGCTTAATATCTCGGGGAGGCAGGCTGCACGTGTACCGTGCCTGTGGAGTTCATCATCGCCAGAATTCCATCGGCCAACAATATCCTCCTAGGGCGCTCGACGCTAAATTCCCTCCGGACCCAGATATCGACATACCACCTAGCAATCAAGTTTCCACTCGACCAAGGCAGGATAGGTCGGGCCTACGGGAACCAGCAAACCGTGAAGATTTGCTTCACAGCGACATCTATGCCCGAAGAAAGAAATGATGACCTCGAAAGCACGGATGATTTCAGGGGGTCTTTGGATACTCGGGACGAACATAAAGAGATCCGAGGAGCCCCGGTGGAGCCGCTAACGGAGGTTCCACTCGTTGAGGGGGATAATGAACGAACCGTCCAAATCGGGTCACTCTTAACAGGGGACCGGCGTGACGACCTGGTCCACTTTCTCAGAGGGAACTCGGACGTGTTCGCTTGGGCACCCGCCGACATGCTCGGGATCGACCCCAAAGTGATATCACACAAGCTCGGGGTCGACCCGACGGTCCGACCCGTCAGGCAAAAGAAACGAAGTTTCGCTCCGATCAAACAAAAGGCGATCGAGGACGAAGTTGACAGGTTGCTCGCAGCCAACTTCATTCGAAACGTGGCCTACTTAGAATGGCTGGCGAATATGGTAATGGTCAAGAAGGCAAACGGAAATTGGCGCATGTGCGTCGACTTCACCGATCTCAACAAGGCCTGCCCGAAAGACAACTATCCTCTTCTTAGGATAGATCAGCTCGTCGACAGCTCGGCAGGCCACGAGTTACTCAACTTCATGGATGCTTTCTCCGGCTATAACCAGATCCGTATGAATCCGGCAGATGAAGAACTCACCACATTCACAACGGACCGGGAGGTATACTGCTATAAAGTGATGCCCTTCGGCCTCAAAAATGCCGGAGCTACATACCAACGCTTGGTCAACAGGATGTTCAAACCACAAATTGGGAGGAACATGGAGGTTTACGTCGACGACATGCTCGTTAAATAGACCTCGTCAGAAGAGCATGCCAAAGATCTCGGTGAAACTTTCAACGTCCTCCGCAAATACAAAATGAAGTTGAATCCCGCCAATTGCGCGTTTGGGGTCACTAGTGGAAAGTTCATCGGATTCATGGTTACCCACCGAGGAATCGAGGCTAACCCGGAGAAAATCAGCGCCATCCTCAACATGGCCGCGCTAAAGATCAACATCGAAATCATGCGGCTCACGGGGAGGGCAGCCGCCCTAAGTCATTTCATGTCAAGATCCAGGGAAAAGTGTCTCCCATTCTTCAAAGCCCTGAGGAAGATCCCAATATTCGAATGGTCGAAAAAGTGTCAGATCGCTTTCGAACAATTGAAAATGCACCTGGAGACTCCCCCACTGCTCACCCGACCAGTTGAAGGAGACGAGCTATCGCTGTATCTAGCGGTGTCCGATCAAGCTGCAGGCTTGGTGCTTGTCCAAGAGGTCGAAGGAGTCCAGAGGCCGGTCTACTATGTAAGCCACGTCTTTAAAGACGCGGAAACCAGGTACCCGGCCATAGAGAAGATTGTCCTAGCGCTTATAGTGGCCTCAAGGAAACTACGACGGTATTTCTAGGCACATACCATTCTCGTTCTCACCGAGCGCCCTTTAGGGGCTATTCTCGCCTCCCCCGAGTCTTCTGGTCGTTTGGAGAAGTGGAGGTGGGAGTTGTCCCAATTTGACATCAAATACCGCCCGAGGCAGGCTATCAAGGCATAGGTCTTGGCCGATTTCATCGTCGAATGCACTATCCCCAACAAAGAGGCAGCGTCCGTGCCGGCCCCCGGATCTTAACCTTTGATCGAAGAGGGGCCCGACTCCATTCCCGACTGGGTCCTTTATGTCGACGGGTCATCTACCGAGGAAGGTTGTGGTGCCGGCCTCATCATTCGGGGCCCGAACGAGGCAGAGATGGAGTATTCTTTGAAGCTCGGGTTCAAAGCCTCAAACAACGCAGCGGAGTACGAGGCTCTGCTCGCTGGACTGCAGATCGCCTCCGGAGTGGGTCTGAAGACGATCCGAATCCGTAGCGACTCCGCTCTAGTCATCGGCCAAGTGACCGGCCATTTCAAAGCACGGGAGCCCCTAATGGTTAAGTACTTAGTCGAGGAAAGAAGGCTGCGAAAAGACTTCGACGAAGTTCAAGTGAAGTAGATCCCCCGGCACCTAAACGCCCAGGTCGACGCCCTAAGCAAGCAGCTTCCTCCTACACGACCAACAACAAGAGAAATATCCTCTTCGAGGTCTTGCCACGGCCCAGCGTGGAAGATAGAGCGACATCGCTCCAAGTTTACACGGCCCGGAAAGAGGGCCAAGATTGGAGGAAACCCATCATAGAATTCCTGAAGGAAGGTACGCTCCCCGGAGATCGTGGGGAGGCCCGCCGCCTCCAAGCCAAATCTCGCCATTTCGTCTGGAGAAATGGGAACCTCTACAAGAAATCCTTCACTCAATCCCTGCTCCGGTGCGTCGACCCCCATGAAGCCGACTATGTCCTCCATGAGGTCCACGAAGGGGTCGGCGAGGCACATCAAGGGGCCCGCACCTTAGTCTAGAAGATGCTCCTTCAAGGATACTATTGGCCGACCATCTATCATGACACTCAGAAGCTCGTCAGAAGGTGCAAGAGTTGCCAACTCCACGACAGCATACCCCACCTTCCGGCTACCGAACTGACTACCCTGACCTCCCCATGTCCGTTTGCCCAGTGGAGAATGGACATGATAGGCCAACTCCCTACCGGTACGGGCGGGCACAGATACATCCTCATCGCGGTGGACTACTTTACGAAGTGGATAGAGACTGTCCCCATCAGAAAACCGAACGCTACCACGACCATCAAGTTCCTGCAGAACAACATAATATTCCGGTTCGGGATCCCGAGGTGTATCATCACCGACCAAGGGACGAATTTCGAAAACGAAAGAGTTAAAGGATTCTGCAGCGAATACCATATACTGATGAAGTTCACCGCAGTCGCGCATCCCCAGTGCAACGGGCAGGCCAAGGTCGCTAACAGGGACGTCATTCGAGGACTTCGAGCTCTCCTGGAAGGACGACAGGGCAGTTGGGTCGACAAATTACCCCGGGTCTTATGGGCCTTGCGTACATCGAAGAAGACCCCCACTGAAGAGACCCCTTCAGCCTCTGCCAAGGCACTGAGGCGATGGTCCCAGCATAGATCGGGCTGCCCAGTTACAGGGTCAAGCTCTTCGACGACGAAACAAATACCTCGGCCCTCCGGACTAATTTGGACGTCTTGCTGGAGAAACGGGACCGGGCACAGATAGGAACTGCCGCTTACCAACGACAGACTGCCCGCTACTACAACGCTCGGGTCAAGTATCGTGCCTTCAAGACCGGAGATTTGGTCCTAAGGCGGAACAAGTTTGTTGATCGGGGTAAATTGCATCAGTTTTCTTCGAAGTGGGACGACCCCTTCCTCGTCTCCAGAATCTTGCCCGGCAGGGCCTATCGCTTACAAGACGCGGCAAGTCGCAAGTTCCCATGACCCTACAACGCCGAGAAGCTCAAGTTGTACCTTTAAAAAGTATACCTACGAGTACATGTTTATTCTTAGACAAAGCGATGTAAACCTTTTCAAGTCTTTTTTCTAAATAAGAAGAAAACTTCTCCTATGTGTTTCCCTCTTCCTCTTTTCAAAGGCCACGAATTTCAATTAGTGAAAATACTCAAACACACTCAGAAGAAAAAACGGGAAACATCAGAACGTCGCAAAAAGGGAGCTTTATTTACTTATAAAAAGATATTGTGGGCTCCCTAGCCTTACATATAAAAAAATTATTACAACAGAGGGGGAATGGGGTCAAGGAAATACTCCTGATGATACTTCGAGGAGATCTCCGCCAGCCAAGCTCTGGTCTCTGCAGCCCGCTCCCGCTGATGCTGCACGCGAACCCGGGACGCCACGGAAGGGCCGGGCGCTCCACCAGCCGAGCCTTGGCTTACGATCTGTCTCTTTTGGAAGTACTCCAAAATGAAGCCACAGATCGGTCGTGCCCGGTCTTCTAGATGAGGCCGATGATGTAAATCGTATGGACCTTGTCGAGGGCCTCATCCAGTAGCTCCTTGGCAAGGGGGTTGTACAAACCCGGGGACCTCCTCCAAATTGCGTACATCAACAATTGGAGAAGGGGCAACCGGTGAGAGAGTAGACGACCGATGTGATCCTCGAGGCGCTGGACCACTCCCCGGTACCTCTCCTCGGAAACTGACCGGTCGTATAGATAGATGTCATCGGGAGTAATGATCTCTTCGATCGCATAGATACGTCCAGCCATCTCGAAAAAGCAATACTAAAAAGTTGGCATCTCCTTCTCTATTTATAGCCTCCAAAGAATCCCCAAGGGTCCAAATTTGCGTGCGCATTGGCGCGAATCCAGGGATTCGCTCAATTCTTCAAATATCGTACCGCCACGTGGTAGACATCCCGTATTTCTCAGCGAATCGAAGTCGAAACGACACGGATCTTGGAACGCCTCGCTTCACCTATGCGTTTCTGCCACGTGCTGCCCGCGACAGTCACTCTTCCCGATATTCACACACCCAGGAAGGTCGGGCAATGCCTCGTAAAACCGAGCAGCATCCATGCTTGGTCTATCCATAGCTGGTAGTTTACTACCCACCGACGCCAAGGATCAAAGCCCTCATCAAAAGGCCACCGAGCAGCTACCCTGCTCGATCCGTCCTTAGCGGGTAACCTCTTACCCATCTACACTAAGGATCAAAGCTCTCATCAAGAGTCCACCGAGCAGCTATCCTGCTCGGTCCATCCTTAACCGGTAACCTCTTACCCATCTACACTAAGGATCAAAGCCCTCACCAAGAGGCCACCGAGCAGTTACCCTGCTCGGTCAATCATGACCGGTAGTTTACTACCCACCGATGCCAAGGATCGAAGCCCTCCTTAAGAGGCCACCAAGCAGCTACCCAGCTCGGTCAATCCTTAGTGGGTAACTTCTTATCCATCTACACTAAGGATCAAAGCCCTCACCAAGAGGCCACCGAACAGCTACCCTGCTCGATCGATCCATGGCTGGTAGTTTACTACCCACCGACGCCATGGATCGAAGCCCTCCTCAAAAGGCCACCGAGCAACTACCCTGCTTGGTCAATTCTTAATGGGTAACTTCTTACCCACCTACACTAAGGATCAAAGCCCTCACCAAGAGGCCACCGAGCAGCTACCCTGCTCGGTGAATTCATGGTTGATAATTTACTACCCACCGATGCTAAGGATCGAAGCCCTCGCCAAGAGGCCACCGAGCAGCTGCCCATCTCGGTCCATCCATGGCTGGTAGTCTACTACCCACCAACACTAAGGATCGAAGCCCTCGTCAAGAGGCCACCGAGCAGCTTCCCTGCTCGGACCATACTTAGTGGGTAACTTCTTACCCATCTACGCTAAGGGTCAAAGCCCTCGCCACCACCGAGTAGCTACCATGCTCGGTCCACCATGGATGGTAGTCTACTACCCACCGACGTCAAGGATCGAAACCCTCGTCAAGAGGCCACCGAGTAGCTTCCCTGCTCGGACCATCCTTAGTCGATAACTTCTTACCCATCTACGTTAAGGATCAAAGCCCTCGCCAAGAGGCCACCGAGCAGCTACCATGCTCGGTCCATCCATGGCTGGTAGTCTACTACTCACCGACGCCAAGGATCGAAGCTCTCGTCAAGAGGCCACCGAGCAGCTTTCCTGCTCGGTCTATCCTTAACGGGTAACTTCTTGCCCATCTACGCTAAGGATCAAAACCCTTGCTGAGAGGCTACCGAGCAGCTTCCCTGCTCGGTCCATCCTTAGTGGGTAACTCCTTACCCATCTGTGCTAAGGGTCAGAAGTCCTCAACCTCGGCGACGCCGACCAATCTTAAGAGCGGTGGTCGCCGGTCCAACTCGACGTATCTTCAACGAGCGATCGCCACCTCGACTTCGGGACCATAAGGACGCCGATCTTACATCGGCCTTTGTACATTTCAAATAATTGGATTTAACTCGACGTGCGATCGCCAACTAAAGGACCTGCCGTCGACCTAGCGTTCATTAGGCGAGCAAAATGAAGACATTACCACGAAATGAAAACATTGCTACACAAATTTCTGCAAAAAGGCTTTATTCATAACTCGGGAGTTTTTACAACGGTATTGTGGGCTCCTCGGCCTTACAAGAACACCCGGGGGCTTACAAAATCCCAAAACAAAAAATATAGTAAGAAGGCAGGGAGATTAAGGCCTCGGGGCCGGGGAGGACCTCGACGTGCTCCGCGGCAGCGTCGGGAGCCGGGTGGCGACTTGAGGGTCGGCGCCCACAGCAGGAGCTTCGGCACTGGGAGCCGAGGTGACCGACTTCTCCCCAACGCCCCCACCAGGGGCCTTCCCCTTGGCGACGCTTCTGGCGGCATCCCCCTGCACCTCACCCTCAAGGGGGTACTCGAGCCGGAGCTTGTTGTCGAGAAACTCCGGCATCAGTGCCTTGACGGCGTTGAGGGCATCATGCTAGATGAGGGCCGAGGTGTCAGCGAGGTCGGCGTAGAATTGGTCCGATGTCTTGTAGCTCTCCACCGCCTTTGCAGCCCGGAGGTCAGCACGCCTCATCCCTTCCTTCAGCGTCTCGTTTTCCCTTTTAAGGGTGTCCTATGTCTTCTTCAGAGTGGCGACGAGCACACTAGCATCCTCCAACTTGGCCTCAATGATCTTGTTGGACTCCATCAAAACTCGGATGGACTCCTGGCAGTTGGCGTTCACCCCCTCCTCGGCAGCCACTCGGTCTTCGAGGGCGGCGATCCTCTCCCTCGCCTGACGCAGCTCCCGGCTCAGTCTCTCCTCCTGCGAGGAAGACTCGCCCGCTATCTGCAGCGCCGGGGCGATTTCCTTGTACTCCATGTTGGCGACGAGGGCAAAGAGCTGGAGGACCAGAGGAAATCAAAATGAGGGGTTAAAAAGGTATCCGATCCTGCCAACAAAAAGGCTTAATGAAAACCTGGACGGGATGCAGACACTAACCTGCATGTCCTCCTGAGCAATGGTCGCGATTTGGGCCTTGAGGGTCCCCCAGGGGATTCTGCCCACAACTGACCGCTCCATCTCAGAGAGCAAGCTATCGGCGACGAAAACCCCCGAGGGCACCTCGTAGCGAAGATCCCCCTCCTGCACGAAGATAGGGGAACACGGGGCTTGGGAGGGTCGGCCTCTTGAGGGGAGCCACGGGAGGGTCGGCCTCATCCGCCAACTCCAGGACCTGGGGTTCCTGCTCCCGAGCATGTTTGCATCTCTCCTCGTGGCTGGTCTCCAGATCCCGGGGAGTAGTGGAACGCCTAGCCGAAGCGGCTGCCGACGGGGTCGGACTCACAGCGGGGCGTGACGGGCCAGCGCCTCCGGCCTTCCTCCCTTTCTTCTCGGCCATGGCGGCCAAAAATTTAGATCGGTCCATCGGTTTTGCAAAAAAGGCGAAAATACAAAGAGGGGGTTAGCAATACCAGAAAGAATAGAAGAGTGCACATATCTAAACATGTCGCCTAAGCTCCTAACTTACCCGCAAACTGAGCGAGGCTGAGACCGACCCAACTGAGGGCCTGCTCGAATAGCAACACATCAGCCCGTTGGACGGGCTCCCACGCCGAGACTGCCTTCGCGTCAGGATCGGATGACGGCCTCACCCGTGGGCAGTTGGCCATGTGCCAATAGACAGGCACAGAACAATCCTCACCCTCGGATGGCCCGACAAACAAAAATTTCTCCTTCCATTCATGAATAAAAGAAAGTACTGCTACAACCCCTGACCCGGCCGCCCCTCCTATGTGTTTTCTTAAAGAAACGTATACCCAGTTAGGCTCGTCCTTACGAGTGCCGGGGTAATTTTTGTAGCAAAGGGAGGAAATGAGAAGGTTCAGGCTGAAAGGGATTTCCTGTAGTCTCAACCGGACCAGGAACCCAAGGAGAATCCTCCACAAGTTCGACACTAGCTAGCCCGGGACTAATTGAAAGCAACGCAGCGCCGCACTCACCTCGGGGGAGAAAGGCAGATGCATTCCGGCCCAAAAGGCTTCCAAGTACAAGGCGATCTCCTTACCCCGTACCCGGTCTACCCTCTCTCCCTTCCCGGCCAAACGAAGCGAGTAGCCGGGGGGAATGTGGAAGCAAGCTCGGATTGTGGTGAGCTCGTCCACATGCCTCAGGAGGGAAGGCGCGTCACGGACACTCCTGACACGCGCTTTGGGGACCGTCCCCGCCGCGCGACCCCGGATGGCATGACTAACCCTAACTCCCTAGGGGATTCCAACTCGGACAAGGAAGAGGAAGAAGCAGATGAAGACTCCCTAGACTCTACATCTACTATCTCAATAGACTCTCCAGAGGAAGACATCTAACCTGAGCAAAGGAAGGAGACGTCCGAGGAAAGAACGCAAGAAATCTGACCTAAAGGGAAGAGCGCCGAACTAACACACGCAGCGATGAGGAGATTATAGTAAAGTGTGGACCCCGGAGGGGGTCCCATCACTATTTATAGCATTTGGCAAGCGCATCCAACCATGCCGATCGATTCCCGCCAAAACAGACGCTTCGTGTTCGACGGCATCAACTTTCCACGTGTCACAAGAGCATTGGACACGTCCCTTCAAGCGCCAAGGACACCGGTGGCCTATCACGTCAGCCAACCAACGTCGGACGTATGGCCTGACGCCTCAACGAACGTACGACCGAATCGGCGCTTCCTCTTTAATGCACGATCTCTTCTCTGATCCGCTGACGTCATCAAAAAATACGACCGATTTCTCGAGAATCCACGCCGACGATATCTTTAAATAAGAACTTATTCCAGATGACCGATCAGACCACTCACGACCCGACCCATAAATAGATCGGGATTAGAGTAGGAGGCTAATGATAATGCTCGGTACTGAAAACTCCCCGATCATGACACGTGGCAGATGACGTGTCCTAAGGCTTACGGGAAAGGAGTAAGAACGGTACATTGAAGGCATACCCCGGGCCTTCGACCCGAGGATGCTCTCGACCTTCGATGACCTCCCAGAACACTCCTGCGCTCGTCCTACAAACAACCATTGTCTCACCTCCAAGCCTCCTGCACGCTGAGCTCCCTCAGCCTTCCTAGCACGCCACCGAGCTAACATGGAACCAAACTTGCTCGGCCTCCCGCTCGCCTCCAAGCATCCCGCCGAGCTAAGCTTCCTCGGTCTCATCGATCGACCCAGGACACAGGTTGTAGGCGTCCCCTCCATGGCTCCGCGAATCTCACCATACGCGAGATATCCGCTGCCCCACGATCCCGCATTCCACGCCATCGCGTTCTCCCGTTAACGGGCGTATCTCGCCATTAATAGAGGATCCCGCAATTCGTGTAGGCGCGGCTCCAAGCGCCTAACGGCCGGCGTAAATCTCGCACCCGCCAGCTCATGGCTGCCACTATATAAACCCTCTCTCAGACGACTCAGGTAAGGGAACTCTGATCCAATAGGCCGTTACTCTGTCCAAATATCTCGACTAACTTGATCATCGGAGGGTCCACGGTAGTATAACCATCCCGGGACTTCCTTGCAGGTAACTCGGCTTCATCCCAAATCAAGCCCACTGAGATTCACACGCTTCAGGAGGCAACCTTCCAATCCAATCTCAGTCATCCATCAACGCTCGCTGCAGGTCAACGGAAGACAACATCTGAAGGAGATCTAGACCTCCATTAGTCCCATACAAATGTAATGGACGCGGTTTAAAAATGCGCCTATCACAAATGTATTGGGCGCATATTGAAACTGCATCCCATACAAATGTAGTGAGCGCGATTTCAAACTGCACCCCTAAATTTTTTTTCTTTGATTGATGCCAGCGTCTGCGTGGCAGAAAGTGATCTTTTTTTGTAATTATTTTTGAAAGTGGCTTTTTTATAATTATTATTTTATATTGGTTTACTCTAAAAATTTGTCCGTTAAAAAGGGAATGAGTTTTGAAATTGATTTGGAAAAAAAACAAACCAATTAATAATAAATAATGAATTTAATAACAATAATAACAATTTATTAATAACCATTAAAACCAATATAATTAATGACAATTAATAACCATCAATACATATTAATAGCAATCGGTACCAAATTAATCATCATTAATAAAAAAAACCAAAAACTGTTTTGGTTTAAAATAAAAGGAAATGAGTTTCAGGGTTGGACCGTTTAGGTGGTTAATAAATCATTTTTTAAAAAAATAATTATGTTTCTAAAATCCACTTACTAAAATAAATATTCAAAAATATTAAAAATTATATCTAAATTTAGAATTACTTAAACCTAACTTTTCCATCAGAAATACTAAAACATATACGAAAATACGAAAGAAAATAATACGAAAATTATATTAATGTATAGACAAAACGTAGACGTTACAGTTGCATGAAGATAAAATATGCACTGGCATAGACATCAAAACATGATTTATTAAAGTACATCTTCCAGCAACATATAATAATCTGTTCTGCCAACAATGCAACTTTACATTGATCTTCTCTATCAGAGGCTCAAAATATCTTATTTTGCTTCTGCTTGGAAAAACAGGAGCTCCAAGATATATCAAAGGCCAGGTCCCTTTGTTAATTTCGATTAATGACTGGATGGAAGAACTAGTAGATTGAGGACCGTTTTTTTGTACATAGAAAGCACTCTTCTGCTTGTTAATATTCTGACCAGAAATTCCTTCATAAGTATGTAGAAAATCAAATTACTTTTTCAAACTATTTTTGCCGCCATTTATGAAAATCAAAGTATCATCAGCATATAGCAGGTGAGTAATACAAAAAGATTTGATTCTACGTATGGTATAAGCTTTCTTTCTGTATTTAAGCAAGTTATGCCTCTGCTAAGATATTCTGAAGCTATGATAAAGAGAGCATGAGATAAGGGATTACCTTGTCTTATTCCTCTAGTCCCCTACAAATATCCTCCCAGTTGCCCATTCATATTTATAGAAAAGAATTGAGCTGCCAAGCATCCTTTTATTAGATTCACAAACTCTGTAGAAAACCCAAAAGCTGCCATGATTTGAAATATATAGCTACATTCTAATCTGTCAAATGCCTTCTCCATGTCCAATTAAGGATAATATTGTGGCCCCTTGACTTCTTACAAATATCTCGAGTAAATTCTTGAACCAAAGCTATGCTCTCAGAAATTTCTCTGCCTTTAACAAAAACCCCCTGAGCTTGAGATATAATTTTTGGTAGAATAACAGCCAACCTGTTAGATAAAATTTTAGTAAAGATTTTATAAAGAAAGTTACAAAGACTGATGGGCCTGAAATCTGTAATCTTGGAGCAGCTTTTTTTTATTTAGGAATGAGGCATATTACTGTTGAATTCACTGCTTTAAGCATTACACCATTATTGAAAAAATGAGTCACATCTTCATACAGTTCATGTTGGATGATATCCCAAGCAAAGATATAAAATTTGCCATTAAACCAATCTGGGCCGAGAGCACTATCCTGATCCATATTTTGCACAGTATCTTTAATGTCTTCCATGCATTGAATAGCAGTCAGCATACTAATATCTGAGCTTATAAGTATCTGTGGAATAATATCAGACAGATCAGTATTAAAATCCTTTTTCTGAGTAGTAAAATGATTTACAACCATATCAACAAGCTCCTGTTGGTCTTCAATCCAGGTGTCATCATTATTCTATAGTTTTGATATTTTCCCTGCACAATTCTTCACATTAACACAAACATGAAAAAATTTGGTATTTCTATCACCTTCTTTCAACCATTTAATTTTGGACTTTTGCCTCCAGAAAATTTTCTCCTGTTGCAATATATTCTCAAAATCTGCTTTAGCTTTCCAAAGATCTGAAAAACCATCTTCTGAATGCTGATCATCAAAAATTTGCCGCTTCTGATCTATAAATTTTCTCTGCTTTTTCCAGCTTTTCATACAAGTTACCAAATGAATTTTTATTCCACTCTTTTAATGTATGTTTCAGCCTTTTAAGCTTATATGGGAATTTGTGAATAGGATCCATATGAACTGTAACCTTTTTGTTTCGGCACTCTTTTCCTGTTACCAGAAAATTTTCATGAGTACTCCACATGTTCTGGAATCGAAATGGCTTAGGAAATGACTTCACTTCTGGGTAAATATAAGTAACGGGAACATGATCAGAGCATCCTACTGGAAGATGGTTTATTTGACTACTTGGGTACTCTGCTATCCAAGGTTGGTCGAGTAAATATCTGTCTATTCTTGACCATACTCTTCTAAACCCTTGCTGTGCATTACAGTAAGTGAATGAAGATCCAGTAAAACCACGATCAATCAGACCACGAGTGTTTATCATGTCATTGAATTCCTGAATGCTTTGCAAGTTAGTTTTTCCTCTACCTTTTCTTCCAGATACAAAAGAAATAGCATCAGTAGTCTCTTTGTCTGGAATCATTTTCTTTTTCCACTGTTGTGTCCATCTCTGTTTAGCAGGAGCTTCATTATATTCTTCAATTTGAGCTGCAGTTATACTTTTTTGAGTGTTCTTTTTGCATTTCCTTTATCATGCCCTTGCTTATGACAACGAGTATAATATTCCGATATCGGATATAAATCGTGCTTATGATATTTAATTAAATTATTGAATTCCTTGTTTTTACTCTTCTTTTCCAAGCACTTTCCTCAACTCACGACACTCTAGAAAACTGTCAAGCCTCGCTTCCTAAAATACGGGATACGAGGGGTTAACAAGGCCAGCCATGCTCCTACGGTCGAGAAAACATCCTGCCGTAGTCATACTTCGGCTTCTAGATTTATGTGGTGATCAGCAATCAATGCACAGGTAATGAGAAATGCGGTCACCAAATCAAAACGAATACAAAGAACTAACTAGATAGAGATCAAGGGAGTATAGCTCTGAATCGCTGATCAAAATGTCCGCAATATCCTCGAGGTACGTCAGATCCTGGTCCAAGCTAAATCCACTCCTCACTCTGAGCATGCATACTCAGGTCGTCAGAGCGACACAATAGCAATATATATAAATACAAATATGAACACGTGCAATAATGATGAATATGAAACAGTACGCATGAAGTGATAATATGAGCATGAAGTAACCATTACAGGTAACCAGTAAAGCGGGTAAACAGTATGGCAGGTATATTGAATCAGTAATCAATGCATCTCACTAAACCTATCAGTCTCTAAGTCTCACTGTCCAGGTCGCTAAACATATCGTCAATCCAAGTGTGAGAGTCAACCACTCGTGAGTATCCCCCACTCAAGGGTAGGACCCAGGGGCAAGAGAACACGGGCCCGAGTCGCTCGCTAATAATCAGTAATATCACCCATATAACTCTAGAATCGCTGTATGTGCCGGCAATGGGACTCCCGAGATTCTGTTGAACTCACGCTCAAACTACCCCACACCCCGTGGTCTACATCAAACACCAACCATAAAATCAAATACTAGTCAGTCCATGACAAGTCTACGCGAGAACTGGAGACAGGATCTCCATCAAGTATGTCTCGACTGGTACCCAAGACAAATGGACAGTTTTTGGTGCCTTACCTATGACATTAATATAAGTGCTCCATAACCGTCCCATTCCAGTTATAGTTATACTTATATATGTCCCATAGACGTCGACAATGCACTAAATCAACCGGGTTCGCTGATTGTGTACAAGTACGTGTCACTTCACTTATTCATTCACGCTTTAACACTAACGTACTTGCCGCAATCAAAACACTAATATCTAATACTGATAATGTACACGACCACTAGGTTACCAATGCATATGAGTTTTTACATGATATGATGAGAATGCAATAATTAAGGTATGAATAAGATATCATCAATTAGTGTCCGAACACTTGCATAATTCACAATAAATTATACATGCAAAATTAAACAAAACAATGTAAAAGGGGTAAGCATTATGTTTAATTATCTATCCATCAAAATTGGTTTCGCGTCAATCGGGTTTCAGGTTTGCTAGATGCGGCCATTTCAATTTAGGTGTTCACAGCTGGAAATCCGATTTCAGAATTGGAAGTCCGTTTCGTAACATATTTTAATCCCAGTTGGGATCGTAATTAGGCGACGCTATAGTTGAACAATATTTAGGGTTATCAGTTAGGTTTCCAATGCAATTAGCGGATCAGTAATATCTGTCACTGCAGAATTCAGCTAGACGCGTTGACGTTATAGAATGTGTTAAAAATATCATACAGAACAGGAATCCAGTGAAACCAGTGGAGTAAAAAATCTAACTTAATTTTCTACGTAACGATATAGGGTTCCGCACATTCTCGTATTTGAACAGGGATATACAGCAATTTAAAAATAAGGGTTAACTGGGATTACTGCTCTGGACTGCAGTCCAGAATCGTAATTCTCTGCAATTTTCTCTATCATAACTAGTTCAATTTTAGATATCAACTATAGGGTTCTGTATCTTATTCCGTTGGCTTCAATACGAGCCATGGAACGCCAAAATCCGATTCGTAAAAGATTTAACGTGAATTTAACGGTCTAGCATGTTCAGGAAAATCAGGTTTCATAATGATTATCGGGAGTAACATTTCATAGGTGAAACGACCACGGTTTTCAACCAAATCACTACAGTACATCGGTAAACAGTAGACAGGTCTAATAATCATAAGTTCCGCCATTTAAAGACAGGTTTTCACATATAGTTTCGTAGCAAACACTTGTATTCATTGGCTCGCACGAGATGTATATATACGATATTAACATCTAAACTGATTTAAATACGAACTAATAGTATGAAGCAAGTAATATACTTGCCTTTGATCGCTTGATATAGAAGCGACGCCGCTGCAGAATTTGTCTCGACACACGAGACGGCGGGATACTGGACACGGGTGCATGGCGCGAGCACAATGCGCGGTAATCCGGTACTGGGCGCGGTGGCGATGCGGGCGTGATACGGTAGTGGGTGTGGTCTTGGCTTGGTGCGTGGCATGGCTCGACGCGGCACTGGGCACGGTGTGGCACGGCGACTGGGCACGGGACGCGACACGTGAGCAGGTCTGCGGCGGCACGGTGCTAGACCAGGAACAGGCACGAGTCGTGGCATAGTGCGACACGACGTGGCACGGAGCTGTCCCGGTCTGCAATGAACGTGGCGGTGGCGACAGCACGGGGCAACGGCAGGCTCGGTTGGCTGTGGGTGAGTGCAGGGTTCGGGTTGGCCTTATGCAGCGGTGGAGGGTGCAACCGGCGTCGAGGCAGTTGCTTGACGAAGGTGGTGGCCTGGTGACGGCGATGTGCAGGAGAAGGTGCTCGGGTGTTGAGGTGGTCGGGGGTTGAGGCTCGGTGGTACTTGGGTGACGGTGAGGGGTCGTCGGCGAAGGGGCGATGGGGGCTGGTGGTCGCGATGGTGAGGCCGAGTGGCTCGTCGGCCATAGGGTAGGAACTCGGGGAGACAATGGTGATGGGTTGTAAAGATGAAGGAGAAGGAAGTGAGCGGGGGAGCTCGGGGTAGGTGATGGAGGTAGGCAGCCGACGGCGGTGGGGTGAGCCGATGGGGTTTGCGTAGGGAATGAAGAGGGAGGAGTAGGGGAAAAGAGGGAGAGAGGGAGAAGGGGAAGAGACGTGAAAAGAAGGAGGGAGCGAGGAGGGTAGAGGGGAGTGTGGAGATGCAGGCGAGGAGGTCTCGGCGGTTGCGAGAAGAGGGGCGTGGCTGGGTCGTGGCGAGCTGGAGCCGTTGGGGAAAAACGTGGACGGGAAGAAGAACGGGGAGAAGAAGAAGAGGGAGCGAGTCGTGGGGGTTTATTGGGTGAAGAGGGGGAGCTTGACGCGGGGGAGTTGAGGTGCGGGTCGTGGGCGCGAAAGAAGCGGGGGCGAGGAGGGGAAAGGAGCGGGAAAGGGAGTACAAAGGAGGAAGAAGGGAAAGAAGCGGGTCGGGTTGGGGGGGTTGGGCCGGCTCGGGGGAGGGAAAAATGAGTGTGGGGTTTTAGTGAGTGGGCCTGGGCTTGGGCCGGGGAAAAGAATTAAAAGGAGAGGGGGTTGAATGATGGGCTGGGCTGGGAATTGGAGGAAATAAAAAAAGGAAATAGAAATAGGGTTAGGGTTTGGGTAGGTTTGAAGGTTAGGGTTTTAAAATAAATAAAATAATTTTAAATATAAATAAACAAATTTTGTAAGCAACAATTTATATAAATACGGATATTGGCGTACAAAAGAACCGGGTATTACATCATACCACCCTTACAAAAATTTCGTCCTCGAAATTTAAAATGATGATAATCTATAAAATAATATGCGAAAAGCCACAAAATCAAACACTAACATATAGTGACTTACTTAGAAGCAGCTAGATAAAAATCCAAGGTCTAAATAAGTATAAAAAAAATAACGCAACTAAAAGAATAGGCCTTGTTCAGACTATAATATTGCATTATTCATTCCCCTATTCTTATTCTCTTTATAAATAAACAGGTACTCTTGACGCACTTTTGATACATGTTACAGGATACAGGGCTTGGATACAAATACAGTGAAAAAGACGAAAGCTGATGCAGAAAAGGGACTCTTGACCAACAAGTAGACGGACCTTACTCAAGCCAAGACGAAGAACAGTACACAAAGACGAAAGTGAAACGGTCAAAAGATTCTTACAAATTTTCACTGAAAATCTGGAGAAGGCCAACAGAGAAAACAAGTATAGAAATATTAGACCAAACAGCCAAGGAAAAAGACCAAAAAAACTACAGAGCATAACTCTTCAGTTTGGCCGCGGAACCGCGGCCAAACCTAGCCTGGCGCCGCGGTTCCGCGGCCATATAGGGCCCGTGTCGGTGCATATTTTCTGAGCTGTTGCGTCGGTGCAGATGTTAGGATTTTTCGAGGGCAAATCTGTAATTGCACATCTACGAGACTCTGAAACCCTAATTCTCCTGTTTGCTTATAAATTGTAATTTTAGATCTGTAAAATGTATGCCTCTTTTCAATCAATAAATTTCAGAATTTCTGAGAGATAAATTCAGATCTGTTCTTCTTGTTTGGAGGGAGCCGTCAACCTAGTAAGTATTGTATTTCTGTTTCTTTTAATTAAAATGTTTTCTCATCCCCTAATGAGCGAGTAATCTCCTCGCTTGTTAGGGTTAGCCTTAGGGAAAGGGTTGAGAGATGAGATCTCTCACCCCTTTCAATGCCACTTTCACCTAATGAATTAGAACTCCACGCATACGAGCACAACCGCTCCCTGCGGCATCCTACCCTTCGAGGTAACGATGAACCGTAGTATAAAGGGCCGGTTGCGCGCGTTTTCCGTGGGGGTTAGGGTAATTATCAACAAAGGAAGGATACAAATCTAGAGGAAGAAACATCTTCCCAAAAGATTTGGATCCACTTTATTAATAATTACCTTAACATCTAATAGATCTAAAAAAAGAAGGCATTGAAAGCGGTGAGGAAAAACGTTAATCTCCAAAACTTCCCCTAAGCCTAACCCTAGCAAGACATTTAATTAGATTAATTAGATCCAGTTTTCATAGATTTTTATAAAACCAACCAAACAACATTTGGAATCAACTCGTTAAAACACATAAAAGAAATTTACCCTTCTCTGTGGATCGACCAGTACTCACCGGCTAGCTGCGAAGCGACGCCGTTTCTGGTTGCGGTAAATATTATTTTTGAGACTAATCAAATGGCGCCGTTGCCGGGGAGGGCGTAATATTTCTTTTTTGTGAATTTTCGGGTTGATATAAATTTTAAAAATTATAAAAATCTGAAAATATAAAAAAAATACAAAAATTATCAATTTTGATCTGTTTGAAGGGTGTATCTTTTGAATCTTGCAGGAATAGCGAGGAAGCTCGGATCTGGAATTTTACAGAGGGCAAATCAAAAATTGGAACATCAGAACAGAGGAGAACTGGAACAAGGGTGCAGTAGAAATTTTTGCAGAGCCTGATCCCTCTAGCCGACCGCGGAACCACGGCCAAGGAGCACCTCCGACCGCGGAACCGCGGCCCCTTGAGCTCTTCTCTGTGTAAAAGTTGCATGGTTAGTTTTCTACTTCTCCCCTCTGCAACCTACCATATATCTCTCTGTAAAAAATTTTCTGCAGGAATTCTTTGCGTAAAGAGTCTTTCTCCCCCTTCTAAATAACAGATTTTCTGCAGGTTTCTTTGCGCCGCGCTAAAAATTGATTGCAAGTGAAATTTTATTGTTTTGCATAATTTAACCGGACTCTAAGGGGCTAATTGACCAAACTCATATTGGGTGGGGATTTCATCACCCTTCCCAGGACCCCAGAAAACACCTAAAGCATTTTGCATCGACCACAATTAAATAAAAAAGACTAGACTCAGACCTAAGAATATCGAGCTCAATAGGAAAAGGACTAGTATAGGCATCGGCCGTTTATCCTAACCGACATTGCGGTGTCTAGGCTAGTGGTTATTAATTAGGCCCACTGTAGTGGTGGTTCCTTCCCACTTACCTGGCCGTACTTGTCCGTGAAGAGGCGGTTTGAGGTCCTATTTCTAGCCCTAGTTAGGAGCTGTCTAGCAGACCTAGGTGACCCTAGATCTAGGCCTGATTGTGCATGTGTGGTTGATACATTTGTGTCACGAGTCCTTTTCGAAAACCTTTTTGCAAAACTCTCACATTTAAAAAATATATATATAATTCTTTTCAAAAATTTGCAACTTGCCGCTAAATGACTTGCAACTCACTTTCACTCATTTCTTCTCATTGACGTTATCTTACCCCCACATTCTGTTTTTCTATTTTTTCTGACTACACTACTCCTTTAGTGTATGTCACTTTGGACTAGGGATACTAACGCCCGATTAGTCCGTGTTTCGTTGGTACCGACCGGCGAACCCTTCGACGAACCCTTCGTCGACATTCCGTCCATTTCCTTACCTCCACCTTCAAATTCTTCTTTCGAAGGTATGTCGGGATTCAACCCCAACGATACCTTACCGACGGGAATGATTCCACCTCCGCCAAGTGCGAATAACTCGAATCTTCCGCCTGTTGTAGCGTCCGCACGAGTTGCGCTCCAGGATCTCTTCTACCCCGTCCGCACTTCTTTACCTACATGTCTTTCACCCCCACCGGCAAATGGGGATAATTTTGAAATAAAACCACATTTCATCAATATGCTGCCAAAATTTCATGGTTTGGAATCTGAAGATGCATATATTTTTATTAATAAATTCCAAAATGTGTGCGCTATGATGAAGACGACCCAATTAAGTGATGACGCTATAAGGCTAAGGGTCATTCCGTTTACCTTATGTGACCTAGCCGAGAAGTGGCTATACAGCACCGCATCACATTCCATTAGAAATTGGGACGAGTTTGTGAGAGCTTTTCTGAAAAAGTTCTACCCTCATCATAAAACTGCTAGAATCCGAAACGAGATTATACAATTTTCACAACTTCCTTCCGAACCATTCTGGAAGTGCTTCGAGAGATTTAAGGACCTACTCGTTCAATGCCCTCATCATGGGATCGAAAGTTGGCAACTTTGCCAAACATTATACGAGGGATTGAACGCAGCAACGAAGCAGTTGCTAGAAACTATATGTCAAGGTCATTTTCTTTCCAAGTCTAGCGACGAAGCGTGGCAGTTTCTTGAGGATCTAAGTGAGCAAACAATTCAGTGGGAGAGTACCAAGACCACATCTTCTTCTTCTGTTGGTCAATCTAGGGCGGGCGTACATCAAGTAGATATGTCGATTGCTATGAAGGCCGAGATGGCCTCACTTATGAAAAAGCTAGAAGCCATTGAGACAAAAATCTCATCGTCTTCTCCTGCCCCTACTCTACCCACACGAACTGTTTGTGCTTGTTGTTCTAATCCATCACATCTAACCGAAGAGTGTCCTTATAATGCACCTACTCAAGGACAAGATCAAGTCAATGCTGCATTTCAGCAACGACAAAGAAACGATCCGTACTCTTCGACATACAATCAGGGGTGGAGGAGTCACCCGAATTTCACTTGGAACCAAAATCAACAAGTCTAAGGAAATAACAATTTTCAAAGACCTCCACCTCCACAACAACAACAAGCACCTTCACAAACTCAAAACCAGCAACCTTTCCAACAAGAACCTTATACAAATCAAACGAACAATTTGGTTCAACCTAATGATGATAAGGTTATCTCGCTCGAGAAATGTCTAGAAGCATTTCTCAAGCAATCTACAGAATCCGCAGCAAGATTTGAAAGTTATGTTCAATCTTTAATGAATAACAATGCCTCACACGATCAAAGTATCAAATCTATTGAGGCACAAATTGCACAATTAACTGCTGCGTTGAGCGAGAGAGAAAAGGGAAAGTTTCCATCTCAACCATTGCCAAATCCCGGTCACCCACAAAACGCATATCACAATCACAATGTAAATGCGGTGACCACGTTGAGATCCGGAAGAGAGTTGCAAAATAATGTGGGAACTAGTGATGACATCCCCGCCGGTGGTTCTTCTTCTTCTTCTTCTTCTTTTTCTCCATCGTCATCTTCCCCTTCTTCATTTTCTTCACTTCCTTCTTCACCTTTTTCTTTAGAGCCTATTCTCCACTCTTCACATGGCTCTACTTCTTCTAGCTCGAACGGACCCATTTCTCACGACATGAACACATCTATACCGGGATCCGTTCCTACTCCACATTCTACTCCACAGACTTTTGACTCAACGAATTTTCAAAATGCTCCATTCCCAAACAGGTTAAGTCCTAATAAACCAAATGCACAAGTGGAGAAGATTGTGGAGATATTTAAGCAGATTAGCATAAATATACCTCTCTTGGATGCTATCCAACAAGTCCCTTCATACGCGAAAATCTTAAAGGGCTTATGCACCTCGAAGAGAAAGGCATCTCAAGTACCCAAGAAAGTGCTAGTGGCTAGTGCAGTGAGCAATGCTATTAACCACCATCAAACCTTACCCCAAAAACGAAAGGACTCCGGATGTCCTACTATTTCAATCACAATTGGGGATAAGAAAATTAATCGAGCACTTTTAGATCTTGGGTCTAGTGTTAACCTGATTCCCTACTCCATGTACGAACAATTAGGGGTTGGAGAGTTGAAACCCACTCGTTGCACTCTCCAAATGGCTGATCGATCAATCACCCATCCAAGGGGTCAACTAGAGGATGTGTTGATCAAAGTCGGGGAGTTCATATTCCCCGTTGATTTTATCGTTATGGATACACAACCTGTGGCTAACCCAAGAAACCAAATTCCGGTGATTCTTGGTCGACCATTTTTGGTCACTTCCAATGCTGTAATAAACTGTCGCAATGGCTCCATGACTCTATCCTTTGGGAAAATGTCTAGTGAGTTCAATATTTATAAGATGGGAAGTCTGCCCCCCATGCCTAAAACTAGTACACGAGAAGTTTGCTCTATTCACGAAATCACGCAGGAGGACTGCGAGCTTGAAAGATTCTTCTTTAATGAAAACAGTTTTGACGCCACTAGTGTGTCCCTCCTTGAGCCTACCACCGTTGACACAACCGATGTTGATTATGAATGTTTCACTTTTTTGGATGATGACGACTCACAGCCCGAATATGAGTCGTTTGAATTTTTGGATGAGTCAGTCGAACCATCCGAATCGGTTGTCTGCAGTGATTTCGAACCTGTGTTGGAGTCCTTTGAGTTCGAGGTAGATTCCGCAATGATTCTTTCACCTCCGAAACTCGAACTCACGCCCTTGCCGTCTCACCTTAGATATGCTTACATAGGTGAGAATGAGACCTTTCCCATTATCATATCGGCCTCTCTAGCCCTCGAGCAAGAGAACGCCCTCTTAATGGTCTTACAAGATAGACGGCAAGTTTTCGGTTGGACTATGGCGGACATCGAGGAGATAAGTTCCCTCATAATTCAGTATCATATACAATTGATGGATGATGCCGAGTCAATAGAGGACCCACAGGATCATTTTGGGGATGTTGTGGTTAGTCAACCTCCTCTTTTAGAAGTTGAACCATCCCCATTTCTTTTAATAAGTTACGAGAATGCCATTACTCCACTGATTGCTGATCATTTACATTCTCGCTTTGATATATCACCATCGCCTGTATATTTACCTCCACACCTCCCATACCACTACTTCTATCTTCCCCAATTCTTTGTGGACCGCTACAATTTATTCTTCCACCAACCAATACTCTTTACCGATAAAATTTTCAACTGGTTGGTGTTGACTTTTGGGCTATGCAAAGTTTGGCAGTAATGTCTAACATAGTTTAAATGAAGTTTGGGGGAGGTCCTTTTTGTATATATTTTTGTTTTTCTTAAAAATTATAAATAAATAAACAGGGAAGTGCCGGTATTTTGACCCTCTTGGTTTAGTATGACAGTGAGGACACTGTCAAGTTCAAGTTTGGGGGTATTTATGCTCGGTACGTCTTCTTCCGCCGCATTCATTTGTACATATTTTTGCATTTGCATACTTATTTGAAAACCCATAAAAATTGAAAAATTTCAAAAATTATAAAAATTATTGTATTCAATTTTGGCTAATTGACTAGAGTTTGACAGATAGGTTAACTGGCTAGGAACAACTAGATCTTTGACGTAGTAAATTGAAAACCCTAAAGATAACCTTCCTTAAAGTTTAACGGTAGAAAGTATATGCCTTTGTAGTTTATTTAGAAATAGGCAAATTTTGGGCTCACTTCTTGGGCTAAGTCGAAACAAGGGAAGAGTATTGATGTTCTTATTAGAGTATAAGTTTGAAAAATAGTTCCTAGCTTAAATCTAGATTCTGAAAACGTATACCCTACAATTTGCACAATCACGCACCTTGAAACTTGGAATAGTAGAAGAGACCTTGAAATGCTCTTGTCTAAAGTCCTTAGTACAATGGAAAAAAAAAAGGTGAATTAAAAAAAAATGGACACTGGTTTTTATGATTACTTAAGGCTGTAAAAATAGAAAAATATTTAGCGAGGGTGCTTCATCACCTAGTGCCTTAGACCAACTGGTTTGGGAGTCACTGCTAAAGCCTTGGGTGTTGCAAAACTAGGAAGTACGCTTTAATGTGCTAACGCATCTTGTAATCGGTTGTTGGTACCTCAAGAAGTATTAACAGTCGCATGAAGGATGTGTAAGCGAAATTCAATTAAAAGTTCACTAATTAATAAGTGCTTTGGACACCGGACAAGGGCATGATTGCTTGATTTGAATCTCCAAGTGTAGGGGTGATCTATACACACACGTAGGGGTATGTGATTGGAATTTAGATAAGAGAGAGGAATGAAAGATAGAACTTGTATCTTTAATAGAGTGATAGAAATTCCTAAGTGGAGATGAAACCCTATAAGGAAAACTTAAGAAATGCCGAAAGCTAAGTAGGTCTACATAACATATATGATCTTAAGTTAAATAATGAGGAAGTGTGAAGAATATGGGTGGATAATTTGCGAGTCAAAAGGTAATATAATTCCTTGTTAGAAAACCTAATTGGTGAACAAAAGTCAATGGGTCGAGTTGATAGGATTTTGTGGGTAGTATCCGCTGAAAACCCTCAGGAGACAACACTCCTCCTACTAGGGACACCTAGAGGTTTAACGGCTTGTTGCACGTGCTCAGTGCAATCGCGTTTCCCTGTGAAAGTGTGGTTAGGATTTTAGTGAATAAAATAATAAGTTTGCTCGAGGACGAGCAAAAGGTAAGTTTGGGGGTATTTGTTCAGACTATAATATTGCATTATTCATTCCCCTATTCTTATTCTCTTTATAAATAAATAGGTACTCTTGACGCACTTTTGATACATGTTACAGGATACAGGGCTTGGATACAAATACAGTGAAAAAGACGAAAGCTGATGCAGAAAAGGGACTCTTGACCAACAAGTAGACGGACCTTACTCAAGCCAAGACGAAGAACAGTACACAAAGACGAAAGTGAAACGGTCAAAAGATCCTTACAAATTTTCACTGAAAATCTGGAGAAGACCAAGAAGGCCAACAGAGAAAACAAGTATAGAAATAGAAGACCAAACAGACAAGGAAAAAGACCAAAAAAACTACAGAGCATAACTCTTCAGTTTGGCCGCGGAACCGCGGCCAAACCTAGCCTGGCGCCGCGGTTCCGCGGCCATATAGGGCCCGTGTCGGTGCATATTTTCTGAGCTGTTGCGTCGGTGCAGATGTTAGGATTTTTCGAGGGCAAATCTGTAATTGCACATCTACGAGACTCTGAAACCCTAATTCTCCTGTTTGCTTATAAATTGTAATTTTAGATCTGTAAAATGTATGCCTCTTTTCAATCAATAAATTTCAGAATTTCTGAGAGATAAATTCAGATCTGTTCTTCTTGTTTGGAGGGAGCCGTCAACCTAGTAAGTATTGTATTTCTGTTTCTTTTAATTAAAATGTTTTCCCATCCCCTAATGAGCGAGTAATCTCCTCGCTTGTTAGGGTTAGCCTTAGGGAAAGGGTTGAGAGATGAGATCTCTCACCCCTTTCAATGCCACTTTCACCTAATGAATTAGAACTCCACGCATACGAGCACAACCGCTCCCTGCGGCATCCTACCCTTCGAGGTAACGATGAACCGTAGTATAAAGGGCCGGTTGCGCGCGTTTTCCGTGGGGGTTAGGGTAATTATCAACAAAGGAAGGATACAAATCTAGAGGAAGAAACATCTTCCCAAAAGATTTGGATCCACTTTATTAATAATTACCTTAACATCTAATAGATCTAAAAAAAGAAGGCATTGAAAGCGGTGAGGAAAAACGTTAATCTCCAAAACTTCCCCTAAGCCTAACCCTAGCAAGACATTTAATTAGATTAATTAGATCCAATTTTCATAGATTTTTATAAAACCAACCAAACAACATTTGGAATCAACTCGTTAAAACACATAAAAGAAATTTACCCTTCTCTGTGGATCAACCCGTACTCACCGGCTAGCTGCGAAGCGACGCCGTTTCTGATTGCGGTAAATATTATTTTTGAGACTAATCAGGCCTAAGTAAGCACAAGGCAGAGCCATCTATAATGATAAACTACATGCACAATACCGGAAAATAAAATAACAATAATAAACAGTAGTGAAGGATTTGCCGATAGGCCAAATATTTTAGAATAAATATATCGATCAATCAATTTAAAATAACTTGAGAAACCAGTATGGTGAAATAAGAAAAATAGTATGTGCGGCATATAATTGCGCTATTGAAAATATGACGAATGGTAGAGTATTCAGAAGAAGTAAAACGGAAGTAGTTACTTACACGCAATTTTTTTTTTATAAACACTAAATAACGAAAACTATATTTCAAATAGCAGTGTCACTGAATATAATTATGGTAATAGGAGATAGCATTATAAATGTATAGGGGCTAGCCAAGGTATGGATTTCAGTGGAATACGGCCCATTCAAAAGGTCGGAAGGTGGTACTTTTAATCTGAGTGTCGAAGAGGCTGAGGTCGGGTCAGCACAAGGCGCAAGGGTGAATAGTAATGAATCTCAGAAGGGAAAAAAAATTATTGGGGAGGGAAAAGTCAATGCATCATGCGAATCAATACTCGAAGATTAGTGAACTCGGAAACTTTATTATCATTCCAGAAAATTTCAAACAAGACATTCTCGAAAGATAAAAGGTGGCCCTAAACTATACATAGATTTATTTGGCCAGAGGAGACAAAAGATAAATCACGTCAGTCGCGGTTATGGAAGTTCAGCAGGTTATGGTAAGCCCGCGCGCTAAGATAGGGGTGTCCATTTTCATAGCGCCCCGCAGGAATTGCCACTGGAGGTTCTACTGCCACGGGGTCTTCTTCTCCTGGTCCTTCTCCCTCGACTGGAGCTTCTTCATCGAGGTCTGCTTCCATGTGATTCACCTCTTCTAGATCTTCTTCCACGGAATTTTCCTCTATTGGGTCCTCTTCGGGGTCCTCTTCCTCCTCGTCGGAGTCACTGATCATATCGACTTCTGGGGCTGCGACTCTCTCGTCTTCGGAATCGCTGTTACCGAAAATAACTTGTGGGCCGTTGATCTCGTCATCTGAACTCACCAGAATGCAGTCCAAGGAAATGCAGGACCGAGTATCCTCATCGATAGGCGGCTCTGCTCCAGAATTGGCCATGGCCTGAAAAGAAAGAATCATGATCAGACAGTGGAACACACCAAGAAATTACCCAAGAATATGGAGTACCAGGAAAAATACACGGTAGGTAAGGACTGAAAATCAAAGTTTAGAATGCTGATGCAATAAGCAATATAAGGAAAATGAGTGACAAGAGAACGATACATAAATCACAACTCAAAATTTTATTGCATTCAAACTAAAAGGTTCAACGGATACAAGATTTTAAACGAAAGGAACCATTTACAAAAGAGTGACGATATTTTTTATTGAAAGCAGAAAAAGTGATAATTCTCCGTTGACATCTAGACCGCTGCATTCTCGTCAAGCGAGTAGAATCCTACGCTGGGTCCATACTATCCTCGAAACTCGAACTACGAAATAACCAAGTCACCAAGCAGTAGTGGAGAGTGTAGACGAATCTCCTCCTTGCAGCTCCTTCCTTTTAGGGCAACCATTGACAAGATGTTCGTCGGATCCACAAATCAAGCACTGACCTTTGGCGCTGCGGTAGTCTCTCTGAAAATGTCCTGGCTTCTTACAGTATCCACAACATTGAGTTCTCCGCTGCTTCCATTGCTGAGGAACAAATGGGCGCTTCATTTTCACATCCTTTCTTTGTTTAACAGGGATTCCCATACGATTGGAGGCCCCTGCTGACGCTTGAGCCATTTTCCTTCTTAATCCTTCAGCTAAAAGATCGTTCGTCTGCTCCTGGGTTTCCTTCAAGCCTTGCAGTATACCCAAAATCTCGACGGTCTGACTCTGGGGAGTTGAGATAGAAGAAGCGTCGTTGGAAGATATGGTTCTGAAACAACAATTTTAGGACGGCATGAGGTACAAGATATAAAATCAGAATAAGATATAAAACGAAGCAAGAATAGGTGGTGAGCGAAACTCAATCGAGCGGGAATCAAGTGTAGAACTCCAAGTCACCAAACAGAGTATAGTATTGGAACTATACTGCAGTTCATAATTACAATCACATAACTCTACTAAGTCACCCAAAACTCTAGCGGATGTATCAAAATATGTAGTAGAACACAGCATGTGAGTCACGATCAAGGATAACAAGTTTATAATCTAGACCGAAGGATGTCTTAGATTGTCAAGCCCTATACAGAAACTGTAATCCCATTCTAAACCTGGCTCTGATACCAACAAAATCATGTCACGCCCCGCTTCCCAAAATACGGGATACGAGGGGTTAACAAGACCAGCTATGCTCCTACGGTCGAGGAAACATCATGCCGTAGTCACACTTCGGCTTCTTGCATAATTCACAATCAATCGGGTTTCAGGTTTGCTAGATGCGGCCATTTCAATTTAGGTGTTCACAGCTGGAAATTCGATTTCAGAATTAGAAGTCCGTTTCGTAACATATTTTAATACCAGTTGGGATCATAATTAGGCGACACTATAGTTGAACAATATTTAGGGTTATTAGTTAGGTTTCCAACGCAATTAGAGGATCATTAATATCCTATATCCACAGAGAGTTATGGCCAAGTTTAGGTTGATGTGTAAAATCTGTCACTGCAGAATTCAGCTAGACGCGTCGACGTTATAAAATGTGTTAAAAATATCATACAGAACATGAATCCGGTGAAACCAGTGGAGTAAAAAAGTTAACTTAATTTTATACGTAACGATATAGGGTTCCGCACATTCTCGTATTTGAACAGGGATATACAGCAATTTAAAAATAAGGGTTAACTGGGATTACTGCTCTGGACTGCAGTCCAGAATCGTAATTCTACGCAATTTTCTCTATCATAACTAGTTCAATTTTAGATATAAACTATACGGTCCTGTATCTTATTCCGTTGGCTTCGATACGTGCCATAGAACGCCAAAATCCGATTCTTAAAAGATTTAACATGAATTTAACGGTCTAGCATGTTCAGGAAAATCAGGTTTCGTAATGATTATCGGGAGTAACATTTCATAGGTGAAACGATCGTGGTTTTCAACCAAATCACTACAGCACATCGGTAAACAGTAGACGGGTCTAATGATCATAAGTTCCGCCATTTAAAAACAGGTTTTCACATATAGTTTCGTATCAAACACTTGTATTCATTGGCTCGCACGAGATGTATATATACGATATTAACATCTAAACTGATTTAAAAATGAACTAATAGTATGAAGCAAGTAATATGCTTGCCTTCGGTCGCTTGATATAGAAGCGACGCCGCTGCAGAATTTTTCTCGACACACGAGACGGCGCGATACTGGATACGGGCGCGTGGCGCGAGCACGATGCGCGGTGATCCGGTACTGGGCGCGGTAGCGATGCGGGCGTGATACGGTAGGGGGCGTGGTCCTAGCTCGGTGCATGGCACGGCACGATGAGGCACTGGGCACGGCACGGGGCGCGACACGTGAGTGGGTCCGCGACGGCACGGTGCTAGACCCGAAACGGGCACGAGTCGTGGCATAGTGTGACACGACGTGGCACGGAGCTGTCCCGGTCTGCAATGAACGTGGCGGTGGCGACAGCACGGGGCAGCGGCAGGCTCGGTTGGCTGTGGGTGAGTGCAGGGTTCGAGTTGGCCTTGTGCAGCGGTGGAGGGTGCAACCGGCGTCGAGGTAGTTGCTCGGCGAAGGTGGTGGCCTGGTGACGGCGATGTGTAGGCGAAGGTGCTCGGGTGTTGAGGTGGTCGGGGGTTGAAGCTCGGTGGTACTGGGGCGACGATGAGGGGTCGCCAGCGAAGGGGCGATGGGGGCTGGTGGTCGCGGTGGTGAAGCAGGACGGCTCGTCGGCGATGGGGTAGGAGCTCGGGGAGACGATGATGATGGGTTGTAGAGATGAAGGAGAGGGAGGTGAGCGGGGGAGCTCGGGGCAGGTGATGGAGGTAGGCGACCAGCGGCGGTGGGGTGAGCTGACGGGGTTTGCGTAGGGAATGAAGAGGGAGGAGTGGGGGAAAAGAGGGAGAAGGGGGAGAGACGTGAAAAGAAGGAGGGAGCGAGGAGGGTAGAGGGGAGTGTGGAGATGCAGGCGAGGGGGGTCTCGGCGGTTGCGAGAAGGGGGCGTGGCTGGGTCGTGGCGAGCGGGAGCCATTGGGGAAAAACGTGGGCGGGAAAGAGAACGGGGAGAAGAAGAAGAGAGAGCGAGTCGTGGGGGTTTGTTTGGTGAAGAGGGGGAGCTTGACGTGGGGTAGTTGAGGTACGGGTCGTGAGCGCGAGAGAAGCGGGGGCGAGGAGGGGAAAGGAGCGGGAAAGGGAGTACGAAGGAGGAAGAAGGGAAAGAAGCGGGTCGGGTTGGGGGGAGTTAGGCCGGCTCAGGGGAGGGAAAATGAGTGTGGGTTTTTAGTAAGTGGGCCTAGGCTTGGGCCCGGGAAAAGAATTAAAAGGAGAGGGGGTTGAATGGTGAGCTGGGGTGGGAATTGGAGGAAATAAAAAAAGGAAATAGAAATAGGGTTAGGGTTTGGGAATTGGAGGAAATAGAAAAAGGAAATAGAAATAGGGTTAGGGTTTGGGTAGGTTTGAAGGTTAGAGTTTTAAAATAAATAAAACAATTTTAAATATAAATAAACAAATTTTGTAAGCAACAATTTATATAAATACGGATATTAGCGTACAAAAGAACCGGGTATTACAAAAACCCTAAAATATTCTTCCACATACAAAGCTGAACTCTATCCATGCACCAATGGATCCCTGGCCTTTCATCACAGCCAACCTTTCTCTTCTTCTCACAAGCATCCTAATTAAGATAGAATTGTTTAATTTAATGTAATGTAAGAAAACCCTAGCACAACTTTGAAGAGATCAATATCAATACAATCGAGCTTGCCAAATAATCACATGAGCTTGAAGCCGACTTAAATGATGATCAAAGGAAAGCCTAGGAAGTCGCCCTCCTATCATGTGCAAAACCGGCCTGTTGATCAGCTGTTTCATTTGTCCATGGCAGTATGTGAACCGGAAAAACATATCTTTGGAAAGGTTTGACTGCAAGAGCGCAAAGAAAACAAGAACGTAATTCTTCCCGTTGCTTCTCCGTGGTTGAATGGCTTATTGAAGGGTTGACACTCCTACACAAATATAAGGTTGAAGATGCTCTTAACATGTAGCCTTAATCAACAAATGGCTTCATGGGCCTATGTCCCCATTTTGAACAATTACTATAAGTACAAAAAATAATATTTAAAATGAAAAAGGAATCAATGGTGAGGGATGCGTCGCGTTAATGAGTTGTCCCAGCGAGTACCCTACACGTGTCCGTCAAACGTCACAAATCCACCGGCTATTGCCGGTCCACTCCTCCCCTCGTATACGAATTCCTTTCCGAGAGGGCATTGTCGATCCTATCCTTGCTCTGAAGCCCTAATCGGTTTCATAACGATTCCCTCTCTCGAATAAAATCCCCAAATTTCGATTCGAATTCGTGAAATTAGGGTTTCGAACGCCTAATATTTCGTTGTTTTACGGCGGGTCTCCGATGGATACGTCGGTGTCGGCGGTGGCGGTTGGGGCGATGAGGGAGGCGGCGGATTGGTGGCAGGAGGTGAATAACTCGGCGGTTTGGCAGGATCGGATCTTTCACGCGCTCGCCGCTTTGTTCGGAATCGTTTCCATTGTTGCTCTGGTAAATCTTTTCGTTGTTTCTTTTTGGATTTTTTATGTTAGGGTTTCGAATTTGGAAGAAAATTTATGTTTATGCGTTTCATCTGTTAACCCTAACACGAGATGATACAAGATTTTTTGTGGAACTTAGGATTGAAAATATATGACAAGCTAAAACAGTTGATTTGGAAATCTAAAGATGGTCAAAGTCATCGAGAAGAAGAAAATTCTTCATTTAGGAGGTAAGGGACTTGATGCTTACCAAACGATCCGAAACTTTGCAAAACCCCATTTTTACGAAACCGTGGTTTGCATACATGCAAAATGCAGTTTCATTATTACTTAAAAGAAACCGGGGTCTTGGAAATCTTGTTACCAAACTAGACCTAAAAGTTGCTCACATACAATGCATAAAAGGAGGTCGTAGGAATCTACCAATGAAGCAAGTGGATAGGGTGTGAAAGATGTTTGTTTCACATGCGGATACTTCAATACTTGTGTGCATACCAAAATCATCATTATATGCTACAAAATTGAGAAACCTGATCAATGGATTCCATATAACCGCGAGAGTTATCACTTGCTTATAGTTTATTATAGTTGAAAATTTGAATATTTGCTTTTATTTAATCATCTTATTTTGTTAATTTAAGAGCAGATACTGACTAACTTATATGAGCTTGAATTCGTATCTTGTAACGTTTGAGTAAAGCGTGGCTTAATCTTTCTACTCTTTAGAGTGTGTTGTTGTTTGTTGAAGACACATATGCTATTTCCTTATTGCTCCGTATTATATGTGTCTTATTTCCTTGGCATGTCCAGGCTAGGGCAAACAATTCTAGACTTGAAAATATTGTTAATTCATATTAGAGTTGATTTATTGGAGTTAACCAAACACATATATGTGCAGGTCCAACTGGTTAGAATCGAATGCAGAGTTCCTGAGTATGGTTGGACCACACAGAAAGTCTTTCATTTCTTGAATTTTGTGGTGAATGCCGGTTTGTATCCCATATTTATACCGTATTGTTTCCCTTGATATAGTACACAGTGCTTGCTTGTTATTTTTATTATTTTTGGGATAATTGCAGTTCGCTCGATTATCTTTGTATTCCGTCGGGATGTGCAACAGATTATGCCTGAGGTTTGATTCCTTAGTGTTTCTTTCTTATATGGAGCATCCTTCTTGAGTTCCATATTATCTTAAAGCTTTGTCACCTTTCTTTTCGTTCAGATCTTTCAACATCTTCTTCTTGATATGCCAAGCCTTCTGTTCTTCACAACCTATGCCCTATTGGTTTTGTTTTGGGCAGAAATATATTATCAGGTGATTCTCTTGGTAAATGATCTGTTGCTTTTAGTTGCAGTCAGACGGATGATTAAGTTTTTTTCTTCCCTGACTTGAAATATTTGACAGGCACGTGCAGTATCCACTGATGGGTTGAGACCGAGCTTCTATATCATAAATGGTACGGTGTATGCTATACAGGTAAAGGTTGCCCTGAAAGAAATTCTGCTGAGCTTTTACTACTTGTATCTTGTTTTTAAGAGTTGAAGTTAATGTGCATAAAATTGTGGGGTCACATATATAGTGTTTTGTCATTTTTTGTGGGCATTGTAACTGTATATCTAAAGAAAAACAGATGTCATGCAGCAGAAAAGATGTGTGGTCTTACTATGATAGTCTAGGTTCCTATGTTTTTGCTAGCTCTTCAGTTTGCTCCATTGTTTTCAAGCTAGCTGTATAAGTAATTTTTTTTCTTTGAAAGCTCTCTCATAATTGATGTGGTGGGTAGAAGTTTAGCAATCTAAAATAAAATGACAAACTACCCCACAAGCTGGAATCTGGGTGTTGTTGAATCGGCAAAATCATATGACGCTGGTAGCCTGGTAGGCCTTTCAAGTTGTCAACAGTGCCTTGTTTTCTACTTTGTAGACTAAAGTGTTTTGCTACATGTTTTTTTTAATGACGATGGACAAACTCTGCGAACAGTTGTTTAAATGTGGGATTGTAAAGTAAATTTTGGAAAGCTTAATGTGAAGACATTTTAAAAGCTGTAGACATGGAAACTTGCATCTTTCAGATCCTAAATTTCTGTGTCAAGTGATTAAAGAAATGGTTTATGAGGAAGTGTTAAGCAGGTTAAATGACAGGTAAATGGGCTTTGACTTTGTTGAGCTTCAAAGCTCCTTTGCAATTCAATTAACTTTCCTTACTACGGCTCCAAAGGTTTGTGCAGAGGATGTGCCGCAATTAAAGAACAAATAGGTGCACAATGAAAACAAAAACTTGTGATGATGCGACAATTTAACTATTATAGAAAGTCTCAATATATACCCTATAATCCGGAAAACCTGTATAACATGCATACTGCGACAATTGAAGTATGATGTGAGCAAAAAATTGATGTAGCCATATAATAGATGAAGCATATTGATTATGAATCGTATTAAATTGTTCGACTTTGTTCACAATTTAGGTAATTTCAATTTTAGAGATTAACTGATGTACGAAAGAGGGTGCCTAGATCTATTAATACCCGGCATGTACTCAGTATTTTGAAAGATTAGAATATTGAATTAATTAGCATCGAGCTTTCGCAAACTCAATTCAAGAATTCACACAACCACATACCCGATAATCACGAGATCAGAAATGTGAGTGGATTTGGTTGGAACAGGCTTTCACCAGGTCAGGACCAAAACAGGTGGCGTCTACTATGTGAGGAGTCTGGAGGCGGGCTTCGGAAACGGTGTAGATTTGTGTGTGTGTGTGTGTGTGAGAGAGAGAGAGAGAGATGATATCTCGATGGGACATTGAATCGCGCATATTTAATGGGTTATAGCTATTTACGGAAGATTGCTCTTTATTGTTTTAACATTATAACTGCCGAGGAGAATATTCAGTTTACTGCCATTACTTCATCCAGTCTGTCTACCTTAAATTTTGTCATGGTGATCCTACCTTTGGATTGGATCCAGCTGTGTAACTCTTTCTTTTTTTCCTTCTTTCTTACAGCTAGCACTATGGCTGCTTTTATGGTGGAAGCCCGTTCAAGCTATGGTTGTCCTATCAAAGATATTCTTTGCAGGTTAGTTTAAAGCGCACTGATAATTTGTTGATATTCTTGATGTATATGGTTCTGTAGTTGGGGGTTCACATACATTGGGTGCATTTTGGCAGGTGTCTCATTATTTGCTGCCCTTGGGTTTCTTCTCTATGGAGGGAGGTAAGCAATTGATGATCATGTCTCTAACTTCTAGTGGATTGTCACATGCAGAACATTATTGAAACCATTCCTTTTGTAGCAGTACTTGTCCTCATGGAGTCATGGAGGTGAAACTTGTGCTAATGATTGTAGTTGTTCCAGCAAATTACAATCCTGAAGTTTCTTACCTATGTTTCCTGTTTGCTCTACAATCTTTAGGTTTTCTTGCAAATTCTTTGCTTGCTACAAAAACTAAGCCGCTTTGATGTATGAGTAGCTAAACATATTTTTATTAGTTCTTACATCTCCTTTTGTTGTCTGTTTCCTCGAAATCAAATGTTTAGGTTTTCACATTTTTCTGTAAACTCATCCATGATAACTTTTGCATATTGGATTCGTTGCATCTGCAAAGTATCACATTGCAGTATTGTGTACAGGATGATGACTGATAATGGATGCAACTAGAGATATTGGTTGTTCTAGACATCATTGAATCATTATGCTCCATAAGAATATTGGATTCTGTATGCCTTTTGAACAATCCACTATAGACAATAGTATTATTAAGGCACATGTGTCATACCCTATTCCCGATGGAAAATTTTTGTGGGCGAAAATATCGAAATACCTGATATAGGACCATATTTATACTGTCAAAATTTTAGAATGGCTGAGAAGTCACATGGCAGATATATTTCCAGTTTATGGTTGGTGTCAATTTATGTTTTTGATATTTTTTTTGGGTCCATGGTCTCTATCTATGTTGGGTTCTTTCCCTGTCTTTTATTTGAACTCCCGCTGCCTCTGCTTACTGTAGCCTTCTCAAACCTCTTGCAAACGCCAGTGCGTTATTAAATCTAAGCCCTGAACTCCTCTGCCTTTGACATGACGGTTTCTCACCGTGTCCTTGCTAGGTTTTATACCATGCATGTGTCAACAATCCCCTTGTCCCGTTTACCTTAATACCAATATTGCCTCACAGCACTGGACATTTGAATTACTCTGCTAGACATAGACTGCAATTGTTAATGTTTTATGTTTCTTGATGGATGTTCATTTTCCATTTGTAGGTTATTTCTGATGTTGCAACGGTTTCCTGTTGAATCCAAAGGGAGGCGCAAAAAGTTACAGGAGGTACTTCTGCATGTTTATGATTGCATGTGTGTGTGTGTGGTTTTTTAAAGATTGTTGTTTATATGGGTATTTTGTATTTTGCTTCTTGTATAGGTTGGTTATGTGACTACCATATGCTTCTCTTGTTTTTTGGTGAGATGTGTGATGGTAAGCATATGATTTCTGAAGCTTGGCTGTAATGAATCCCACACACACATCATTTGGATATTTTACCTTATTCGTCGATACATTCAGCAATAACTTTGTTGTTTTGTTACATAGATGTTCTTCAATGCATTTGATAAAGCCGCGAATCTTGATGTTCTGAACCATCCAATCCTCAATTTCTTATACTACATGGTATGGACCACTCCTTATTCATCATCTGAAACTTCAATATAGTAAATTGATACCACCATGAGCAGCAATCATAATATTAATTGGTTCTGCATACTTTTAGTTATATGAGGCATGTTTTGATTGTTCCTAACAAACCAAGAATAACACCCTCCTGCAAATTTTAATTTATGTCCAATCAATTGATATATCTGTTATGTTTGCAGCTGGTGGAAATACTTCCCTCGTCTCTAGTTCTTTTCATCCTGAGGAAATTACCCCCTAAGCGTGGAATCACACAATATCACCCAATCCGTTAATTTCGGGACAATAGTCTGTTTCTGTTTGTTTCCGTTCTCTCCTGAAGGAGTATATATACTCTGATACAGGAATCATAGAAGCAGCAGAAAACAAAATGGCCTCAGGCATGCCAGAGTGTTTTTTTAAGTTTGTTCTAGCAGAGCCTGTAGATCTGGATAACCTGTCATGTGTTGTAAGTCGTGTATGATATTCTCTCACAGCGACGATACTAACTGTTTGTGGCTTAACCTTGTAATGTACATCATAATGATATCCACGCATTTGATTGTTGAAGAATTCATCTTCTAGTTACATTCTTATTACACTGTCAAGTTAGGTTTCTTGTGTGCTCGCCTTTTCTTTTCCTGCTTTCTTTGCAATGAGAGCCGTATGTTTCGATCGTTAGGGGCAAAATGTTTTATTATCCCAGCCAACCTCGAACAGGCTATGCATGACTTTTAAGGAGTAATGTCGGAAAGTTTTTGGTTTTCAGAAACATTAGAAAGACCTAGCAACATTAAATTAGGTTTTAGAGGTGATCATCTTTGCAAAATAAGCTCAAGATTCCATGTTTAGCTGCATCGGATTTGATTCGAAGATTGGCCAGATTGGATTTATCACAGCTGCCCAGGATGAGAATGGTTCACTAGTCACAGCACATATAAGATCATATGTTCCTTTTCAATTCATTTTGCACCACTGTAAAAGCGGTTTTAGTGATGATGATATAATAAAAATATAAAGATAATAGGGGGAAAATACTTTTTTCCCTCTTGTGATTCATTCATGCCTCTTTCAACCATAAATGGGGGGGGGGGGGGGGGGGGGGATCCCCCATGTCTTATGGGATCCACATAAAATATTATTTATCATCATGAAATAGCTCTCAAGCCCATCTTCCGTCCAATCAAACACATTGATTTTAGGGTAAGTTGTTGAAAACCACCCGACCCTTTTAAAACTTGTCAAAAAATCCCCCGGTCTTATCACCTAGTAGAAAACCCCCTAGACCATGAAGAATTCTCTGAGATGCTAAAACCTATTTGTATTTTAGTGTATCCCAGAAATGCCCTTGGCTTACCCATGTGTGCACAGTATACATGACAGCTGCCATTTCATGGCAATAAAGTAGCAGTTCATTTACCTGTAATATCTGCGGGGTTACCTGTAACATCTATTCTATGTTGATTTTTGCTTAAAGCACTAAGCATTAAATATTCCTAACAATCATTTTCCCCTTTAAATTCACTACTTTCTCACCAAAAACCCAATTTAGCACCAGAACTGAATTATATATTTCATTTTCTTCATTATCAATTATCTTCTCTCACTTAAATCACCTAGATTTTATATACAACTTTTTTAGATGTTACAGTCAAATGATTAGACGTTACAGGCACCTGTTTAGATGTTGTAGTCAACTACTTAGATGTTACATGCTACTTTGTAGATATTACAGGCATGTGGTTAGATATTACACGCAACTATTTAGATGTTGCAAGCAACTTTGTAGATATTACATGCAACTTTTTTAGATATTACAGGCAAGTGGTTAGATATTACGGGCAACTATTTAGATGTTGCAGATAACTGCTTAGATGTTACAGACAACTTTATAGATGTTACAGACATGTGGTTAGATATTACAATGTTGTAGACAACTGCTTAGATGATACATGTAACTTTGTAGATATTAGAGGCAAGTGGTTAGATATTAGAGGCAACTATTTAGATGTTACAGGTAACTGCTTATTACATGCAACTTTGTAGATATTACAGGCAAGTGGTTAGATATTATATGCAACTTTTTAAAATATTACAGGCAAGTGGTTAGATATTACAGACAACTGTTTAGATTTTGCGGGTAACTACTTAAATGTTACATGCAAGTTTGTAGATATTACAGACAACTGGTTAGATGTTACATGCAATTTTTTTAGATGTTACAGGCAAAATCTATAATAATAATAATCATGAATAACACACTCCACACTACCGGCCAATATCGGCGAAATAAAAGTATATCAATATATCTCCGAATAAACACACAAAATGTTTAAACTTAAAACAAAGAATATTAAGACTTTTGTTGAGTTTTCGGCGGCGACAATAAAATTTACCCATTTAATATCGTCCGTCACTGCTCCAAAAAATTTCCCTCCAGCGCATCCACTACGTCCTGGCTCTCAATCAGACGCCATGCAATATAAATGGAAAATCATACTCACTTTAAGGATTGCTGATGATATTGCCCACTAGTTGCATGCCATGGATACGGACAACGCCGCCAACGGTGGCAAAAGGCTTGTAAACCTATAATATACACAACCAAAGAAAAACAAGGTTTCATATTGTCTAAAGCAAATGAAAGAAGGTCTATTTAAAGTAAAATAATCAAAAAGAGTATGATCGAGACAAAAAATCAAATACTTGATGGGTTGAGAATTGTTACCTTAGAGCTCAACTATCTTTGAAATGAGGAAGAAACCATTAAAGATGCATGTTATTAAGGTAGAGATAAAATGAAAGAAAAAGAAAATTCAAATGTTCAAGTCGTATAGTAAAGAACTTCCTTTATCTTCTAGATGTTTTGTTTTCTCGAGTTCAAAGCAAATGAAAGAAGGAGAAGGCGGCCATGGGGCGACGACTATGGACTGAGGGAAATTTAGCAAAAGTTTTCACTTTTTCTTTTTGGACGGCAATAAGACGGCGGTGATCAAGAAGGAAGAGGAGGCGACGACAATTTAGCGGAAGTTTTTCACTCTCTTTTTTGGGTGAAAATGAGGTGGCAACGATCGAGATGGAGAAGGAGAAAGCGGCATTGGAGTGGCGGCGAGAGTCGTTGACAGTTATGGCTGCGGACGCCGGAGGTGGTAGCGAGGGCTCGTGAGAATGAGAGAGAGAGAGATGGGGGTAATTTTGAAGAGGGGGCTATTTTGAGGAGAATGACATTTTCGTCTCTCTCACTAACAAGAGCATGCCTGATTTAAGTGAGCGCCCAAGGGTATTCCCACAAAATTTTGGAACTGTAGACCCTTTCTTAGTATTTCAAAAATACCAGGGGTTTTCTTACAAGTTTTGAATGGATCGGGAGCTTTTTGACAATTTACCCTTAAATTTATCATAAATAGGCCTAATTTCATGGTACTCCATGTCAAATAAGAGAGTGTAATAAGAGAGTGTAAGGAGACGATTACCAAACTAGGCCTAATTATCAGAGGTAAGCCAAATTCCACAACAAACAAGAGCTTTTTTTTGAAGAGAATGCCGACACCGATTATTTGGCTGATGCTGGAGCGTTGGACGATGATGCCGGATATAACCAAACAATACTTATGAACGTTTTATTGCAATGGGTCCGCAATGACCAAAAGGGTGCTTCTTTCTGATAGCTTAAAGAAGCTTTTTGTGCCCCAATAAACTAGAGTCTTTGTTTGCCTGTAGAGCTCGACTATCCAAATGTTATGATATCTCAACAACGAAAGGAAACTGCAGTTAAATCAAGAACAACGAGCCAAGTCTCCCAACTTGGGTAAGGGTTAGCTCTTAATTTATACTCCCTCCATTCACAATTACTTGTCCTTTTAGATTTTTGCGCGGAAATTAAGATATGATCGAAAGACTATTTGAAAGAAATATTATAATATTATCATCCAAGTAAATTTTCCTAATTACCCTTATATTAGATGAATGTTGTCTTATCATCTTCTTAAATTTTCTTTGGAGCCTTGCATCAATGCTTTTTAAATGGGGTTAGTTTAGATATTTTACAAAAACAAAATAATAAATACGGTGAGGAATTCTATACTATTCATATGTATATCATAAAAGAACAAGTAATTTAGGACACAAAAAAAACTCACTAAAAGGACGACTGATTGTGAACAGAGGAAGGAAGTAGTGTTTCTTTATTATTTTATTCATTGGTTATTGTTGTTTCATGCTTCTTTCTTTGTTAAATCTTTGAAATTTAAACAAGCCACTATATGAAATCTGAGCTGAGTTCTCATTTTTATTTTTCTCATCGATTTTAAGTTGGATATGAATGGTGATCCCACCACATATATGATTGCCCAAGATCTGGTAAAGGTGAAAATGTAGTTTAAACCGCGCTACTTAGAAGGATATGGGCAATCTTGTCTTGTGATACAAAGTTAAAGAGTGTAGAAGCCAGAGGCCTGAGGTTCCATTCCTGCTCACATCGTGCAATCTTCGCTTTCTTTGTATTTATATCAATGCTTCCAATTTCCTGTAGGGCCTGTTTATTTAATGTTCACATACGTAACTAAAATGAACTAAAACGACGAGGCTTGGTTAAGCTTTGTCTATACGAAGCAAGATTAGCATTTTTATAGCTGTATGCTCATGCCATCTAACCAATACCATACTAAAATCTCTTTGGGAGTTTCGACAGAAAACGGCCATGATATATTAGATGCTTTTGTGGGCACATGTACCAACAAGCGCAGAGAAGGTGGTAACGATACTGGGCGTGAAAGAAGAGCCTAAGAAGCTACAAAGAAGAATGGAGATGATCAGCAATAACGTGCTGCACATCCTCGATCTCCGCAGAATCGAGGGCGCCAAGCTTCTATTGGATTATATATATATATATATATATATATATATATATATATATATATATATATATATATATCAACTTCATCCCTCAACTGCCGTTTCCCTTTTATTTCATGCTTCGCTACAATTCCTGCACGCCATAAGATCGGTTATAGAATTAAAAGCCGCAAGACAGGTTAGATTTCAACCTAGAGTACACTATATCGGTCGCCCACACCCCGAGAGTCAATCCTCGTCAGACTTCACCTATACATACTTGTTGAGTCCGACATTGTGGGCAGAGACATCCAAAATGATACCAAGAGTTTGGTGCAATCTTTAATCGCTGAAGGTAGACAGAAATGCTTCATATTTGTGTTCGTCGGCATGGGTGGGATCGGGAAGACAACACTTGCTCAAAACATTTTTAACGAGTCACGGATACAAGCTCACTTTCAGATTAAGATATGGGCTTGTGTTTCCCAAATATTTTCGGAGACCGACTTGC